>CM062820.1:517871313-518518813 GCA_031772625.1 Pinus tabuliformis | reverse complement strand
AGTTCAATTCAACCCCCTGAATAGTTCAATTTCAATATCGTACTCCTACAGAGCTGTTACCCAATTATCTCTCTTCTATCATAATTATTTCTGCATTAGTAATTGCCTCACTCGTAGGAATGGACTATTAATTTTGTGTGTGTTGTTAAAATAAAAGTTCTAAAATGATTTACAGATTTATATACGAAAAAATCTTGTTTTTCTACTTTTGAATAGTTCAATTCAACCCCGTGAAGGTTTGAACTGACAAAAGAGACAAGTGCTTCAATTTTCTAATTATTAATTTGTATCAAAACAATGACATAAGAAATTGAGGAAGTAAAGGTATATAAGATGAAATGATCAGAGAAATTCAGAGTATTTAAATAAGAAGCATTGATAATTACATGTTTGATTAAAATAGATGCTTTCTTTTCATGATGAACCAATTTAAAACTGTGTCTTTCTTAATCATTTGTTGTAATGGAAAAATAATTTGTGAGAAATCAAAGGCAAACCTTTTGACAAAATTGATCTATGCAAAAAATGAATGCATGTTTTTTGGTTATATGGTGGAAATTTGCTGAAATTTATTTTATTATATCAGGATCAATGTAAATTCCATTTTTTGACACAATGAATCCTAAAATTTTCCTTTCACTAAGAGTGAAAAAATACTTTTTCGAATTTAATGAAATCCCATATTTTCTACAACATTCGAAAATTTGTCTTAAGTCGTGCAAATGATTATTCATGTTCTTTGAATAAACAGTAATGTCATCCAGATAAATAACAACCGTTTTGTTTAACAGACCTTTGAAAGTTATATCCATGGCTGGTTGGAAAGTGGCCACTACGTTTATTAAACCAAATGGGATTTTTGGGTAGGCATAAGTTCCCCATTTAGTTCTGAAAGTAGTCTTTAGCCTATCATTTGGGTCGACCATGATTTGATTATATCCTAAGAAACCATCAAGGAAAGACATAAGTTCAGAACCAACAACTCATCGTAAAATCTGTTCCATAGTGGGTAGTGAGAAATTGGCCTTTTGTCTGGCCTTATTGAGATTCCTAAAATCTATACAAATGTGGATATAACCGTTTTTCTTCCTAACAAGTACCAAGTTGGAAACCCCTCTTGAATGCCTAATAGGAAAAATCATTTTAGCTTTTAAGGAGTTTATTCAATTCCATTTTGATTTGATCTTCTAAGTTCGGATGAATTTTCCTCAATTTTTATTGGACAGGTTTATCATTTGATAACATCGGGATTGTATGTTGAATGATGGAAGTGTCCAATGTTTTCAGATCTTCATAACTCCAAGAAAAGTCATCCTTATATTTTTTAAACAAATGAATGAAGGATAATCTAGGTGCATTGGTTTTTCAACATCCATACTTTCTTTCCCTTCTATTTCTCTTGATGTGTAGATGATTATCTATGTTGTGTTTCCTTCCTAGTTGACATAACTTTCCTTCGATGGTTTTATATGGTAAATCTCTGGTGAGGAGAACTTAACATAGATTTTCCCCTAAAATTCTCACCTCCATTTAGAGATTACTTGCAATCATGGTCAATTGAATGGTGTCATGTTCTCTTATCCTGAACTGATTCAAGCTCGTTACTTGAATATTCTCCTACTTCTGTGGCATTGGAGTCACTTTCATCATTGTTCTTGGAGAATGCTCCATCTTCCTCCTTTCCATAGCCTAATCCTACATATCGAGGCAGTTCTTCCAATTCCATGGGATTCATAATGTCATGGCCATTAACTCTATGCCATTTTCCTTCATATCTCATTTCTTGATTAGCATCAAGACAATGCATGTAGTTTTCTTTTCAAAATCACCAAAGTCATTTTCATAATGGAAAGAACATGAAACTTGGGAATTAGTAACAATGTGTACCTACTTTGATGATTCCAGATTAGGTGAGGATGTCTTCACCAAGCCTTCATTACAGTGCTACTTTACCAAATCCTCTTTCATGGCATGCAACTAGAGTTGTAATCTCTACTTCTCCTCTTATGCTTCTTGTATAAGTCATCCCAATTCAACATTCTCTAGTTGAATGTTATGGTGATGATGATTTGAATGATGAGAATGAGAGGAAGAAGAAAAAGAAATCGAACTTGAAGATGAATATGAAGGCTCAGATGAAGAGGGTCTCATCTAAATCCCTGGTTCACATAAGAATTATCCACTGATTTGACTTTCTTCTTTTCTTCAGTTTCCAATCTCTTCTCATAAATTGCAAACAAAGTTTCTACCATATCTTCCATCTGGTAGAAATCCTTGTAGAAAGCTTTGTCATTGTCTCTATGAATTTCTTCATTCTCCATTTTATTCATTTGAGTTGCACATCTAATGTCAAGGTTGAAGGACTTATGTTTCCCTTCACCCTCTTTCAACTTGGATCTAGTAAGTGTCCATGCTCACAATTCATGTCAAACAATACTACTCTAATGCTAACACGATCGAGGATCATTACTTTAATGACTTTAAAATGGCTTTCATAAAGAGCATGAAAACACCATAAGTGAACAACACTTGATGAATCAAACACATGAATAAATGACAATATAGACAGATGCACTTGAACTTAATAATGAAGTTGACTCACAATGTCTAACCTATGTCTTTAAGCTTCACATAACTACGTAAATGCTTCATGAGCTACTCTTCAATAACGCTCTTCTTCATCGACTCAAGGATTGAACTCTCATTCATGTGGAAATGTGTCTCCTACAAAGAGACATTCTCCTTCTACAATACAAAAGGAATGAATTCTCACAAACATGTGACATAAACTATTCTCTCTTTCTTCAAGTTAAAGGGGTTGGAATCTCACATAAAGTGGAAAAAATGTTCTCCTATGAAAGGGGCTAAAGTCTATCACATAAAATGGCATAGATCCTCTTTGAATCTATTGGTTAGACTCAATCATAATTTCAAATATATGTTCTCATACATTTTCTCCCTTTTACAAATCATGAAAAGGGAAAATTAACATTAATTGAGACTTACATTGGTTTCCATTAAAAAAATGCTCCATAAGGTGCTCAAAACACAACAAATACAACACCAACAGGTTTTCTCATCATTCTATAACTTTTGATTGTAAACATGATCAACTTCTGAAAAGTGCACCTCTATCTTGAAAAATGTGCCAATATTTAATGACACATATCTATTTATTTCCATGATCCCTCATATACGCTTCTTAGATAAATATGTTGCCTATACCAGTGGACTTGTCTCAAAAAATCAAGAAGAATGAATATAAACTTCATATGTTTCTTCCACCTTCATTGCAACACCCCTCTGAGATCTTATGCTTTGTAGACTATGGCATCTAGGCAAAATATTCATTGGAAGATTCTCTGCCTAACAAATAGTTCCCATACCCGGTGATAAACCAACTGTAGTTGGGTTCTCTCCATGGGCCCTCTCTCACTACCACATATTGGCTCGTCCATGGGTATTTCCCCTTATGTGGTTGGGAGCAAGCCCTCCCACACAATGGTTGAATGTCATAGGCTAAAATAATTTGGTTTGGGTAGAGTTAAAAAATGAGTCAATAGCTCACATGGTTGGTGTATTAAAATTAGTCCAATGGTGATTGTGGGGTGCTAGGGTGAAATCTGCGGGCCACCCATTTTGGGGTTAAAAGATCTGTTGTTTGTTTTGATATATATATATATATATATATATATATATATCTATATATATATATTGTTATAGTTTTTAAACAACCCTAATACCATATTAAAAACAAACCCCAACAAACTATGGTTGTTCAACTAACCCCAAATGGTTAACCTAGGGCTGCTATGTGCTGCCTAGATGAGATATGTCACCTATTCTGGGAGCGCCACTATCCATAATTTAACCATATCCTGCAACCAACCAAAGAAAAACTTCAACCTCAGACCAACAGTTCTTGAATTCAAACATATAATCTTTTCTTGCTTGAGTTTGTCGATGATATCCTTCATGGCATGGATATTTTTATATATAATTTGATGATTGAATCTAGTGGAGACAAACATGGGCCATGCCATCAAATTAGGAATTCCGTCCTTAATATTTTCACGAATATGGTCAATATGGTCAAGTTCTGGATAGTGGCATGGTCAAGTTCTTGATTTTCACATACCCCTGTCGCACAATGCCACCAACTACCTGCTACGCTCCACTGGATCCACGATGTGGACTCTTAGGTTCAATAAGTGGAAGATTAATACAAGCGTCCAAATAAACCCTTATGCATGTATTACAATTAGGAGGAATAATCAATCATGGGAATTCAACAGGAAAAGCTAGTGCATAAAGGCTTCCTTCATTTTCTAACTCAACACTAGCATAAATGGAAACTTTATCATAAATATACTATAGCTAGCATTTCCTATAACATGATCATGGTCCTACTGCCATAGTTGAATGTATCGCTAACATGTATACCTTATGTAATATTCAAAATTAGTTAAAATAGCCTTATTGGATGTAATTTCCCTCACCCATGATGCATAATTCATAGCATAGATAACCTGAACCCTAGGCTATACACTTTCAAGCCTTAACCATAGTTACCCAATTTCCCTAGTTGTCTCAAGCACAATTATTTACTATCTTAAACAAAAAATGGGATAACACCAATACTACATAAGATCAACACATTATGTTCCTTTACTAATATGAAATTGGAATGAATTTATATGCAATGGCTATGACATATGACCATATATAATCATCTCATACCCAAAGTTAACACAGGAAATTCTACTTATGCATAGCGGTCACATGCACATTATTCAATCAATTCATATGCAAGAACAACCTAAGAAATTTCTCTTAGATTCTTATAGAATTGACAACATAGAGAGTAAGGAGTCAAAATACAAAAAAACCCATGCAAACTAGATTATTTGAAAGGATGCCACTTGGAAAACTAAGCACCACCACCCAACCTAGAACTGTCTTCCACCAGTTCACCCCCAAGCCGAGAGTTCTTGCCATGGATTAACTGCCGACTGTTGATCTCTTCAATGGGTATTTAATACCGTCTTTCATGATATGGTTTCCATTAGCAACGTCCCACTTTTCTGGATTTTTTTATCCATTTTCCTAGACTTTTCCCAAAAAATCTCGCCTTTATCTCCCGCAAGGCTTTTTCTCATAAAAGGTTGCCTTTATGTTTTTTTTCTTAATTTAGCATATTTCTCTAGCTAGGTAGCTTAATTGATATTTATCTCCAAATCCATTAAGCTTATCTAGATTTGGATCTAGAAGTCTTATCATGAAAGAATTATCCATTCTCATTCACTAATGGGCTTTAGCAAGAATCCCATCTCTTGGTGTCTCGCTTTTTCGAGTGATTAAATTATTTTCTTAGGTATTTACTTTCATTGTTACATATCATACCTTGCTTTTCTTACCTTAGGTCAATAGAGTCTTACATACAATGAAGGGGTGTTACATACTCCCCCCCTTAAATTTACATCGTCCTCGGTGTATTACTGCATCGTAAAAAAACAAAATTCTCATTCACAGGTAGCTGTTTTTTGAATTTACAGGCTCCCATGGCCTTGCTATCTAAATCAAATCTTCTGATATATATTGGTTACAAGGGAGTTCTACGATGAAATCTCCTTCCATTGCTACCTGTAACATTTTTTTCAATCAATTTTCGGAGAGATTTTAGATGCAAAAACTCAACTTTGTTTACGAGAGCTACTATCATAACTTGATATAGAGTACTATTATTTGAGTGACTATGAGTTATGTTTCCCACCATGAAAGAAATTCATGTTATTCCAATGCATTTTTGTTCTTTCCAAACACTTGCTTCCTGCAGTTTTCCTACATTAGTCACAACAAGTTAAACTAGCACATTTGACTAATCAACATGTATAAAATATCATAACAGGATAGCTCACACATAACCATAAAAACTAATAACCCATATGTAACCATAATAAATCAGGATCATATGTAATATGCATACTAAGAATGAAACAAAATATTCATACTTATCCTTAGTTTCTGCCTTTGTCTTTCCTTTGTATGCACTTTGGATCGGTTTCCACAATAGGAAATCATCCAGTGACTTATCCTCAACCATGCACAACTACACGTGGTGTGCATGACACACATACCGCTATAAATTTCATATATAATCCTTCACTTCATTCATAAATACTGATACCATATGTATCGTTTATACACAGTACCACCTGTACACGTGTATCCAATACCAAATTCCCATAGCATCACCTACATGACATATACTTCATCCACATGTTTTCGATCATGTTAGTATTATGCCAAAAATTCCTATAATTTTTCAGTCACACTACTTTTAGGTAAGTCCAATCAGACCATGTTTGGTTTGTTGATTGGAGAATAAGGAATTTATGGACCTGTTCAATTTCCGCATAACTGAATTTTTTATATGTGAAAGTATTCAAGTGCTTTTATTTAGATAATATTTTTCATGCATCTTTTGGTTTTAGGGAACTTTCAACAAATGATAACATAGATTCATAATACAACTTTACAAAACCCATAACTTTGAGTTTTGGCATTGAATCTATCCCATTGACAAGGTTTTAATAACAGTGGAATATGACCTCCTCTTAATTGTAAAGAAACTATTGGCTTTGATAGTGTTGGGCATCGGGTTCCCCAGAGCAGGTTTTGGGGCTCAAAGCCCAAGTTTGGTCAAAGATGTTGTAAAACTCCGCGAATTGCAGGTGCGGAGCGCGAAGTAGGAGTTAAGTCATATGGTTGTCCACCCTAAAGTAATGTAATGAATGTAAACTCATGTCGGCCTACCCATGGTCCGCAGACCATGGGATTGTATAAATAGAACGATGCTCTAAGTTGTAAAGAGAGTTGAGATGATAGAGAGTAGTGAAAGAATGGTTTGAGCTTAGAGTAGAATTCTAAGTGTCTTGGGTTGTAGTAGTAGGAAGAGGCTCTCTAGCTGAGTGCGCAGAGGCCTAGTAGAGTCCACAGCTTAGTTCATGGACCCCTGCAGCTGAGTGTGCAGGGTGGAGTCGAGTCTGTAATCAAGACAGAAAGCTAATAAAGAGAAGTTATTCTAATTATGTGTAATTGTTGTGCATTATCTTCTTTATGTTTATTTTTGTTTATGTATCGCGCGCACCGATATGAATGTTGAATATGCTGTAATAACCATAAATCTTGCACACACAAGTTAAGTAATTAGTTAATTAGTGAGGAACTTGGGTAATGTATGGGTCGCACCCTAAGTAGGGCTGTGCGGAAGCCGCACTGCAACTTCCGAAGGGATCGCAAGTGCGCACAGTGACAGGTTAGATCGCGGACCTCCAGAAGCCCATCAGACATGTCAAGGGTGTAGAAGCCTGGTTCTAGCACCCTCCCATACTACTTTAGGTGATACCCCAGTCTGTGCTCCACGGACTATTGCTGAAAGGGCCAGTAGTACTGGGATCTGGTTGGCTAAATCACCTCTGAACCTGGGTCAGGCCCCACTAAGCCGACAAATGGTTCCGTTGCCAGGATCAGGATTTGCATAAAGGATGTCTGATGTTGTGCCATTGGAACCCTACAAAGAAATAAATTGAAGAGTGGTTGGACAAGAAGATTCATGAGTCACGATGCAAGAAATCGGAAATCCATCAGTATCTAAGGAATAGTGGTTAGATCGCTACTTGTACACTAAAATCCACGAAATTTCCTTTGCATCCTTTCCTTCTGAGCTATATGAGTGGACCATGAAGTTAGCAGACAGCCAGGGAAGGTGTAGGCTCGAAAAACTAATAGTGTGGACTCCAGAACTAGTGCACAAACTAGAAGCCTCAGAAGATAAGATAGCGCGAGTTGTGGACCACTGGCTCGACTGAATAATAGAAGGATTTATTACTGAGTTCGCGGTAGACACGAATGTCAGCTACAACGAGGCAGAGCGACGTTTTCTCAAGGGACTGCGACATAAGTATATTAAATATTTGAACACTTGGATTATGATGTTGTTGTGTGAAAAGCGGGCTATACGAATAAATTAATGTTTGGGACTGCGCGGAGCGAAAGGATCTACAGAAGCGGAAGTAGTGAAGAATTAGAAAATAGTCCCTTAATATTGCCCTCACGGGAGAGCGACGATGAGCTCATGAAGGTTTCTCCAAGAAGCGTAGTCATTTTGATAAGGCAGTGAATTCCACGTCTAGCACCCCCTCCCACACCACCACCCGCTTCACCCCCATCACCTCCATCTCCACCCACTCCACCTCCGCCACCTCCATAGTTCAGTATGGCAAGCGCGATCAAACTACCTATATTCAGAGGAGTAGGGAATGAAGATCCGGACGAATTTTGGTTCATGGTAAGAGTAGTATGGGAAGCACAGGGCGTCGTGGATGATAATATTAAAAAGGCTACGCTGGTGAGCGCGCTACAGGATCCCGCATTAACATGGTATATCAAGCATTCTAATGACCACCCGAATGCAGGAATTGCAGAGATCCAGACCGTGTTGAACAGGGAATTTAGCAGGCCAAAATCAGAGATGCAATCAATCATTGGGTTTAAAGAGATCATGATGCTCTCGGGCGACACCCCCTGGGATCTAGACCAAAGGCTGAAGAGTACGAGCCGCGAAGACACTATGACATTAATGGATGCACAACATCGCACATGGTTTGTGGCCTCACTTATGAAACAATTAAGGACGATGCTATCACAACAAAAACTTTCTACCCAGGCCCAAGCATTGGAGATGGCAATGAGATTGCATGAGACCCCCATACAAGACCCCAGGTTCAAAGTCCAACAAATACACATGCAACTGTAGAATCTTTGTTTGTAGATGCAGAGTTTGAAACAAGATAGGGCACCTCAGCCAAAAGCATGCAAGGAAGTATGGTGCATAAAATGCAAAGGCCAGGGCCATGACAAAGATCACTGTCTAGTGTTCGCGAACTACTTAACAAGAAGAGGGCCAATGCCATCAAGACTGGAGGCATAGGTGGGGTTGAGTGCGGCATCTGCATTATGGTGCGTGATCTACTAGATAGGAGGAAAACATACCATGGATATTTCTCATCTGTTGCAGAAATATACGGAGATGTCCCAGCAGTTGTTTTGTAATTTTTGAAGGTTGGTAGGCCATGATGAATGCAACTGCTGAAGCTATGAACTAATGCTGGATCAGACTCTTGCCTACAAGGTGGAAGCCAAAATGCGAACCCTCAACCCAAATGCAGGGATGGCACATGCTGGGTTCTAGGGGCGTGGTCGGAGTCAAGGTAGAATGGGACCAGGAAGGGGTCGCGACTAGATAATTTCTTACAATTGCGAAGGGTGATGAGCCCCAAAAATGGATAATTATTTGGGCTCATTCAACCTCCTAATTTGACTTAATCCACCATTCTCATTACTTTATTGCATGTTTTTTATTATATTTATGCTAATAGAGTGAATTTGGTTAGTCATTATGCCAACAAGTCTAATGGGTGCTTTGTGTAGCCTTTTTGGTCAATTTGGAGACAAAATTGAAGGTCTTAATGAGCACTTGGCAGCCAAATTCGTGGGAGAACAAGGGAGAGGATTTGTAGGAAGGTGTCCCCTTCATTTATGGGCCCTTACCTCGAATTCTCCACCATCAGCTCAGAGTTCAAAGGCCACCAAATCAATTAGCACAAGGGCAGCCAAGCAAGTCAAGTAGGACTGCTGTTAACTACAAGTTTTGGGCAGCCGAGTCCCTAAATTTTAGGAGGACTGTTGGGGTCCTCAATTTGTATAAATAAGAAGGCTTAGGGCCTCATTTTGGTTAGCTAGTGGTTAGTCATTTTGTAGCTGGTAGTTACTCATTTCATAGTCTTGTTGTAGTCATTTTGTAGTTCGATTTTTAGGCAATAGATTAGTTTTGTTGTGAGCTCATTTTCAAGTTCTCATTGTGGACAGTTTTGATGTAACTCTTCATTTCTTGATCAATAAAGATGAATCTAGCTTTGCACCAGCTCTAAATCTCTCTTAAGAGGCTGTAGCTCTTGGGGTTGGGCCCATATCAAGCGCCCAATACCTCCTTTGATTATCTTTATGTGTTTTTGTTGCATTCTTAGAATAAAATCTGCTATTTAGATCTAACTCTTGTTTTGTTATTTAGTTTGTTTTTTTTATCTGTAAAATAGCTTTTCATGCTCAGATTTAGTTGATAGGTTGTTAACAGATAAAGCTTCAAGAAAAGGGCCAACAAACATCTATGGTTTCACCTCTCCCTTAGTGGGATCAGGAGCTGTGACTAGGATGACTTTGCTGCCCACAAAAGCACTGACTTTGCTTTGCCATGCAATCATTAGTGTTTGGTTTTCATTTGTAGAAGTTGGTTACATGTTCAGATCTTTTAATGCTTCATTGCACAGTTAATATACATGGTTTCCTTGCAAATAAAGTTGTTTTCCATTCTTGTTACTGTTAGTTATATCATATTAGGGTAGCATAACTAGATCTTTGTTTTCTTGCATGTCTTTGTTGGTTCAGTTGGAAACATAACTTGCAGAGCACCTGTTATCCTTCTCTATCTACCCATAATCCATCAGATAATCTGCTCCACCCCTTAGTCCATGATTCGTACCCTTCATTTGCCATACTTTCCCCACCTTGCCCTAATTCCTACATTCTTGTGCATCATCGCGTCCTCCATCCTTGAACAAATCCAATCACTCCTTAGCCTCATCCACCAAGTCCTAGACCTCTTCACACCCCTATTTCACCTCCATACTCATTCCTCCATCTTTTTCCCTCCATCCATGCTCCCAAAATCCCATTTCGAAACATTTTGTAGAGGAATTACAGAACATCCTGTAGAAATCCTGAACATCCTGTAGAACCCCTGCAGACTTCCTGTAGAAGCTCATAAACATGGTTTCTTGGCAGCCAAACTTTGTTAGACTCTCTGGAAGGGTGTTAGGGACCCTTAGACCCTCTCTGAACCTTCCCAACCTTTCCCAAGCATTTCTCCTCCCTGATCCACCTCTGCACAGTCAAAAATAGTTAGAAGCACATGCATGATAATTCCAACAACTTAAACAAAAATACAAAAAGATGTTTTCTTCAAATATAGGTAGTCTAGACACATGTATTTTACCTTCATAGAAGTAATGGCATCTATTTGAGTAGTTTTCATGCTCTCCTTTGCGTCAGTAGGACTAGCTGGTAGAATTAGGGTTTGCTAGGGTTTGCGTTTCTTTTTGGCTTTCAGTTTCTTTTTGAAATTAGCTTAGCTTCCTTCGAGTTAGCTTTCATCCATCAATTAAAAAGCTTCTTCTAAGAGCTAATAGAAGTTGGCTTAAGCTCCTAGTGGACTTGTGCCAGCTGACCAAGTGACAGCTGCGGCAAGAGCTAGTACTTGTGCATATAGCACCGTCGCTTCCAAGTTTGTTACGAACAACCGGGTTGATAAAATTAAAGAAGGGAGTTCCAGGAGTTGTAGCATTATTGCTGCAATACTGGAGCCCACCATCTTTTTGGCGCCGTTGCCGGGGAAGCTTCAGAGTATTGGTGATTGCCGCTTTTCTTCTATTTTCCACTACAATCTTCTGCTAAGTAGTTTATTTCATTTCCATTATGCAATTTCGTTTATGCAAAAGTAGATTAGCATTTCAATTCCGTAATTTCATTTCTGCAACCGTAGATTAGCATTTCATTCCGGCAATTTCATTTGAGCAAAATAGATTAGTCCCCTCCTGCTTTCATTTCAATTCCGCATTTTCATTTCAGTAAGATAGTTAGTTGTAGTTCAATCTATTTTAGTTTTGCAGGTACCAGAGAAAAAAAAAACAAAAGCAATCAAAAGTCTTTCCATTTCATGCCTTGTAGGAGTAGAGATAAGTTAGAAAAATGATTGCACAACACCCCCACTACTTCACACAGCCAACCTTCTCTCTCTTCTTCGATGGCTGTGATTAAAGAACCCTTAGGTGGACAGCAATACATATTTGAAGAACCTCAAGGGGAGAAGAAGAAGAAACCATTCCTTTGGAGAAAATGGCTACAAGCAGAAATGTTGGGAGCAGTCCCTTGTCCAAAGACGAATTTGAAGATCAGATAGAAGATTTCAAGAGTGATATGAGGCAGTTTCTTGCCATGCAATTGGATACCCTGTGGATCCAAAAGAAGCAAGAGGAAGCCAAGAGGGCTTTCGTCCTCTTTTGTCCTAGGTGCACTAGAAAGCATCCTAGGAACGAATGTCCAATGCACTCCCTAGAAGTGTGTTTTGTCTGTGAAGAATACCATCCTACGAATCAGTGCCCTTCCTTGCCTGGACTTAAAGTTGCATATCAAAGAGTTAAAGGAGCCACTGAACCACTCTATCATATGAACCAAAGGAAGCCGCCTGGACCTAGATCTTACCAGCAGGAAATGCAAGGGACATCGGAGACCTATTATGACCCTTATCAAGCCACTTTCATGCCTTCTTGGGGTCCCCCTGCTCATCCTCCTTGTTCCTTCACAGATCCATATTATGCCCAACCAGCTGCTCATTCATTTCACTCTTATGCTCAGCCACAGCCTCAGTGGAATGCACCTCATCAGGGGTGGAGGCCCGAGTACAACACTCCTCCCGCTTATTTTCCTCCACCACCTGCTCATCCACAACCATTGCCTCCTCCTCCACCAAGGCAACCCCAAATGCCTACCCAACCACAATGCCATCCATCTCCATCTCAATTTCACACCTCCACTCAACTACTCGTACCATTTCCAAAGCCATACAATGGAGTAGCTCAACCCAATTGCAAAGCTGAGGCACAACATGTGCAAATGACTCCTCTTGAGCTCAATGATGTTCACCAAAGCTCAGGAAGAGTGTTGCAAAGCAGAGATTATCTTGAAAGCATTGAAGGACCACATCCGGCAAAAGAAGATTCAAAAGAGGAGATCAAAGAACCATGGGCTGCACTTGATGAAGAGAAGAGATCAGAATCAGAGATCGAGAGAGTTCCCTCATGGTTACCATCAAATGCTCCATGTACTCAAGAGAAAGATCAGCAAAAAGAGGAAGATGAGAAGGTCATGATAGAAGGTGACATGAAGAATGATCCAGATCAGCAAAAGGACCATGGATATCAAAGCTATATTGAGATATGGTTTCAGACGGTCACTAAGTTGCAGCGGTACTCTCTTCCTCAGCTATGTTTGATCCCTTCAAAGTCAGATCATTTGGTCTCTAAAGTCCAGATAGTTGTCCAAGCATGCATTTCGAGCCTTCACATCATTTTTTCTCTAATCTCGATGTGCACATGGCTCCATTGGAAGTATTCTTATACTTAAGAATGATTTTGTTTTTCAAGTAGGGTAGGGTAGAAAAAAAAAAATAGGAAAAAAAGAGAAAAAATGAAAATAAGAAGAAAAAATAAAAATCTAAGGTGAAAACCTCCTCGGAGGCGCCTTAGATTGGCTCATTGATTGAAAACCTCCATGAGGCGGTCAATGGGTTGGGAAAGAAGAAAAAACGTGGTTAGGGTCTTTTGCATGCATGAACATAATTGTTAAAACAGAGTAAGGTATCATATCAGAGTTTTATGCAGGTGATCCAGGATTGTAAAGAGATTATGTCACAGATCCAAGCTAGTTTGGAGCTGTCTAAATCGAGAACAGGGGAACACTACTTTGAGAGTGCTTATAAAAGCGATCAGGCTGGGAATGAAAATTTTATTTACTGTGACAGATCAGGTTTGGCGGCTGACAACCAGTTACAGCAAGAAGGATTAATTGAAGGTGGCCAAAATTGCACAAATGAAGAGTTAACAAACATTGGTGCGACTTAAAGTTGACCATAAGACTAATGACATGAAATAAGTGTAAGGTGGAAATCAATCATAGGTTGGACCATTCAAGGCATGTAATTAACCAACCAAGAACAGCAAGTTTGTGTCTTGTCATAGTACAGTCATACAATGAATAGGTGGGATCTTTTACATGATCAAGAGAAATACAAGGAGCCAAATAAAAGCGAGAGGGGGAGGACAAGGCTGGATACTCAAAGAACTAATGCTGATGAGTTAGTGGAAGTGCTGAAGAAAAATAAAGGATGGCAAGGAAGAAAAACACATTGAAAAATATGAGAAAACCAATGATGAAGAAATGCAAGACATTCAGGCAAGGCAAGAACAGAGAAGAAAAGGAGCAAAGGCCAAATTGTTGAGGCCAAAACTATGGGAGGAATGAAGGCACAAACACCAAGGGAGAAATGGTTTCAAACACGTGCAGAGAGGACTAAAAATGTCAAAACAAGTAGGGACACACCCAAAGCAACCAGAGCACAGTCAAGGAGAAGGCACCCTCAGCCAAGCAGGCCAAAACAGTGAAGACTGTTTCTACAGGAGGATAGAAAACAGCCACTACAGGACTTTCTACAGGAAGTTTGGAAAAAGGGCAGCAAAAGGAGAAATCGGCCGAGATTTTAGCTAAGTAGGCAGCACCTGTGTTGGCCACCCTAAGCACATCCATCCCCTCTATGAACACTCATTATTTTCAGGGTTCGGACACAATTTAGTCATGGTTCAACTTTCTACAGGAAGTTCTGTATTTTTACCAGAAACATCCTGTAGAAGCCTTTGGATAGGCTAGAATCAATTATGGAGAGGGATTTGAAGCTTGAAGACTATTGAGGAGACATGCAACCACTCTTTTCTTCCATCCTCCACTGGTTTCATCTCCTTTCACCACCATTTCTGCCATCAGATTGAATATACTTGCACACTCATACCAAGGCTGAGAATTCACTAGGAAAAGGAACATGCAGTGGGAAGAAGCAAAGAAGCATGGTTTCATGACAGAAAAGAGGACATCACTTCAGAAGCTTGGCATGACAAGGAGGCCACCAGGGCCATCAAAGATGAGGAGAGAGATTGGTTGCTCAGAGGATGAGCAACACTTTCAGTAGGGGGGTGATGATGAGCCCCAAAAATGGATAATTATTTGGGCTCATTCAACCTCCTAATTTGACTTAATCCACCATTCTCATTAGTTTATTGCATGTTTTTGATTATATTTATGCTAATAGAGTGAATTTGGTTAGTCATTATGCCAACAAGTCTAATGGGTGCTTTGTGTAGCCGTTTTGGTCAATTTGGAGACAAAATTGAAGGTCTTAATGAGCACTTGGCAGCCAAATTCGTGGGAGAACAAGGGAGAGGATTTGTAGGAAGGTGTCCCCTTCATTTATGGGCCCTTACCTCGAATTCTCCACCATCAGCTTGGAGTTCAAAGGCCACAAAATCAATTAGCACAAGGGCAGCCAAGCAAGACAAGTAGGACTGTTGTTAACTACAAGTTTTGGGCAGCCGAGTCCCTAAATTTTAGGAGGACTGTTGGGGTCCTCAATTTGTATAAATAAGAAGGCTTAGGGCCTCATTTTGGTTAGCTAGTGGTTATTCATTTTGTAGCTGGTAGTTAGTCATTTCATAGTCTTGTTGTAGTCATTTTGTAGTTCGATTTTTAGGCAATAGATTAGTTTTGCTGTCAGCTCATTTTCAAGTTCTCATTGTGGATAGTTTTGATGCAACTCTTCATTTCTTGATCAATAAAGATGAATCCAGCTTTGCACCAGCTCTAAATCTCCCTTAGGAGGCTGTATCTCTTGGGGTTGGGCCCATCTCAAGCGCCCAATACCTCCTTTGATTATCTTTATGTGTTTTTGTTGCATTCTTCGAATAAAATCTGCTATTTAGATCTAACTCTTGTTTTGTTATTTAGTTTGTTTTTTTTATGTGTAAAATAGCTTTTCATGCTCAGATTTAGTTGATAGGTTTTTAACAGAAAAAGCTTCAAGAAAAGGGCCAACAAACATCTGTGGTTTCACCTCTCCCTTAGTGGGATCAGGAGCTGTGACTAGGATGACTTTGCTGCCCACAAAAGCACTGACTTTGCTTTGCCATGCAATCATTAGTGTTTGGTTTTCATTTGCAGAAGTTGGTTACATGTTCAGATATTTGAATGCTTCATTGCACAGTTAATATACATGGTTTCCTTGCAAATAAAGCTGCTGTCCATTCTTGTTACTGTTAGCTAGATCATATTAGGGTAGCATAACTAGATCTTTGTTTTCTTGCATGTCTTTTTTGGTTCAGTTGGAAACATAACTTGCAGAGCACCTGTTATCCTTCTCTATCTACCCATAATCCATCAGATAATCTGCTCCACCCCTTAGTCCATGATTCGTACCCTTCATTTGCCATACTTTCCCCACCTTGCCCTAATTCCTACATTCATGTGCATCATCGCGTCCTCTATCCTTGAACAAATCCAATCACTCCTTAGCCTCATCCACCAAGTCCTAGACCTCTTCACACCACTATTTCACCTCCATACTCATTTCTCCATCTTTTTCCCTCCATCCATGCTCCCAGAATCCCATTTCGAAACATTTTGTAGAGGAATTACAGAACATCCTGTAGAACCCCTGCAGACTTCCTGTAGAAGCTCATAAACATGGTTTCTTGGCAGCCAAACTTTGTGAGACTCTCTGGAAGGGTGTTAGGGACCCCTTAGACCCTCTCTGAACCTTCCCAACCTTTCCCAAGCATTTCTCCTCCCTGATCCACCTCTGCACAGTCAAAAATAGTTAGAAGCACATGCATGATAATTCCAACAACTTAAACAAAAATACAAAAAGATGTTTTCTTCAGATATAGGTAGTCTAGACACATGTATTTTACCTTCATAGAAGTAATGGCATCTATTTTAGTAGTTTGCATGCTCTCCTTTGCGTCAGTAGGACTAGCTGGTAGAATTAGGGTTTGCTAGGGTTTGCGTTTCTTTTTGGCTTTCAGTTTCTTTTTGCAATTAGCTTAGCTTCCTTCGAGTTAGCTTTCATCCATCAATTAAAAAGCTTCTTCTAAGAGCTAATAGAAGTTGGCTTATGCTCCTAGTGGACTTGTGCCAGCTGACCAAGTGACAGCTGCGGCAAGAGCTAGTACTTGTGCATACAGCACCGTCGCTTCCAAGTTTGTTACGAACAACCGGGTTGATAAAATTAAAGAAAGGAGTTCCAGGAGTTGTAGCATTATTGCTACAATACTGGAGCCCACCAAAGGGCTAGGGCATTATGCCCATGATTGTACGAACCTGACTAGGATATCATGTTAGTACTGTAATCAGTTTGATCATGAGGCAGAAGATTGCCCTTCATTGATAGTGAAGATGTGCAAAAAATTGGTAGTCTAGCCCCCTCCGACCCAGAATTTACAAATGATGAGGTCTGAACTGCACGAAGAAGACCCAAATGTAAACATGATGCTTAGGAGCAATATGAAAATGGGAGATGATAAAGGGAAGTAGCCAGAAGAAAGTGTGTGGGTTCTCAAGGCTCCTACAAAGGAACCCGAGTTTGATTTAGAATGCACGAAGGAGACATTCATGGAAGCTAACAAGAGCTTCACAGAGGCCTCCACTTCAGGTAGTAAGGATCAACTAGAACCAGGGATGGATCCTTCCATGCTCACTACCTTTCTAGATACATGCATGAAACTATTGTGTGGCAGTAAGGCAGTCAAAGGGCTACAAGAACTTATCACTAGGTGTGCAGGGTCAGGAGAACCATGCGTGGTCCAAAAACTAGGAAAGCATGCATTGTGCATAGGAAGGGAGATGAGGTTGACTGCGCAAATAGGCAAGTATGAAATGGATCAGGTAATCCTAGATCTAGGCTCGGACATGAATGTACTACCAAAGAAAACATGGGAATGCATGGGCAGGCCCATGTTACAATGGTCCCTTATTCAGTTACGAATGGTGAACCAACAGAAGATTTTCCCCATGGGAAGATTGCAAGGGGTGACAGTCGATATTGAAGGCGCGAGCACACAGGTGATTCTGAAGTGATAAAGGTTGTCAATGACAACAATCCCTATCTCATGATACTAGGAATAGACTAGGCTACCCATATGAATGGAGTCATAAATATGAAGAAGCGCAAAATGACCTTTGAGAAAAAGTCACTACGCGTAGTAGTACCACTGGACCCAGCTGAGGGAATGCGATACACTAAACCAGGACGCAATGATGATAGTGATGATGATATTGACTGTATCTATAAGATAACTGCACAAGGAGAGGATTGGGTGAATTTGACTGCGGATGGAAGGATTTTGTGGGAGCGAGAGAGCTCCTACACTTCGGATTCAGATTAAGAGATAGATCAATGGGAGAATCGGTTACACGAAATAACAACACTGAACTGCAACATGATGATCAGGTCATTGCGTTGCATAAAAGCAGAGGCAAGGGAGTTGGCGACATATGATGGATTGTCAGTGGTGTATGACTTTCTGAGAAAATTTGAAAGTGCAGTACCAGAGGAGCAACTATTCGATGTGCTAAAGTGGGCACTACGAGCAACAACCGCACGATGGTGGGGTACACATCAAGGAACTTTTGAAGACTAGTGCGGATGCAGAAGGATGATGCACCTACATTTTGGAAAATCGCAACTTGGAATGAAAGCTAATCAGCTGGGGCAGAACAAATTGTGTGCCCACCTTTCTCGATGGGTACAGGCATATGCTGTACAGTCCGCACAAGCACACTGCCTAGAGAATCAGAACAAACCATAGCAGTAGGAAGGGCGATGCGTATTACCAATTCTCCATGACAAGGCATTCGATAGGTTGCGCAGAGTACTGAACAAGTTTTACCAGACGAGACGAACTGAGTGGGACCTACGCGTGCCAGCGGTTCGATGGGCCTATAGGACCATGTGCAAAAACCTTAGCGCGGAGATTATTCCAAATGTGCGAAATAGAGTATAACTCGAGATTTTTGAAGGGAATACCAAAAATAATCCACATGTAATAGCCCCCGCAGTTATGACAGCACGCGAGGACTAGGACGAATGAATCACATAGCTACGCGAGGTAAAGGAGGAAGCAACGAGGGTACAGATGGACCTCAATCTTCAGATTGCCGAGGTACGATTAAAGGCGCAGTCCTCTACACCCTCGGAAGTTAGGTAATAATGCATTGGCCCTATTCAAAAAGCGCTGGAGAAAATAAGCTAGGCAGTACAGAACTGCACCGCTATGTTGGAAGAATCCTTCATGGTCCTCACTTCATTACAGGAGGACCCCAATATACAGGACCTGGAAATGGAGGCACAGGACCTTCAAGTGCAATTTGACAGTGTGCATGGAATAGTGCAGAAAGTTGTCTTGACCCAATGGCTTGCGAAGCTACAACACGCAAAGGCGTTGAAGGAATAGGTGGATGTCGCGTGGCAGAAAGAGGCAGTCCTTAAAACGTGCGTCCAGCCTTGGATTGATGAGGCCTTCCTCATCACTGTAGACATCAAAGGAGAGATCACACAGATGAAGGTGATGCATGCCTTAAGATAGGGAGTTTCTCCTTGACAACGAGAATTCAGCCGAGAGAATGGAATAGATCCAGCAGACTGCAGAACAGTGTGCTGCGGACCTCCGGGCAGCGTAGGATTGGTTGGCAGGGCTCTGTGCCAAGATCTCCACACCAGCAAAGTGACCCAGGATGAGTCACGATGATTGTGTTGGGAGCCTATTGGGCATCGGGTCCCCCACATCAGGTTTTGGGGTTCAAAGCCTAAGGTTTGGTCAAAGATGTTGTAAAACTCTGTGAATTGAAGGTGCAGAGCGCAAAGTAGGGGTTAAGTCATAGGGTTGTCTACCCTAAAGTAATGTAATGAATGTAAAGTCATGCCGGCCTACCCGTGGTCCGCGGACCATGGGATTGTATAAATAGAGTGAGGTTGTAAGTTGTAAAGAGAGTTGAGATGATAGAGAGTAGCGAAAGAATGGTTCGAGCTTAGAGGAGAATTCTAAGTGTCTTGGGTTGTAGTAGTAGGAAGAGGCTCTGCAGCTGAGTGCGCAGAGGCCTAGTAGAGTCCACAGCTGAGTGCACAGGGCGGAGTTGAGTCTGTAATCAGGACAGAAAGCTAATAAAGAGAAGTTATTATAATTTTGTGTAATTGTTGTGCATTATCTTCTTTATGTTTATTTTCGTTTATGTATCGTGCGCACTGATATGAATGCTGAATATGTTGTAATAACCATAAATCTTGCACACACAAGTTATGTAATCAGTTAATTAGTGAGGAACTTAGGTAATATATGAGTCGCACCCCGAGTAGGGCTGCGCAAAAGCCGCATTGCAGGTCGCGAAGGGATTGCAAGTGTGTGCAGCAACAGGTCAGACTGCGAACTTCCAGAAGCCCATCAGACATCCCAAGGGTGTAGAAACCTGGTTCTAGCACCCTCCCATACTACTTCGGGTGAGACCTCAGTCCGCGCTCCACGGATTGTTGCTGAAAGGGCCAGTAGTACCGAGATTTTCTTGGCTAAATCACCTCTAAACCTGGGTCAAGCCCCACTAAGCCAACAAATAGTTAGTCTACTATGGAATCCAATGTTATATTTGAAGTTTAATAACCATCTTAACTCTGTCTTTAGCCTAGAATACAATTGTTTGGTACTCAAAAGTACTCCATACATAGCCTAGCTATGCCATCTACTTTCTTGGTTTCTCTTTTTTATCCAAAGCTAATCAAACAATTAGCATGTATGTACCCACATCTATACACAAATCATAACTGAATGTTACAATGTTCTCCATTCCACACCATCCAAGTTTTTAGGCGTTATGTGTACCAGGGTGTGAACATAGGTCATTTACATATTTAGACCTCACTTTAGGCATTAAATGACCCCTATAAGACAAGAGAATATAACCTATTTATCCATTATCAAATTAGTTTATGGAATACTTGTTATGTTGTCTTTTTCAGAACTAGACAACATTATTAATGCAATCTAACAGTTAAACTTCTCTTAATAGGAAATATGCATCTCAAATTCTACAATTGTAAATTGATTTGAATAGGTTGCTACATATAATATTATCAAACCAATTATCTTTGTACACCAAATTCTTGTTTAAAAGTACCACTTAACCATCGAATATTAACAACTAGTTGTTGCATGGTTTATTGTTCGACTCATAAGTCAAGCGAAGAGGTGGCATTTTGAAACAAAAGGGAATAGCCATTGATACTACGGATTTGGAAAAAGAAACAATCGTCCAGTGATTTTCTCCATTAATTCCTTCTGGTGCAGTGATGCTTTAAATCTACCAGTAATATAAACTGCTTCCTAAAGCTACCATATTTGATCGAGATTTTAGGGGTGTGTGAGTTTTTTTGTTTGTAAAATCGTGAGTTGCATAACAAGAAAGAAAGAAAAAAACATTACTTTCTTAGTTCAAAGACAAGCCTTGGTACGCACTAGCGCATGAAATATAACGGTTGCTCGATTCTTAGATCTGATGTTGGCCAACACCAATTGAAATTGATAGCATATCAATGCCTGAGAGTCAGAACTTGTGAGTCAAAAACACCCAAAGCCGGATTATAATGTCTCAATCGAAACCAAAATGTTATATTTTTTTAACTATATGGGTAGTCATCTAGTTAGTACCTAGTTGCAATCTTCCCGATACAATGATTTCATAGGCCCACACCTTATTGACACCGCCCAAGGTTTCCCCATGAATTCTCATATGATCTAGTGGCATGCCTACACTCCTTTCTGTGATGCATATCTATGTATACATAGAAGCAGTCAAGTTGGCTACAAACGTTTGCTAACTCAACACCAACATAAATGGAAACTTTATCATAAATATACTGTAGCTAGCATTGCCTATAACATGATCATGGTCCTACTAGCATAGTAGAATGTATTACTAACATGTATATCTTATGTAATATGCACAATTACTTAAAAGAGCCTTATAGGATGCAATTTCCCTCACCCATGATGCATAATGCATAGCATAGATAACCTAAACCCTAGGCTATATACCTTTCAAGCCTTAACCATAGTTACGCAATTTACCTAGTTGTCTCAAACATAATTATTCACTATCTTAAACAAAAGACGGGATAGCGCCATTAATCCATAATATCCACACATTATGTTCCTTTGGTAATCTGAACTTGGATTGAATTTATATGCAATGGTTGTCACATGCACACATATATAATAATGTCATACCCAAAGTTAACACAAACAATTCTACTTATGCATAGCGGTCACGTGCACATTATTCAATCAATTCTTATGCAAGAACAATGTAAGCCATTTCTTTTAGATGCTTACAGAATGAGAACATAGAGAATAAGGATTCAACATACAAAACATCTCATGCAAACGAGATTGTCTGAAAGGATGTCAATTGGAAAGCCAAGCACCTCCACCCAACCTAGAACTATCTTCCACCAGTTCAACCCTGAGCTGAGAGTTCTTGGCATGGATCAACTGTATCCTATTGATTTTTTCAATTGGTATTTAATACCCTCTTTCATGATATGGTTTCCATTAGAAGCGTCCCAATTCTATGGATATTTTTTATCCATTTTCCCAGGATTTTCCCAGAAAAGCTCACCTTTATCTGCCACAATTCTTTTCCTCATTAAAGCTTGCCTTTATCTCCTGCATGCCTTTTATGTTTTTTTCTTAACTTAGCATCTTTCTCTAGCTAAGTAGCTTAATGTATATTTATCTCCAAATCCATTAAGATTATCTAGATTTGGATCTAGAAGTCTTATCATGAAAGAATTATCCATTCCCATTCACCAATGGGATTTGGCAAGAACCTCATCTCTTGGTGCTTCTCTCTTCCAAGTGATTAAATTATTTTATAAAGTATTTACTTTCATTGTTACATATCAGACCTAGCTTTTCTTAGCTTAGGTCAATAGAGTGTTACATACAATGGAGGAGTGTTACATTGATGAGGACTGAGAGTTATAGTATGAAGGGTGATTCACATAAACAAAGAGATGAAGTTCAAGTGACATAGATAAATATTTGAGGGTTGAAGTTTTGTAGTTAGAGGGCCAAGTCATGTAGTGAGAGAGCTGCAAGCTAATCTTCGTAAGAAAAGGGGATCCATGATGTAAACAGAAAGCCAAAGACTGAGCTCCATAGCCATAGGGTTGAGTCATGTAAACAGAGATTCGAAGCCTGAGCTCCATAGCCAGAGGGTTGAGTCACATAGTTTTAGAGCCAAGGTTGAATATCCATAGCGAGAGGTCCTAGTCACATAGACATAGAGCGAAGGGATAATCTCTGTAGCTAGAGGGCCAGGTCACATAGCCAGAAATATGAGGCCTGATATTTGTAGCTAGAGGATTAATTAACGTAGCTAAAGATCCAAGCATTGATATTTTTAGTCATTAAATAAGGGTGATTAGTGTAATCTTTCAGTTCTCTAAAGATATAACTCGTTTTGTGGGTTTTTTCCACAATTGGTACATATTACACAAATTATGTGGTTGACTATATAAGGACTCCACATCACACATAGATGATGAGAGAAATAAGTCAGAATGTGAATGTTTGATCACTATGAAGGTTTTTAATTCTCGCGTGAGGACCAATGACATGGTCAAGCCACCCCATTTCATTAAAGGTATGATCATGCATTATAAATCCAATTTATGAGAATACTATGACAAATTGCATTGCATAGCCTAGATGGTAGAATATGTGGATGGTATAGCCAAGGTTGTCGGTTAAAAACTTGTTCTACACGTCATAAAATGATGCTTTTATGTTTCACGCAAATCTTCATTTCATTGAATACGTAAGTTACTAGAAATGAGCATTTCATAGAGTTGTTACCCGAAATATGTCGTTTTGTAGAATGCACTATAAAGGGCCTTTTTGTAGAATGATTAATTTGATTATTGATTTTATATGGTTTTTGGGGCTTTTTGGACTCATTCTTCAGTTAAATTAAATTCCAAAGAAGCATGACAGTCAAATTTTGGAGGTGCAATGTTATAAAGGCATGAGAATCCTTGTTGATGTATATTTTGATGACTAGATTCTCTATTGTAAAGCTTAGAAGCTTATGCGAAGGTTGTAGTGATGTTATTGAAGCACATTTTGAGATAAGTTGTATATGACCATATTGATGAACAAGTTGTAATAGAGCTTCGATAGGGCATAAGAAAGTTGGAATGAAGTTTGTATAGGACATGTTGTTAACAATAATATGAAATGAAGAGTTGGAAGATCATTATTAGAGGAAAAGTTGGTGGATATGGTTTGAAATATTTTGAAAATAGGTGTACAAGAAGTTGAAGAAGTAGGTGGGTTCCCCCACTAAGGTTGGATCATCAATTAGTTCAAATCCTAGAGAAAATCGAAGCTCTCTCATCATCGAGGTTGGTGCCTTAATCAAGTTGCAGGCTACAATGAGCGGCTGCTTGCATATTTTTGAGGTTGGTTCATTAGTAAAGTTGTAGCCCGTTGCAAGTAGTTTATTGCATATCTTGGGGGATAAGGGAATCTAACAGATTGGTACTTACAAATATATGTAATAAATAGAAGAAAGAAGAAGAGGAATAATTTGTGGTTATCTCATGTATGGGTTTCCACAAAAAAAAGTTTATGTCCTCTTGTGTTGATGTGATGGCCTCTTTATATATTGTTGATATGTTTCATTTTTTTGTTTATTGATATTCTGCAAAGGGTTATGGCTGATTTCTATACCATTATTTGAAAAAAAAATGTGAATTGCTAAAATAGTTGACACTTATCATGATAGGTACATGTGGCTCCTTGATATTCATAATATGGTTGTTGGCAAAGGAGGAGACTAAGCTTAGCTTACCATATGTTAGACTTAATCTTAATATTTTAGACCATATTTGGTTTCAAAAGAAATATTTATGTATTATTTCAATTGGTATATCTTTTATAATTGCTTAAAAAGAAAGGGCTTTCGCTCATACTCATTAACTTTAACCCTATTCTTTGTAAGATATTGCATGATATGTTGTAATTTTAATTAAAATTTTGTTTGAACTTCTATATTTTGTTATAACATTGAACTCTTACCAAAGTATTTTCAGTTGACTTCAAAATAGGCATCTAATACCAAATCAATTCCTTCCTAATGTAAATTTTGTGCAGACAAGTCCCAACTTTGAGATCGGTCCCAATTTTTAAATCAACCTCCTACTACCTATCAAATATTGAAATTATTTTTTCTAAACTATATAATGTTAAAATTTCTTGCTAATATATTTCTTTACTTGTAAGGTGAAATTTGTATTGCGTGTAAAATATTGCGATTAAAAAAAGAGAAGCATTTTCCTTGCCAAGCTCTCACTCGGGAGACCGAAACATAAGCAAGAAAACAATCTCCACAAAAAACACAATGTAACAAAAAGTAAGAGGAAAGTATGAATTTCAAAATACAAAAGTGGCTCTATCGAGAGATACATTGTGTAGAAAGAGTAATAACATAAGTCACACAGAAGAAAGACATGAGAACAATACTATGAGGGGTATGAATTTGAGACTACAATCTGAATAGTTAGGAAATGTATTAGAATAATAAAGAGGACTTTAAATAGTAAATAAAAAAGAAACCAAACAACCAACAATGGAAATTGAATTATGAATAAATAAATTATAACGGACGAAGAAATTGAACCTTACATGGGAAATGAATATCCACCAAAAGGAACCAAAGTATTGAATCTCCTCTTTTTCCAATTTAGAAATAAGCTAAATATAATAAATAAAAGGGATTTTTGTTGCTAAATTTTTGGTAACATACGAAATAAAAATAACAATGAGAAGTAATTATTGCTCAATCTATTTGCAACAAATTTTGATTCTATAACCTATTGCTCAATCTATTTGCAACAAATTTTGATTCTATAACTTAGATGTTGAATTTCTTTTACTATATTATTAGCTTCGGGACTATCGTAAGGATGTCTTTTTAGGAGGTAGACTACTATCATATACATGTAATGTATCTTGCTCTTGTTTTTTCCTTAAATTTTTTTAAGGAAAAGAATAACACTAGTTTGTCATTTTTGAAAATTTTATTGTATGAATTGGTTTAACTTACATTTTTATATTTATTTACAAGGAAGTTTTCTAATAAGGATAAAGTGGTGATATATATGGTGATATGTCTAATTCTTTTGTTGTATTGGCTTATTAAGGGAATAAATCTACATTTTACATATGAGAGTAGTTTTATTTCATTTATTACATCTCATAAAACCCTAAAATATGGATTGGGTTATGACAAGTAAATCTTGAAATTGTATTAATTGGTATCTAGTCAAATATGGATGATTTATACCAAATAGTTAACATTCTGATTGGGTCTTCTCTCCAAGGAAAAATCTTTTGAATTTCCCATTAAACTCGTCATTGAATGAAGCTCTATGGTTTCTTAACATACTTGCAAAAAAAGATTATACTTTCTCATTATTACTTTAACTAGCTATATTAATTATTAACCCATTTTAAATTTAAGTTATACTTTATCATCATTATCCTATTTTAATTTTACCTAATCATAACTAAAACATATTAAATTGATCATTGTACAAGAAATGGAATGAATTTTATTCACAAAAAAATTGATGAATCTAGTATTGATAGCTTACAAGACAACACTAATAGCAATTTCCAACTTGCCAAGGTCTGAGACATCTACAAAGACTCCCATCAATTATCAATAATTTGGTAGTTTCATACTAGTGGGAAACTTACTATTCAAGTCTCATCAAAATAAGACAACGTCAATTAATTAATCAACATATACAATATTTATAACCTTTGGTTTTGAACTTATATACTGCAATGATGAAACATATTTTCTTCACCACTAGTTTCCATAAAGTTTTCACATGACATAAATTATTATTTATTTATTTTTAACCACGAAAACTTTGTAAATATTTGGAGTAATTTGGACAAGGCCCACGATCAACCTTCCTATTTCTACTATAACACCAAGATCATATTAGAGAACCTTTTATCTATATATCTCAATAAATTATGATTTAACAAGAACCAAGGGGTCTTAACCCAACCGAAGTGGATTTTGTCTACACGGTTGTGTACTTTTCTAGCCTTATCACAAGGGGCCAATATGTCTCTTTATGGGATTTGAATTAGGTGGAGAGGACAAAAAATATCTCTTTATTTTTAACAATGCTAACATTGTAAATATTTGGAATAATATAGACACAACATAGGAACAAATCTTATCATCACCCCTATAACCCTAAGAGTATATCCAAGAATCTACAATCTAGACATACTAATAACTAATGACTTAACAAGAGCCAAAAGGTCCCAACCCCACCAAACTGGATTGTGTCTCATAGGGTGCCTACTTTTCTAGCCTTATCATGACAAGCCAACACCCATGAGACTAGATCATCCATTATTACCCGAGACCCCATAACCTAGTTATGACAATAATTTATGACTTAGAAAGATACAAAATTTCACATGGATAGGGGTGCCTATTATTTGAGCTTCGTCACAAGGGGCAAACATGTCCATGTTGGCATTATGGCATTATGGACATGTGTTGAACTTGATGGCAACCCTCTCATAGACAAAAATCTCACTTATATACATCTACAAAGGAGATAAACAGAGAAAACAACAAGGAGAGCCAAGAGGAGACAAGAGGAGCCCTTTACATATGTATAAATATGCCAAAGAAGCAGTTATCGGGAGCCATTGAGTCATTGGGAGCCTATCGGTGCAATAGAGGCACATTCTCATATAGAAAGAGCTTATCGGGAGGAATCGGGCGTTTAAAACCCTTGGATGCATGCTTAATCATTATCGGAAGTTATCAGGCCATATATGCATGCTTTATCTCTATCAGGAGTAGTTTGGGCGATTAAAACTCATATATGCATACATTAACATTATCGGGAGTTATTCGGACAATTAAAACCCATATATGCATGTATTAACACTATCGGGAGTTGTTGGGCGCCCAAATCCCATATATATGATAATCAAAGGCATTTCATATATTTCGGCATATATGCGCATCGGGGGTTCCGCTATGTGACACTGCTGAAACCTCCGATTGCGATCGGACCCAATGGTGGCATTAAAACTTGGTCTATAACAGTATCGCATCTGCAATGCATAAAGGTTTGCCCACCCCAATCCTCCGATTGCGATAAGAGGTGGCTGACCCGATGTAGGGATTAAAGGCATCGTATACTAATATCGCATCCGCGGTAATCGCCCATTTTATAAAGCCTTCCACTTCAAATTGCCGATAGCGATGAAAAGAGCGGACCACATACATTTATAAAGCATGGTTAATGGGCATATTGCATCCGATCCATCGGATCGGCCATCGGCAAATAGACAATGTTATATAGCGATGAGAAGCGGACCCGATATAGTATTATTATGGGTTCATTCAGTTTAAAGTCCGCCTTTTGTTGTTTGGACCGTTTTCATCGTTTTCCCGCTTAAGCCTCTTTCTTAAGAGATCGGTCAAAACAGTTGGGCCCCAGGTTTTCGGATCCTCTGGTTTTGATTCTTGGTTTTATCAAAAGCGTGATTATATAAAGAAAAAGGGGATCCTGCGGTAGAGCATCGATTATGAATTGAAGATCTTAAGGGAGAATTGATTGGCATTTCTCGTGAACGGTTAAGGAGCAATTACTGAACCTAAATCAAGGAGACTGCGCGCAGAACAGAACAAAGGATCACAGGCTTGAAGTTCAGACATTTCTTCAAGAGAAATCGCATTGTTTCGGGTGTATTGCAGTTTAGTAAGAGCAGCCAACCGCAGGGTTTCTTTTAAGCAACAGTCATTCTTAACTCTGATATTGGGTTTGTCTTGTGTCTAGCCTCCGATTGCATTGTTATATGTATATCCTCTGCATTGTGTTCTGATTTCGGCATAAACAACCTCTGTTTTAATGGGTGACCAGATCGGATATGTATTTATATTTTGATCTAGTGCTTGGGTTGGCGCTTGGGTGATTTTGAAAGATCTGTTGTGTAAAGAAAATATATATTGATCTGATGCTTGGGTAATTCTAAAGATTTGTTTATACTTGATGACCATTTGATCTTCTTGGATCCAGTCTAAAAATTAATGAAACGTGGTCTTTGAACGAAGTAGGGGGTTGTATCTCCCTTCCAGGTGAGACTGGAAAAGGAGAGAGGGTTGTAGCTCTCTACAGGTTGCAGCCTGCGTACTGGTAAAGGACTGCACCAGTACAAATTCATTGTAAAAGAAATTCTATTTGAAAGAAGATAGAGACATATTGCAGCAGGTGGTTTTCACCCACATTGGGTTTCCACCTTATATCTTGTTGGGTCCCTATAATACTAGTGATTACCCCATTACTATTGTAGTTATACCCCTTATTTATATTGATGTACCCATGTAGTGCCCATATTGTTACTATTGTGCCACATAGAAGCCCACTATTGTTATTGTTGTGCCCTACAATATTATTGTTATGTAGGCTTTGATTGTATTGGGACCACTTAGACTCCTATATATAGAAAGGAGGTATTTTCATTTGTATCATCCAAGAATTGTTCATTTATGTAATGTAAAGGAGGTTGCCCCCTCGAAGAGGCTGAATTCTAAGGCGTTGATCTATCTTTTCTATCTTTTCTTGAGTTGGTTTCATAACATTTGGTATTAGAGCTTTGGATTCTAGGGTTTCGCTGCTCCAAACAGGTCATCGTGGCATTTTCGCTATAACTTTTTTTCTGTGACGTTTCAGAAGTCGCAAAAAAAACCCATTTATGGGTATCAACCACCATCCATCACATCATATTCAAGAGAAAATTCTAAGGTTCAGGCAGTGGAACATCACATCGAACATCAACAACAAGTCCTCCAACTCTTAAAGGATAACCTTGTGTTGGCACAGAATAGAATGAAACAACAGGCAGATCAGCATCGCAGTGAAAGAAGTTTTGATGTAGGTGATTGGGTATTCCTACGACTACAACCAGATAAGCAAATGTCCCTCAAGCAAGCTAAGAAGGATAATAAATTATCACCAAAGTATTATGGTCCGTACAAGGTGTTGCAAAAGATTGGTACTATGGCATACAAATTGGAGCTTCCTGCAGCTTCTCGATTGCACCCAGTTTTCCATGTTTCATGCTTAAAGAAGGTTATAGGCGACAAGCTCCCAGTTCAAACAATATTGCCAGAACTTGACGAAGAAGGAAAAATTATATTGGAACCGGAAGCAGTTATAGAAACAAGAACTCGACAGCTACGAAATCGATCAATTTCAGAGTACCTTATCAAGTGGAAGAACTTATCCGCTGAAGATTCCACATGGGAGGACGAGAATTTTATGCAGAAGTATCCTGAACTACTCAAGCGTTGAGGACAACACTTTTTTTTGAAGGAGAGGGGCATGTTGGGTCCCTATAATACTAGTGATTACCCCATTACTATTGTAGTTATACCCCTTATTTATATTGATGTACCCATGTAGTGCCCATATTGTTACTATTGTGCCACATAGAAGCCCACTATTGTTATTGTTGTGCCCTACAATATTATTGTTATGTAGGCTTTGATTGTATTGGGACCACTTAGACTCCTATATATAGAAAGGAGGTATTTTCATTTGTATCATCCAAGAATTGTTCATTTATGTAATGTAAAGGAGGTTGCCCCCTCGAAGAGGCTGAATTCTAAGGCGTTGATCTATCTTTTCTATCTTTTCTTGAGTTGGTTTCATAACATATCTGGTGTTCCATTGTGTGACAATCTGTTTTTTAACTGTTCTTGTTCATCATTATATGGTACTAACATACAAGTTAATTATCAATTTCGGAAGAATAATTTAAAGCATTAATATGGATGTTTTATTGAAAAGAAATTTATAATACTGATTCACCCCCCCTCTCAGTATTATTTCCAACAATTGGTATCAGAGCCAAGTTCTTCTGAAGAAGCTTGATCGCTTGAAGGAGATCGTTCATCATGAGCAACTACGAGAGGGAAGCATCAATCAGACCACCAATTTTTGATGGGACAAACTTCGTATATTGGAAGGTAAGAGTTACTGCCTATCTTCAATCTCTGGGTACAGAAGTCTGGGACATCCTAGAAACAGGGTATACTTTTCCATCAGCTACTCCTATAGATCCAGCTGAGAAGAAGAAATATGAAACAAATGCAAAGGAGGTCAATACTCTTCTAGGATGTCTATCTCAATCAGAATTCGTGAAAGTTATGCAATATAAATCAGCAAAAGAAATATGGGACAAGATTGTCCTAAGCTATGAAGGAGATGATCAGGTAAAACGAGCAAAACTTTAAACTCTCAGGATTCAGTATGAAAATCTCAAGATGTATAATGATGAAAGTGTGGCTAACTATTTTCTTCATGTAGATGAGATTGTTAATTGTATGAAAACCTTGGGTAAAGAAATAAAAGAGGCTGTTGTGGTTGAAAAAGTTCTAAGATCTTTGTCACCTAGGTTTGAATCTAAAGTTTCTGCAATAGAAGAAAAGGAGAATCTACAAAGTCTTAAAATGTCACAGCTGGACGGAATTCTTACTGCTTATGAAATGAGGAAAGGAGGTCCATCAGACAAGAGAGAAGCTACCTTCAAGGCTTCAGGCAAAGGAGAATACTATGAATCATGACACGTGTCAGAAGAAGAAGAAGAATCAAATTTTGTCAAAAATCTCCAACGGGGTGCTGGACGTTTCCGAGGTAAGTTACCTTTCAAATTCTTTGCATGTGGAAGAGTGGGTCACTATGCTGCCAAATGTCCTCATAAGGAAAAGAATGACAAGGGAAAGGAACCTGTTAGATGGAACAAGAAACAAAATGCTAACAGGAAAAGCTATTACACTCATGAAGATAGTGATGGACTCTCAAATAGTGATGAAGATGAACGAGGTAATGACTATAAACTCTTAATGGATTTTGAGGATGATGACTACATGGATGCTACAGATGAAGAAGATTTTTATGAAGAAATGTCTAATCTCAAAATTTGCTTAGAAGAGAAAAATGTGATTATTGAATCTCTGCAATGTCAACTAGCTGAAAGAGAAAAACATCTTCAAAAATTGGAATGTGAAATTGTTGGTCTTAGGAAAGAGATTGAGAAGACAAAAGTTCTTAATCTTAAATTTGTTAAAGGATCTGAAACTCTGGATGAGATCATCAATGTGCAGCGTTCTCCATTAATCAAGACAGGTCTGGGATATACTGGAGAAGCATCTCAAGCATCCACCTCCAAAAGTTATCTTGATGCAGCAAGAAGGAGCGAGCAAAGGCCTAATAGAAATCATCAAGTAAATCAGGGACAGTTTATCTCAAGAACGAACAAAAACTATCAAGAAAATCAGAGGCAAGCTACAAACAGAAGCTACAACCAGCCACAGGTAAAATCTTCCCAATTTGCCTCAAGAATGGATGTTGGTAGAAACTACAATCGGTTGGATGACAAATTTGATAATCGCAGAAGTTTCTTCAATGGGCAATGTTTCTCTTGCCATAACTTTGGTCACAAAGTAGCTCAATGTGTTGCCTATAAGACAATCATGACTAGAGAAGCTCAAAAACAAAGAAATATGTCTAGAATCAAGAAAAGGACCTATAACAATTTTTCCGCCCTTGAAATTGAAATTGAATGTTCTATTTGTAATAACTTCGGTCATGAAGAATCTGAATGCAGGAGCAGGTTTCGGAAGACAACTCAGAAGGAACAAAGCCCGAATGCCAGAACATGGAGAATGAAGGAACCACAACCAGAAAGATGTGGAATAGCTTTTTATGCCGAAGGACAGGAAAATTTATGGTTTATCGACAGCGGATGTTCGAAGCATATGTAGGTGATAAAGAAAAACTTGAATCATATACTACTCTAGAAAAGGGAAAGAAGGTTTCTTTTGGAAATGATACTCCTGCGGCCATAAAAGGAAAAGGCACTGCTCAGTTGAAAGAAAAGGTCAAGGCTGGAAATGTTTTGTATGTTGATGGCTTGAAGCATAATCTACTGAGTGTCAGTTAGATGTGCGATCAAGGAATAGAGGTAATATTTCGATCAAATGGATGTAGTGTTCGTGTTCTAGATACAGGAAAAACAGTGATCAAAGGTAGAAGAACTCCAAATAATTTATACATATTTGAAGAGGACAACAACAATGCTATTTGAGCAAGGACGATGAACATTGGTTATCGCACCAGAGGTTGGGGCACCTAAGCTTTTCACAAATAAGGAAAGCATGCAAATACCAGGCAGTCCGTGGTCTTCCAGACATCAAAATTCCAGACAACACAATATGCAAATCATGTCAGTTTGGTAAGCAAACCAGAACTAACTTTCTTGAAAAGGAAGGATTAGCTAGAAGGCCTCTTGAGCTGGTACATACAAATGTATGTGGTCCATTTAGGACAAGGTCACCTCGAGGAGAAGAATATTTTATATTATTCATTGATGACTTCTCTAGGATGGTTTGGTTAGGATTTATGAAGCACAAAGATGAAGCATTCGAAAAGTTCAAGTCTTTCAAAGCCTTGGTTGAAAATGAATCAGATTACAAAATTAAGTGCCTCAGGTCTGACAGAGGTGGGGAATTTACCTCAAATGAATTTTTCGATTTCCGTGAAGAACATGGAATAAGAAGGGAATTCTCTACAGCTAGGACTCCTCAGCAGAATGGAGTTATGGAAAGGATGAACAGAACAATCCAACAAATGGCTCGTGCTATGCTTGATGAGTCTGGAACTCCCGCAACCTTCTGCGATGAAGCTGCATTTGCTGCAATTGTTATTCTCAACAAAACAAATGTCCGAGTAAACAACACTCAAACTCCGCATGAGCTCTGGTATGGTGAGACTCCTTCGGTAAAGCACTTCAAAATTTTTGGGATCAAATGCTATATTAAGAATACTGATGAACAGCTTGGCAAACTTGAGCCTAGAGCAAACGAGGGCATTCTCCTCATAGCAAAGCATATAAGTGTTACAATAAAACACTTGGAAGAATTGTTGATAGCATTGATGTAGTGGTTGATGAAAAGGGATACATTCCTAGGCAAGTAAGGTTTGAAAATATCGAAGAAGATGAAGACTACCCTCCAAATCAGACCAATGATGAAGAAAAAGGACCTCAAGAGGCACCTGAAGAACAGATAATGATAGAAGAGAAGACTCCATCAAGGTATGTACAGAAGAATCATCCAGAATCTCAAATTTTGGGACAAAAGGAGGCAGGCGTATAAACAACAAGATCAACTGCAGAAACTTCAAGCTATTTGGCATTACTCTCCTCCACTGAACCACAAAATGTAAGAGAGGCATGCAAGGATGAATGTTGGGTCAAGGCAATGGATGAAGAACTTGAACAGATCGAAAAGAACAACACTTGGGAGTTGGTTCCTAGACCAAAGGATAAGAATGTCATAGGAACAAAATGGATTTTCAAAAATAAGTTGAACGAAAATGGGGAGGTAATTAGAAACAAGGCAAGACTGGTGTGTAAAGGGTATGCCCAACAAGAAGGAATAGATTTTGAAGAAACTTTTGCTCCTGTTGCAAGACTTGAGGCCATCCGAATGTTCCTTGCTCTCTCAAGCTTTCAAAAGTTCAAAGTATTTCAAATGGATGTGAAATCAGCTTTTCTGAATGGAGACTTAGAAGAAGAAGTATACATTAAGCAGCCAGATGGTTTCATTCTTGGGAATGATCCAAATCTTATATGCAGATTGAAAAAGGCTCTCTATGGTCTTAAATAGGCTCCAAGGGCTTGGTAGTACCAGTTGGAGAAATACCTTCATCGACAAGGTTTTTCAAAAGGATCAACAGATAGCAATCTTTATATAAAAATTGAAAATGACAAGTTGCTAATACTTGTTGTGTATGTAGATGATATTATCTTTGGCAGCAATGAAGAAGCTATGAGTCAAAGCTTTGCCTTGGTAATGCTGAAAGAATTTGAAATGTCACTGCTAGGAGAACTAACATACTTTCTTGGATTGTAAATCCAACAAAATGAAGACGGTATCTTCTTGTCTCAAACCAAGTACCTCAAGCAGATTTTGAAGAAGTATGGCATGGAAGATTCAAAACCAGTATGTACCCCCATGGTTACAGGATGCAGTCTTAGTGCGAATGTTGAATCAACAGCAGTTCTGTTAGGATATTCCGACACATAGGAAATAGTTAAGTTCAACTTGGTCTAGTATAGAGTTAGGTAAAGAGTTAGGTAAAGTGTGTTTCTTTACCGTTGTACATTTTGTAACTTACAATCCGACGGTCACGATATGTAGTGATCTGACGGTTCACTCTCTCCTCGGTATTACCGACACTTGATCCGTGGCTTGACACCCGATTGGTCCATGAGTTCTATTTAAAGCGCATGGAGGGTCATTGTTTGGGTAATCCGTGCATGAGAGAAGCTTATGTAAATTTTCATTCTTTGATTAATAAATTGCCTGTAGTAGCCACGTTGGCATAGGCCGTGCACTGTTTCCCTCTTTGAGGGTTTTAACCACGTCAAAATACTGGTGTATTGATCTGTGATCTGGTTGTGAGCGGTGTCCTTTTGGTGTTCTTTCTGAGGAACTTACCCTGTCAATTCCTACATGGTATCGGAGCTATTTGAGGGCCGCGTCCGTTGGTGATCCAAATCTGAAGCCGGTAGAACTGCATCCGACTGTTGTTTCCTAGATCTGTTGTTTCTGACTGCTTTCGGGCCAAGAGGACTGCTCTGTTGTGTTCGGAGCATCTGTTCCAGTGAGGAACCCCTTTCGTTTCACGTGAAAAGGTTTCCGGTAGCCCTAGCTGCGTCTTTTTTAAGATCTGGAGGTATACAGTGTTTATTTGCAGTTTACTGTTATTTTCTCTCTGCTTATTTCGGTTTCGGTTTATTTAGCTTTTTTTTAACCAGATCTATACCTTTCATTTCTGCGTATGCTCTTTGCCCTGCGACTCTGTGCGATCTGGGCAAATCAGAAACAGAAAGGAAGGATTTTTCTCATGCGTATGCTCTTTTCCCTGCACCTTAGTGTGATCTCGGAAAATCAGAAACATTGAGAAAAATATTTAGTTTTTCGGCTAAAGCTAATTTTGAGCCGCAAGGTTCATTTTTTTTAAATATCTAGTTTTTTGGGTAAAGCTAACTTCGAGCCATAAGGTTCGTTTTCTTTGCATGTCTGTGTTGGGTTTTGTGTTTTGTGTTTTGTAGGGAAAAAGAGCTTTCTCAAGGCAAGCACGCAAACCAAGGCCCCCCCCCCCTCTCTCTCTCTCTCTCTCTCTCTCTCTCTCTCAAATTTTTTGTATAGATCAATTGGTTCAAAGCTATTTTAAGAGAGTAGAGGTCTTGGGTTCAAGTCTCCATTTTGTGGAGGCAAATTTTTTCATTTCCGCACATTCGCGCACTTTGCCGGCAACTTCAACAATTATTTTTTCAAAAAGCCATAACTTCTTCATCCGAAAACCTTTTTCAGAGTCGTTTTTTTTAAAACCGCCTAATTTTTCGAGATCTATCCATTGGAACACTTACTTTCAGCATCTTCAGCTTCAGTTTTTTTTTTTTTAAATGGAAAGTCCATGCCAAGTCATTCTTGACAGCACTAACTACTTCCAATGGATATCCTACATGGAAGATTTACTTAGAAGTAAAGGTCTCTACAGAATAGCCACAGACCAAGAGAAGAAACCAAAAGATGAAGACAAGGCTGCAAAATGGGAAAATAGACAAGATCAAGCACGTGGTTTGATAGGGATGTCTATTTCTCCTGATCTTAGATTCCATATTGCAGAACCTGAGACTCCTCATGAAGCATTGGAACAAATCACTAAAGTTTTTGGGATTAAAAATGAAATTAGAGCCCATCAACTTGAAAATGAGTTGCTTACATTGGATCCTAATAATTTTTCTTGCATTGAAGATTTCTTGTCCAAATTCAAGACCCTTAGATATCTCTTGGAAGGTGTTAAGGTTAAGAAAGAAGATAGTAACCTTATTTATTCCATCCTTACTAAGTTGGGACCAGCCTACTCTGTATTTGTTTCCACCTTCCATTCTACAAGGGAAGCTTTCATTTGTCAAGGAAAAGACTACAAGGCCCCTTCCTTTGACTCTTTTTGTGATTCTTTAATAAGAGAACAAGAAAAACTCTTACACCTTGGTCTTCTTAATCTTGGAAACTCTTCCAAGAAAGCGTTAGCCGCCCAGCAGCAACCAAATTCAAAGAATCCTAAGAAGTCATATCCTAAAAAGAATGGTCCTAAACCAAACAAGGGTCCTAAGCAAACTCAGCCTCAAAATGAAAGATCATTTCAGCAAAATGATAGGACCAATAAAAACAAATGGAAGAAGACTGATAGACATTGTAACTTTTGTAATCGAGATGGCCACTTAGAATCTAAATGCTTTAAGAAGATGGAAGCCTTGGAAGCCGCAATGAAGAAACATAACATCCATGTGGAGCATTCTTCAACTTCAACTTCAACTTCATCTTCAGGAATGGCACTTTCTGCATGTCGTTGTCAATCATCTCAGTCTGGTTATGCATTAAATGTATCTTCTTCTTCTCATTCTCATGAGTGGCTCATTGATTCTGGAGCCTCTTATCACATGGCCAAAAACCAAGCCATGTTTTCTTCTTTAAATGATTGTAACACCAAAAATATATATGTTGGTGATGATAGATCTCTTAATGTTGTAGGGACTGGAACTGTTCATCTAGACAATGGTCAGTTTAATGATGTATTATGTGTTCCAACCTTATCCTGCAACCTTCTATCTGTATATCAGATAACTCATTCAGGTGAAGGTAAAATTGTTGAATTTTCACCTCATGATGTTGTAATCAAGGATCTAAGAGATCCTAAACAGATTCTAGCTACTGGTATTGCTGATGATTCCACAAGGTTGTATAAGTTTCACAACTTTGGGTCATCAAATCTTCCCTCAGTATTTGTTGCTCATAATGATGAAGTGAGCAAACTTTGGCATGAGCGATTTGGTCACTTAAACTATCGCTCCCTTCAGCATCTATGTAAAGAAAATATGGTGACAGGTCTTCCTATGGTATCTTGCAGAGATGGTGTTTGTTCCGGATGTGTACTCGGAAAACATCATCAGGACAGTTTTGAAAAACGTGCCTCTTGGCACGCCTCAGCCCCTTTACAGCTTGTGCACAGTGATTTATGTGGTCCACTTCCTGTTGCTTCATTCTCTGGCTGCAAGTATTTCTTAACTTTCATTGATGATTTCTCCAGACGCACTTGGGTATACTTCTTAAAACTCAAGAGCGAAGTATTTAACACATTTTTGGCCTTCAAAGCCTTTGTTGAAAAACAATCTGGACATCAAATTCTTAAGCTAAGAACTGATAATGGTGGAGAATATGTTAAAAACACATTCATCAACTTTTGCACCGAAAATGGAATTCAAATGCAACATACTGTTCCATACACTCCACAACAAAATGGTGTAGCTGAAAGGAAAAATCGCACCTTAAAGGAAATGGCTAATTGTATGCTGCAATCTAAAGGACTCAGTCTTAGTTTTTGGGCCGAAGCAATTAATTGTGCAAATTATATAATCAATCGCACTCCTACTAAGGTTCTAAAGAATATCACTCCAGAAGAAGCTTGGAGTTCCATTAAACCAGATGTAAGTCACTTTCGTGTTTTTGGAAGTGAAGCATGGGCCCATATTCCAGATGAAAAGCATAAAGCTTTAGAACCTAAGAGTGAGAAATGTACTTTTGTTGGATATTCTGAAGATGTAAAAGGTTATAGACTTATTCCATTTAAGTCCAAAAATGTTATCATTAGAAGAGATGTAAAATTTGATGAAAATAAATCGGCCTGCGAGCCTAGTCCGGCGGATGTGCCACCTCTTCCTATCTCTTCTACTTTTGAAAACATTTCTTCTTCAGATGATGAAAGTGAGGATGACAATCCTCCCCCACCTTCTCAGGATCCTCAACTTCCAAGATGGGTCCGTGCTACTCGGGATGCAGCAGGTGATCTTGCCGGTGATCCTACAGATCAGCGACGTACACGTTCTCAGTTTGAAAGAGCCTCTTCTTTACTGGCTCAAGCTCCAGTAAATCATGATCCTGACACTTTTGCAGAAGCTTCAGGCCATCCACATTGGGAAGCAGCTATGAATGAAGAATATCATTCATTGTTGACAAATGATACATGGGATCTTGTTCCTCTACCAAAGGGACGCAAACTTGTTAGATGTAAATGGGTTTACAGAACCAAGTATGGACCAGATGGGAAAGTTGATAAACATAAAGCTCGTCTTGTTGCTAAGGGCTTTTCACAGGTTGAAGGCATTGACTACACTGAAACCTTCTCCCCAGTTGCCAAAATGAACTCTATCCGCCTTGTTCTTTCCCTTGCTGCCTCTTTAAAATGGGAAGTCCATCAGATGGATGTTAAATCTGCCTTCTTGCATGGGGACTTGCATGAAGAAATCTATATGGAACAACCCATTGGCTTCATCCAAACAGACTCCAGCCTTGTATGTCGACTTAAGAAATCTCTTTATGGTCTCAAGCAAGCTCCTCGGGCTTGGTATGCCAAAATGGATAGCTTTCTTTTAGAATCTGGCTTTTCTAGGTGTTATTCTGACAATACTGTCTACACCAAGAAAGTGGGCAACTCTCTTATCATCCTTGTTCTTTATGTTGATGATCTTATTCTTACTGGTAGTGATCCCAACCTTATAAACCATGTGAAGTCCAGCCTTAAAAAGAAATTTGAAATGACAGACTTAGGACACTTACACTATTTTCTCGGTCTTCAAGTCTTGCAATCCAAGGAGGGTATTTCCCTTTCCCAGTCCAAGTATGCTTGTGATATTCTTCGTCATTTTCACATGGAAGACTGTAAGCCAGCCCCTTCTCCCTTTCAGTCTGGAGTCAAACTTTCAGTCTCTTGTACTTCTCCTGAAGTTGATGCTACCTTATACCGTCAACTTGTAGGAAAACTCTTGTATTTAACCCATACTCGTCATGACCTTTCCTTTGCTGTTGGCCTTGTTGCTCGTTTTATGCAAAACCCCCGTGAAAGTCATTGGAAAGCAGCTAAAAGAATACTTCGTTATGTTCGAGGTACAATACAGTTTGGGATTCATTACAGTGCCAAAGCAGCTCCTCTATTAGTTGGTTTCACTGATTCTGATTGGGCTGGTGACCTTGATGATCGGAAGTCTACTGCCGGTTATGTCTTCACTCTTGGTTCAGGACCTATTACATGGGCTTGTAAGAAACAGGCTGCCATTTCTCTTTCGTCAGCAGAAGCAGAGTATCGTGGTGCCGTGGAAGCTAGTAAGGAAGCCTTGTGACCTCGTCAGATCCTATCCGAGTTTGGCTTTGAGCAGCAGCATCCCACCACACTTTGGTGTGATAATCAAAGTGCCATTCAGCTATGCAAAGATCCAGTCCAGCATCAGTGCAACAAACACATTGAACTACACATGCACTTCATCAGAAAGCTCATTCATGACCATGTTCTTGAAGTGCAATATTGTTCAACAGATGATCAGGTTGCAGACATCTTCACAAAGGCTCTCACAGAGGCGAAGTTCACTAAACTTCGATATATGCTTGGAGTTCAGGAAGTTGTCACTAAGGGGGGATAGGCTCTAGTGCTTCCTTCCTTCTCCTATTGTGTCATATTTGTAAATCCTTCAATCCTATCCCAAGTTATTCTTAAGGGGGGATGTTAGGATATTCCGACACATAGGAAATAGTTAAGTTCAACTTGGTCTAGTACAGAGTTAGGTATAGAGTTAGGTAAAGTGTGTTTCTTTACCGTTGTACATTTTGTAACTTACAATCCGACGGTCACGATATGTAGTGATCCGACGGTTCACTCTCTCCTCGGTATTACCGACACTTGATCCGTGGCTTGACACCCGATTGGTCCATGAGTTCTATTTAAAGCGCATGGAGGGTCATTGTTCGGGTAATCCGTGCATGAGAGAAGCTTGTGTAAATTTTCATTCTTTGATTAATAAATTGCCTGTAGTAGCCACGTTGGCACAGGCCGTGGACTGTTTCCCTCTTTGAGGGTTTTAACCATGTCAAAATACTGGTGTATTGATCTGTGATCTGGTTGTGAGCGGTGTCCTTTTGGTGTTCTTTCTGAGGAACTTACCCTGTAAATTCCTACAAGTTCATCAACCAAACTAGAGATCTATGATTGGAAGTCTACTTTATTTAACAGGTACCCGACCAGACATCATGCATGCAGTGGGAATAGTTGGAAGATTTCAGGCCAATCCTAAGGAAACTCATCTTCAGGCAGTTAAGAGAATCTTCAAATATCTTCAAGGTACTCAAAACTATGGCTTATGGTATCCTAGAAACACAGATCTCACACTCCATGCTTACACAGATGCAGATTGGGCCGGAAGTGTGGATGACAGGAAAATCACAAGTGGTGGTGCTTTCTTTATGGGTTCCAGATTAGTATCATGGTTCAGCAAGAAATAGAGTTCAATTGCCTTATCTGCAGCTGAAGCAAAATATGTGGCTGCTGCATCTTGTTGCACTCAACTTCTTTGGATGATGCAGACCTTGCGGGATTTTCAAATCACTTGTACTCCACCTAACTCCATCTTATGTGATAATACAAGTGCAATCAGCATTTCAAAGAACCCAATCATGCATTCAAAACCGATCAAGTATCATTTTCTCAGGGAACAAGTGCTTGAACAAAAGGTCAAGTTGGAATATGTTTCTTCTAAGGAACAAGTGGCTGATATATTTACCAAACCATTGCCCAGGGAGACTTTTGAATACCTCAGGCAAAAGCTGGGGGTTGTCGACGCATCATCCTATTGTTAATTCTCAGATTGGTGCTTGTACGCGAGGTTCTTATGGGGTATACGCGTACAAGGTTCAGGGGGAGCATAATTCATTGTTGGCATTATAGTATTACAGAAGGAGTAATATGTTGGTAGATGAACTGTAAATAAGGCGTGCACCATATTTGATTTCAGTAGGAGCGAACAGGGCGGCCGGCGGGCCTCGGTAAGTTCTTGGTTGTCTCAATATCCATGGCAATAAAGGTGCCGAGTTCAATTAACGGCACCAGCTGAAGGGAAAAACAGGGCGGTCTCTGTATTATACGTAGCCAGAATAGCTCGACTTTCTGTCATAAAGAACATGGTGTCGCCAACTGCTGTGGAATGAAATGGTTGCCAGAAAACTCTGAAGTTGATGTCACTTTTAGAATCTGGTTCATAATCAGGCGGAAGAGGTTCTCAGGGGGAGAAATCAGGAGGAGCAAGCTCTCAGGGGGAGACATAGTCAGGAGAAGCAGATATCTACCCTTTGCCCTTGATGTCAAAGGGGGAGAGTGCTTTTTGGTCGATGTTGTTGCCATCAAGTCCAAAGGGGGAGATTGTTGGCATTATGGCATTATGGACATGTGTTGAACTTGATGGCAACCCTCTCATAGACAAACATCTCACTTATATACATCTACAAAGGAGATAAACAGAGAAAACAAGAAGAAGAGCCAAGAGGAGACAAGAGGAGCCCTTTACATATGTATAAATATGCCAAAGAAGCAGTTATCGGGATCCATTGAGTCATTGGGAGCCTATCGGTGCAATAGAGGCACATTCTCATATAGAAAGAGCTTATCGGGAGGAATCGGGCGTTTAAAACCCTTGGATGCATGCTTAATCATTATCAGAAGTTATCAGGCCATATATGCATGCTTTATCTCTATCGGGAGTAGTTTGGGTGATTAAAACTCATATATGCATACATTAACACTATCGGGAGTTATTCGGACAATTAAAACCCATATATGCATGTATTAACACTATCGGGAGTTGTTGGGTGCCCAAATCCCATATATATGATAATCAAAGGCATTTCATATATTTCAGCATATATGCGCGTCGGGGGTTCTGCTATGTGACACCGCTGAAACCTCTGATTGCGATCGGACCCGATGGTGGCATTAAAACTTGGTCTATAACAATATCGCATCCGCAATGCATAAAGGGTCGCCCACCCCAATCCTCCGATTGCGATAAGAGGTGGCAGACCCAATGGAGGGATTAAAGGCATCGTATATTAATATCGCATCCGCAGTAATCGCCCATTTTATAAAGCCTTCCACTTCAAATTGCCGATAGCAATGAAAAGAGAGGACCCGATACATTTATAAAGCATGGTTAATGGGTATATCGCATCCGATCCATCGGATCGGCCATCGGCAAATGGAAAATGTTATATAGCGATGAGAAGTGGACCCGATATAGTATTATTATGGGTTGATTCAGTTTAAAGTCCGCCTTTTGTTGTTTGGACCATTTTCATTGTTTTCCCGCTTAAGCCTCTTTCTTAAGAGATCGGTCAAAACAGTTGGGCCCCAGGTTTTCGGATCCTCTGGTTTCGATTCTTGGTTTTATCAAAAGTGTGATTATATAAAGAAAAAGGGGATCCTGCGGCAGAGCATCGATTATGAATTGAAGATCTTAAGGGAGAATTGATTGGCATTTCTTGTGATCGGTTAAGGAGCAATTACTGAACCTAAATCAAGGAGAATGCGCGTAGAATAGAACAAAGGATCGCAGGCTTGAAGTTCAGACATTTCTTCGAGAGAAATCGCATTGCTTCGGGTGTATTACAGTTCAGTAAGAGCAGCCAACCGCAGGGTTTCTTTTAAGCAGCAGTCATTCTTAACTCTGATATAGCCTCCTTTGCTGTTCGCTAAAGGGTTCTGGGTGCGCATATTGGGTTTGTCTTGTGTCTAGCCTCCGGGTGCACTGTTATATGTATATCCTCTGCATTGTGTTCTGATTTTGGCATAAACAACCTCTGTTTTAATGGGTGACCAGATCGGATATTTATTTATATTTTGATCTAGTGCTTAGGTTGGCGCTTGGGTGATTTTGAAAGATCTGCTGTGTAAAGAAAATATATATTGATCTGATGCTTGGGTAATTCTGAGGATTTGTTTATACTTGATGACCATTTGATCTTCTTGGATCCAGTCTGAAAATTAATGAAACGTGGTCCCTGAATGAAGTAGGGGGTTGTAGCTCCCTTCCAGGTGAGACTGGAAAACGAGAGAGGGTTGTATCTCTCTGCAGGTTGCAGCCTGCGTACTGGTAAAGGACTGCACCAGTACAAATTCATTGTAAAAGAAATTCTATTTGAAAGAAGATAGAGACATATTGGAGTAGGTGGTTTTCACCCACATTGGGTTTCCACCTTATATCTGGTGTTCCATTGTGTGACAATCTGTGTTTTAACTGTTCTTTTTCATCATTATATGGTACTAACATACAAGTTAATTATCAATTTCGGAAGAATAATTTAAAGCATAAATCTGGATGGTTTATTGAAAAGAAATTTATAATACTGATTCACCCCCCCTCTCAGTATTATTTCCAACAGTCCATTATAATTGAACTCAAGTGGATGGAATAACAAATCATGGAACCAACCACAGATCATCCATTATTACCCGAGACCCCATAACCTACTTATGAAAATAATTTATGACTTAGCAAGATACGAAATGTCACATGGATAGGGGTGCCTATTCTTTGAGCTTCATCACAAGGGGCCAAACATGTCCAGTATAATTGAACTCGAGTGGATGGAAGAACAAATCATGGAACCAACCACTCAAGCTACCGACCAAACATGAAGTCCACTCTTATTTAAGAAACACTAACTTTATCAAAATTTAATAGTGTCATTAAGAAAAACAAAATAATTATTAACTCTTGATCCCTTTTAAATTTAATGTGTATTTATTTTTTTTGTACAAAATAAAATCCTTAATAAAAAATATAAATTGTGAGGAATCTAGAGAAGTCTGTCCACGTTGTACCAATCCACTTCAATGATTGAAAATTATATCTAAAAATTACTTGCAAAAATGAAAAACTAGTTCATGTCCTAAAATAGGGTGACCATAATCTTAAAGGCTTCATCATCCATGCATTTTGTGATCTCCAAAGTCCCTATTTTGTGATCTCTAAAGTCCTTGTAATTATTCATAAAGCTTCCTTAGACATATGATCAAATAAGCTATTTAATTTTTTGTCTATGTGATTTGTGTCATGTCATTCCCACTTTGTTGTTTCTTTCTTGATTTCCTCTATAATAGCCTCTAAGGAAGGAGCTGCCACTTCTACCTTTGCATTTGTCTAGTCTAAGACTAATTTACAATCTCCAAAATATTACAATTTCTTGATGTTATAGAAATTACATAAATGTAAGAGAGTTCATAGGGTTGCAAACATAGCTCTAGAGTTTGTTCCTCTACTAGGAGCAAAACATATATACGATAAAAGTGATATTTATTGATATAAAGTGTAGCACCGACACCACATGTAGGAGGTTGGCCTAGGGTGGTGCCATCACAGAAACCCAATGGAACTTCATCCATTAATTGTTGGATAATGGGTAGGAATTGTCTTTAGTGCAACTTTTTGGAGTTCCGGTGGGAGAATCTTACCGAAATGTTTTTGGTGAAATCTTGATTTGCATTATTTAAACTTGTTTTTTGACTGTATATATGGATTCAACACCCTCAGAAACTGCTAGGAAATTTCTATTGTGCAAGGCTTAACCATCAAACTTGTGATTTCAATGAATTCCTACTAGATTTTAGAGAAACTAGACTGGAAAAATCCAATAGAAAAACTTTCAAAAAATCGCACTAAAGACAACTTGTAATGGGTATAGTTTGTTTCTTATTTTTTGTATTAGCTTTGAAAAATTTAACCCAGGAATCAGTGACCCCACTACTATTTTACTCATGATGAATTTCTCCTAAAAAATAACACATTTCTCCTAAAAAATAGTGCAATTATGTGCTCACTATACAAATTGTACAAAAGTTGAAAGGAAGACATAATCCACTAATGAATGCTTATTCCTTTTGTATTTATTTATTTTTACTTGATTTTATATTTTCTTTTTAATTGAATTAGGTCAAAAATGAGAAATTTTATAGAAATTTTGATTTATAGAAAATTTAAATATGGAAATTTCATTTTATAGTTTAAACTGAGTATAAAGATAGATATGTTAAGAATTTTCAACAAAAGAGTCAAAATCCTATTTTCTCCTAAAAATATATTGTTTTTTCTCAATAATAATACATTAAATAATTATGGCACACAATTCTAAATTATTTAAGAAATATTGAAATACTCAAAATGACTCATTATAAATAAAATCACCACACAAAATTAAATTTTTGACCAATTAATTGTACCCAAACTCACTAGTTCTTGCATTTTATTACTTTAAAATGGAGTTGTTTTTAGTGGGACTTTTCGGACTTTCTGGAATCTGGCTAAAAAAATTGAGGTGAAATATTGATTTATGTTATTTAAACTGGTTTTTTGAGTGTATATATGGATTCAGCATGGTGAAAAACCACTAAGGAACTATTTGAGGTGAAATATTGATTTTATGTTATCTAGAGAAATTAGACAAAAAAAACCCACTAGACAAACTTCCAAAAAATCACACTAAAAACAACTAACTTTAAAATATACTTTCAACTATAAATTTACTTTTACTTTTTATTATTTGAATTATAATTTATTAAATCAAGTAAAATAATCAAAATTGTATATTAATAATAAAATTAACTATTAAATAAAATCCCCTTTATTTTATGTTTTATTATTATTATAAAAGACTGAAGAAATTAAAATAAATTATTACACTTAATATAAACTAATAACCCAACATATATTACTAATTTAAATTTTACATTTATTTAGTGATTGGATGCTGGCTGGGTAACCACTTAGAGCATTTGTATTTCCTTTTAAGCCCACTGGATGACAGGAAGTTGGACCTACAGCAAGCAAACTACCCAGTCCTGGATCGTTGGAACTGCTTGGGATTTCTTCAATATTGCCTCCCATACGAAACGAAGGATTCCTGGCTCAACAGGTGATAAGTAGGGTAAGTTCTCTAGGTGGATGGGTAGAAGGTTTGTTAGGAGGTACTAAAAGTCAAGGCTATTAGAGTTATTACGAGGAATGCAGTTGTTTCAAATTCCTCGATAATATCCTGGGCAAGGCTCGGCCGTACCGGAATAATCCTAGTGGTACCACCAAATCTGTCTGTCCTTTGAGCAAGTGTGATCCTAGACCAGTGAATGCTGTAAGGAAGCTCGTCCATCCAAAAGCTCCATGGGAAGCCAGCCACCCCCGCCCATACAACGAGTATGCTTGGGACATAGGTGAGGTAAGGAGTAAGGTTGTTGAAGCAGGTGGTTGGTAACACAGTTCAGTAGTAGGCATTGGTTCTAATTAGAGTCTATATGGCAAGGCTCTGAAATCCAAGTGGTAATAGCGGTACCCCCGGAAGGTCTTAGTGGTACCCTCCCATAAAAATGAATAAGGCAAGGTATGGGTAATATCCTAGTGCCTATCCTACAACCTGGTCGAAGCAATAGGTTGGACAGCACTCCATGCTCCTAGGGTGAAGGGAGTAGTAAGTAAAGTATCTAAGTGGGGCATGCACGTAAATAAAGGGAAAGGTAGGCTAAGAGAGCAGCTACCGATACTCGCCTCGTGTGATGGAAGCCTGTGAAAGCTGTAAGGAAGGCGGTCCTCCAACCAAAGGCTCTGCTCCATAGGAATAAGATTATAGGCTGATGCAAGGGCATAAGTTAAGTAAGTTGTAAGGTTGGTTGATCCGGTGCGTAAAGAGAAGTATCTAGCAGTCCCTCCTAAGCGATTCTAATTGTTCCGGTGGGAAACTATAAGAATGAATTAAGAACCACCTCTAAGCTATCTTACCTGCCTCACTATAGCCTTCCCCCCTACAAGCTATCTCCCCTGCCTCCCTCCCTCTTTCTTTATTCGAGCCGAGCCAGCTGGAAAGAACTGCACGCGAGTCTGATGCTTAACACATGCAAGTCAAACCTGACTGACTTTGATTTCACTTGAACTCGTAGTTGAATGAAAAAATCGATCTGGTTCTAGAGCGGACAGAGAAGGAAGCCCACGGCCCAAAGGTGCTCTTTCAGCCCCCAGAGTACTTCAAATCCAATCTGAACTGATTCAAAGTGTGATGAGAATTCAGATACGCGTGAAAAAACAGAAAGAAAACGGCTGTCTTTTTCAAGAAAGCCATGATTATCTATGAAAAAAGAAACGACATATTCCGGCCTCTCCTCTTTCTTTTTATTGGCTGGCTGGCTGGTACGGCTGGATTAGATGGATCGCTGCCTGGCTGGCTTTGTATGACATACGGGGTTCAGATGAAAAGATGCATGTAGTAATGGCTGTTCAAATTCTTGTTTGCCTTACATACGAGGCTCTGTGCTTGATCGGAATGGAATGACGAGTGAATGGATAGCGGGGAATAGGTTCATATTCTATAGCATCCATAGGGGCGGATAGCATCCGTAGGGGTAGCTTTCACCGGTTCAGCCGCTGATTCGCCTGCTGTGTACGCATGAGCTTTTTATGATTGACCCGCTGTTTCTTCGCTTGCTTTATATAGGCACCTCAGAATTGATCACAGTTGGCTCATCATCAGCAACTGTAATGATTCTTTGCTTGAGCATATCATCCCCGGAGTAGTGGAGAAAGCATGACCCAAGAATACTTTAGAGGAACATGTTGAAACGAGATAGCCCAACATATATCACTATTAAAATACATTTATTTATTATTATTTAATTGACACTCTACACAGCCCTGGGACCTTCACTCCTTTAAATTTATTTATGCTCCAAATTACGGTCAAAATTAACAAATTCTCAGGTGACCTAAACCCCAAACACCCATAGTCATCAAACGAAACACGTTGTTTGTTTAGTCGGTTATGCGACATCAAGACGAAATCAATTGTAACTTCACCCCATTTTAAACCTATTTATAGTCTAAATTGATCACTGCGCAGATGACCTAAACCCTAAATACCCATCAAATGAAACCCGTTGTTCGTTTCCTTTTCTAACTCACGCGTTTAAATAGAAGAGATTTCCTCAGATATCAAAACTCAAATCTGAGTTACGGTTTATTCTCTGTTCTCTGGTTATTCTGTTCTTCCTTTCCGATCGCGGTAACATAGACAACGAAGCTCAGCCATTTGCAGTCCAAACAATACGAAATGGAGTACAACAGATATGGTCGTGCTGGTGAAGCTCCAACAAGAGGAAGCGGTGGAAGTTCAGGGCAGAGTCACTTCGTTGAACACCCTCTCCGTGAAGCTAGGGTTCTTCCCCACCCCCAGCTCTTGCCATCTACTCGTGCAGCTGTTCCCTTACCATATGGATCTTTTACGCGCGACAATTTTGGACGCTTGGGCATTGACATGCTTGGAACGCATTTGGTTGACGGCGGGGCAACACTGTCGCCCTATGGTTTTAGAGAGCCGATCGGAATATCCGTGAGGGAGCCTGAACCATATAGAGAACCCATTGGCATGCCCCTCTGGAATGGAATGGGGGTTATAGAACCGAGATATCGCAGCCATGATCTGGCCAGAAGAGAAAGCACAGGCCTGGGACGGGAACCTTTTGTAAGAGGAGGTCAACATCTGCCACTGCTACAGCGACAGGTTTTTATTCTCTACACTCCCTTTTATATTTTTTATTGTAATGATACTATATATAACCAAGATTGGTAAATTTAAATTTTATTTATATAAAAAATATATGGGTAATGCTTATAGAGAGGTTACAAAGTTGCATATCCTTCTTAGGGTAGATAGTTTCATACACCTCTGGAATTAAGGATAGAAAAAGATTTACACTTATGATTTTCTCCACAAGATAACTAAAATTTTAAAGTTTATGAAATTTCACTTTTAATTAAGATGCAATTTATAGTGCCTAACAACATAGATATAAAAGTATTTGTTAATAAAAGAGGAAATTTCATTAATTAGAGTGTAATTATTTAAAAGCATTTTCAGGAATTCTCAAGAGTAAATTGTTAAAAAAGTTTCTCAAAAATCTTAGAGCAAAAAGAACAAGAAGTATAATGCTTAGTAAGACAACTCCACCAAAACTACACTCCATCATTGTAAACCTCTTCTCTATTAAAGCCAATTCCCAGCACAACCACTTAAGCTGTGTGCTACACAGAACTATGAGTCCCATAATTCCACTATGAGATAACCTCTACCTAACCCAATAGGATTTCATAGAGTCTTAATACAAGGAAAATTCCTAAGATTTAGAAAATTCCTCAGATTTAGACTATGAGTGAGTCTCTACCTAACCTAATAGGATTGCATAGTCCTAATACAAAGAGAATCCCTCAGATTTTGACTATGAGTCAGTGTCTACCTAACACAATAGGAGTGGATGGAGCCCTCTAATACAAATCCCTCAGATTTCCACTATGAGTCAGTCTATACCTAACACAATAGGGTTGCATAGAGCCCTCTAATACAAAGAAAATCCCCTAATGAAAACATTGCTACCATGGTGCCCCATGACAACATGTGACAAGACTCCTTAAATTATTTTCCTTTAGTGAGTAAATAACCATGATGGCACCCACCATTTTTTATCAACTTTGAATGAGATTATACTTAGCATTGTACTTTCCTTAATCAACTTGAATGGTAGGAAACTAGGTGAATCATAAATTCCCATTGGTTAACAACAATTTTTTTGTTGTCTTAATTTAGTGACCAAATTAGCTTGATAATCTGCAAACTTATTCTTTTCCTACATTACATAGAATCATTCAATCTCACAATTCTTTAACTCCATTAATTTTCTCATAAAGAAAAATTTTCCAATTCTACCGAGGATAGCTTCCAAATTATTAGCCTTGGATCCTGTTTTCTTGTGTTTCATGCTGATGTACAAGTCGCTTAAAATAGGTGACTGATAAGATGATAAGAGAATGTTAAGAAAGATGATAAGAAAATGTTAAGAATAAATACCATGTAAAAGTTCTTATGATGATAATATAATGGTAATATTATATGTTTAGGTAAAGTGCATAAACCTTTGCATAAATTTATATCTAAGAACTCCTGAATGCTACATTTGTTTCTAAGTTTTGAGACTCCCCAATTGCGTTATTTTTAAATGGTATTTTCAAATAATTTAATAAATAAATTAAAATAACAATGAATTAAAAATATTATTTTAAATTTCAAAAATATTTTTTATTATTTCATATTCATCCATGAAAACTTCCAAAATATTTTTTATTATTTCATATTCATCCATGAAAACTGTTCGTAATATTGACTTTATATATATAACAATTTTTATTTTTATTATTATTAGTTTTATTCTATAGACTTTTTAACCGTTTCTTGAAACCATTTCTAATAATTTGGAGCAGATAATTGCAAGAGAAATGCAGGAAACACCTTCCTCTACTGCACGCAGGAAGCGACCGGTACGAAGGATTACACCATCTCCCCAGAGAGACCCCAAGCTCACTCCACCAATGGATTCAGACACAACAGAGGGCAGTTCGTCTTCCTCCTCTACTGATGACGACAGTAATAGCTTGCCAGCCGATTCAGAACCTAAACAAAATTTACAAGTTCAGCCAGAAAAAGAGGTGATTTCTATGTTAAAATAATTTATTTAATGTTTTAAAATAATTTATTTAATGTTTTAAACGGTCGAAATCAAGGTTTGATATAATCATTTTTAATTTAAATTTTAGATTTTTTTTTTTAACTTTTCATTTCGACAGATTAAAGAAAATCAAAATGTATATCGATCTGCATTTTAAAAATATTGACGTAAACTGAGATGGGTATATATTCATGCTTTCATTTAGGGTGTACTGTCGGTATATTATTTTTAAAATATATATAAAATAGATTATGGAGAAATTCGAAGCAAATGTTACCTTAAGAATTTTTTAAACATATAGCAGTGGGTTTTATCAAAGGTATGAGTAATATTCTAATTACTGTTAGATTTAATATGGTGTTTCAGGTTTCACATCAGGAGTTAAATAAGACAAATCAGGAATCGCAGCCTAAGTTTACAGAGAAATCTGAGATTAAAGTGGAAACCAAAGAAAATTATACAGATTCAAATAAAGTTGAAAGACCTGGGTGGTGCTCACTTTGTGATATTGATTGTGTCACCAAAGAAGTGCTCCACAAATCTCATGCATATGGAAAGAAACACCAGTCTATGATTAGAAAACTAGAAGAAGCCTCAAGAGATCGAAAGAAGTGGCTAGAGTCAGTGGGATGGTGTTCTCTTTGTGAAGTCCATTGTAAAACCATGGAAGCTCTCCATACAGAACATCAATTGACAGAAAAACACCAGATGATGTTAGGAAAGCAGCCAAAACCACAAAAAAAGCAGGATGACCAGGTCCAAGACATTGACAGCTGTATTGGAAAAAGAAAACAGCAAGAGGAAGAAGGAAGCATGTCATCCCCAAAGCGTCAAAAGTTGTTAGTTTCCAGTAAAGACTGCAAAATATGTAACAAAGTCTTTAGCAGTCAGATTGAACTTGAATCACATCTTGCAGGTAAGAAACATGCTTCCCAATTGAAAAAGCTTGAAAATTCTGCAGAGCTTTTAGATGTTAACAGTGGCCAGAGTAAGAAATATGAGGGTCTAGAAGGAAGCATGTCATCCCCAAAATGTCAAAAGTTGTTAGTTTCTAGTACAGACTGTAAGATATGTAACAAAGTGTTTAGCAGTCAGGTTGTACTTGAATCACATCTTGCAGGTAAGAAACATGCTTCCCAATTGAAAAAGCTTGAAAATTCTGCAGAGCTTTTAGCGGTTAACAGTGGTCAGAGTAAAAAATCTGAGGGAGTAGATGTGCAAGTATCTGAGAATTCTAAATTGGTGATATCAGCCAAGAATGAGCAGGAGGAAAAAGGAAGCATGTCATCCCCGAAACCTGGAATGTTGTTAGTTTCAAGCACATACTGCAAGATATGTAACAAAGTGTTTAGTAGTCAAGCTGTACTTGAATCACATCTTGCAGGTAAGAAACATGCTTCCCAATTGAAAAAGATTGAAAATTCTATAGACAGTGGTCAAAATAAGAAACCTGTGGGCCTGGATGTGCAAGTATCTGAGAATTCTAAATTGGTGATATCAGTTAAGAATGTTGCAAAACCAAGTGGGAAGGATGAAGAAATTACTTTGGAGGCTAAAGATGATCCCGAAATAGTGATGAAAACTGAAAACGATGATAAGAAGGAGATTTCAGAGCCCATTGAAGATGATCAAGAATGAATGGTTAGAAGCCAAAAGCATGCCAGGAGGGAGAGCTCAAAGCCCAATGAAGTTGATGGTAAGAAAGAAGATACTCTTGGAAGCGGAACAGAAGATGTTACAACCTCTGTTAATATCGAAGTTTGAACAAGTTAATGACAACATTGAAATTTCAGAAGCCAGCCAGAATAATATAGTAATAAATAAAATAAAAGAAACTTGTAAGCTGATTTCCTCATGCTTGTAGAGATTTACATACTTTTGACTTTTCTTGAGGTTTCAAGTTTGGTTTGTAGTAAGGACATTTGTAATGTCTAGGATATCTGCTTTTGTTCTCTGGGAGATTAAGTTGATAATATGAATAGCGTTTTTGTTTTTGTTTTGGACCACTGAACCTTGAGGTAAGTGACCCATGGTCTTTGTTGACTATATTAGTTAACATGTTTGTTTAATAAAAAATTTGTTTTTATTGAGCAGTTTTCTTTAATGTTTAGTTAATATTTTAAAAATAAAATCGTAATAATTTTTTTTTTCATAATAAAAATTCAAAACTTAAAATAAAATAAAGATACAAGGAAGAGCATTTTCAATGTGTGATTTTAAATTAATAGTTATATTTAATAGAATTGTTATGTATTGGAAATGATTTTTTTTTTTCACAATTTAATGTTATATGTCTTATGTTATATGTTTTATATGGAAAAAATTTGTTATAAAAGTTAGTTTTTTAAATAATAATGGAAAAATAACATATGTAATTTATTGGATTCTGATAATATTGAAGAGACCCTGTTTAATGAAGATGCCATTACTTCTAGGTTTTCTAAGGTACTAATTGCATTTAATTAAATATTGATACTTTATGTTTTATTGGTCTACTATGCAAACTTTTGGATTTACTAATTTCATAGCATAAACTAGTTGGAAATTATTTTGAAAATTGTCATTAATTATTTAAGAAACATGTTTCAATCTACATTAAAGAAAATATGAATTTAAATTTTTCTATGGTTCATTGAAGTAGCTTGCATGTTTTTAGTTTAGTTTCTAAATTGGTTGGGTTGGATGAATTTCTGTACAAACTAAAGAAATTGGACTCTTGATTCAACATTCTACACATCATTTAATTTACAATAGATAGTTGTTGTTTTTAGTATTTTCTAGAAAACTTCATTGATTGGTTATAGAAGTTTTCTTCTCAAAAATCACCTAGGAATGAGATATGTAATCTATGCAATGTAGAGAAGATTGAAAAGATTGAAGACAACTCATTTTCTCATAATAATATTTTTTTATACAATTATGAAACAAACATCCCATGAATCTACTTTATTAATTAAATCCTAGTTTTATTTGTATTCTCTATCACTCTCTAGATCCCAATACCATGTTGGATTAAAGGATGTTAAAGGACATCATCATCACCATGAGGATTGAGTAGTGTATAAGGAATATCTCTTTCAATGGATATGCATAGGGAAATACATGTACCATAGCATTCTAGTATGATGGAACAAGGATGAATAGTTGACAAGAAGTTAAGGCACTAGTAATTAAAGTGATAACCTAAGCAATCAATTAATGGTGGAAACAAAGCATGAGTAGTGACATGTGGCTTTGTATTATTCTAGGTTTTGACAACCATATAGTGTTTTTATTAAAATTGGGATTACTTGCATATAATTTTGTTAACAGTTAATTTTACATTAGAGTGCTAGTTGCATTGAAATGGATGACACACTTGATAGATCAATATGCATACAACCACACATCAACAACTTCAATTTCTTAAGAAAAGTAAGTAGAATATCATCATTAATATATAGACATTCTCTCCAATCAAGATGATTATGCCTAACTAAATCATTGGAAACTTTCAAATAATCAACTTCTAAATAATTGGTTGTTTTGTGCATTGATTAACAATTTCAATTGTAACTCCAAAGATCAAATAATTGATTTTTTATGCATTCATTAGAAATTTAAATTTTAACTCTAACTAACCTATTAGTGGAAACATTATCAACATACTTGTAAAAAATAAAATCGAGAAATAAACATGATTTTATATTAAATAAAAAGGAGTACAAAAAGTAGAACACCCATAAGGTGCTTCAAATACAACTAGGCCCAATGAACGTGGAAGATTCTTCTTAATGAGTATCTATTATTTTTTTGATATTCAAAATGTTGGGGTTCAAGACCAATCCTAGTTGAGAGTGTGTCCTTTTCTTATTCTAGTGTCTATAAACATGGTTAAAAGATACATTTGCAAAGAGAGAGCATGTTTTCAATATTTTCAAAGAGGGGATGCATGGAGAAATTGTTCATCATGTATACACCATTCATCCAGTTTATCACGAGAAGTGAGTCCCCATATATGTGAAGATTTGTAATTATGTTTTCCTATGCAAGGTGTAATATGAGCTTGATATCTATGAGCTCAACATAATTGTTTGTTGGGTGCCCTCCCCTTGCCCAAAATGAGATTTGTGAATGTGTGGATAGATGATGGATGCCACCAACACCCCCCAATGATGGTGAGCCTTGTGCTTCCCCATTGAATAAATCCCACTAGGAGTCAATCAGAATAATGAGCTTAATATGGTGCATGCAAAATTGAAAATTTTGTGTGTAGACACCTGAGGGAAAAATGGCCAACCTATGAGAAACAAATTCATGGCTAGGGGAGGCTTGGTGTAAAGTATAGATTCATTCATCTCCAGCCATATGCCATAGGATATTGAGAATGTGATTACTTTGATGTTTCTCAGTATTTGAGTGAAACCAAGTGTGAAGATAAGAGTGAATGCCAATCCCCACCCAAATTTAATTTTGATTGGTGAGGCTTTGAGTTTGAGACCAGATCTCATAATAGAAGGGTCAAAGTAAGAAGAGATGTAGTTGGATATTGAAGGTACAACTGACATATGCTATATCATTGAAAGGGGCATTTATTAATGTATGCAACATCAAAAGTTTGTCTTCTATTGGGAATTTTAATTTCTAGAGAGTTTTCCCTTCATCACATTGATCTTACCATTCTATATAGATCACTCTTTTTTAATATAAATATTTGTACATTTTGATCTACTATGTTGTGTATGTGTTTCATATGTATTTTATCTATATGTTCTCTAACAAATTATGTTTAGTGTAATTATGGATATGTATGACAATTAATTCCATCAAGTAATAGTAAAAAAATTCAATGTTTCTTTTATCTATGCCTCTACAACACACACAACTTCCACTTTTTTGGATTCATGTCCACAATGACCCACCATATGATAGAACATATCACTATGAATAGGTTGGCATTAATTATTATATCATATTTTTTGAGATGGATCAACCCCCCCATAGATAGAAGGAAGAAAATTCTTGGGTTGATTAATAACACCTTAAGCATGAATAACGAACTAGTATTAGATCATAAAATATGTTGAAAAGTGTAACTATATTAGTTCTTCATAATTGTACTTATGTATTCTATGATAAAAGAAAAAAAACGAATTACTATTATTTGTTCTTCATGCTTATAGGATTTATTGAGTTAAAGAGTCAAAGTCCTAATTGGACTTCTTGCAAAGAAAAAGGAAAAATATTTTTTAGAAAATATAATTTGGATTAATTGACCTTAAGAAGCTAATTACAAATCGTCTCACTCAAAAAATGTGTCTTTTTACATATGAGAACAGTTATACATTGGCATAAGTCCTCCATCAAATGGAAAGAAATTAGGTGTTTCTCTATCATGAATTTTGATATAAAGTGATCCAAAGTTTCCTCGGTCTTAATAGTAAAAGTGATGAGAAGATTCATGAGGATAAAGTTCTGAAATGATGTGAGTTTCTTGATGTTAAAATACTAAATCTGATGCAAATTTCCTAAGCGAGTTTTATGTGAAATAACCCATGTAAATTGATGTAGAAATTTCTAAGATGTGCTTGTGTGATTAATGCCACTTTCAAAAGATTATATTGATGGAAAATTTGGAGGGCTTGACTTGGCTACCTGGAGGGTGGATTCTATTGGAAAATCAAAGCAGTTATATTAGGGTTTGATTCTTCTTTCTTGATAATTACTTGTTAGTGTGTTGGATTCTTTTTACTTCTTTATTAACTTATGTTTCATCAATAAATTACCATATTATGTGTGTATGAAGATCAAAAAACAAGAGACAAAAGATGTAGGCACTATCCCAGGGAAAAAAACCCCTCAAGGGGAAAGTCGAGTCATGAAAATTCTTGCTTTCAATAGCATTCTTTGAGACTCTTCACCCTAGACAAAGGTTAAAGCTTCCCTCCACACCAATTCAACCTCCCAAATCTTCGACCTCTTTCCAGTAACTTCGACTAGGTGGCATCTTTTGGCATCAGGAAGCTTTTGACATTAGTGACACTTTGAAGACTTTGATCTCCCAAAATAGGGAACGAAACAGAGAGAGAGAGGCACCAAAAGTTTGATTTTCTTCTTCTCCTTAGACTTCCCAAACTCGCACTTCCTTCGTCTTCTGTAGACCCACTTCGTCTTACTTCGCACTTGTCTAGCTACTCTTGAAACATAGAACCAACTTGAGATGTGATGCTCCAAATGACATTGACTTGCTAGTATTTATAGGCTCCATATGTGTTGAATAATGTCCTTAGTCCAACTTGATCTCATTTAGGCCAACTTGGTGTGGAAGATACATAAATCATATTTGACTCAATACTTAACCTTTTTATATGATTCAAAAGCCCAAGAAGGGTCTATTTAAAAATATAATGACTTTATTGACTCAGAATAAATCCTAGAATTCCTATATGGGCACTTTGAAACCCATGCTTTAATAACTCACAATAATAATAATATTTTTTTTCTTTATTATTTTGACATGTACATTATAAGATGACTAAAATACATTATGTGAAGACCAAACGTAGTTACAATTTTGAATGCTCCCTCTTAACTAGGGAGGTATTCATCATATACGAATATAATAGAATATCTCAAACTATTTTAACATTGACAAACTTTAGGCAACACAATGTGATGGACTAGATTCCTGACTAGGGAAATATATCCAAGTTGGAATAAGGTGGACTCAAACTTTCATACCCTCTAGGTACCATTAGGATTACTTTCTAACCATCAACCCAAGGACCTAGGTGCATATCCATTGTCAAGGCTCTACGACCCATGCCACACTCCCTATTTTGGGACGTAGACATCAACACAAAGTGTCGGCCATATGTCCTCGCAGGAAATGCTTCACTTGCAAAGCCTCAACAAATCTCTTCCATTTCCTTATCATCAATACATTCAACAATGTCTATCAAAGCCAAGAAGTTTCTCAAATACTCAAACTTATTATTAGGAAGAGCCTTTGTTAGTATGTACACTACATGTTCATCTGTCGAGACATACTCCAAATTCACGCTCCCATCTTGTACCAAGTTCCTAATAACATGGAACTTATTGTTAATACTCTTCATTCTAGAATGAAACACGGGATCTCCGAACATCTTGATACAAGTTTGATTGTAACAATTAATCATAGTAGGACCTAAAGACTTCTCGAACAAATCTTTCAGAAGGTTCCTTAACCAAACAACCTCCTTTCCTACTTTACATGCAACCACATATTCTTCCTTGATACTACTCAACAAAATGGGATATTGCTTCCTACTCATCCATGAGATCATAACAGCTCCCAGATGGAAACATCCTCCGCTAGTGCTTCTTCCATCAGTCTCGCTGCCACACCAATCAGAGTCTATGAAGCCAATATGCTTGACTTAATTAATATCATACCTACATGGCATGAGAGCAAGAATTCTTTTGGGTGGTGAGTTTGGAGAGAAGATCTGAAAATTTTCATTAAAAATTTTCAAAAACAAATTTCAGATCTAGATTCCTTGCAAAAAATACCAAAATTAAAAAAAAAATCGACTAAATCAGAGTTCAGATGAGGGAGATATCGGCAATTTAAAATCGGCCCGGGAGCATGGATTACCTAAAAACATGTAGCATGAGAAAGTTATTGAGCAGAGACAATTAGATAAGTAAAGAGGAGACAAAGTGGAGGCATCCCCTCAAGCAAAGACCTACAGTAGAGGGAAATTTTGGGCCAAGTGGGCAAAGGGAGCACATGCAGCCATACGTCCAGGTGAGAGGTGGGGTGATGTGAAGTAATAGTCCCACGAGTGTAGAAATTTGGGCAGGGTACATTGAGAGGTTTTGTCTCATTGATCATTAGCTTTCTACAGGATCCCATAGTACATAGTAGTAGGATGGATCAGTGGCAGTCGATGAAGTCATATATTAGAGTGACGGAGGCAGAGGCTAGTAGGAGTTAGATACTGGAGAGCACAAAGTAAAGTTGACTATAGTGCCGTTGGCACAAAGGAAGAGTAAGCAGAAGCACACATTTTTTAGTTGACAGAGGCAGAGCTAGTAGCAATCAGAGCATCTGGTGAGAGATGCATCATATTGATTCAGTTTGGATGTTTCTTTTGTTTCAGAAGTTGCAGTAGCAACAACACTAGAGATAAGTGTTGCAAGCAGAACATTCCAAAGGTATCGTCTCTGGATAGAGTTGAATTCCTTTCTTGTTGAGAGGCAGTTTTGTAAATAGCAACAAGAAATGTTAGAAATAACATGAAGAAAATTCTAATTTAATTTTTCCTTGAATTAAATTGGGAATTAATTTGTAATTCTATTCTCATACCAGCTTGTAGTAGTTAACTAAGTTAATTTGACTTAGTTGGATCAGTAAATTTGAGTTAGTTCTTTTCTCATAGCAACTTGTAGTAGTTAATTAAGTTAAGTTGACTTAGTTGGCTCAGTAAATTAGAGTTGGAATTCTATCTAGAGTCATGTAGAGTGATCCCTAAATTTTAGGGGCCTGGGTTGAGTTCTTTTGAGTTGTAATTAGATAACTTAGTCTAACTGAGTTATAGTCACTTAAACTAGTTCTAATGTTGGAGGAACTAGGGGCTTCGCAGGAAGCAGAATTAGCAAAGTGTTGGCTTAAGCCGGCTTATGAGGCAAAGAGTTAGATTTTACTAGTGTAGGAATTGTTCACGAGGAACAAGCATTATATTTTATCCTTAGATCTTTTGGTTAATGAAATATAGATAGTGGGGTTTTTTAGCAGTTTCTTTCTGCAGAGAAATATTTTGTTATGTATGATTGATATTCTTCCTTTTCTACTTATTGTTTTCATCGATCAATTTTGGTTTCTATTGAAAAGTAGAGTAGATTCTTTTCTTGTGTTTTAGAAAATCACATAAGCAGTTGAATCTACAAAAAAACTATAATTTCTTTCTTCAAAACCTCTTGATGCGTAGCTTCCTTGAATATAGATGGTTCAGATTCAATAAATTTCATCATATATGCATCATAATTAGAATATATCTCTGGTATCCTTCTTTCCTTGAAGGTTCCTTTCACAACTTTATGTACTTCAACATCTTCTAATTTAGCTTTTAACCAATTTGGCATTTTCCTTGTGGTTGGAATGACCATCAATTGAATAGGTTGACTCGGTCCTTCTTTGAGATTTGTAGTAGATTTTTCATGATGAATTTCTTCTTCTTCAAATATGGAAGCTTCTTCATCATCAAAATCCATAGGAATACCTTTTGATTTCTTGTATGCTTTATTTTCATTAATTATGACATCCTTGGTTACTTCAATGTATCTTCCTTCCTTAACGTAGATTCTATATGCTTTTTAAGAGAGCCTATATCCAATGAGTATTCCCTTGATACTTGTAAAATCCAACATCTTTCACTTGTTTTTCGGAAAATGAATATTTGTTGGACTTGCAAAAATTCAGAGGTGATCCACACTCGGCTTCTTTCCAGTGAATACTTCTTTGGGTGTTGTATTATCAAGACTCTTATGAGGAATTCTATTTTGAATGTATATGACTATTAGTGTTGCTTCTCCCCATAATAATTTTGGTAGGTCTTGATCAAGGAGCATAGTTCGAATTCCTTCTTCAATTGACCTATTATTCCTTTCAGCCAATCCATTTTGTTCGGGATAATAGGGAAATGTGAGCTCCCTCTTAATACCTACTTTCTTATAGGATGCAATCAATTCATTAGAATTTTATTCCCCACCATTGTCAAACCTGAGATATTTTTATCTTTCCTTCAGTTAGGGTTTCCACTTTAGCCCTAAACTCCTTGAACTTATTAAATACTTCATCTTTTTTTTTCAGTAGTTAGAGCCATGTCTTTCTAGAATAGTCATCAATGAATGTCACATATTAGAGATGACCTCCAAGTGATTTGCTAGACATAGGCCCACACATATCAAAATGGATGAGGTTTAATATCCCTTTAGACCTAGAGTCACTATAATCAGATGGATTTCTTGTATGTTTTCCAAAAGAGAGTCCATTGCACACACCTTCATGATCTAACTTCATATTCGGAATACCATGAACGAGTTGACTAAGAGTAGGGATGACCTTATATTGTAGATTACCATACCTCCTATGCCACATCTCAATGGGACTTATTTCCATACAAACTAAAGCTTGACGAGGTTGGTGTAATGAGTCTATAAAGACTCCCTTCACGAACTCCAATAACCCTAGCTTTATCAATGCTAGAGTCTTTTCACCAAACCAATGATTTTCCATCAACAAATAGAAATAAAAAGAAAATTCTTTTTCAAACCTAGAACATATAGAATGCTATTGAGGTGCAACTTCGATCCATCATCTAGCTTCAGCGATGTTGATCCTAGGCCTGTAACATCATAGCTCTTGTTTTCACCCAATTCCACTGCATGAGAAGATGGCTCCTTTGATAGTGTATGAATTTGTTTACTTTCTTCTCTGATGTGTCTTGATTCTCCTCTATCAGTGATCCATGCATTCTCATCATTAAGAGAACTTGTAAGAGCATCCAAGGATCCTTGACTTTTAACCTTGTTGAATAAGTAGTAGATGACCTTCTTGATCCAGCTTCCAGCAGTTTTGATACCTACTCTTATGTAGTTCCTCAAAGAGGGAGAATCCATGCCAATAAAGTGATGTCAGACTCTTCCTCACCTTAGCTCTGATACCATGTTGGAAAATCAAATAAGTTATATTAGGGTTTGATTCTCCTTTCTTGATCATTTCTTGTCAGTGTGTTATCTTATTTTTACATCTTTATTATATTATATTTCATCAAGAAATTACCATATTATGTGTGTATGAATATCACAAAAAAAAAGACAGAAGATGTAGGCACTATCTAAGGGAAAAACCCCCATCGAGGGGAAAACCCAGTCAAGAAAATTATTACTTTCAATAGTATTCTTTGAGACTCTTCACCCTAGACAAAGACCAAACTTTCCCTCCACACTAGGTCAACCTCCCAGGTCTTCGACCTCTTTCCAACAACTTTGACTAGGTAGTAGCTTTCAGCATCAGGCAACTTTCGACATTAGTGAAACTTGGAAGACTTTGATCTCCCAAAATAGGGCATGAAACAGAGAGAGAGAGAGAGGAACCAAAAGTTTGATTTTATTATTCTCCTTAGACTTCCCCAAAATCACACTTCCTTTCATTTCCTTAGACCCACTTCGTCCCACTTCGCACTTCTCCAGCTACTATTCAGATATCGAACTAGCCTAAGAGGTGATGCTCCAAATGAATTTGACTTACTTGTATTTATAAGCTCCATATGAGGTTGAATATTGTCCTTGATCTGAAAATGGGGCTCCTAGGCTTCTTGTCTAGCTTACAAGAACCTCTCCCACTTCCAAATCTTGAATTTTCCCAAGTCTTTAATGATTAACCAATGTGGAATTAAGAAATGCTTGAAAATATGGGTGTATGCTTGTATTTGTTTTTAGCAGATTATTTGCTTTAAAATCTGTTGTTTGTGCTGATATGTGAATGTGATTAAACTGATATAACAATGCTTTAATAATGTAGCAATAAAAATAGACACATAAGACGGCAAATTAATTAGGATTTCACCCATAACTCTTGGGCTAGATCTCCGTGAGCTCTAGTTAATTCAACTAGGCTCTCTGGGATTATGGTATTAGTCTTTTTTACAAGCTATTGGCCCAACTCCTATTTTTCTACACAAAAGCAGTGGGTTTAGACACCATTTAATCCCCTTGGCTCTTGAAGCTCTGACTCTTGGCTCTTGGCTTTGGCTCCTTGGCTCTGGTTTTGGCTCTAGTTCTAGCTCTTGGCTCTAACTCTTGGCTCTTTGGCTCTTGCTCTTAGATCTTGGCTCTTCGGTTGTGGCTTCTTTCTGCCTTCTGTAACTTTCACTCTCTCTGGCCTTTCACTTGAACTTCAAGTGACCCCAAAGGCTCCCTCAGCTGCTCTTTTGCTTCTGCACTACCTCCTTGGCTTCTATGCTACCCTCTTGTGCTTGGCTTCAGCAACTTAGCCACCATCAATAATTTAGCAGCAAATAAGAACTTGGCCACCGTTCAGCAACCCAGTAGCCCAAAGTCTTTGACATTCATGGCTTAATAGCCAAATCGTTCTGCCTGTTGGTTTTCCCTTTCGGACCCTGCGACTTCCGGCCATGTCTACTCGAATCCATCCTTTGGCATTAAATAATCATTGAATAATGCACTCAAGGTAAGCGGCCACCTGTTTCTGCCACAAATTAGGGCAATCGATGCTTGAAATCATTAGTAATAGTCGTTCTCTGTTTACACAGAGAACATTGTGAAAACATGGGAAATCCACATAAAACACAATATATCGGACTTCAAAAGTCTTGAAATCCACCTTATACTCCTATCGGGTCAGCTTGCAAGTCACATCGAATATTACAAATGGCTTGGTTCCAAGGTTTTCCCCTTTGTATTAAAATTACATTAAAAACATGGCAAAATCCCACTTCTAAGATTTGAAATTATATCAAATCTGGCTTATTGCCCCCATTGGGTTTGGCCATCGCATATTGCATGACGCTAGGCCTAGGGTCCTTCCCTTTTGGGATCGCCGACAATGATCTACCAATATCGGCAATCGTAATCGCAAGTTGCACTGGCCTAGGGCCTTTCCTTTTGGGATCGCCAACAATGATCTGCCTATATCGGTGATCACAGTTGCAAGTCAAATCAGCCCGAGACCTTTGCTTGTATACACTGGCTGCCTCCAATCCGACCTGCCAGTTCAATCATCAGAGGTTGCTGATCCGGGGTGCCTTTCGCCCAACTTTAAGCCTTGGCCTTATGTGATGTGATTTTTTTCGTTAAGGCCTTAAGCCCATTTTTCAAAGAATTTGCCTCATTTTCAAAGGAATGAGGGGAGCTTCTTTTCATGATAACTTCTTCATCTGAAATCTATTTTCGCCCATTCAGGTTGCATTGGATTCAGAATTAGGAGATCTCTACAATGAGATTATTCTGAGGCAGCCTGCAATTTTCATTTTCCTCTGATTTACAAAGGATTTGTGCCATTTGGCACCTTTCACCTCTTACATGAAGTCATTTAGACTTAAGAGGTTTATTGAGGATCCATTTTTGGATCACGCCTTCCCACTAAAAGAAGTTTTGGTCTCTAGAAGACTGAGATACTCACCTAAAAAGTAAATGAGAGTGACTCACCCTCTTCTTTCAGCCTCCCTACACTTGCCTTTGCATACTGCCTTTGAACCAAAGTTTCTGACCACTTCCCTTCTCTAGATGGGCTAGTCTTCTTGAGAAGAATTGTCTTCCTCCTTGCCTTCCTACAGAACTTCTACTGAAAAGGTCATAGAAGGTAGTTTGAGCTTCTTTTCCTTGATCATTGATCCAAGGTGGCTCAACAAATTTGAAGTACATCTACTCCACAAAACTTTCATTTGTACCTGTTTAACAAGCTGCCAACAACAACTGTTAACAACAACAAGCATACAGACAATAGCTGGATGGACTAACTCCTACTTCAACAAAAGAAATAGATTTTCACATCTTGTGAACACCTCCATGTCTTACATCTGCATACAAATGATGGACTAGACAACAATCCCACAAAACATGCCTTTAAACAAATGACCCTTAAGTCAAGCATGTAGAAAAAGACCATTAGGACTCTTTTTCAAAAGATGAAACTTTCATCATTATCTCCATTTGGAGACCAAATCAACTTCTTTCAAGTCAACATGGCATCACATGCATGTCAAAGCAATTGACCCTGCAAGTTAATTACACATACATGTTCAAAAACAAGGAAATTATCAACATCCCTGTGCTCATGCATGCATTTCATCCTTCAACATTCACTTAAGCACACTATACTTTTGAAGTTGTAATGAAGTATAATGTAGATGCATCAATAGACATGCAATATTAATTGGATAAGAACTCTAATTGTTCCTTACCAATCCCTTTCAAAGGTACTACCTTTGCCTATGCATCAGCATCAACATGTGAATCATTTTGAGACACATCATTCATGGAATCTTCACTTCCATTTCTGCCATCTTCTCTTTCCACATTCTTAAGATTTGGTGGAAGCATTGTTGGATTCAGTGTCCAACACTTTGCAGCAAGATGTCCTTGCTTATGGTAGTAAGTGCATTGCATGTGCATCCTCTTGATAGCATGATTTGCCTTGTCCAATGGACCTTTGGCTTCTTCCTTCTTTTCCTTCTTCTGCTTCCTGTATGTGGCCATTCTCTTCCAACATCTAGAAACATCATGTTTATCCAAACCACAAAAGGAACATGCAACTCTTTTCCCATATATATGTGGAAATTTATCATGCTTTGCAAATTAATCAAAAGGAATATAATTAGAACAAGATTTATACCTGTCTCTTTGACCTTTATTACCTTCATGAGGAGGTGAAGCAAATGAAGAAGTGGCTCCCTTTGGAACACCATCAAACTCTTCAAGGCTGTTAGAGTCTCCCCAACTCTCTGGTTCAAGTGTGTGCTTCTGAACACCTACATCCTGCAATTGATGTTTCAAGCTATTGTATTCCTCTTGGATACAACCTTCACACTTCTAAGGTAGAGGACATGAAATGAAACTCCTTCTTGGGACGGTTTCAATGGCTTTCATGGTAGCTTTGGAATTCTCTCCATAAGACTATCCATAGCCAAGACCCAAATATTTAGGCATTTCCTCAACCATTATTGGTTCAATAATACCTTGTCCATGCTTTCCCAAGCCCTTTCCTTCATAGCCCATCTTGGACATTAGCTTGGAACCTATGCCTTTAGTATGTTTTTCAAAAGAACTAATACAAGCATTCTAAGAAGAATTTGAAGACAAACTGGAATGGATTACCTCTTCTTCAAGTTGGTACTTGACTAAGGTTTCTTGGCTAAAAAAGAGTTGTGTTTCCAACTCATGAATCCTTTTGAGGTTCATCTTTGCAATATGAAGTTACCTCTCCATTTCCTGCAATTTGTCACCAAGAAATTGCTTCTCTTCCTTCATGGAATTCAACTGCTTTCTAAGCATACTGCTCTTCCTTCCATCCTCATACATTTCTCTCACCATATCCATCATGGTGGAAAATTCTTGCTTCATGTCTCCATCAAGGAATCCTGTGAAGAACGCAGAATTTGAGGACCCACTTGTAGAAGTTGTCATTATGCCAATGAACAAAAAAAACTTCAACAAGATAAATAAAGAGCTTATTTAAGAAACCTTTTGCAACAAACCTCTTGTGCTTTGGATTTCCTTGAGATCCTTTGGAATAGAAGAATGCCTTTAGCTCTTCTTCCTTCTACAAACTCAGTAATTATTCAGTCCACAAACAAGCATACAATCAACCTCTTACTATTCAAACACCTTTCAGACAAGCAATCTTTGCTCTATCAATCAAGAATTATGATATAATCCTTCTTTGAAGGTGGGGTTAATCAAACTTAAGCTCTGATACCACCTGATCTGAAAATGGGGCTCTTGGGCTTCTTGTATAGCTTACAAGAACCTCTCCCACTTCCAAAGCTTGAATTTTCCCAAGTCTTTAATTATTAACCAATGTGGAATTAAGAAATGCTTGAAAATATGGGTGTATGCTTGTATTTGTTTTTAGATGATTATTTGCTTTAAAATCTATTATTTGTTCTGATATGTTAATGTGCTTAAACTGATATAATAATGCATATAATAGTAAATAATGCAGCAGTAAAAATAGACACATAAGACAACAAATTAATTAGGAGTTCACCCACAACTCTTGGGCTACATCTCCGTGAGCTCTAGTTAATTCAACTAGGCTCTCTAGGATTATCATATTAGTCTTTTTTACAAGCTCTTAGCCCAATTCCTATTGTTCTACACAAAAGCAATGGTTTCAGACACCATTTAATCCCCTTGAATCTTGAAGCTCTGGCTTTTGGCTCTTGGCTCTTGGCTCTGGCTCTTGGCTCTGACTCTAGCTCTTTGGCTCTAGTTCTGGCTCTTAGCTCTGACTCTTAGCTCTTTGGCTCTTGGTCTTGGCTCTTGGCTCTTTGGCTCTGGCTTCTTTCTGCCTTCCACGACCTTCACGCTCTCTGGCTTTTCACTTGAACTTCAAGTGACCCTAAACTCTCCCTTAGCTACTCTTTTGCTTTTGCACTACTTCCTTGGCTTCTATGTTTCCCACTTGTGCTCGGCTTCAACAACTCGGCCACCATCAACAATTTAGCAGCAAACAAGAACTTGGCCACCATTCAACAACCCAACAACCCACAGTCTTTGACATTCACAGCTTAAAAGCCAAATCACGCTGTCTGTTGGGTTTCCCTTTCGGGCTCTGCAACTTCCAGCCTTGTCTACTCGAATCCCTCCTTTGGCATTCAATAATCATTCTATAACACACACAAGGGAAGCGACCACCTGTTTCTACCACAAATGAGGGCAATCGGCACATGAAATCATTAGTAACAGTCATTCTCTGTTTACACAGAGAATGTTGCGAAAACATGGGAAATCCACATAAAACACAATATATTGGACTTCAAAAGTCTTGAAATCCACCTTATTCTCCTATCGGGTTCGCTTGCAAGTCGCATCGCATATCGCAAATGGCCTGGTTCCAAGGTTTTCCCCTTTTTATTAAAAATACATTAAAAACATGGCAAAATCCCGCTTCTCGGATTTGAAATTATATCAAATCTGGCTTATTGCCCCCATCGGGTTCGGCCATCACATGTCGCTAGGCCTGGGGTCCTTCCCTTTTGGGATCACAAACAATGATCTGCCGATATCTATGATCACAGTCGCAAGTCACACCGACTAGGGACCTTTCCTTTTGGGTTCACCCAAGTCGCATCAGCCCGAGACCTTTGCTTGTATACACTGCCTGCCTTCAATCCGACCTGCCGATCCGATCATCGGAGGTCCCTGATCACGGGTGCCTTCCACCTGAATTTAAGCCTTGGCCTTATGTGATGCGATTTTCTTCATTAAGGCCTTAATCCCATTTCTCAAAGAATTTGCCTCATTTTCAAAGGAACAAGGGGAGCATCTTTTCATGATAACTTCTTCATCTAAAACCTGTTTCTCCCATTCAAGTTGTGTTGGATTCAGAATGAGGAGATCTCTGCAATGAGATTATTTTTCAGGGCAGCCTACGATTTTCATTTTCCTCTGATATACAAAATATTTTTGCCATTTGGCACCTTTCACCTCTTTCATGAAGTCTTTTAGACTTAAGAGGTTTATCCAGGATCCATTTTTGGATCAGTCCTTAGGCTAACTTGATCTCTTCTATGCCGATTTGGTGTGGAGGATACATAAGTCATATTTGAATCCATACTTAACCTTTTTACATGATTAAGAAGCCTATCAAGGGCCTATTTAAAAGTACAATGGCTCTATTAACTCAAAATAAATCATAGAAGTCCCCAATGGGGACTTTGACCTAAAAAATGGTGACCCAATCATGAAACACATACTTTAATAAGTCATGATAATAATAATAATAATAATAATAATAATAATAATTTTCTTTATTCTTTTGACAAGTACATTAAGAGATGACTCAAATACATTAAATGAAGACTAAACCTAATTACACTTTCCAACAGATTCTTGTTTGAGGGATTTGGACGTCTCAGTTTGATCTCATTCTATAAGAAAGAGGAATTTTTGTGGGCTTCCCCCTTTATGGGGTTTTGGACCTGGCTTAGAGGGCCTACACCTTGTGTTCCTTATCTATTATGATTATCATATGTTTTGGTAATTTGTTGATGGAAAGAACATATTAAAAGAAATAATAGGCCAACAAATTTCACAAGCAATTATCAAATAACAGAAATTTACCTAATCTACAAAAATTCTAATTTCTCAAAAAAATCTTCCATAAAATACAATTTTTTATTCTTAAAATTTTTTTGTTGGTTAGAAATGATTCGATTAGATCTAAGCATTGATAGCTTAGATTTTTGAATAAAGAATGTTTCCAACAATACATATTGAAACATTGTTCGGTGGTCAATTTCTTGGAGACATAATGTAAGATATTTATCTTATAGGACATATGCATGACAATGGAAACAAGTGAATTCATACATGTAAGCGCATAAGTTCATGGTAGATCATACCCCACCAAGATGTATTTTATACCCTCAATACTGACAAATATGCAATAAGAAAATCTAGATGGCTCAACTACATTCAATGTTAGTGCTATGCAAAATATGATCAAGAAGCTCTCTAAAACTAGTCCCAAAATATCTTGAACAAATTAATAGTAGTTTTTAAGAGGAAAAATATCTTAGATGGCACGCCATATATTTAGAAATATATTAGTTGTTTTGGTAGAAAACCCCTCTTGTAAAAGTAGTATTCAACTATATGAAGGAAAAAGTATTGCTATAAGCCCTTGATGAGAAAGTTAGTTCCATATAAACATATCTTGATGTAGAATACCTTAATGATATTAAAAAAAAAAATTCTAAAAACCAATAAAATGTCATTCAATTAAAAATACTACAGGGAAGCTCACAACCAATAAGGTGAGAAACATGGTGAGGTGAGGACCATGTGGGAGGACATAATAAAAGTGATTATATCTTAACAATCAAGTTGATAATAACCATTGTAACTGATTCTGATAGTGATTATCATACCAATGGATTTTATTTGAGCAAAAACATGAAATGGGACCTTCATGATTTTGTAGAATCAATTGGAATTAATGACAAGGTTCTCTTTACTAATAATTAGCTTAGAAACAACTAGATTGAAAGTATAGAAATAACGAGGTTGAAAATATAGATTCTAGTAGATATAATGAATATTATTTCATTGGAAATTGGATTAGCTTAAACAATGCTAATATTACGGAGAACCATTGGAAGTGTGATGAAAAAAACATAATCAACTCTTCTTGATGTAATGAAAGAAGGGATCTGTGTAACATGAGGAGCATCCACAAACCAAGAATTGAATGTAGGAGGAAGGGTTTTAATCTATAATCCCAATAATTAAGCTTTGAGAAAATAAATGTTCTCAAAAAAGGTTTAGGGTTTTCCATTGCCCCCAGAAAACATTTCATTGGAAAGCATCATTTGTAAGATAAAAAAGGAATTCAAAACCTTTGTTTGGAAGAAAAAGATGGAATTAGAGAAGAATGTGCTCTCTTAATGAAAAAATCTGAACCACTAAAGGACAATTTAAATAAGGAAGAACAAACAATTTTTAGAAACCTTAGCAACAATTAAAAAAATTTGGTCCTAAAGGCAGACAAAGGTGGTGCTGCTAGTTGTTATGGAAAAGGTAGACTACATTCTTAGGATGAATTAGCATATTAATTGTGGTAGATTGTTGGGTCCCTATAATACTAGTGATTACCCCATTACTATTGTAGTTATACCCCCTATTTATATTGTTGTGCCCCTATTACCCCCATATTGTTATTTCTGTGCCCCATAGAATCCCTCTATTGTTATTTTTGTGGCTTTATATTATTATTGTTAGGTCGGCTGGATTATATTGTGACTCCTTAGACTCCTATATATAGAAAGGAGGTTTTGTCATTTGTATCATCCAAGAATTGTTCATTTATGTAATGTAAAGGAGGTTTCCCCTCGAAGAGGCTGAATTCTAAGGCGTGGATCTCTCTTTTCTATCTTTTTGTGAGCTGGTTTCATAACATTTGGTATCAGAGCTTTGGATTCTAGGGTTTCGCTGCTCCAAACAGGTCATCGTGGAATTTTCGCTATAACTTTTTTTCTGTGATGTTTCAGAAGTCGCAAAAAAAACCCATTTGAGAAGAATTGGTGCTGAACCTTGGGTCCGAATTTCAGAGTTTTTTAAGCGATATTTTCGGAGATATGATCTGAGGAAGTTGGTCTTTTTGCAGACTCCTGAATTACATTCAAAACAGGTGACCTGGGGAAAATCGTCATAACTTTCTCTCTGAGGATCGGATTGAAATTTCGTAAAAAGGTACAGAAAGAGGACGGACTGTAGTTTCTTGTATGTGTGTTTCAGATTCAAAGGTTGAAACAGTGACTCGTGGCACGTCGTACAAGTTCGCTCTACTGAACCAGTCTAAAAGCAAGTCACTGTGGGAGATTTCACATAACTCTTCCTTGGAGAATCCAATTGGGCTCAGACTTGTGGCATTGGAAAGAGGACACAGAAGGCTACTACAGGTTGCAACTTCAGAATTGGATGATCTGAAATTACAGAGATACATCAGATTCAATATCAGGCTTCTATAAAGTGAAAAAAGGTGTGTAGTTTTTTTTAAATTTTTGTGTAAGCTTGGTTTAACGGAATTCAAAGGGCATAGTAAAGCATTATTATCGGTAACTGATGCCCCGAGGAAAGAAAATGCAAACACCTAGTAAGGAACCTGAAAGCTCTAGCATGACTCATGAAGAAGAGGAAGAAATGCTACATGATATATCAAAATTACAAGAACAAGTGCAACAAATGTCACGCTCACAAAAGCTAACAGAAGCTAAGATAAATGGCGTGGAATCTAAGATAAATGGCGTGGAATCTAAGATAAAGGGCATGGAAGCTAAGATGGATGATTTGAAGATAGATTTGAAGACAAACATGGCAGATTTGAAGACAGATATGGCAGATTTGAAGACAGATTTGACAAATTTTCTACAAGAAATACTTACTAATGGTGAAAAGGTAGTAAAGGAAACTCATGATGAGAACAAAAGAAATGTTAATCATGATTCCATAGACTCTAATGTTGGATCGAAGACTCACCATGTTCCAAAAATCGATATGAGGAAGTTTGATGGCAAGGATCCCGCCACATGGATATTACAGATGGAGCAATTCTTCGATCTCAATAATGTGCAAAACACACAAAAGGTACGTATGGCAACTTTATATTTGGAACCAAATCAGTTTGTATGGTATCAATGGCTTTGTTCTCGTAAACAATTTATCACTTGGGCAATTTTTACGGAAGAATTGATAGCACATTATGAGGATACAAAAAGCAACACTTTTTTTAGCCAATTGATAAGTCTCAAACAAAAGGGTTCAATAATGGAGCACATTGAGGAGTTCCAAAAATTGAACATAAGGGTAAAAGATATTCCAGAGGAGCATAGGATTGATGTGTTCATAGGGTCTTTAAAGGATAATATCCAACATGATGTGCGCCTTTGGGAACCTGATTCATTAGAGAAGGCATTCAGGTTAGCAAGAAAAATGGAAAGCAAAATTATGGCAACTAGGAAGCATACCATTCACAACTATAAAGACGGAAGTGTTGTTGCCCATAGTCTTCCACAACCTACAAGGTTGACACCACAACAATTGGAAGAAAAAAGAGCAAAAGGGCTTTGTTACAATTGTGATAGCAAATACACAAAAGGTCATAAGTGTGCTGAGAAGAAATTATTCTACATAGATTGTGAAGAGGAAGAAGAAAAGGAGCAAGAAAGGTCAAAAGAAGAGGATATATTCCAGGAACAAAGCCTAGATGAAGAACAAATAAATCCGACCATATCTTGTAATGCATTGGCGGGAATTACCACTCCTCAAACCATCAAGATAGAAGGACAAATCAAGAAGAAAAAGGTAATAGTGTTGATTGATTCAGGAAGCACCCACAATTTTATTCATTGTAGGGTAGCAAAAGAATTGAATTGCTTCCTATATCCAGCACCAGAGTGTCAAGTGATGATTGCAAATGGAGGAACAATAAATTGTTCTGGAAAGTGCCATAATATCAAGCTATCCATGGGAGAATATGTATTGACTAGCCCAATGCTTTCCATTCCAATGGGAGGTGCTGATGTTGTACTAGGAGTCCAATGGCTACAATCCTTGGGTACAATAGCTTTTAATTTTCAAGAACTTTTCATGAAATTTTCTATGGAAGGAAAGGAAGTTGAATTAAGGGGTATTGCAGGGAAACCAGGAAAGATAATCAGCTCTAATGGCATGACAAAGCTTCTAAAAAAGGAGCAAAGAGGTGTAATTGCACAATTATGTTCGCTAGATGTTTCCACATTGGAATCATCTATTTCTCCAGATCTCCAAAAAGTCCTGGACAATCATTCCAAGGTATTTGAGACTCCCAAAGGTCTCCCACCTATGCGTGATCATGATCATGCTATTCATCTGATTCCAGGAAGTGTTCCTCCAAACATCAGGCCGTACAGATATCCCTATGTCCAAAAAAGTGAAATTGAACGTATGGTTGCAGAAATGCTAGAGGCTGGTATAATTCAACCGAGTCAAAGTTCTTTCTCAGCTCCAGTAGTATTGGTGCACAAGAAGGATGGATCATGGCGCATGTGTCCAGATTATAGGGAGCTCAACAAGCTCACTATTAAAGATAAGTTCCCCATTCCTGTCATTGATGAATTACTGGATGAATTGCATGGATCAATTTACTTCACCAAGTTGGATCTTCGTTCGGGATATCATCAAATCAGAATGAAGATTGAAGACATTCCGAAAACGGCATTTAGAACTCATGAGGGTCATTATGAATTTTTGGTCATGCCTTTTGGCCTTACCAATGCACCTTCAACATTTCAAGGTTTGATGAATTCAATTTTCAAACCATTCCTTAGAAAATTTGTGTTAGTATTTTTTGATGATATACTAATCTACAGCAAGTCTTGGAAGGATCATGTTGAACATGTTGACAGGGTGCTACAACTATTGGAGGAGAAACAATTATATGCAAAAAGATCCAAATGTTTCTTTGGAGTCCAGGAGGTGGAATATTTGGGTCATATTGTATCTCATGAAGGAGTTAAGGTAGACCCTAGCAAAATTAAAGCCATTAAGGAATGGAAAATCCCCACATCCATAAAGCATCTGCGAGGATTTCTTGGGTTGACAGGGTATTATCGCAAGTTTGTTAAGAATTATGGGAGAATAGCAGCACCTCTAACAACATTATTGAAGAAAGATTCATTTTCATGGACTCCGGAAGCAACAAAGGCCTTTGAACATCTTAAAGAGGCAATGTGCCAAGCACCGGTCTTAGCTACACCGGACTTCACAAAAACCTTTATTGTGGAATGTGATGCTTCAGGAAATGGAATTGGTGCTGTTCTAATGCAAGATGAAAGACCCATTGCTTTTGAAAGTCGTCCAATCAAGGGAAAGTTTTTAAGCAAAGCTATTTATGAGAAGGAAATGTTGGCAATACTCCATGCACTTAAGAAATGGCGACCCTACCTAATGGGAAGACACTTCAAGGTAAAAACGGATCATGATAGCCTTAAATACTTTTTAGAACAAAGATTATCCTCTGAAGAGCAACAAAAGTGGGTCACAAAGATGTTGGGTTATGACTTTGAAATCATCTACAAAAAAGGGAAGCAAAATGTGGTGGCAGATGCACTCTCAAGAAAGGATGAGGATGTGGAAGCATTGTTGTGTGCCATTTCTATTATCCAACCAGATTGGATAAACGAAGCAAGGGAGGAATGGAAGAATGACGAAGAAGTGTGGGCACTTATTCGAAAGCTACAACAAGATTCCAGTACTTCTGATACATTTAGCTGGCAAAATGATTCGTTATGGTACAAAGATCGCTTATACCTCTGTAAGAATTCCCAGCTAAAACAAAAGATTCTTATGGAATTGCACACTTCTCCCTTAGGAGGGCACTCAGGATTTTTAAAAACTTACCACAGGGTTAAGAAGGAATTTTTTTGGGATGGCCTTAAATCAGATATTCAAAAGTTTGTGGCGAAATGTTTGGTTTGCCAACAAAATAAAGTTGAAACAATTAAGACACCAGGTCTATTACAACCTTTATCCATTCCAAGCCAACGTTGGGAGGAGGTTTCAATGGATTTTATCACAGGTTTACCCAAGTCTGAGGGAAAGAGTGTCATCATGGTGGTAGTTGACAGACTTACCAAGTATGCACACTTTTGTGCATTATCACATCCATTTAAAGCCAGTACAGTTTCTACTGCATTTATGGAAACAGTTCAAAAGCTACATGGAAACCCAAAGATTATTGTAAGTGACAGAGATCCCATTTTCACTGGAAATTTTTGGACAGAATTATTTTCTTGTCTTGGTACTCAGTTAGCTCATAGCTCATCTTATCATCCTCAATCTGATGGGCAAACTGAGATAGTAAACAAATGTTTGGAAGGATATCTTCGTTGCTTTGTATCTGATAAACAGACACAATGGGTCAAATGGTTGCCTCTGGCTGAATGGTGGTATAACACTTCCTTCCATACAGCAACAAAAATGACCCCATTTATGGCACTTTATGGGTATCAACCACCATCCATCACATCATATTTAAGAGAAAATTCTAAGGTTCAGGCAGTGGAACATCACATCGAACATCAACAACAAGTCCTCCAACTCTTAAAGGATAACCTCGTGTTGGCACAAAATAGAATGAAACAACAGGCAGATCAACATCGCAGTGAAAGAAGTTTTGATGTAGGTGATTGGGTATTCCTACGGCTACAACCATATAAGCAAATGTCCCTAAAGCAAGCTAAGAAGGATAATAAATTATCACCAAAGTATTATGGTCCGTACAAGGTGTTGCAAAAGATTGGTACTATGGCATACAAATTGGAGCTTCCTGCAGCTTCTCGATTGCACCCAGTTTTCCATGTTTCATGTTTAAAGAAGGTTATAGGTGACAAGCTCCCAATTCAAACAATATTGCCAGAACTTGACGAGGAAGGAAAAATTATATTGGAACCGGAAGCAGTCACAGAAACAAGAACTCGACAGCTACGAAATCGATCAATTTCAGAGTATCTTATCAAGTGGAAGAACTTATCCGCTGAAGATTCCACATGGGAGGATGAGAATTTTATGCAGAAGTATCCAGAACTACTCAAGCGTTGAGGACAACACTTTTTTGAAGGAGAGGGGCATGTTGGGTCCCTATAATACTAGTGATTACCCCATTACTATTGTAGTTATACCCCCTATTTATATTGTTGTGCCCCTATTACCCCCATATTGTTATTTCTGTGCCCCATAGAATCCCTCTATTGTTATTTTTGTGGCTTTATATTATTATTGTTAGGTCAGCTGGATTATATTGTGACTCCTTAGACTCCTATATATAGAAAGGAGGTTTTGTCATTTGTATCATCCAAGAATTGTTCATTTATGTAATGTAAAGGAGGTTGCCCCCTCGAAGAGGCTGAATTCTAAGGCGTGGATCTCTCTTTTCTATCTTTTTGTGAGCTGGTTTCATAACATAGATATAGGAAACTCAACACCAACCCCATCTCAAAATTCATAGAAGAAGTTATGAAGGAAATTAATGAATCCAAGCTTGATGAGGTTGAATAAGAAGCTAACACCTTCTTGCATTATGGGCTCTAAAATATTCACAAGGAGGGGATCCCTCTTAGGCCAATAGTCAATATCATTACCTCCTACAAGTGTAAATTAGACAAATATTTTGTGAAGATATTAAAACCCCTTGTTGGAAACATTAACTCTTTTATTAAAGATTCCAATGATTTTGTTAAACTTATAAAAAATGAGAGAGTGGATCTGAATAACATCCTTGTAAGTTTTGATATGGTGTCCATGTTTATCAAAATTATTTACACGAATCCATTAAAGTTATTAAGAATGTTTGTGATGCTAAAATAGTGAAGGTAGTTGAGATTTGTGTGCATTTCACATTTTTCAGTTTCCAAGGAAACTATTATCAGAAGATATCTTGATTTCCGATGGGATTGCCACTCTCACCAATTGTTGCAAACTTATACATGGAAAACTTTGAAAATAAAGCACTAGAGTCCTGCCCTTTGAAACAAACTTGGGGAAAGAAATTTGTTGATGACATGATCATAAAATACCCACATGGTAGCCTCAAGGGATAGCTCAATCTGTCAGGTTCCTGTTGCTAAGTACCTTGCCTATTGGGAGGTGTTGAGGCCTCGAAAATTTCTACGTCAACATGGGGAAAACCACCCGGTCCCCACCTTAAGACAACTTTTCCAGTTAGGTAGTGGCTCCGACTAGGGATAATGGGACCAATTTCCCAACGAAAGGTGATTGAATGAATGTGTAATTCTTATAGTGGAGTGAAATAGATGGATTTTCATCAATGAATCAAATGGAAAACATGTGCATTAATCTACTCTATAATCTGGGATGTTTAACCTTTATCTAGATGTGATCTATAATGATTCTCCTTAGTAAATGACAATATAGATTGCTCAAACACCAATGGAAATGAAAATATTTCAATATTTTTATCTTGATTATATAGTTAATAAAAATAATGTGTATAACTCATATCGCATTTAGAAAATCCAATCAAGTTGCTTAACATGTATTTAAAAATATAAATGGAAACATGATATGAAATGAATACATGTAACATTGTTCTTTAAATACCATGTAATAAGGAACCTCAAAAGATAAATTCACTATTTAATTATTAATAAAACATAGGTACAAAGATAAAAATACCAGATGCACATTGCTCATCTCATAAAAGAAATAGTAGCAGTTTAGTCCTTCTCACAAAGATGATTTCAAGAATACAAAAAGGCAACTTCTCAAAATTCCTTATGAAAATTCTTAAAATAGTGTTCCAGTCGTTCTATTGAAAAAAATATGAAAGTACAATAGTGCAAGCTTTTGTAAGCGTTTATTCATAAAATTCAGGTGCTTAATTTCATACAACAAGTAAGGTTAAATAGCACAAAAAAAATTGAATGTATTGTGAAGAGCGTTGAGGGAATTCAAAGAGATCCCTTCAATAACACTTAAAGAAAAACATTTTTTCCGTAGAAATTTATGAATCTGATTTGTTGTCTTCATAGGCTTTGTTTGTTCCATCATATTATCTAGATGTTTGTCCATCTGTTGGAACTGAACTACCACTTATCAGCACAATTGTCTTCTTCTGTCATGATCCTGAACACGGAAAATAGGTATCGATAAGTAAAAATTAAATGAGAGTGATAAGTGAGTTTTATTTGAAACAAATCACGTTTTACAGGAAATCAGGAAAAATGTAGAGTGTAATCAATGCCGAACAAAATGATCATGGAGAGGAATGCAGAGTGAGGTCTGTGATGAGAGGGGTGGTCTTTACAGTCTTATCACAAATCGCAAAATAGAGAGATATCACAATCGCAGTTGTGGAGTGGAAGACTATAAGAAGTGGTTGAAAGACTTGCGATTTGGGATATGTGGGATAATATTATGGTGAAATCACTATGATGTGGTAGATCCATGTGGAAAGATGACATGGAAGATGATATGGTAGTGGAAAGGGTCTTATTGCAAATCGCAAAATAGACACTGATGAAAGGTGAGGCTTAGCGGTTGTTTCGGAGGGAGTTCAAAGTGGTAAGTAGTTTGTGAAGAGGGGATTCCAAAATAATAAAGAAGTGACACAGATATAGGGCTAGGCAGAAAAACCACTTTTTGAACCCCCCTTTGAGAAACTTAAAATTGAGCACCAGGGGAGGGGAGATCTTCTCTGTCGCAGATCCGGGAAGATTAGATCTTAGCCATTTTTATTAAATCTCATATAAGACCAAATCACAATTGCTTTTAGACTGGGGATAGAAGTTAGAATAATCGCAATCACCTTTTAGGACAAGAGTACTCCAAAATAAGTCCAAATAGGGCATTCTCAAATCATATCGCATTTGACGTTTGGAGCGGAGGAGGAATGGATTAAGTTCCATGGCTTTTGGGATTGCACAGACATGGGGGATATATGAAATGAAAATTGTAATCCTATCGAGTTTGCGCTAATCGCATAACACAATTGGCATGAGGCAGGAGTATGGACTTAAGCCTTTTTGGATTTTTTTATTGCCATGGACATAGGGAATTTATGAATTGTAGTGGATACTCCCGTCAGGTCTGGGGCTTTATCACATATGACAACTGGCATGAGGCAGGAGTATTTTCTTAAGCTTTTTTGGAATTTTTGTGATAGTCACAGACACGAGGAATTTATGAATTTTAGTGCATAATCCCCTTGGGTCGAAGGCTTTATCACATATTGCAGTCAGTGGCGCAGGCATCAAGTCTATGGAACTTGTGATTGTGTGGATGCAGGGTTTCAGCAACTAGAGTGTATTCCGTCGAGTTTGGGTTATCACATTCAAATAATAGATAGGCAACAAGACCTGGGAAATGGTTCTTGTGATTCTGTAGACATAGGATTTTAATGAAGTGAGGATTATGATCTCGTCGGGTTCGATATCATATCACAATCGCAAGTGAATTAATGGAGGGGTCTCCACCTAGTGTATTGTTTACTTTCAATGAGGGGCAGAGGTAAAGAAAAAAACTTGGATTATATTGATTTTTTTGTTTAAATGACCTCTGTTTTAATACTTAGGGCTTTAAAAGCTTAAGTGTGATCTAGGCCTTGGGGGCTATTTAAAATTTAGTTTTTTATAATCAAGGCTTAATACTTGGGTTTAGTTCAAAAATCCTAAGTACTAAACTTTTATTATAGGGTTTTATTAACATTTTTTATGTTGATTTTCCATTTTTTGTTATTTTGTTTTTTAAGGAAATAAAATCACAGGGTTTTTAAAACTAAAGGGTCCCTATTTTAATATAATAAATTTCATAGGAAATTTATAATATATTAAAGTGGGGTTTGTTGAACAGTACAACAATTGGCGATTCACTAGAACAACCAGTTATCTCTGATAAATGATGAATTTCTTCCAAGGTTCTGTAAATATAATTTAGGAAGTGGAAACTAGTTTTCAAAACATTTAGATAAATAAAATTAATTTGACTATAAAACTAATTAAATTGCAATTTCTTTTGAAAACCTTTCATGAATGAAAAACACCTATTTACTTTCATCTTTCATTAATCAATTTATAAAAATAAAGTAGGGGTACTTTTACGATTTAGTTTGTAATGTACTTGTTTGTCATAAGTAGAGCCACAACTCCCATCAAGTGTTTATAGCCTCGTCAGGGTTACATTTTAACCAACAACAATCCAGTGTCCCATCCATTTATTAGTGTAATAATTAGAGGTAATTTATTTATTTTTTTTTTATGCTAAAAAGTCATTGTCCTAGTTTGGTGGCTAGATAACGACAATTCCATTCACTCGTAATAATTAAAATTGAACAAGCTGGCTCATGATGAGACCCCTTGTCTTACAATTAAAAATCATAAGCCATTACCTTAATTTGGTGTTGAATGTGGTAATGTTAGTTTAATTGGTTCCCTATGATCATGGTAAGCAGGCTCATGATGAGACCTCTTATCTTTTTAGATTTATTATATTTTAGAATTACACTCTAAAAAATCTCTTTTTAATGGATGGGCAAGATCATTGACTCCTTAAGAGTTTTGGATGACAAATCCAAGTTGGAAGTGCTTAGTCATAAGAAAGTCTTTACTTTTTAAGGATAACCTTTTTCACTGAAAGTAGAGTAAAAGGATATAAGATTTTCAGCTTTCTTAAAGATTTTACCACTTAATGGAAAAAATTTCAGAGTTATAATTTTATATAGTTTTCAATTTTCGTAACAACTTCTTCAAAAAATTTCCTACCTTCAAATTGAAAAAAAAATAAAAATCAAGAGATGTTTGAAATCAATAGAGTACTATTTAACTTTTTATTAACAAAATATGTAAGAGGAAAATAAATTGTAGCAGGATATACAATGGAAGTGATATTTTACAATATATATATATATATATATATATATATATATATATATATATATATATATATCAGAAAATAATTTCTTTCAGATGAGCCCATTTACAAGAAGAAGAATCTCTCTTTTCTAATAAATATTGAAGTATAAATTTAGATGGGCTTATCTGTTCCACAATTTGAAATGGACCAAGCCATACTTTTTGAAATTTGGTATGTTTCCCTTTTTCTTCATGTGCTTTGTCCCACTTGAGAACTAGACCTCCAACGTGGAAAGATATTTGTGTGACTGAACTTGCATCAGAAGAGGCTTTCACCATCTGTTGATGTCTGGTGTGTGTGAGTTTTGTCTTTTCCCTTTCTTCTTCTAGTTTTAGGATTTGTGAATTTCTTAGTTGCAAGGAAGAGGAAGGTGTTTCTTCAATAAATTGAACTAGGGATAATGAAGGAAGAGCTAAATGTGATGGAATGATGGCTTCCTTCCCATATACTAAGTTGAATGGAGAAGTGCCTATAGAGGCCTTCTAAGTTATCCCATAAGCCCATAGAGAAAATATTTAAGCTTGTGCTAGTTTCTTTGATTTTGATCAACAATTCTTTTGATTATTCTAAGGAAATTTTTATTAGTGGTTTCTGCCAAACCGTTTCTCTGGGGATAGTAATTAGAAGAATATTTGAGTTTAAAACCTCTCCTAATTGAAAATTCAATCATACTAGTACCCAAAAAATAAGATGCATTATCAAATATAAGTGCAAAAGGAAAACAAAATCTTGTAATGATAAATTGATCAATAAATTCAATAACAGATTCAAAATTGACCACCTTTAGCAGAATTTCTTCCACCCACTTAGTGAAGTTATATGTAGCATTCAGAATATATCTATGTTGTTTAGAAGAATGAGGAACGATCTCACCTATGATATCCAGTCTCAATTCTTAGAAAGGTTGTTCAATGTTGACTGGCTGCAGAGGCAACTCTGGTTTCCATTGTCTTCCAAAAGAAGTTTGGCATGTTTTTCATTTCCTTACATATGAATGGGTATATTTGAAGAGAGTGGGCGAGTAGTATCCAACATGTAAGATTTTGTGTGCAATAGTATCTCCTCCAAAGTGTCCACCTGCTAGTCGATCATGAAGTTTGTGAAAAATTGTTTGTGCTTTAGACTTTTCAGTGCATATTAACAATATGGAATCACAATTTCTCCTAAATAAGACATTATCAAAAATATCATAATCACTTGCTTCTAATCGTAAAGCTCTTTTTCTTTTATGATTGAGTTTGGGAGGAGCATATCCATTTTTCCAATAAAAAATTAAATTAGTGTATTGGGACTTAGAGTCAATTGCACTTACCTCAGAAATGTGTTCATTGTTACCTATGTCCCCTTCAGCTGGTATGTTGGATTCTCCTATAAGAATATTGCAGAAACCTTACCCTCTAACAATCTTGGCTAGTTTAATTTCAATATCGTACTCCTGCAAAGCTGTTACCCAATTATCTCTCTTTTATCATAATTATTTCTGCATTAGTAATTGCCTCACTGGTAGGAATGGACTATTAATTTTGTGTGTGTTGTTAACATAAAAGGTCTAAAATGCTTTACAGATTTATATACAACAAATTATTTTTTTTTCTACCTCTCAATAGTTCAATTCATCACCCTAAAAGTTTGAACTGAAAAAAGAGACGGGTGCTTCAATTTTCTGATTATTAATTTGTGTCAAAACAATGACATAAGAAATTGAGGAAGTCAAGGTATATAAGATGAAATGATTAGATAAATTCAGACTATTTAAATAAGGAGCATTGATAATTATGTGTTTGATTAAAACGGATGCTTTCTTTTCATGATGAACCCATTTAAAAATTGTGTCTTTCTTAATCATTTGTTGTAATGGAAAAATAATTTGTGAGAAATCAAGGACAAACCTTTTGACAAAATTGATCTGTCCAAAAAATGAATGCATGCTTTTTTTTATATGGTGGAAAATTGCTGAAATTTATTTTATTATCAGGATCAATGTAAATTCCATTTTTTGACACAATGAATCCTAAAATTTTCCCTTCACTAAGAGAAAACAAAGACTTTTTCAAATTTAATGAAATCCCATATTTTCTACAACATTCGAAAATTTGTCTTAAGTCCTACAAATGATTATTCATGTTCTTTGAATAAATAGTAATGCCATCCAGATAAACAACAATCGTTTTGTTTAACAGACCTTTGAAAGTTATATCCATGGCTAGTTGGAAAGTGGCCACTACGTTTATTAAACCGAATGGCATTTTTTGGTAGGCATAAGTTCCCCATTTAGTTCTGAAAGTAGTCTTTAGCCTATCATTTGGGTGGACCATGATTTGATTATATCCTAAGAAACCATCAAGGAAAGACATAAGTTTGGAATGAACAACTCATCGTAAAATCTATTCCATAGTGGGTAGTGAGAAATTGGCCTCTTGTCTAGCCTTATTGAGATTCCTAAAATCTATACAAATGTGGATATAACCGTTTTTCTTCCTAACAGGTACCAAGTTGGAAAGCCCTCTTGAATGCCTAATAGGAAAAATCATTTTAGCTTTTAAGGAGTTTATTCAATTCCGTTTTGATTTGATCTTCTAAGTTCGAATGAATTTTCCTTAATTTTTATTGGACAGGTTTATCATTTGATAACATCGGATTGTATGTTGAATGATGGAAGTGTCCAATGTTTTCAGATCTTCATAACTCCAAGAAAAGTCGTCCTTATATTTTTTAAACAAATGAATGAAGGATAATCTAGGTGCATTCATTTTTCAACATCCATACTTTCTTTCCCTTCTATTTCTCTTTATGTGTAGATGATTATTTATGTTGTGTTTCCTTCCTAGTCGACATAAATTTCCTTCGATGGTTTTATTTGGTGAAACTCTGGTGAGGAGAACTTAACATAGATTTTCCCCTAAAATTCTCACCTCCATTTGGAGATTACTTGCAATCATGGTAAATTGAATGGTGTCATGTTCTCTTATCCTAAACTGATTCAAGCTCGTTACTTGAATATTCTCCTACTTCTATGGCATTGGAGTCACTTTCATCATTGTTCTTGGAGAATGCTCCATATTCCTCCTTTCCATAGCCTAATCCTACATATCGAGGTAGTTCTACCAATTCCATGGGATTCATAATGTCATGGCCATTAACTCTATGGCCTTTTCCTTCATATCTCATTTCTTGATTAGCATCAAGACAATGCATGTAGTTTTGTTTTGAAAATCACCAAAGTCATTTTCATAATGGAAAGAACATGAAACTTGGGAATTAGTAACAATGTGTACCTACTTTGATGATTCTAGATTAGGTGAGGATGTCTTCACCAAGCCTTCATTACAGTGCTACTTTACCAAATCCTATTTCATGGCATGCAACTAAAGTTGCAAACTCTACTTCTCATCTTATGCTTCTTGTATAAGTCATCTCAATTCAACATTCTCTGCTTGAATGCTATGGTGATGATGATTTCAATAATGAAAATGAGAGGAAGAAGAAGAAGAAATCAAACTTGAAGATGAATCCCTAGTTCACGTAAGAATTATCCATTGATTTGACTTTCTTCTTTTCCTCAGTTTCCAATCTCTTCTCATAACTTGCAAACAAATTTTCTACCATATCTTCCATCTAGTAGAAATCCTTGTAGAATTCTTTGTCATTATCTCTATGAATTTCTTCATTCTCCATTTTATTCATTTGAGTTGCACATCTAATCTCAAAGTTGAAGGACTTATGTTTCCCATCACCCTCTTTCAACTTGGATCTAGTAAGTGTCCATGCTCACAATTCATGTCAAACAAGACCGCTCTAATGCTAACATGATCGAGGATCATTACTTTAATGACTTTAAAATGGATTTCATAAAGAGCATGAAAACACCATAAGTGAATCACACTTGATGAATCAAACACATGAATAAATGAAAATATGGACAGATGCACCTAAACTTAATAATGAAGTTGACTCACAACGTATGACCTATGTCTTTAAGCTTCGTATAACTACGTAAATGCTTCACGAGCTACTCTTAAATAAGGCTCTTCTTCATCGACTCAAGGGTTGAACTCTCATTCATGTGGAAATGTATCTCCTACAAAGAGACATTCTCCTTCTACAATACAAAAGGAATGAATTCTCACAAACATGTGCCATAAACTATTCTCTCTTTCTTCAAGTTAAAGGGGTTGGAATCTCACATAAAGTGGAAAAAATGTTCTCCTATGAAAGGGGCTAATGTCTATCACATAAAATGGCATAGATCCTCTTTGAACCTATTGCTTAGACTCAATCATAATTGCAAATATATGTTCTCATACATGTTCTCCCTTTTACAGATCATGAAAGGGGAAAATTAACATTAACTGAGACTTACATTGCTTTCCATGAAAAAATGCTCCATAAGATGTCAAAACACAACAAATACAACACTAATAGGTTTTCCCATTATTCTGTAACTTTTGATTATAAACACAGCCAACTTTTGAAAAGCACACCTCTATCTTAAAAAATGTGCCAATACTTAATGACACATATCTATTTATTTCCATGATCCCTAATATATGCTTCTTAGATAAATATGTCGCCTATACCAGTGGACTTGTCTCAAAAAATCATGAAGAATGAATATAAACTTCATATGTTTCTTCCACCTTCATCGCAACACCCCTCTGAGATCTTATGCTTTGTAGACTATGGCATCTAGGCAAAACATTCATTGGAAGATTCTCTACCTAACAAATAGTTCCCATACCTAGTGATAAACCAACTGTAGTTGGGTTCTCTCCATGGGCCCTCTCTCACTACCACATATTGGCTCCTCCATGGGTATTTCCTCTTATGTGGTTGGGAGCAAGCCCTCCCACACAATGGTTGAATGTCATAGGCTTAAAAAATTTAGTTTGGGTAGAGTTAACCGAGGGTTGCTATGTGCTACCTAGATGATGATATGTCACCTATTCTGGGAGTACCACTATCCATAATTTAACCATATCCTACAACCAACCAAAGAAAAATTTCAACCTCAGACCAATAGTTCTTGAATTCAAACATATAATCTTTTCTTGTGTGAGTTTGTCGATGTTATCCTTCACGGCATGGATATTTTTATATATAATTTGATGATTGAATCTAGTGGAGACAAACATGGGCCATGCCATCAAATTAGGAATTCCCTCCTTAATATTTTCACCAATATGGTCAATATGGTCAAGTTCTGGATAGTGGCATGGTCAAGTTCTTGATTGTCACATACCCCTATCGCACAATGCCACCAACTACCTACTATGCTCCACTGGATCAACGATGTGGACTCTTAGGTTCAATAAGTTGAAGATTAATACAAGCATCCAAATAAACCCTTATGAGTTTATTACAATTAGGAGGAATAATCAATCATGGGAATTCAACAGGAAAAGATAGTGCATAAAGGCTTCCTTCGTTTTCTAACTCAACACCAGCATAAATGGAAATTTTATCATAAATATACTATAGCTAGCATTTCCTATAACATGATCATGGTCCTACTGCCATAGTTTAATGTATTTCTAACATGTATACCTTATGTAATATTCACAGTTAGTTAAAATAGCCTTATTGGATGTAATTTCCTTCACCCATGATGCATAATTCATAGCATAGATAACCTGAACCCTAGGCTATACACTTTCAAGCCTTAACCATAGTTACTCAATTTCCCTAGTTGTCTCAAGCACAATTATTCACTATCTTAAACAAAATATGGGATAACACCAATACTGCATAATATCAACACATTATGTTCCTTTACTAATATGAAATTGGAATGAATTTATATGCAATGGCTATGACATACGACCATATATAATCATCTCATACCCAAAGTTAACACAAGAAATTTTACTTATGCATAGCGGTCACATGCACATTATTCAATCAATTCATATGCAAGAACAACTGTTGAGCCTCAAACCTGCACCTTCCTATACACCCTCTCAGCCTTCTTTTTCCCACTTACTTCATCCATCAAGCTGTTAAATCATTACATTATAGTCTAAAAAGAGCTTCTGACATGGTTTTCTAACTATGCTTATGACTGTTGTTTGGTTTAGATTTTTGTTCAGGCAGCTGCGGAAACTTGTCAGTTTTCGCAGCCAGCACAGGTTTCCGCAGCCAACACAGGATTCCGCAGCCATTTTGTTAAAAGCTATGCTACAGGTGTCCTATGAAGAAACGAGCCACATGGGCAAGCTACAGGTGACGGGTACATGGAACGTGTCCCTTCAGATCAGCCAAATCATCCGTAGAAGGTCATGGTCAACAAGGGTCAAAGGAAAAGCCAACCAAGGAATTCAGCTATGGTACGTCTCTATTTTGAGCACATGAAAGTTTACGTGGCACAGTCCTCAGCCCACGGAGACATCGGCACACCTGGAGATCATTCCTGTAACCTAAATCCAACAGCTACCACTATGAAGATTTAATAGACATGATGACCGTTACGCTAGATCTCGGCTGAGGAGATCTACGTGTCTTTGGCAACGCATTTAATAGCATAGGATTCGGTTAGTTAGTTTCAGCACTTTTTCATTATAAATAACGCGTTGATGAACGCTATGTAGAAGCTTTTGGCAATGTAATTTTTGAATTGTTTCTATTATCACCCCACTGTACTCTGTTTTATATATGTTACTGCTGCTTTAATACATGAGAAGACTACTTTCTTGAGCTCATTCTTGTGACTGTTCGTTGACTAGCTGAGGTGGCAGAGGGCCCCTGCGCACTAAAGCCCTGTATAGTTGTCATTTGATTTCATTATGTTTTTGTTTTCATAATTACTAGCTTGTATATAACATGTCGTTTAGATGTTTTTAATTCACTGTTGTTTACATTTTTATTTATGTTTTCTTATAGTTGTCAGCTGATCAATGCTTTTCTGCAGGTTTTCTTAGGTAGCCCGAGCAAATTTTCATCTTTTTGATAACTATTGACATATGAGATCATCTTGTCCTTCCTGCTAATTTTCATTTTCTGAAGTTTAATTCCAGCACTGTCCTTTTTCAAATTGTGTTTTGCTTATTTATTTTCTGCTACCTAGACATCATACTACTCATTTGTTTATGGTTTCTTTCTATAGTCAAGTGACTCTATTAGTAAGGAATCAGAATATTACTTATTGTAGTGTGATTTAGTTATCATATTGCTTAAACTTATTCATGATTGCTTCCCATAAGGTAGATTGAGCTTAAGGGTAAAGGATCAGAAGAGTTGAAGTAGTGTGATTAGTTTCCTTTATGCAATTTAATTTCTTGCAATTTAGTTATCATATTGCTTAAACTTATTCATGATTGCTTCCCACAAGGTAGATTGAGCTAAAGGGTAATGGATTAGAAGAGTTGAAGTAGTGTGATTAGTTTCCTTTATGCAATTTAATTTCTTGCCATTTAGATATCATATTTCTTAACTTGTTCATGATTGCTTCCCACAAGGTAGATTGAGCTGAAGGGTAAAGGATCAGAAGAGTTGAAGTAGTGTGAATTGGTTGCTTTGCTTTTAGTTTTTTTTGAGTTTCTTTAAGTTTAGTTTTTACTTTCTTTTTCATTCAGCAGCAAGGATACTGGGCCATTGTCATTAGTTCACTATTTGATACATTTACTTCCTCTTAAGAATTGATTTCATTACAGTTGTTTTAAAGCTTTCTTTTTGAACACTTTTAAGTTTGGGAAAATCACTATAGAAATCACCATCACCATCCAGACTTAACTTTCATTTTCGCCATCACATTAGGGAAAGATAAATCCAAAAACAAACTAAAAAAAACTCAAAAACGACAAAAGACTAAGGAAATGGTTATCTTGTAAATATAGTACACTTCACTTCGTCAGTTTACGAATCCCGGATTGACATTTTAAATAGAAATTTAGAACACACTAAATTGACCAAACAACAACCTAAGCAATTTCTCTTAGATTCCTACAAAATTGACAACATAGAGAGTAAGGAGTCAAAATACAAAAAAACCGATGCAAACTAGATTATTTGAAAGGATGTCACTTGGAAAATCGAGCACCACCACCCAACCTAGAACTGTCTTCCACCAGTTCACCCCCAAGCTGAGAGTTCCTGCCATGGATTAACTACCTCCTATTGATCTCTTCAATGGATATTTAATACCCTCTTTCATGATATGGTATCCATTAGCAATGTCCTGCCTTTCTAGATTTTTTTTATCCATTTTCCTAGACTTTTTCTCATAAAATATTGCCTTTATCTCCCACTAGTCTTATATGTTTCTTTTCTTAATTTAGCATGTTTCTCTAGCTAGGTAGATTAATTGATATTTATCTCCAAATCCATTAAGCTTATCTAGATTTGGATGTAGAAGTCTTATCATGAAAGAATTATCCATTCTCATTCACTAATGGGATTTAGCAAGAATCTCATCTCTTGGTGTCTCACTTTTTCGAGTGATTAAATTATTTTCTTAAGTATTTAATTTCATTGTTACATATCAGACCTCAATTTTCTTAGCTTAGGTCAATAGAGTCTTACATACAATTAAGGGGTGTTACATACTCCCCCCCTTAAATTTACATCGTCCTCGGTGTATTACTGCATTGTAAAAAAAAATTCTCATTCACAGGTAGCTGTTTTCTGAATTTACAGGCTCCCATGGCCTTGCCATCTGAATCAGATCTTCTGATATATATTGGTTAGAAAGGAGTTCTACGATGAAATCTCCTTCCATTGCTACCTGTTACATTTTTTTCAATCAATTTTCAGAGAGATTTAAAATGCAAATACTCAACTTTGTTTATGAGAGCTACTATCATAACTTGATATAGAGTACTATTATTTGAGTGACTATGGGTTATGTTTCCAACCATGAAAGAAATTCATGTTCCTCCAATGCATTTGTGTTCTTTCCAAACACTTTCTTCCTGCAGTGTTCTTGCATTAGCCACAACAAGTTAAACTAGCACGTTTGACTGATCAACATGTATAAAATATCATAAAAGCTTACCTCACACATAACCATAAAAGCTAATAACCCATATGTAACCATAATAAGTCAGGATCATATGTCATATTCATACTAAGACTGAAACAAAATATTCATACTTATCCTTAGTTTTTGCCTTTGTCTTTCTTTTGTATGCACTTTGGATTAGTTTCCACACTAGGCAATCATCCAGTGACTTGTCCTCAACCATGCACACCTACACATGGTGTGTATGGCACACATACCACTATAAATTTCATATATAATCCTTCACTTCATGCATACATGCCAATACCATATGTATCGTTTATACACAGTACCACCTGTACACGTGTATCCAATACCAAATTCCCATAGCATCACCTGCATGACATATACTTCATCCACATGATTTCAATCATGTTAGTATTATGCCAAAAATTCTTGTAATTTTTCATTCACACTACTTTTAGGTAAGTCCAATCAGACCATGTTTGGTTTGTTGATTGGAGAATAAGGAATTTATGGACCTATTCGATTTCTGCATAACTGAATTTTTTATATGTGAAAGTATTAAAGTGCTTTTATTTAGATAATATTTTTCATGCATCTTGTGGTTGCAGGGAAATTTCAACAAATGATAACATAGATGCATAATACAACTTTACATAACCCATAACTTTGAGTTTTGGCATTGAATCTATCCCATTGACAAGGTTTTAATAATAGTATAATATGACCTCCTCTTAATTGTAAAGAAACTATTAACTATGATAGTGTTGAGCATCAGGTCCCCCACAGTAGGTTTTGGGGCTCAAAGCCCAAGTTTTGGTCAAAGATGTTGTAAAACTCCGGGAATTGTGGGCACAGAGTGCGAAGTAGGGGTTAAGTCATAGTGTTGTCCAGCCTAAAGTAATGTAATGAATGTAAACTCATGTCAGCCTACCCATGGTCCACAGACCATGGGATTGTATAAATAGAGCGAGGCTCTAAGTTGTAAAGAGAGTTGAGATGATAGAGAGTAGCAAAAGAATGGTTTGAGCTTAGAGTAGAATTCTAAGTGTCTTGGGTTATAGTAGTAGGAAGTGGCTCTCGAGCTGAGTGCACAGAGGCCTAGTAGAGTTCACATCTCAATGCATGGACCCCCTGTGGCTGAGTGCATAGGGTGGAGTCGAGTCTGTAATTGGGACAGAAAGATAATAAAGATAAGTTATCCTAATTCTATGTAATTGTTGTGCATTATCTTCTTTATTTTTATTTTCATTTATGTATCGTGCATATTGATATGAATGTTGAATATGATGTAATAACCATAAATATTGCACATAAAAGTAATCAGTTAATTAGTGAGGATCTTGGGTAATATATGTGTCACACCCTGAGTAGGGTTGTGCAGAAGCCGCACCGCAACTTGCGAGGGGATCGCAAGTGCGCACAGCGACAGGTCAAACCACGAACCTTTAGAAGCCCATCAGACATCTGAAGGGTGTAGAAACCTAGTTCTAGCACCCTCCCATACTATTTTCAGTGAGACCTCAGTCTGCGCTCCATGGAATATTGCTGAAAGGTCCAGTAGTACCGGGACTTGCTTGGCTAAATCACCTCTGAACCTGGGTTAGGCCCCACTAAGCCAACAAATGGTTCCGTTGTCGAGACTGGGATTTTCATAAAGGATGTCTGATGTCGTTCCATTGGAACCCTACAAAGAAAGAAATTGAAGAGTGGTTGGACAAGAAGATTCATGAGCTGCGACGCAGGAAATTAGAAATCCATGAGTATCTAAGGAATAGTGGTTGGATCACTACTTGTACACTGAAATCCATGAAGTTTCCTTTGCATCCTTTCCTTCTTAGCTGTATGAGCGGATCACGAAGTTACCACACAGTCAGGGAAGGTGTAGGCTTGACAAACTAATAGTGTGGACTTCGAAACTAGTGCACAAATAAGAAGCCTCATAAGATAAGATAGCGCAAGCTGTGGACCACTGGCTCGACCAAATTATAAGAGGATTTATTACTGTTTGTGGTAGAAACAATCGTCAGCTACAACAAGGCAGAGTGACATTTTCTCAAGGGACCGCAACATAAGTATAGTAAATCTTTGAACACTTGGATTAAGATGATGTTGTGTGAAAAGCGGGTTATATGAATAACTTAATGTTTGGGACTACGTAGAGCAGAAGAATCTATAGAACCGGAAGTAGTGAAGAATTAGAAAACATTCCCTTAATTTCACCCTCACGGGAGAGTAGGGACAAGCTTGTGAAGGTTTCTCCGAGAAGTGCAGTCAGTTTGATAAGGCAACGAATTCTCCATCTACCACCCGCACGCACACCACCACCCACTTCACCCCCCTCACCTCCATCTCCACCCACTCCACCTCCGCCACCTCCACAGTTTAGTATGGTAAGCGCGATCAAACTACCAGTATTCAGAGGAGTAGGGAATGAAGATCAGGATGAATTATGGTTTGTGGTAAGAGCAACATGGGAAGCATAAGGCGTCATGGATGATAATATTAAAAAAGCTACACTGGTGAGCACACTGCAGGATCCTGCATTAACATGGTATATCAAGAATTCTAATGATCACCTGAATATAGGAATTGCAGAGATCCAAACCATTTTGAACAGGGAATTTAGCGGGCAAAAATCAGAGACGCAATCAATCATCAGGTTTAAAGAGATCGCAATGCTCCCGGGCAACACTTAAGGATGGTGCTGTCACAACAAAAACTTTCTACCTAGGCCAAAGCGTTGGAGATGGCAATGAGACTGCATGAGACCCCTATACAAGACCCCAGGTTGCAAGTCCAGCAAATGCATGTGCAACTGCAGAATCTTTGTCTACAGATGCAGAGTTTGAAACAGGATAGGGCAGCTCAGCCAGAGGTGCACGAGGAAGTATGGTGCATAAAATGCAAAGGCCAGGGCCATGACAAAGATCACTGTCCAGTGTTCATGAACTACTTGGAAAGAGGAGGGCCAATGCCATCGAGAATGGAGGCACAAGTGGGGCCAAAAGTGGCATTTGCATTATGGTGTGCGATCTGCCAGATAGGAGGAAAACATACCATGGATAATTGTCATTTGTTGCAAAAATATACGCAGACGTCCCAACATTTGTTTTGTAATTTTTACTAGTTGGTAGGCCACGATGAACGCACCTACCGAAGTTATGAACTAATGATGGATTAGACTCGTGCCTACAAGGTGTAGGCCAAAACATGAGCCCTTAACAAAAATGCAGGGATGTCGTGTGTTGGGTTCCAAGGGTGCGGTCGGGGTTGAGGTGGAATGGGAGGAGGAAGGGGTCGTGACCAGATAATTTCTTACAATTGCGGAGGGCCAGGGCATTATGCGCATGATTGTACAAACCCAACTAGGATATCATGTTAGTACTATAATCAGTTTGATCGTGAGGCGGAAGATTTCCCTTCGTTGATAGCAAAGATGCACAAAAAAGGGGTACTCCAGCCCCCTCTGACCCGCGTGAAGAAGACCCACATGTAAACATGATGCTCAGGAGCGATATGACAATGGGAGATGATAAAGGTAAGTAGCCAGAAGAAAGCACGTGGGTTCGCAAGGCTACTAAAAAGGATCCTGAGTTTGATTTAAAATGCACGAAGGAGACATTCATGGAATCTAAGAAGAGCTTCACGAAGACCTCCACTTCAGGTAGTAAGGATCAACTAGAACCAGGGATGGATCCTTCCATGCTCACTACCTTTTTGGATACATGCATGAAACTATTGTGCAACCGTAAGGCAGTCAAAGGGCTACAAGAACTTATCACTAAGTGCACAGGGTTAGGAGAACCACGCATGGTTCGAAAACTGGGAAAGTATGAATTGCACATATCAAGGGAGTTGAGGTTGACTGCGCAAATAGGCAAGTATGAAATGGATCAAGCAATCCTGGATCTGGGCTCGGACGTGAATGTACTACCAAAGCAAACATGGGAATGCATGGGCAGGCCTGCATTACAATGGTCCCCTATTTAGTTACGAATGGAAAACCAATAGAAGATTTTTCCCATGGGAAGATTGCAAGGGGTGACAGTTGATATTAAAGGCACAATCACACAGGTGATTCTGAAGTGATAAAGATTATCGATGACAGAAATCCCTATCCTGCGCTACTAGGAATATACTGGGCTACTGATATGAATGGAGTCATAAATCTGAAGAAGTGCAAAATGACCTTTGAGAAAAAGTCGCTATGCATAGTCGTACCACTAGACCCAGTCGAGGGAAAGCGATACACTGAACCAGTGCACAATGATGATAGTGATGACGATCTCAAATGTATCTATAAGATAACTACACAAGGAGAGGATTGGGTGAATCTGACTGTGGATGGAAGGATTTTGTGGGAGCGTGAGAGCTCTTGCACTTCGGATTCAGACGAAGAGATAGATCGATGGGAGAATTGGCTGCACGAAGTAACAATGCTAAACTACAACATGATGATCAGGTCATTGCGTTGCATAAAAGCAGAGGCAAGGGAGCAGGCAACATATGATGGATTGTCAGCGGTGGATGACTTTCTGAGCAAATTCGAAAGTGCAATACCAGAGGAGCAGTGGTTCGATGCACTGAAGTGGGCACTACACACAACACCCACATGATGGTGGGGTACACATCAAGGAACTTTTGAAGATTGGTGTATATGGAGAAGGATGATGTGCCTACATTTTGGAAAACCCCAAGTTTGAACGAAATCCAATCAGCTCGGGCAGAACAAATTGTGCGCCCACCTTTCCCGATGGGTACAGTCATATGCCGTACAATCCGCACAAGTGCACTACCTAGAGAATCAAAACAAACCATAGTAGCAGGAAGGGCGATGCACATTACCAATTCTCCATGACGAGGTAGAGTACTAAACAAGGTTTACCAGATGAGATGAACTAATGTGGACCTGTGTGTGCCAGTGGTTCGATGGGCCTATAGGACCATGTGAAAAAACCTCAGCACGGAGATTATTCCAAAGGTGTGAAACAGAATATAACTTAAGATTTTTGAAGGGAATACCAAAAGGAATCTACACATAATAGCCCCCACAATTATGACGACACGTGAGGACCAGGATGAAGGAATCACACAGCTACGCGAGGCAAAGGAGGAAGCAACGAGGGTATAGATGGACCTCAATCTTCAGATTTCCGAGCTATGATTAAAGGCACAATCCTCTATGCCATAGTAATCTAGGTAACAACGTGCTAGCACTATTAAAAAACGGCTGGAGAAAATAAGCCAGGCAGTACAAAACTACACCGCTATGTTGGAAGAATCCTTCGTGGTCCTCACTTCATTACAAGAGGATCCCAATATATAGCACTTGGAAATGGAGGCATGGGAGCTTGAAGTGCAGTGTGACAATGTGTGCAGAATAGTGCAGATAGTTTTCTTGACCCAACAGATTGTGAAGCTATAGCAGGCAAAGGCATTGAAGGAATAGGTGGATGTTGCGCGGCAGAAAGAGGCAATCCTTAAAATGCACATCCAGCCTTGGATTTATGAGGCCTTACTCATCACTATAGACATCGAAGGAAAGCTCGCATAGATGAAGTTGATGCATGCCTTAAGATAGGTATTTTCCCCTGACAATGACAATTCGGCCGAGAGAATGAAACAAATCTAGTAGACTGTAGAACAGTGCACTGCGGACCTCTTGGTAGCGTAGGATCAATTGACGGGGCTTTGTGCCAAGATCACCACACTACCAGAGTGATCCGGATTTAAACAGGAACACAATAGATTACAGAGATAACAATAAATACAGAGATGCGATAACCTTAAATACAGAGATGCAGTGGAAATAATACTTCATTTCATTAATGGAAAATACTGAAATATGCTTACTACCAGAAATGGAAATAAACCAGCTAGGGCGATGGTAGCTTATCTCTGAGAAGAGATGTGCGGCTACATGCCTCTGAACTGTTCCGAACTGTGTTACAATGAGGCTCGAAGGCCTATTTATTGTTGAGAAACAATGAAAAACCCTTCATATCCCGAAACCTAACCCTAGAAGATGAAACGCCAAATTGTGGGCCCCGTTTGGGTAAATTGGTACATCAATTTCCTGGGGTCGTAACTTTGGCATACGATCTCCGTTTGACGCGTACGATAGCTCGTTAGAAAGATCTATCCGAGTACTACCACTTTGGGAGGCAACATCGATCCATGGACCCATGTTGCCCCAGATTCCCAAAAAAACATCGTTTAGGGCCTCAAAACAACTCCGGAAGTTCAGGACCCGAAAAACTGCTAAAAATAGTAAACTGTGCTACAATTTAGGAAACTGAAAAAGCTGAAAGAGACAGTTGTGGGGGTCCAAATGGGATAGGTGGGTGGCCACCAACATCCACCTGGATCATTCCTCCCCCCTTAGGAAGCAATGGTCCCCATTGCGTTGAGTTCCTCCATCTGCTGAACTTGTCCTGCAATCTCTGATGTGTCCAGTGATGGTGGGAAGCATGGTCGACGATGGTCCACATTGAACATTTGGTGCAGGAGAAGGATTGGAGGAATGATGTGCTCCGAAGCATTGTTCCCCATAGCCTTGGTACTGCTGTAAGGACCATGTCGGAGTGATTTGAGCTTCTGATGGGTTCTGGTAAGGCGTTCTTTCTGTCGATGCAACCAGACTTTGTTGCCCACCTAAAACTTGTGTGGTACCCATGTGGGTGAGGAGAAGTTGTTCCTGTGTTTTGTCATGACCGTATCCCTTTGCTGCTGCTGCTGCATGGAGGAACCCTTTACAGGGGTCATGGATGTAGCAACAACCTTCCCCTTATTTTGGGAGTGAACCAGACAGATGAATTTCCTGGTCTGTGATATGAGCTTGCTGCCTTTTTTGGTAGTGATCAAAGATGTGGCGGTAGGTGGGGCTACCTCCGGTATCCTGTATAATGAATCATTCAAAGAAATAATGACAGCACGAGGCCTTGACTCATACACAGCATGTCGCCTCCACAAGTATGGTTGGCCTAATAATACATCGCAAACATCCAGAGGTGTAACATCACACAATACCTCGTCTGTGAAGGGTTTGATGCTGTAGGGAAGGCGGCACTGCTGGCGAACTTTCAGATCTCGTCCTTCGTGAAGCCACCCGATACTGTACGGCTGTGGATGTGGTGTAGTCGGTAGGCCCAACCGCTTCACGACCTCTGCTGAAACGAGGTTCTTTTGGCTGCCACTGTCGACAATGAATTGTAGCTGCGAACCCTTCACCCACATCTGTGAGTGGAAAAGACGCTCCCCTTCCTCTGGATCTGCAAGTTCATTCTTCTGGATCTTGGCAGTGGCAACAGTGGCGCTGGGATCCGCATCAATGATCTGCTTCCCTTTGCCATTCCCCTTATCGGGTTCTGGCTCAGGGTCGGAACATGCATCTGATTCAGAAGCCTTCAACTCAGCCACCAGCGACTGCTTGGTCCGACACTCACTTGTGTTATGAGTGGGACTCTTGTGGAACTCACACCACTTTCCTGTGTCCTTCTTCGGCTTCGTGGTGTTGTTCTTTTCTTGCGGCTTCGACGGGTTGTCTTGGGTCACCCCGCCTTGGCTTTGTCCTTTGGGCTTCGGATTTGCAAATCCAAAGTCTCGCTTCTTCTGTTTGAACTTTTGCTCGATTTTGACAGCGTATCGGTATGCTGTGCCGAGTGAGGAGATGTTCAAGAACCCCATCTCTTCCTGGATGTATCTGTGTAGGCAGCCGCGGTATTTGAGTACAAGATGCAGCTCAGAATCTTTGATACCCAACTGTGTGCGAAGGGTATGAAAAATGTTTGTGAACTCTGGCACATCTTGGTCTCGTCCCTGCCACAGTGTGGTCCATTTGATGTATTTGTCCTCATAGCTTCCGACAGGGTAGTACTGCTCCTTGATGGCATCCCGAAAGTCATTCCAAGTGGGTGCGGCTGAAAATAGTGAGCCTGTACTTTCATCCTTCTGCTCGCAGTAGGTTTCCCACCAGTCCTTGACGTGGGGGGCTGCTTTGAGAAGAGCGAAAACAATCTTTTCCCGACTTGAAAATCCGTGAACAAAAAAATACCCATCTAGCAGATTTAACCATTTATCTACGGCATCTGCATCTATTTGACCCTCGAAGATGGGGATTTCAAAATTAACTTGTACCTTAAATGGCGTGGCATTTCCAGAGTCGCTGTTGGAAGCCGATGCGTCGCCTCTGGGTAGCCGCTGAAGGATCTGCGCAAAGCTATCCATCATCGCGTTCCTTTGCCGCTCGAGCGCTTCTTCGAGTAAGATTTTGATAGGATCTCCTGCCCCCTCGTCTTTCTTCTCATCCGCCATGGGAGGCCGTCGGGATTTGCGAGGCTGGTCTTGCAAAGGTTCGACCAGTTCAAGCCCTAACTCCTTATATCCCGACCTCGTTGGGGACATGCAAAGAAAAACAGAGAAAAAGCAGACCGCTCTGATACCACTAATCCGGATTTAAACAGGAACGCAATAGATTACAGAGATAACCATAAATACAGAGATGCGATAACCATAAATACAGAGATGCAGTGGAAATAATACTTCATTTCATTAATGGAAAATACTGAAATATGCTTACAACCAGAAATGGAAATAAACCAGCTAGGGCGATGGTAGCTTATCTCTGAGAAGAGATGTGCGACTACATGCCTCTGAACTGTTCCGAACTGTGTTACAATGAGGCTCGAAGGCATATTTATTGTTGAGAAGCAATGAAAAACCCTTCATATCCCGAAACCTAACCCTAGAAGATGAAACGCCAAATTGTGGGCCCCGTTTGGGTAAATTGGTACATCAATTTCCCGGGGTCGTAACTTTGGCATACGATCTTCGTTTGATGCGTACGATAGCTCGTTAGAAAGATCTATCCGAGTACTACCACTTTGGGAGGCAACATCGGTCCATGGACCTGTGTTGCCCCAAATTCCCAAAAAAACGTCGTTTAGGGCCTCAAAACGGCTCCGGAAGTTCAGGACCCGAAAAACTGCTAAAAATAGTAAACTGTGCTACAATTTAGGAAACTGAAAAGGCTGAAAGAGACAGTTGTGGGGGTCCAAATGGGATAGCTGGGTGGCCACCAACATCCACCTGGATCACAGAGTGACTTGGGACAAGTCAAAATGATTGTGTTGGGGGCTTGTTGGGCATCGAGTCCCCCACAACAGGTTTTGGGGCTCAAAGCCTAAGTTTTGGTCAAAGATGTTGTAAAACTATATCAATTGTGGGCGCAGAGAATAAAATATGTAAGTCTATAATCGGGACATAAAGATAATAAAGAGAAGTTATTCTAATTCTGTGTAATTGTTGTGGATTATCTTCTTTATGTTTATTTTCATTTATGTATCATGCACACTAATATGAATGTTGAATATGCTGTAATAACCATAAATCTTGCACACACAAGTTAAGTAATCAGTTAGTTAGCAAGGAACTTAGGTAGTATATGGGTTGTGCCCCAAGTAGTGCTGCACGGAAGCCACACTGTAGGTCACGAACGGATCCCAAGTGTGCGCAGCGACAACTTAGACTGCGAACCTCTAGAAGCCCATCAAACATCACAAGGGTGTGGAAACCTGGTTCTAGCACCCTCCCATACTATTTCCGGTGAGACCTCAGTCTGCACTCCATGGACTGTTTCCAGAAGGGCCAGTAGCACTGAGATTTGCCTGCCTAAATCACCTCTGAACCTGGGTTAGGCCCCACTGAGCCAATAGATAGTTAGTATACTATGGAATCCAATGTTATATTTGAAGTTTAATGACCATCTTAACCTTATCCTTAGCCTAGAATACAATTGTTTGGTACTCAAAAGTACTCCATGCATAGCCTAGTTATGCCATCTGCTTTCTTGGTTTCTCTTTTTTATCCAAAGCTAATTGAACAATTAGCATGTATGTACCCACATCTATGCACAAATCATAAGTGAAGGTTACAATGTTTTCCATTCCACACTATCCAAGTTTTTAAGCGTTATGTGTACCAGGGTGTGAACCTAGGTCATTTACATGTTTACACCTCACTTTAGGCATTAAATGACCCCTGTAAGACAATAGATTATAACCTATTTATCCATTATCAAACTAGTTTATGGAATACTTGTTATGTTGTCGTTTTCAGAACTAGACAACACTATTAATGCAATCTAACAGTTAAACTTCTCTTAATAGGAACTACACATCTCAAATTCTACAATTGTCAATTGATTTGAATAGGTTGCTACATATAATATTATCAAACCAATTATCTTTGTACACCACATTCTTGTTTAAAAGTACCACTTAGCCATTGAATATTAACAACAAGTTGTTGCACGGTTTATTATTTAGCTCATAAGTCAAGCGAGGAGGTGGCATTTTGAAACAAAAGGGAAATAGCCTTTGATACTACGGATTTGGAAAAGGAAACAATAGTCCAATGATTTTCTCTGTTAATTCCTTCTGGTGCAGTGATGCTTTAAATGTACCAGTAATAGAAACTGCTTCCTAAAGCTACCATATTTGATCGAGCTTTTAGGGGTGTGCGAGTTTTTTTGTTTGTAAAAACGTGAGTTGCATAACAAGCAAGAAAGAAGAAAAACATTACTTTCTTAGTTCGAAGACAAGCCTTGGTACCCACTGGCGCATGAAGTATAATGGTTGCTCAATTCTTAGATCTGATGTTGGCCAACACCAAGTGAAATTGATAGCCTATCAATGCCTGAGAGTCAGAACTTGTGAGTCAGAAACACCGAAAGGCAGATTGTAATGTCTCAATCGAAACTAAAATGCTATATTTTTTTAACTATATGGGTAGTTAGCTAGTTAGTATTTGGTTGCAATCTTCTGGATACAATGATTTCATAGGCCCGCACCTTATTGGCACCGCCCAAGGTTTCCCCATGGATTCTCATATGATCTAGTGGCATGCCTACACTCCTTTCTGTGATGCATATTTGTGTATACATAGAAGCAGCCAAGTTGGCTACAATCATTTGCTATCTCAACACCAACATAAATGGAAACTTTATCATAAATATATTATAGCTAGCATTGCCTATAACATGATCATGGTCCTACTACCATAGTCGAATGTATTACTAACATGTATATCTTATGTAATATGCACAATTAGTTAAAAGAGCCTTATAGGATGCAATTTTCCTCACACATGATGCATAATGCATAGCATAGATAACCTAAACCCTAGGCTATACACTTTCAAGCCTTAACCATAGTTACCCAATTTACCTAGTTGTCTCAAGCATAATTATTCACTATCTTAAACAAAAGACAGGATATCACCATTAATCCATAATATCCACACATTATGTTCCTTTGGTAATCTGAACTTGGATTGAATTTATATGCAATGGTTGTCACATGCACACATATATAATAATGTCATACCCAAAGTTAACACAAACAATTCTACTTATGCATAGTAGTCATGTGCACATTATTCAATCAATTCTTATGCAAGAACAACCTAAGCCATTTCTTTTAGTTGCTTACAGAATTGCGAGCATAGAGAGTAAGGATTCAACATACAAAACATCCTATGCAAACGCGATTGTCTGAAAGGATGTCAATTGGAAATCCGAGCACCTGCACCCAACCTAGAACTATCTTCCACCAGTTCAACCCCGAGCTAAGAGTTCTTGCCACGGATCAATTGTATCCAATTGATCTCTTCAATGGGTATTTAATACCCTCTTTCATGATATGGTTTCCATTAGCAGCGTCCCAATTTTATGGATATTTTTTATCCATTTTCCCAGGCTTTTCTTAGAAAAGCTCACCTTTATCTCCTACAAGGCTTTTCCTCCTTAAAGCTTGCCTTTATCTCCCGCACGCCTTTTATGTATTTTTCTTAACTTAGCATCTTTCTCCAGCTAAGTAGCTTAATGGATATTTATCTCCAAATCCATTAAGATTATCTAGATTTGGATCTCGAAGTCTTATCATGAAAGGATTATCCATTCCCATTCACCAATGGGATTTGGCAAGAACCTCATCTCCTGGTGCCTCTCTCTTCCAAGTGATTAAATTATTTTATAAAGTATTTACTTTCATTGTTACATATGAGACATAGCTTTTCTTAGCTTAGGTCAATAGAGTGTTACATACAATGGAGGAGTGTTACATTACTGAAGGCTAAGATTTACAGTATGAAGGGTGATTCACATAAAAAAAGAGATGAAGTTCAAGTGACATAGATAAATATTTGAGGGTTGAAGTTTTGCAGTTAGACGGCCAAGTCACGTAGTGAGAGAGCCGTAAGCTAAGCTTCATAACAAAGGGGATTCATGATGTAAATAGAAAGCCAAAGACTAAGCTCCATAGTGATAGGGTTGAGTCATGTAAACAAAGAGTCGAAGCCTAAGTTCCGTAGCTAGAGGGTTGAGTCACATAGTTTTAGAGCCAAGGTCAAATATCCACAGTGAGAGGGCCTAGTCACATAGACACAGAGCGAAGGGATAAACTCTGTAGCTAGAGGGCCAGGTCACATAGCGAGAAATATGAGGCCTGATATTTGTAGCTAGAGGATTAATTAACCTAGCTAAAGATCCAATCATTGAGATTTTTAGTCATTAAATAAGGGTGATTAGTGTAATCTTTCACTTCCCTAAAGATATAACTTGTTTTGTGGTTTTGTTCCACAATTGGTACATATTACACAAACTATGTGGTTGACTATATAAGGAGTCAACATCACACATAAATGATGAGAGAAATAAGTCAAAATGTGAATGTTTGATCACTATGAAGGTTTTTAATTCTCTCGTCAGGACCAATGACATGGTCAAGGCCCCCCCCCCCCCCCCCCCAATTTCATTAAAGGTATGATCATGCATTATAAATCTAATTTATGAGAATACTATGACAAATTGCATTGCATAGCCTAGCTGGTAGAATATGTGGATGGTGTAGCCAAGTTTGTCGGTTAAAAACTTGTTCTACACGTCATAAAATGATGTTTTTATGTTTCACACAAATCTACATTTCATTGAATATGTAAGTTACTAGAAATGAGCATTTCGTAGAGTTGCTACCTAAAATATATCGTTTTGTAGAATGCACTATAAAGGGCCTTTTTGTAGAATGATTAATTTGATTATTGATTTTATATGGTTTTTGGGTCTTTTTGGACTCATTCTTGAGTTAAATTAAATTCCAAAGAAGCATGACAGTAAAATTTTGGAGGTGCAATGTTATAAAGGCATGTTAATCCTTCTTGATGTATATTTTGATGACTATATTCTCTATTGTATAGCTTAGAAGCTTATGAAAAGGTTGTAGTGATGTTATTGGAGCACATTTTGGGACGAGTTGTATATGACCATATTGATGAACAAGTTCTAATAGAGCTTTGATAGGGCATAAGAAAGTTGGAATGAAGTTTGTATAGGACATGTTGTTAACAATAATATGAAATGAAGAGTTGGAAGATCATTATCAGATGAAAAGTTGGTGGATATGGTTTGAAATATTTTGAAAATAGGTCTACAATAAGTTAAAGAAGTAGATGGGTTCCCCCACTAAGGTTGGATCATCAAATAGTTCAAATCCTAGAGAAAATCGAAGCTCGCTCATCATCGAGGTTGGTGCCTCAAGCAAGTTGCAGGCTACAATGAGCGACTGCTTGCATATTTTTTAGGTTGGTTCATTAGTAAAGTTGTAGCCCGTTGCAAGTAGTTTCTTGCATATCTTGGGGGATAAGGGAATTTAACAGATTGGTACTTACAAATCTATGTAATAAATAGAAGAAAGAAGAAGAAGACTAATTTGTGGCTATCTCATGTATGGGCTTCCACAAAAAAAGGTTTATGTCCTCTTGTGTTGATGTGATGGCCTCTTTATATATTGTTGATATGTTTCATTTTTTTGTTTATTGATATTCTGCAAAGGGTTATGGCTGATTTCTATACCATTATTTGAAAAAAAAATGTGAATTGCTAAAATAGTTGACACTTATCATGATAGGTACGTGTGGCTCCTTGATATTCATAATATGGTTGTTGGCAAAGGAGGAGACTAAGCTTAGCTTACCATATGTTAGACTTAATCTTAATATTTTAGACCATACTTGGTTTCAAAAGAAATATTTATGTATTATTTCAATTGGTATATCTTTTATAATTGCTTAAAAAGAAAGGGCTTTCTCTCATACTCATTAAATTTAACCCTACTCTTTGTAAGATACTGCATGATTTGTTGTAATTTTAATTTTAATTTTGTTTGAACTTCTATATTTTGTTAGAACATAGAACTCTTACCAAAGTATTTTCGGTTAACTTCATAATATACATCTAATACCAAATCAATTCCTTCCTAATGTAAATTTTGTGCAGACAAGTGCCAACTTTGAGATCGGTCCCAATTTTTAAATTGACCTCCTACTACCTATCAAATATTTAAAATATTTTTTCTAAACTATATAATGTTAAAATTTCTTGCTAATATATTTCTTTACTTGTAAGGTGAAACTTGTATTGCGTGTAAAATATTGCGATTAAAAATAGAGAAGCATTTTCCTTGCCAAACTCTTACTCGGGAGACCGAAACATAACCAAGAAAACAATCTCCACAAAAAATACAATGTAACAACAAGTAAGAGGAAAATATTAATTTCAAAATATAAAAGTGGTTCTATTGAGAGATACACTGTGTAGAAAGAGTAATAACATAAGTCACATAGAAGAAAGACATGAGAGCACTACTATCAGTGGTATGAATTTGAGACTACAATCTGAATAGGCTCCTTTGAGCCTTCTTGAGAAGTTCCTACCATAGGGGGGATACCAAGGTACTGCTCTATATAGTCCAAAGTTGTTAAGTTATGGTATGTTCTATGCTTATAACAGTTTACTTCTTTTTCTTATTATATTCCACCGATTAGCAATCACATGTACATAAAGTAAAGTGCAGATAGAACATTAAATGATCGACAGAAAACAAGCCAAGACAAGAGACACAAGATGTGGCGGCTAGCCAGGGAAAAACCCCACAATGTGTAGGGAAACCCTTTGATCAAATATTCTTTTATCTTCAGTAATTCAGCAGAGAGAAATAGTACAATAAATCTGATTCATATCAGCAGTAGCAAACCCTAGATCAACAACATCATCATTAGCGGCTTCATTATCAAACTGGGGCAGACCATATCTCACAAACTGACCGTTGAATTGACTTCATTCCATCACCAAAAGTTTCGGCTTCAGAGGAGGTTCAGATGAACCTACAGCGCAGTTCCAAAGAGGAGATCTTCTAGGCCATGCAATTCAATCTTTACTTCTGCAGTTGCAGCTTCAGTTTCAGCAGTTTCCGGCTCCAAACTAGGGCAGTCAATATCTTGCAAACCGTTCAACGGATTGACTTCATTCCACCACCAAAAGTTGTGGCTTTCAGAGGAGTTTTAGATGAACCTATAGTGCAGTTCCAAAGAGGAGATCTTCTAGGCCATGCAAGTCAATCTTTACTTCTGCAGTTGCAGCTTCAAATTCAATAGCTTCCGGCTTCACATGTGTGAGAGAGAGACCCATTTCAGCGCAGTTGAGAAGAGACTCATTTCTGCGTAGTAGAGAGAGAGAGAGAGATGTGATGAGATGAGTGATTCCAAATGAGGAAAAGTCCTCTTATATTTATACACAACGTTGGTGGGTGAATAGATGCCACTGTTGGGCTTCTGAGCCTACAGGAGTTGTAGGTCGGCTTGATAATAATTCCATAATCAAAATAAATTCATATCTCCATGAATACTTATCAGAATCGGACGATCTTTATATCAATCATACACCTCTCGACGAGAGGAATCTAATAAAAATATTATCAGCCATGAATGAGATGACCCACATAAAGTTTTTCCCTGGTTGCCAATTTTAACACTCCCTCTCAACCATGGAGAACTTCATCTACAATTTGTCTATCGATCGTTACTATTCATGCATCAAATGCATTGCCCTATACAGCCTGACCCTTGCCCTGCTCTGTTCTACTCTGCCTATTCTACATTGTCTTGATCTGCCCTGCACTGATCTGTATTGTTTTGCTCTGTTCTGCTCTGCTCTTGCATTGTTCTGTTCTTCTCTGCTTTTGTCTGAATTATGAAGAAGAAGAAATGATCGAGGATGTATCATACTAACTCAAAGTTAGTCTCAGAGTATGTACCATTGGTCCCAGACCAGTCTCAACCAACCCGAAGTCAGCGTCATAGTGAGTACAACTCCACTGGTCCTAGACCAGTATCATCCTCCACTGACTCAAAGTCAGTCTCAGAGTGCGTACCACTAGCCCCAGACCAGTCTCAGCCGACCCGAAATCAACTTCATAGTAAGTACCACTCCTACCACTAGTCCCAGACTAGTATCGCAGTCTCAGAGAGTGTACCACTGGTCCCAGACCAGTCTCAACTGACCCAAAGTCAGCGTCATAGTATGTACCACTCTCACTGGTCCCAGACCTGTACTACACTAACACAAAGTCAGTCTCGGAGTATGTACCACTGCTCCCAGACCAGTCTCAACCGACCCGAAGTCAGCGTCATAGTATGGTACAACTCCTACCACTGGTCCCAGACCAGTATCACAGTCTCAAAGAGTGTACCACTGGTCCCAGACCAGTCTCAACCGACCCGAAGTCAGCGTCATAGTATGTACCACTCTCACTGGTCCCAGACCAGTACTACACTAACACGAAGTCAGTCTCGGAGTATGTACCACTGGTCCCAGACCAGTCTCAACCGACCCGAAGTCAGTGTCATAGTATGGTACAACTCCTACCACTGGTCCCAGACCAGTATCATTGATCCCAGATCAATGGAGGTCATCATAGCGTAGGGAGTATGGTAGATACAACGATGCATCCATCGGTACTACTATGGTCCCTAACTTCATTTCCTTGCTCATTGATCAGATGAGAGGCAATTCCCATGAGTCCCAGACTGCATGGGTAGGATGCCTCGACAGGAGAACTAATCAATCCTGTCCTCATAGGAGAACACATCAATCCTGCTACAATCGGCATGGAGAACACATCAATCCAGGCTGCCATGGAGAACACATCAATCCTGGCCTCACAGGAGAACTAATCATCCTGCTACACAGGAGAGCGAATCATCCTGTTCCACAAGAGAGTGAATCATCTTGTCCCACAAGAGAGCGAATCATCTTGTTCCAGTGTGCACCACTAGGGGAGGGTGAGTCACCCGTGGTCATATGTTGCTCCAGTAGGAACCGCAAGCCCTCAGAGCTCCTAGAGCTCAATGTATGCAACATGTAGGACCCTTGTACAAGGGTTTCTTGCCGACTCCAAGTCGTTTGGGAAAATCATAGATTAGATCTTTCCTTGGGGCTTTGACAAGGTGTATCAACCTGTACATCATCTTAATGTGATGGAGCTTCCTTGCTCATCGACTTACCATATCCCAGATGATGTCTATCTGCTGGAGGAATTGACGAATATGGGATTCCTCAATAATCGAATCCCACCTCTGGTTGTTACAGAGAATCACAGTGGTATCCAATGTAAATCCAAACAGCTCACTGAAGAGCTTTCACAACCAGACTGCCTCACACGAGGTTATGCTAGCAATAATATATCCTGCTTCGGTGGTGCTCAAAGCCACCGACTTCTGCTTCCTGCTCATCCAGGATATCGAAGCAGATACCAAGGTGAAAGAGTACCCGGAAGTGCTCTTGCGGTCCACCACACTGCCTACCCAATCAAAATCAGTATATCAAGTAGTCTCACATCTCCGGTAGTGTATCTTAATCCATGAGATATTGTGTCCTGAAGACATCTCAAAATATTCCTGGTATCAATCCAGTGAGGCTCAACCAAATATGAGCTCACAATGCTAACTGCAAAACATATGTTCAGATGGAGGTTGACCAAGAACATCAATGTGAATGAGTTTTGAAACTTAGAGGTATTTCCCAAGTCTGGTCCGACATCACTACCATATAACTTCTAAAAGTTAAGATCCTCGAGGTAGTCACAGGCTTGAAGTCCATCATACCGAATCTTTCTGATATATTTACCACATATTTTCCTTGAGATAGGAAAATTTCCCTTGTGTTCTGCCACACTTCAAGTCCTTGGTCCTTCATTTCAAATTCAGAAGCCATCTCCCTCTTACATTTGTGAATGAGAGGGTTTGCACCTGTTAGAAAGAGGTCATCCACATACAACACCAGTATGAGAGGCTTGTCATCTTCAACCTTAAAGTAAAGGTTAGGATCAACTTCACTCCTAGTGAATCCCAGCTTCATCAAGTAGCTATCGATCCTCTCATACCATGCTCGGAGTGCTTGCTTCAGCCCATAGAGAGCCTTATTCAACCTGCATACATGAGATTTTCAATCATAAATCTCAAATCCTTCAGGTTGCTCCACATAGACCTCTTCTTTGATAGAACCATGCAAGAACGCGGTCTTAACATCCATTTGATGTAGGTTCCATCCTTGTGAAGCCACAAGGGCTATGATCAAGCGGATGGTCTTATATCTGGCAACAGGTGCAAATATCATAGTTATACCTCCCTTCTGGGATAAACCACGAGCAACAAAATGAACCTTATACTTTTCCATACTTCCATTTGCTGCATGCTTTATCTTGTAAAACCATTTTGAAGTAACAATTGTCTTGTCTAGGGTCTGGGAACTACTTCCCAGACATCATTCTCCATAATAGACTCATATTCTATGGTCATAGCATCCTTCCATAGTTAATGCTTGATGACATCTGAGAATGATGAAGGTTCATTTTGTATGATCGTGCTCATGATGGTCAGGTATCCCTTATACCTGTTAAGTTTCTTACTTTGATGGAAGGTTCCTCAGGGTGTAGCATGTCCTTCAGCATCATCAAGTATCCCCCTAAGCCATGAAGGCCTCTTCCTAGAAGAGGAAGGCTCATGTGGATGAGGATCAATCGGATCCATGGGTTCTTCTACATCAGGCATTGATTCATCGTCCTTTTCTTTCAGTTTCCTGGTGTCGACTTCTTGAGAGCTACTCAAAGTCAGCAGATTGTCCACCTTACTGAGAGCCATATCTTTGTCCAAGGTGACATCATGACTAATCACGACTTCCCTTTGACCGGTGGTGAACATTTCTTCAGGAGTTTAGGAACCCAATGCTTGATGAGGGCATCGATTTTGTACATATACGGCGGTGATTGTAGTTTCAGCCCATAGAAACTTTGGAAGTCTTTGATCATGTAGCATGGCCCGGACAACTTCCATCATCGTGTGGTTCTTCCTTCCCACCACACCATTCTGCTCAGGAGTATGTGGTGTAGTAGTCTCCCTCTTAATGCCAACCTTAGGTATGCCTGAGTAAATCAATTGTAATATATCTGAGGTCTTGCTTTGGCTTGAGGGGAATGGTCCCCTTTTGAGCTTTCCTTTGGCACATCCCAGACATACACCTTCTTTCTCTACTTGGAATTCAGCATCCCTGTTACCATCTGTCTTACATCAGGTAGAGCTTTGTAATGAAGGTGGGCAAACCTCTGATGCCAAAGTTCAGACTAAAGAGTTATGTCACAAGACATGACACCTAGCGGACTTCCATCGACCTGATATAATGAATCAACACCAAACCCAAGAGTAAAGGCATCTTTAACATTATTTTTCCATATACATACCTTGCCATTGCTGAAGGTTACCTTGTAGCCTCTGTCTTCCATTGCCAAGATGGACACTAGGCTCCTTTTGAGGTCAGGTGCATTTAATACATCCTAGAATTTCTAGCCTTCTTGAATGCTTGTCCTCTTCCTTGATTCCCAGCTCTCCTCTTACCTTTGCTGTTGAATTTTTCATTCCTTTGATTTCCATCAGAGGGATTTTGAGTTGCACCACTGCATACTGTACCATGCTTCTCTAATCATGATTATCATCATGCTGCCCATGTCCATGATTTTATCCTTCGTAATGCTACTCAAACTAGTGTGCATCATCATCATGCTATCATATATGTCCATGATCTCATGTTGCCCTTTATGTCCATGATCTCATTCATCATGATGCTCATGATCTCATACATAGTGACTTGCTTTATCGCAAATGTAACATCGTCATTTTCTTCTAGCCTTAGGTCCAACCTTTCCTTTTGATTTAGTCCCGGAATTATTTCTTTTCTTTGCATGAGAAGAAAAGGCAGCAGGAGGACCTTTAGGCATGGGAATTTCTTGCACTTCTTCCCTTGTTTCTTCTTGAATGCATCTATCCATTAATTCCTCGAAACCAGGAATTACATTATAGTTCAAAAGAGTAGTCCTGAACACATACCATTCAAATGGAAATCCTCCAAGAGTTGTGAGTGCCATTTCTCTGTCAGTAATAGTTTCCCCAATAGATAGGAGATCGTTCTTGATCTCGGTGATTCTTAAGAAGTATGCTTGCATACTTTCATCTTTACCCTTCTTGATTTCCCTCAGCTTATTTCTAAGAAACAAAACTTGATTTGCATCATTAATTTTAAATAAACTCACCAGTCTATCGTAGATTTCCTTGGAGGTGTCCAGTTCAGAGATGTAGGCCACCAAGTGCTTGTCGATAGAGTCCCAGATGATCTTCTATTGTTTTGACTTCTCCATTTTTTCATTTGTTCCAGGCAGCAGCGGGTGCATTTGATGGAGGCTCAACAATATTGCCTCTCACATGATCCAACACTCCTTGATTCTCAAGGGTTAGATCGATAGACATCTTCCATCCGTGATAGTCAGCTTTCTCACAGAGCTTTTCTTCAGCAGGAAAGAGTGTTGAGGACCCCATAGTTCTTTTAGGATAGCCTTGCCAATATTCTCTTCGATGATTGCTCTTGCTCTTGCTCGGGCTTTGTCTTCACCTCAGCTCTGATACCATGTTAAGTTATGGTATGTTCTATGCTTATAACAGTTTACTTCTTTTTCTTATTATATTCCACCGATTAGCAATCACATGTACATAAAGTAAAGTGCAAATAGAACATTAAACGATCAACAGAAAACAAGCCAAGACAAGAGACACAAGATGTGGCGGCTAGCCAGGGACAAACCCCACAATGTGTGGGGAAACCCTTTGATCAAATCTTCTTTTATCTTCAATAATTCAGAAGAGAGAAATAGTACAATAAATCTGATTCATATCAGCAGTAGCAAACCCTAGATCAACAGCATCAGCATTAGCGGCTTCATTATCAAACTAGGGCAGACCATATCTCACAAACCCACCGTCGGATTGACTTCATTCCACCACCAAAAGTTTCGCCTTCCAGAGGAGGTTCAGATGAACCTACAGCGCAGTTCCAAAGAGGAGATGTTCTAGGCCACGCAATTCCATCTTTACTTCTGCAGTTGCAGCTTCAGTTTCAACAGTTTCCGGCTTCAAACTAGGGCAGTCGATATCTTGCAAACCGTTCATCGGATTGACTTCATTCCACCACCAAAAGTTGTGGCTTTCATAGGAGGTTTAGATGAACCTACAGTGTAGTTCCAAAGAGGATATCTTCTAGGCCACGCAAGTCAATCTTTACTTCTGCAGTTGCAGCTTCAAATTCAACAGCTTCCGCTTCACATGTGTGAAAGAGAGACCCATTTCAGCACAGTAGAGAAGAGACTCATTTATGTGTAGTAGAGAGAGAGATGTGATGAGATGAGTGAGTCCAAATGAGGAAAATTCCTCTTATATTTATACACAACATTGGTGGGTGAATAGATGCGACTATTGGGCTTCTGAGCCTACATGAGTTGTAGGTCGGCTTGATAATAATTCCATAATCAAAATAAATTCATATCTCCATGAATACTTATCGGAATCGGATGATATTTATATCAATCCTACACCTCTCAACGAGAGGAATATAATAAAAATACTATCAGCCATGAATAAGATGACCCACATGAAGTTTTTCCCTGGTTGCCAATTTTAACAAAAGTGCAGTACAACACTCTTATGTGATAATGAAGGAAGTTTAATGAATTGAGGACATCCTCTTTGTGATCCTATTTGTCCACCTACATGCACCACAAGTCGATAATTTTCATGTAATGGTTAAAATGTCCCATGATGTTCCCTTTATTAGGGATCCATTCAACCCATTTTACCAATACCTTAATGTCTATGAGTTTGGATCTATGTGTGAATACCTCACCCTCAAATTTTAGAATTTATTTCTGAAAAGCGCATGACATTAGTTCCTAGTATCATCCATTAAAGTCCTACAAAATATGTTGAATTTAAGTGTGCCCCCTTTGGGATTTCTTTTGATAGTATTCTTCCCCCTCCTCAAAATTGTGTCCACTGAAGTGGCAGTGAGGCAAGGGATAGATTTTCGACAGTCTGAAAGAAGGGGAGAAGATAACAATTTGTCTCTAAATTATCAAGAGGCTAGCACCCCATCAAAATATCAATGTTGATCTATTCTAGATAGTGGATAATGCATACAAGATTCTAGCCAAGCACACTTAGTTGAGGATGGTGTCTTGATTCTCTAAACCCACTTCCTCCAGAAAACATAGTACCCTCGAGAAGCACACTTGCCATGAATTCCCATAAGGAATAAAGATTTCATAATTATATGAGTGAGGTAAAAATTAACATAACTAGATGACCACAGGTGGTAGGGGATGCAACAACATATCCATTAACTATGGATTGACAATCCATCATAAAATGTAGGGCAAACAAAGGTGTCTTTGTATTCTTGCAATATCCATGCCCCGATACTTCTCAATAAAGAATCCCTCCCTTTACCACTAAAATTATACATACAACTAAATCCAGGAGGAGGAAAACTCAAATCAGAGTTTGAATAAGTTGGCACAATAATAAAATGGACATATCAGAGTAACCACCATTCCCTCCAATTCTTCTAGCAAACCAAAAAAGGAGTCTTACAATAATTATTCAGAGAGTGGGGTCAATTCACTTTCTAGGAAAAAATCAATAAACCCAAATTCAAGTAGATGAGTAACATTTGGAAACTGTAAACATAAGGAATGAGATTCCTACAAGGGTTTGAGACTTCACTGTTTCTTGTGAGTATCAAAACAATAGACCAGAGATCAAAGCCTCCTCACATCTCAAAATAATAATAATACTATATCATTTTATTACATGCTACATGCGGTAGAAGACTTACTAGTAGAAAAACATAATATACCAAAACTAGAATCATGTAATGATAGAATTTTACCCAAAAGTTAATGCTTTTCCAAACAACTGGAAGTAAACTATCAACATGTAGAATAATCACACATTTGGATTTCCTCAATCGACACAATAATTAAATGATTATAGAAAACAAATCATCATTCCCTCCAACTCTTCTAGAAAATCATGAAGGGGGCCTTACAATAAGTCTTCACAAAGTAAGGCCACTTCACTTTCTAAGTCAAAATCAATAAGCCAAAACTCAAGTAGACATAAAGAATAAACAAAAGGAGTGAGATGACCACAAAGATTTGAAACTTCAATGTCAGTATCAAAATAACAGATTAGAGACTACAGCCTCCTCATATCTCCCAACAAAAACAACACTATTTCCTTTGCTCACATGTTATAGGTGATATTAGACTTTCTAATTAAAAACCATAATATACCAAACCCAAAATAAGAAAATTACCAATAAAATGATGCTTTTCCACACCAATGCAAGTAAAATCTACCCCTCCATACTAAAGAACCAATTGGCCAACCTTTATCCTAATGTGAACATGACACAAGGAAATGTTATTCCACCTTCGCGGCATAAGGAAGAACAAGTTCATTTCCTCCCACCACCACTAGATTCAGTAAGCTAGCAACTCACAAACCACAAGAACAAATACTTTTCATGAAGAATGCTAGGGGGTGGTCTTGTATCAACTTCTTCCCTATCTAGTGATTTATTCTAGTTTCCAAATTGGGAAAATCCCCATTGATAATTGATGTGAGTGTTTCTTATTTGATCCTAATTCTCAAATTGGCCCTTTTCACTATGAAAATCAATTTTGTAAATTATGTAAGGATTTAATTTGATGGAATGCTTGATTTACTTTCTAGAATAAGCATGCATACTGATGTCAGTTAATTAGAATGCATGTGCATTTAAAGATGTGCAAGGAGGAAGAAAAAAATCGTCCTTTAGCTAAGTGGAATATTCCTCTTAAAAAAGATCTGAATGGTTAGGAAATGTATTAGAATAATAAAGAGAGGACTTTAAATAGTAAATAAAAAGGAAACCAAACAACCAATAATGGAAATTGAATTATGAATAAATAAATTATAATGGATGAAGAAATTGAACCTCACATGATAGAAAAATATAGTGGGATGGAGAAACACAACACCTATCAAAAGGGAAATGAATATCCACCAAAAGGAACCAAAGTGTTGAATGTCCTCTTTTTCTAATTTAGAAATAAGCTAAATATAATAAATAAAAGGGATTTTTGTTGCTAAATTTTTGGTAACATATGAAATAAAAATAAGAATGAGAAGTAATTATTTTTTAATCTATTTGCAACAAATTTTGATTCTATAACTTAGATGTGTTGAATTTCTTTTACTATACTATTAGCTTTGGGACTGTTGTAAGGATGTCTTTTTAGGAGGTAGACTACTATCATATACATGTAATGCATCTTGCTCTTGTTTTTTCCTTAAATTTTTTTAATAGACAAAGCATAACACTAGTTTGTAATTTTTGAAAATTTTATTGTATGAAATGGTTTAACTTACATTTTTATATTTATTTACAAGGAAGTTTTCTAATGAGGATAAAGTAGTGATATATATGGTGATATGTCTAATTCTTTTGTTGTATTGGCTTATTAAGGGAATAAATCTACATTTTACATATGGGAGTAGTTTTATTTCATTTATTACATCTCATAAAACCATAAAATATGGATTGGGTTATGACAAGTAAATCTTGAAATTGTATTAATTGGTATCTAGCCAAATATGGATGATTTATGTCTACCAAATGGTTAACATTCTAATTGGGTCTTCTCTCCAAGGAAAAATCTTTTGAATTTCCCATTAAACTCCTCATTGAATGAAGCTCTATGGTTTCTTAACATACTTCTATGGTTCCTTAACACACTTACAAAAGAAGATTATACTTTCTCATTATTATTTTAACTAGCTATATTAATTATTAACCCATTTTAAATTTAAGTTATACTTTATCATCATTATCCTATTTTAATTTTACCTAGTCATAATTAAAACATATTAAATTGATCATTGTACAAGAAATGGAATGAATTTTATTCACAAAAAATTTGATGAATCTAGTATTGGTAGCTTACAAGACAACACTAATAGCAACTTCCAGCTTGCCAAGGTCCAAAACCTCTACAAACACTCCCACCAATTATCAATAATTTTGTAGTTTCATACTAGTGGGAAACTTACTATTCAAGTCTCATCAAAATAAGAAAACATCAATTAATTAATCAACGTGTACAATATTTATCACCTTTGGTTTTGAACTTATAAACTGCAATGAGGAAACATATCTTCTTCACAACTAGTTTCCATAAATTTTTCACATGAAATAAATTATTATTTATTTATTTTTAACCACAGAAACTTTGTAAATATTTGGAGTAATTTGGACAAGGCCCACGATCAAACCTTCCTATTTCTACTATAACACCAAGATCATATTAGAGAACCTTTTATCTATATATCTCAATAAATTATGATTTAACAAGAATGAAGGGGTCTTAACCCAATCGAAGTGGATTTTTTCTACACGATTGTGTACTTTTCTAGCCTTATCACAAGGGGCCAATATGTCTCTTTATGGGATTTGAATTAGGTGGAGAGGACCACAAATGTCTCTTTATTTTTAACAATGGTAACATTGTAAATATTTGGAATAATATGGACACGACATAAGAACAAATCTTATTGTCTCCCCTATAACCCTAAGAGTTTATACAAGAATCTGCAATCTAGACATACTAATAACAAATGACTTAACAAGAGCCAAAAGGTCCCAACCCCACCAAACTGGATTGTGTCTCATAGGGTGCCTACTTTTCTAGCCTTATCATGGCAGGCCAACACCCATGAGACTAGATCATCCATTATTACCTGAGACCCCATAACCTAGTTATGACAATAATTTATGACTTAGAAAGATACAAAATTTCACATGGATAGGGGTGCCTATTCTTTGAGCTTCATCACAAGGGGAAAACATGTCCAGTATAATTGAACTCGAGTGGATGGAATAACAAATCATGGAACCAATCACAGATCATCCATTATTACCCGAGACCCCATAACCTATTTATGACAATAATTTATGACTTAGCAAGATACAAAATGTCACATGGATAGGGGTGCCTATTCTTTGAGCTTCATCACAAGGGGCCAAACATGTCCAGTATGATTGAACTCGAGTGGATGGAAGAAAAAATCATGGAACCAACCACTCAAGCTACCGAACAAACATGAAGTCCACTCTTATTTAAGAAACACTAAATTTATCAAAATTTAATAGTGTCATTAAGAAAAACAAAATAATTATTAACTCTTTATCCCTTTTAAATTTAATGTGCATTTATTTTTTCTGTACAAAAGAAAATCCTTAATAAAAAATATAAATTGTGAGGAATCTAGAGAAGTCTATCCACATTGTACCAATCCACTTCAATGATTGAAAGTTATATCTAAAAATTACTTGCAAAAATGAAAAACTAGTTCATGTGCTAAAATAGGGTGACCATAATCTTAAAGGGTTCATCATCCATGCATTTTGTGATCTCCAAAGTCCCTATTTTGTGATCTCCAAAGTCCCTATCATGATTCATAAAGCTTCCTTAGACATATGATCAATTAAGCTATTTAATGTTTTGTATATGTGATTTGTGTCATGTCATTCCCACTTTGTTGTTTCTTTATTGATTTCCTCTATAATATCCTCTAAGGAAGGAGCCACCACTTCTACCTTTGCATTTGTCTAGTCTAAGACTAATTTACAATCTCCAAAATATTACAATTTCTTGATGTTGTAGAAATTACATAAATGTAAGAGAGTTCATAACGTTGCAAACATAGCTCTTGAGTTTGTTCCTCTACTAGGAGAAAAACATATATACGATAAAAGTGATATTTATTGATATAAAGTGCAGCACCGACACCACATGTAGGAGGTTGGCCTGTGATGGCACCATAATAGAAACCTAATGGAACTTCATCCATTAATTTTTGCATAATGGGTAGGAATTGTCTTTAGTGTGACTTTTTGGAGTTGCAGTGGGAGAATCTGATGGAAATTTTTTTGGTGAAATCTTGATTTTCATTATTTAAACTTGTTTTTTGACTATATATATGGATTCAACACCCTCAAAAACCCCTAGGAAATTTCTATTGTGCAAGGGTTAACCATAAAACTTGTGATTTCAATGAATTCCTACTAGATTTTAGAGAAACTAGACTAGAAAAATCCAATAGAAAAACTTTGAGATTTGTAGTAGATTTTTCATGATGAACTTCTTCTTCTTCAAATATGGGAGCTTTTTCATCATCAAAATCAATAGGAATACCTTTCTATTTCTTGTATTCTTGATTTTCATCAATTATGACATCCTTGCTTACTTCAATATGTCTTCCTTCCTTAACGTAGATTCTATATGCTTTTTAAGAGAGCCTATATCCAACGAATATTCCCTTGATACTTGTAAAATCCAACTTCTTTCACTTGTTTTTTGGAAAATGGATATATGCTGGACTTGCAAAAATTCAGAGGTGATCCTCACTCGACTTCTTTCTAGTGAATACTTCTTCGGGTGTTGTATTATCAAGACTCTTATGAGGAATTCTATTTTGAATGTATACGACTGTTAGTGTTGCTTCTCCCCATAAGAATTTCAGTAGGTCTTGATCAAGGAGCATAGTTCGAATTCCTTCTTCAATTGACCTATTATTCCTTTCAGCCAATCCATTTTGTTCGGGATAATATGGAAATGTGAGCTCCCTCTTAATACCTACTTTCTTAGAGGATGCAATCAATTCATTAGAAGTTTATTCCCCACCATTGTCAAACCTCAAATTTTTTTATCTTTCTTTCAGTTAGGGTTTCCACTTTAGCCCTAAACTCCTTGAACTTATTAAATACTTCATCTTTTTTTTTAGGAGTTAGAGCCATGTCTTTCTAGAATGGTCATCAATGAATGTCACATATTAGAGATGACCTCCAAGTGATTTGCTAGACATGGGCCCACACATATCAAAATGGATGAGGTTTAATATCCCTTTAGACCTAGAGTCACTATTATCAAATGGATTTCTTGTATGTTTTCCAAAAGAGCATCCATTGCACACACCTTCATGATCTAACTTCATATTCGGAATACCATGAACGAGTTGACTAAGAGTAGGGATGACCTTATATTGTAGATTACCATACCTCCTATGCCACATCTCAATGGGACTTATTTCCATATGAACTAAAGCTTGACGAGGTTGGTGTAATGAGTCTATAAAGACTCCCTTCATGAACTCCAATAACCCTAGCTTTATCAATGCTAGAGTCTCTTCAGCAAACCAGTGATTTTCCATCAACAAATAGAAATAAAAAGAAAATTATTTTTCAAACCTTGAACATATAGAATGCTATTGAGGTGAAACTTCGATCCATCATCTAGCTTCAGCGATGTTGATCCTAGGCCTATAACATCATAGCTCTTGTTTTCACCCAATTCTACTGCATAAGAAGATGGCTCCTTTGATAGTGTATGAATTTTTTTAGTTTCTTCTCTTATGTGTCTTGATTATCCTCTATCAGTGATCCATGCATTATCATCATTAAGAGATCTTGTAAGAGCATCCAAGGATCCTTGACTTTTAACCTTGTTGAATAAGTAGTAGTTGACCTTCTTGATCCAGCTTCCAGTAGTTTTGGTACCTACTCTTATGTAGTTCCTCAAAGAGGGAGAATCCATGCCAATAAAGTGATGCCAGACACTTCCTCACCTTAGCTCGACTACCATGTTGGAAAATCAAATAAGTTATATTAGGATTTGATTCTCCTTTATTGATCATTGCTTGTCAGTGTGTTATCTTATTTTTACATCTTTGTTATATTATATTTCATCAAGAAATTACCATATTATGTGTGTGTGAATATCACAAAAAAAAGACAGAAGATGTTGGCACTATCCAAGGGAAAAACACCCATCAAGGGGAAAACCTAGTCAAGAAAATTATTACTTTCAATAGTATTCTTTGAGACTCTTCACCCTAGACAAAGACCAAACATTCCCTTGACATGAGGTCAACCTCCCAGGTTTTCGACCTCTTTCCGACAACTTTGACTAGGTAGTAGCTTTCAGCATCAGGAGCTTTTAACATTAGTGAAGCTTGGAAGACTTTGATCTCCCAAAATAGGGCATGAAACAGAGAGAGAGAGGCACCAAAAGTTTGATTTTATTATTCTCCTTAGACTTCCCAAAAATCACACTTCCTTTCATTTCCTTAGACCCACTTCATCCTAATTCGCACTTCTCCATCTACTATTCAGATATCGAATTAGCCTAAGAGGTGATGCTTTGAATGAATTTGACTTACTTGTATTTATAAGCTCCATATGAGGTTGAATAGTGTCCTTGATCTGAAAATGGGGCTCCTAGGCTTCTTGTCTAGCTTACAAGAACCTCTCCCACTTCCAAAGCTTGAATTTTCCCAAGTCTCTAATGATTAACCAATGCGGAATTAAGAAATGCTTGAAAATATGGGTGTATGCTTGTATTTGTTTTTAGCTAATTATTTTCTTTAAAATATGTTGTTTGTGTTGATATGTGAATGTGATTAAACTGACATAAGAATGCATATAACAGTAAACAATGTAGCAGTAAAAACAGACACATAAGACAACAAATTAATTAGGAGTTCACCCACAAATCTTGGGCTACATCTCTGTGAGCTCTAGTTAATTCAACTAGGCTCTCTAGGATTATGGTATTAGTATTTTTTACAAGCTCTTGGCCCAACTCCTGTTGTTCTACACAAAAGCAGTGGGTTCAGACACCATTTAATAGCCTTGGCTCTTGAAGCTCTAGATCTTGGCTCTTGGCTCTAGCTCTTTGGCCCTGGTTTTGGCTCTTGGCTCTGACTCTGGCTCTTTGGCTCTGGCTCTGGCTCTTGGATCCAACTCTTGGCTCTTTGGCTCTTTCTCTTATCTCTTGGCTCTTCAACTCTGGCTTCTTTCTCCCTTCTGCAGCCTTCATGCTCTCTGGCTTTTCACTTGAACTTCAAGTGACCCCAAAGGCTCCCTCAGCTGCTCTTTTGCTTCTGCGCTGCCTCCTTGGCTTCTACACTAACCTCTTGTACTCGGCTTCAGCAACTCAACCACCATCAAAAATTTAGTAGCAAACAAGAACTTGGCCACCGTTCAACAAACCAGTAGCCCAAAGTCTTTGACATTCATGGCTTAAAATCCAAATCATGTTGCCTGTTGGTTTTCCATTTCGGGCTCTACAACTTCCAGCCATGTCTGCTTGAATCCCTCCTTTAGCGATCAATAATCATTGAATAATGCACTTAGGGGAAGCGGCCACCTGTTTCTGCCACAAATGAGGGCAATCGATGCTTGAAATCATTAGTAACAGTCGTTCTCTATTTACACAGAGAACACTGTGAAAACATGGGAAATCTGCATAAAACATAATATATCAAACTTCAAAAGTCCTGAAATCCACCTTATTCTCCTATCGGGTCCGCTTGCAAGTCGCATCACATATTGCAAATGGCCTGGTTCCAAGGTTTTCCCGTTTGTATTAAAAATACATTAAAAACTTGGGAAAATCATGCTTCTCAGATTTGAAATTATATCAAATCTGGCTTATCACCCCCATCGGATTCGACCATCACATATCGCATGTCACTAGGCCTAGGGTCCTTCCCTTCTGGGATCGCCAACAATGATCTGCCGATATTGGCGATTGCAGTCACAAGTTGCACCAGCCTGGGGCCTTTCCCTTTGGGATGGACGACAGTGATCCGCCGATATTGGCGATCGTAGTTGCAAGTCAAATTGGCTCGGGACCTTTGCTTGTATACATTGGCTGCCTCCAATCCGACCCCCCGATTCGATCATCGGAGGTTGCTAATTGGGGGTGCCTTTTGCTCGACTTTAAGCCTTGGCCTTATGCAATGTGATTTTCTTCATTAAGGCCTCAAGCCCATTTTTCAACGAATTTTCCTCGTTTTCAAAGGAACAAGGGGATCTTCTTTTCATGATAACTTCTTCATCTAAAATCTGTTTTTGCCCATTCAAGTTGCATTGGATTCAGAATGAGGAAATATCTGCAATGAGATTATTTCTAAGGGAAGCCTGGGATTTTCCTTTTGCTCTGATTTACAAAGGATTTGTGCCATTTGGCACCTTTCACCTCTTGCATGAAGTCTTTTAGACATAAGAGGTTTATCCAGGATCCATTTTTGGATCACGCCTTCCCACTAAAAGAACTTTGGGTCTCCAAAAGACTGATATACTCATCTGAACAGTAAATGAGAGTGACTCACCCTCTTCTTTCAGCCTCCCTACACTTGCCTTTGCATAGTGCCTCTAAACCAAAGTTTCTGACCACTTCCCTTCTCTATATGGGCTGGTCTTCTTGAGAAGAACTGTCTTCCTCCTTGCCTTCCTGGAGAAATTCTACTGAAAAGTTCATAGAAGGTAGTTTTAGCTTGTTTGCCTTGATAATTGATCCAAGGTGGCTCAACAAATGTGAAGTACATCTGCTCCACAAAACTTTCATTTGTACATGTTTGACAAGATGCCAACAACAACTGTTAACAACAACAATCATACAAACAACAACTGGATGGACTAACTCCTACTTCAACAAAAGAAACAGATTTTCACATCTTGTGAACACCTCCATGTCTTACATCTGCATACAAATGATGGAATAGAAAACAAGCCCACAAAACGTGCCTTTAAACAGATGACCCTTAAGTCAAGCATGTAGAAATAGACCATTAGGAATATTTTTCAAAAGATGAAACTTTCATCATTATCCCCATTTGGATACCAAGTCAACATGGCATCACACGCGTTTCAAAGCAATCAACCCTGCAAGTTAATTACACATACATTTTCAAAAACAAGGAAATCATCAACATCCCTATGCTCATGCATTTCATGCTAATGCATGCATTTCATCCTTCAACTTTCACTTAAGCACACTGTACTTTCAAAGTTGTAATGAAGTATAATGTAGATGCATCAATAAACATGCAATCTTAATCGGATAAGAACTCTAATTTTTCCTTACCAATCCCTTTCAAAGGTACTACCTTTGCCTACACATCAGCATCAACATGTGAATCATTTTGAGACACATCATTCAAGGAATCTTCACTTCCATTTCTGCCATCTTCTCTTTCCATTTTCTTAAGCTTTAGTGGAAGCATTGTTGGATTCAGTGTCCAACACTTTGCAGCAAGATACCCTTTCTTATGGTAGTAAGTGCACTGCATGTGCATCCTCTTGATAGCATGATTTGCCTTGTCCAATGGACCTTTGGCTTCTTCCTTCTTTTCCTTCTTCGCTTCTTGTATGTGGCCATTCTCTTCCAACATCTAGAAACATCATGGTTATCCAAACCACAAAAGGAACATGCAACTCTTTTCCCATAAATATGTGGAAATTTATCATGCTTTGCGAAATCAAAAGGAATATAATTAGAACCAGCTTTATACCTGCCTCTTTCACCTTTATTGCCTTCATGAGGAGGTGAAGCAAATGAAGAAGTGGCTCCCTTTGGAACACCATCAAACTCTTCAAGGCTGTTAGAGTCTCCCTAACTCTCTGGTTCAAGTGTGTGCTTCTGAACACTTGCATCTTGCAATTGATGTTTCAAGCTATTGTATTCCTCTTGGATACAACCTTCACACTTCTGAGGTAGAGGACATGAAATGAAACTCCTTCTTGGGACTATTTAAATGGATTTCATGGTAGCTTTGGAATTCACTCCATAAGACTATCCATAGCCAAGACCCAAATATTTAGGCCTTTCCTCAACCATTATTGGTTCAAAAATACCTTGTGCATGTTTTCCCAAGCCCTTTCATTCATATCCCATCTTGGACATTAGCTTGGAACCTATGCCTTAAGTATGTTTTTCAAAAGAACCAATACAAGCATTCTCAAAAGAATTTGAAGACAAATTGGAATGGCTTACCTCTTCTTCAAGCTGGTACTTGAGCAAGGCTTCTTGAGAAGCAAAGATTTGTGTTTCCAACTCATGCATCCTTTTGAGGTTCATATTTGCAATATGAAGTTGCCTTTCCATTTCCTGCAATTTTTCAGCAAGAAACTGCTTATCTTCCTTCATGGAATTCAGCTGCTTTCTAAACATACTGCTCTTCCTTCCATCCTCATACATTTCTCTCACCATATCCATCATGGTGGAAAATTTTTGCTTCATGTCTCCATCAAGGAATCCTGTGAAGAACGCAGAATTTGAGGACCCACTTGTAGAAGTTGTCATTATTCCAATGAACAAAAAACTTCAACAAGATAAATAAAGAGCTTATTTAAACAACCTTTTGCAACAAATCTCTTGTGCTTTGGATTGCATTGAGATCCTTTGGAATAGAAGAATGCCTTTAGCTCTTCTTCCTTCTGCAAACTTAGTAATTAGTCAATCTGCAAACAAGCATACAATCAACCTCTTGTTATTCAAACACCTTTCAAACAAGCAGTCTTTGCTTTGTCAATCAAGCACTCTGATATAATCCTTCTTTGAAGGTGGGGTTAATCAAACTTACGCTTTGATACCACCTGACCTAAAAATGGGGATATTAGGCTTCTTGTCTAGCTTACAAGAACCTCTCCCACTTCCAAAGCTTGAATTTTCCGTAGTCTTTAATGATTAACCAAAGCAGAATTAAGAAATGCTTGAAAATATGGTTTTATGCTTGTATTTGTTTTTAGCTAATTATTTTCTTTAAAATATGTTGTTTGTGCTTATATGTGAATGTGCTTAAACTGATATAATGATGCATATAATAGTAAATAATGCAGCAATAAAAACAGACAAATAAGACAACAAATTAATTAGGAGTTCACCCACAACTCTTGGACTACATCTCTGTGAGCTCTAGTTAATTCAACTAGGCTCTTTGGGATTATGGTATTAGTATTTTTTACAAGCTCTTGGCCCAACTCCTACTGTTCTACACAAAAACAACAGGTTTAGACACCATTTAATCCCTTTGGATCTTGAAGCTCTGGTTGTTGGCTGTTGGTTGTTGGCTCTGGCTCTTTGGCTCTGGTTTTGACTCTTAGCTTTGACTCTGGCTCTTTGGCTCTAGTTCTGGCTCTTAGCTCTGACTCTTAGCTCTTTGGCTCTTGCTCTTGGCTCTTGGCTCTTCGGCTCTGGCTTCGTTTTGCCTTTTGCAACCTTCACACTCTCTGGCACTTCACTTGAACTTCAAGTGACCCCAAACTCTCCCTCAGCTACTCTTTTGCTTCTGCGCTACTTCCTTGGCTTCTACGCTGCCCGCTTCTGCTCGGCTTCAACAACTCGGCCACCATCAACAATTTAGTAGCAAAAAAGAACTTAGCCACTGTTCAACAACCCAACAACCCATACTCTTTGACATTCACGACTTAAAAGACAAATTGCATTGTGTGTTGGTTTTCCCTTTTGTGCTCTACAACTTTCGGCCATGTCTACTCAAATCCCTCCTTTGGCATTCAATAATCATTGTATAACATACTCAGGGGAAGCGACCACTTGTTTCTACCACAAATGAGGGAAATTGGTGCTTGAAATCATTAGTAACAGTCGTTCTCTGTTTACACAGAGCATGCTGTGAAAACATCGGAAATCCACATAAAACACAATATATTGGACTTCAAAAGTCCTGAAATCCACCTTATTCTCCTATCGGGTCCACTTGCAAGTCACATCACGTATCGCAAATGGTCTAGTTCCAAGGTTTTCCCCTTTGTATTAAAAATACATTAAAAACGTGGCAAAATCGTGCTTCTCGGATTTGAAATTATATCAAATCTGGCTTATTGACCCCATCGGGTCAGGCCATCGCATATCGCACGTCGCTAGGCTTGGGGTCCTTCCCTTTTGGGATCACTGATAGCAATCCGCCGATATCTGCGATCGCAGTCGCAAGTCGCACTGGCCCGGGACCTTTCCTTTTGGGATCATCGACAGCGATCTACCGATATTGGCGATCGCAGTCGCAAGTCGCATCGGCCTGGGACCTTTGCTTGTATACACTGCCTGCCTCTAATCTGACTCACTGATCCGATCATCAGAGGTTGCTGATTGGGGGTGCCTTCCACCTAACTTTAAGCCTTGGCCTTATGTGATACAATTTTCTTCATTAAGGCCTTATGCCCATTTTTCAAAGAATTTTCCTCATTTTCGAAGGAACAAGGGGAGCATATTTTCATGATAACTTCTTCATCTAAAATCCATTTTTTCCCATTCAAGTTGTGTTGGATTTAGAATGAGGAGATCTCTGCAATGAGATTATTTTTGAGGGAAGCTTGCAATTTTCATTTTCCTTTGATTTACAAAGGATTTTTTCCATTTGGCACCTTTCACCTCTTGCATGAAGTCTTTTAGACTTAAGAGGTTTATCTAGGATCCATTTTTGGATCAGTCCTTAGGCTGACTTGATCTCTTCTATGCCAATTTGGTGTGGAGGATACATAAGTCATATTTTAATCCATACTTAACCTTTTTACATGATTCAGAAGCCTATCAAGGGCCTCTTTAAAAGTACAATGGCTCTATTAACTCAAAATAAATCATAGAAGTCCCCAATGGGGACTTTGACCTAAAAAATGGTGACCCAATCATGAAACACATACTTTAATAAGTCATAATAATAATAATAATAATAATAATAATAATAATAATAATAATAATAATAATAATAATAATAATAATAATTTTCTTTATTCTTTTGACAAGTACATTAAGAGATGACTCAAATACATTAAATGAAGATTGAACCTAGTTACACTTTCCAAAATATTCTTGTTTGAGGGCCTTGCATTTCTTAGTTTGATCTCATTCTATAAGAAAGAAGAATTTTGTGGGTTCCCCCACTTATGGGGTTTTGGACCTGGCTTATAGGGCCTACACCTTGTGTTCCTTATCTATTGTGATTATCATATGTTTTGGTAATTTGTTGATGGAAAGAACATATTAAAAGAAATAATAGGCCAACAAATTTCACAAGCAATTATCAAATAAGAGAAATTTACCTAATATACAAAAATTCTAATTTCTCAACAAAATCTTTGATAAAATATAATTTTTTATTCTTAAAAATTTCTTGTTGATTAGGAATGATTCGATTAGATCTAAGCATTGATAGCTTAGATTTTTAAATAAATAATGTTTCCAATAATACATATTAAAACATTATTCGTTGGTTGATTTCTTGGAGACATAATGTAAGATATTTATCTTATAGGACATATGCATGACAATGGAAACAAGTGAATTCATACATGTAAGCGCATAAGTTCATGGTAGATCATACCCCACCAAGATGTATTTTATACCCTCAATACCAACAAATATGCAATAAGAAAATCCAGATGGCTCAACTACATTCAATGTTAGTGCTATGCAAAATATGATCAAGAAGCTCTCTAAAACTAGTCCCAAAATATCTTGAACCAATTCATAGTAGTTTTTAAGAGGAAAATGTCTTAGATGGCATGCCATATATTTAGAAATATATTAGTTGTTTTGGTAGAAAAAACCCCTCTTGTAAAAGTAGTATTCAACTATATGAAGGAAAAAGTATTGCTATAAGCCCTTGATGAGAAAGTTAGTTCCATATAAACATATCTTGATGTAGAATACCTTAATGATATAGAAACAAATAATTCTAAAAACCAATAGAATGTCATTAAATTAAAAATACTAGTGGGAAGCTCACAACCAATAAGGTGAGAAACATGGTGAGGTGAGGACCATGTAGGAGGACATAATAAAAGTGATTATATCTTAACAATCAAGTTGATAATAACCACTGTAACTGATTCTGATAGTGATTATCATACCAATGGATTTTATTCGAGCAAAAACATGAAATGGGACCTTCATAATTTTGTAGAATCAATTGGAATTAATGACACAGTTCTCTTTCCTAATAACTAGCTTAGAAACAACTAGATTGAAAATATAGAAATAACGAGGTTGAAAATATAGATTCAAGTAGTAGATATAATGAATATTATTTCATTGGAAATGGGATTAGCTTAAACAATTCTAATATTAAGGATAACCATTTGAAGTGCAATGAAAAAAACATAATCAACTCTTCTAGATGTAATGAAAGAAGGAATCTATGTAACATGAGGAGCATCCACAAACCAAGAATTGAATGTAGGAGGAAGGGTTTTAATCTATAATCCCAATAATTAAGCTCTGAGAAAATAAATTTTCTCAAAAAATATTTAGGGTTTTCCATTGCCCCCAAAAACATTTCAATGGAAAGCATCATTCGTAACATAAAAAAGGGAATTCAAAACCTTTGTTTGGAAGAAAAAGATGGAATAAGAGAAGAATGTGCTCTCTTAATGAAAAAATTTTAACCACTAAAGGACAATTTAAATAAGGAAGAACAAACAATTTTCAGAAACCTTAGCAACAATGAAAAAAATTTGGTCCTAAAGGTAGACAAAGATGGTGCCGCTAGTTGTTATGGAAAAGGTAGACTACATTCTTAGGATGAATTAACATATTAATTGTGGTAGATATAGGAAACTCAACACCAACCCCATCTCAAAATTCATAGAAGAAGTTATGAAGGAAATTAATGAATCCAAGCTTGATGAGGTTGAATAAGAAGCTAACACCTTCTTGCATTATGGGCTCCAAAATATTCACAAGGAGGGGATCCCTCTTAGGCCAATAGTCAATATCATTACCTCCTACAAGTGTAAATTAGACAAATATTTTGTGAAGATCTTAAAACCCCTTGTTGGAAACATTAACTCTTTTATTAAAGATTCCAATGATTTTGTTAAACTTATAAAAAATAACAGAGTGGATTTGAATAACATCCTTGTAAGTTTTGATGTGGTGTCCACATTTACCAAAATTATTTACATGAATCCATTTAGTTATTAAGAATGTTTGTGATGCTAAAATAGTGAAGCTAGTTGAGATTTGTGTGCATTTCACATTTTTCAGTTTCCAAGGAAACTATTATGAGAAGATATCTTGATTTCCGGTGGGATTGCCACTGTCGCCAATTGTTGCAAACTTATACATGGAAAAATTTGAAAATAAAGCACTAGAGTCCTGCCCTTTGAAACAAACTTGTGGGAACAAATTTGTTGATGACATGATCATAAAATACACGCATGGTAGCCTCAAGGGATAGCTCAATCTGTCAAGTTCACGTTGCTAAGTACCTTGCCAATTGGGCGGTGTTGAGGCCTCGAAAATTTCTGTGTCAACATGAGGAAAACCACCGGTCCCCACCTTAAGACAACTCCTTTTCCAGTTAGGTAGTGGCTCTGACTGGGGATAATGGGACCATTTTCCCAATGAAAGGTGATTGAATGAATGTGTAATGCTTATAGTGGAGTGAAATAGATGGATCTGCATCAATGAATCAAATCGAAAACATGTGCATTAATCTACTCTATAATCTAGGATGTTTAACCTTTATCTAGATTGGATCTATAATGATTCTCCTTAGTAAATGACAATATAGATTGCTCAAAAACCAATGGAAATGAAAATATTTCAATATTTTTATCTTGATTAAATAGTTAATCAAAATAATGTGTATAACTCATATTGCTTTTAGAAAATCAAATCAAATTGCTTAACATGTATTTAAAAATATAAATGGAAAGTTCATGATTTGAAATTAATACATGTAACATTGTTCTTTAAATACCATGTAATAAGAAATCTGAAAAGATAAATTCACTATTTAATTATGAACAAAACATAGGTACAAAGATAGAAATACCAGATGCATGTCGCTCACCTCATAAAAGAAATAGCAGCAGTTTAGTCCTTCTCACAAAGATGATTTCAAGAATACAAAAATGCAACTTCCCAAAATTCCTTATGAAAATTCTTAAAACAATGTTCCAGTTGTTCTATTGAAAAAAATATGAAAGTACAATAGTGCGAGCTTTCGTAAGCGTTTATTCATAAAATTCAGGTGCTTAATTTCATACAACAAGTAAGCTTAAATAGCACAAAAACAATTAAATGTATTGTGAAGAGCGTTGAGGGAATTCAAAGAGATCCATTCAATAAAACTTAAAGAAAAACATTTTTTTCGTAGAAATTTATGAATGTGATTTGTTGTCTTCATAGGCTTTGTTTGTTGCATCATATTATCTAGATGTTTGTCCATCTGTTGGAACTGAACTACTGCTTATCAGCACAATTGTCTTCTTCTATCATGGTCCTGAACACGGAAAATAGGCATCAATAAGTAAAAATTAAATGAGAGTGATAAGCGAGTCTTATTTGAAACAAATCACGTTTTGTAGGAAATCAGGGAAAATGTAGAGTATAATAAATTCGAACACAATGATCATGGAGAGGAATGCAGAGTGAGGTTTGTGATAAGAGGGGTGGACTTTATAGTCTTATCACAAATTGCAAAATGGAGAGATATCACAATTGCAGTTATGGAGTGGAGGACTATAAGAAGTGGTTGAAATACTTGCGATTTGTAATATGTGGGATAATATGATGGTGACGTCACTATGACATGGCAGATCTATGTGGAAAGATGACATGGAAGATAATATGGCAGTGGAAAGGGTCTTATCGCAAATCCCAAAATAGACACTGATGAAAGGTGAGGCTTAGCGGTTGTTTCGGAGGGGGTTCAAAGTGGTAAGTAGTTTGTGAAGAGGGGAGTCTGAAATAATAAATAAGTGACACATAAATATAGGGTTGGACAGAAAAACCACTTTTCAGACCCCTCTTTGAGAAACTTAAAATTGAGCACCCGGGGGGGGCGAGATCTTCTCTGTCGTAGATCCAGGAAGATTAGATCTTAGCCATTTTGATTAAATCGCAAGAAAGACCAAATCAAAATTGCTTTTAGACTGGGGATAGAAGTCAGAATAACCGCAATCACTTTTTAGGACGAGAGTACTCCAAAAAAAGTCCAAACGGGTCATTCTCAAATCATATCGCAATCGACGTTCGAAGCGAAGGAGGAATGGATTAAGTTCTGTGGATTTTGCGATTACACAGACACGGGGGATGTACGAAATGACAATTGTAATCCTATCGAGTCTAGGCTTATTGCATATCACAATTGGCATGAGGCAGGAGTATGGACTTAAGCCTTTTTCAATTTTTTCTTTTATTGCCATGGACACGGGGAATTTATGAATTGTGGTGGATACTCCCATTGGGTTTCGGGCTTTATCACATATGACAATTGCCATGAGGCAGGAGTATTGACTTAAGATTTTTTGGAATTTTTGCGATAGTCACAGACACGGGGAATTTATGAATTGTAGTGCATAATCCCCTTGGGTCCAGGGCTTTATCACATATCGCAGTCAGTGGCGCAAGCATCAAGTCTATCGAACTTGCGATTGCGTGGATGCAGGGTCTTAGCAACTGGAGTGTATTCCATCGGGTCCAGGTTATCACATTCAAATAATAGATAGGTAACGAGACCTGGGAAATGGTTCTTGTGATTGTGCAGACACAGGACTTTAATGAAGTGAAGCTTATGATCTTGTCGGGTTTGATATCATATTGCTGTCGCAAGTGAATTAATGGAGGGGTCTCGACTTAGTGTATTTTTTACTTTCAATGCGGGGCAGAGGTAAAGAAAAAAACTCAGATTATTTTGATTTTTTTGTTTAAATAACCTATGTTTTAATACTTAGGGCTTTAAAAGCTTAAGTGGGATCTAGGTCTTGGGGGCTATTTAAAATTTGGGTTTTTATAATCGAGGCTTAATACTTGGGTTTAGTTCAAGAAGCCTAAGTATTAAACTTTTATTATAGGGTTTTATTAACATTTTTATGTTGATTTTCCATTTTTTATTATTTTGTTTTTTAAAGAAATAAAATCACAGGCTTTTTAAAACTAAAGGGTCACTATTTTAATATAACAAATTTCATAGGAAATTTGTGATATATTAAAGCGGGGTTCGTTGAACAGTACAACAATTAGCGATTCACTAGAAGAACCAGTTATCTGTGATGAATAATGAATTTCTTCCAAGGTTTTGTAAAGATAACTTTTGAAGTGGAAACTACTTTTCAAAACATTTAGATAAATAAAATTACTCTGATTATAAAACTCATTAAATTGCAATTTCTTTTGAAAACCTTTCATGAATGAAAAACACCTATTTACTTGCATTTGTCATTAATCAATTTATAAAAATAAAGTAGGGGTACTTTTACGATTTAGTTTGTAATGTACTTGTTTGTCATAAGTAGAGCCACAACTCCCATCAAGTGTTTATAGCCTTGTCAGGGTTACATTTTAACCAACAACAATCCAATGTCCCATCCATTTAATAGTGCAATAATTAGAGGCAATTTATTTATTTATTTTATTTATTTATTTATTTTATTTTTTTTATGCTAAAAAGTCATTGTCCTAGTTTGGTGGCCAGATAATGACAATTCCATTCACCGGTAACAATTAAAACTGAACAAGTTGGCTCATGATGAGACCCCTTGTCTTATAATTAAAAATCATAAGCCATTACCTCGATTTGGTGTTTAGTGTGGTAATGTCAATTTAATTGGTTCCCTATGATCATGGTACGCAGGCTCATGATGAGACCTCTTATCTTTTTAGATTAATTATATTTTAGAATTACACTCTAAAAAATCTACTTTTATTGGATGGGCAGGATCATTGACTCCTTAAGAGTTTTGGATGAGAAATCCGAGTTGGAAGTGCTTAGTCATAAGACAGTCTTTACTTTTTAAGGATAACCCTTTTCACTGAAAGTAGAGTAAAAGGATATAAGCTTTAATCTTTTTTAATGATTTTACCGCTTAATGGAAAAAAATTTAGAGTTATAATTTTATATAGTTTTCTATTTCGTAACAACTTAAAAAATTTCCTACCTTCAAATTGAAAAATAAAAAAAAAATCAAGAGATGTTTGAAATCAATATAGTACTATTTAACTTTTTCTTAACAAAATATGTAAAAGGAAAATAAATTGTAGCAGTATATACAATGGAAGTGATCTTTTACTGTATATATATATATATATATATCTATATATATATATATATATATATATATCTATATATATATATATATATATATATATATAAGAAAATAATTTCTTTCAGATGAGCCCATTTACAAGAAGCGAGTCTCTCTTTTCTAATAAATCTTGAAGTATAAATGTAGATGGGCTTTTATGTTCCACAATTTGAAATGGACCAAGCCATACTTTTTGAAATTTGGTATGTTTCTCTTTTCTTCGTGTGCTTTGTCCCACTTGAGAACTAGACCTCCAACATTGTAAGATATTTGTGTGACTGAACGAGGCTTTCACCATCTGTTGATGTCTGGTGTGTGTGAGTTTCGCCTTTTCCCTTTCTTTTTCTAGTTTTAGGATTTGTGTATTTCTTAGTTGCAAGGAAGAGGAAGTTGTTTCTTCAATAAATTGAACTAGGGATAATGAAGGAAGAGTTAAATGTGATGGAATGATGGCTTCCTTCCCATATAGTAAGTTGAATGGAGAAGTGCCTATAGAGGCCTTCTGAGTTATCCTATCATCCCATAGAGAAAATATTTAAGCTTTGTGCTACTTTCTTTGATTTTGATCAACAATTCCTTTAATCATTCTAAGGAAAATTTTATTAGTGGTTTCTGCCAAACCGTTTCCGTGGCAATAGTAATTAGCAGAATATTTGAGTTTAAAACCTCTCCTAATTGAAAATTCAATCATAGTAGTACCCAAAAAATAAGATGCATTATCAAATATAAGTGCAAAAGGAAAACCAAATCTTGTAATGATAAATTGATCAATCAATTCAATAACAAATTCAGAATTGACCACCTTTGGCATCATTTCTTCCACCCACTTAGTGAAGTTATATGTAGCATTCAGAATATATCTATGTTGTTTAGAATAATGAGGAACGATCTCACCTATGATATCCAGTCTCCATTGTTAGAAAGGTTGTTCGATGTTGATTGGCTGCAGAGGAAAGTCTGGTTTGCATTGTCCTCCAAAAGAAGTTTGGCATGTTTTGCATTTCCTTACATATAAATGGGTATATTTGAAGAGAGTGGGCTAGTAGTATCCAACATGTAAGATTTTGTGTGCAGTAGTATCTCCTCCAAAGTGTCCACTTGCTGGTCAATCGTGAAGTTCGTGCAAAACTGTTTGTGCTTTAGACTTTTCAATGCATATTAACAATATGGAACCACAATTTCTCCTAAATAACACATTATCAAAAATATCATAATCACTTGCTTTTAATTGTAAAGCTATTTTTCTTTTATGATTGAGTTCAGGAGGAGCATATCCATTTTTCCAATAAAAAATTAAATCAGTGTATTAGGACATAGAATCAATTGTATACCTCAAAAATGTGTTCATTGTTACCTATGTCCCCTTCAGCTGGTATGTTGGATTCTCCTATAAGAATCTTGCAGAAACCTTACCCTTCTGACAATTTTGGCTGGTTTAATTTCATTATTGTACTCCTGCAGATCTATCACCCAATTATCTCTCCTTTATCATAATTATTTCTGCATTAGTAATTGCCTCACTGGTAGGAATGGACTATTAATTTTGTGTGTGTTGTTAAAATAAAAGGTCTAAAATGCTTTATAGATTTATATACAACAAATTCTTGTTTTTCTACTTTTGAATAGTTCAATTCAGCACCCTGAAAGTTTGAACTGAAAAAAGAGACAGGTGCTTCAATTTTCTGATTATTAATTTGTATCAAAACAATGACATAAGAAATTGAGGAAGTAAAGGTATATAAGATGAAATGATCAGAGAATTTCATAGTATTTAAATAAGGAGCATTGATAATTACGTGTTTTACTAAAACGAATTCTTTCTTTTCATGATGAACCCATTTAAAAACTATGTCTTTCTTAATCATTTGTTGTAATGGAAAAATAATTTGTGAAAAATCAAGGACAAACATTTTGACAAAATTGATCTCTCCAAAAAATGAATGCATTCTTTTTTGTTATATGGTGGAAAATTGTTGAAATTTATTTTATTATATCAAGATCAATGTAAATTCCATTTTTTGACACAATGAATCCTAAAATTTTCCCTTCACTAAGAGCGAAAAAAGACTTTTCTGAATTTAATGAAATCCCATATTTTCTACAACATTCAAAAATTTGTCTTAAGTCCTGCAAATGATTATTCATGTTCTTTGAATAAACAGTAATTTCATCCAGATAAAAAATAACCACTTTGTTTAACAAACCTTTGAAAGTTATATCCATGGCTGGTTGGAAAGTGGCCACTACGTTTATTAAACCGAATGGCATTTTTTGGTAGGCATAAGTTCCCCATTTAGTTCTGAAAGTAGTCTTTAGCCTATCATTTGGGTGGACCACGATTTGGTTATATCCTAGGAAACCATCAAAGAAAGACATAAGTTTGGAACCAACAACTCATCATAAAATCTGTTCCATAGTGGGTAGTGAGAAATTGGCCTTTTTCCTGGCCTTATTGAGATTCCTAAAATCTATACAAATGTGGACATAACTGTTTTTCTTCCTAACAAGTACCATGTTGGAAACCCCTCTTGAATGCCTAATAGGAAAAATCATTTTAGCTTTTAAGGAGTTTATTCAATTCCATTTCGATTTGATCTTCTAAGTTCGAATGAATTTTCCTTAATTTTTGTTGGACAACTTTATCATTTGATAACATCGGGATTGTATGTTGAATGATGGAAGTGTCCAACGATTTTAGATCTTCATAACTCCAAGAAAATTCATCCTTATATTTTTTAAGCAAATGAATGAAGGATAATCTAGGTGCATTCGTTTTTCAACATCCATACTTTCTTTCCCTTCTATTTATCTTGATTTGTAGATGATTATTTATGTTGTGTTTCCTTCCTAGTCGACATAACTTTCCTTCGATGGTTTTATTTGGTGAAACTCTAGTGAGGAGAACCTAACATAGATTTTCCCATAAAATTGTCACCTCCATTCAGAGATTACATGCAATCATGGTCAATTGAATGGTCTCATGTTCTCTTATCCTGAACTGATTCAAGCTCATTACATGAATATTCTCCTACTTCTGTGGCATTGGAGTCACTTTCATCATTGTTCTTGGAGAATGCTTCATCTTCCTCCTTTCTATAGCATAATCCTACATATCAAGGCAGTTCTACCAATTCCATGGGATTCATAATGTCATGGCCATTAAATCTATGGCCATTTCCTTCATATCTCATTTCTTGATTAGCATCAAGAAAATGCATGTAGTTTTCTTTTCAAAATCACCAAAGTCATTTTCATAATGGAAAGAACATGAAACTTGGTAATTAGTAACAATGTGTACCTACTTTGATGATTCCAGATTAGGTGAGGATGTCTTCACCAAGCCTTCATTATAGTGCTACTTTACCAAATCCTCTTTGATGGCATGCAACTAAAGTTGCAATCTCTACTTCTCCTCTTATGCTTCTTGTATAAGTCATCTCAATTCAACATTCTCTGCTTGAATGCTATGGTGATGATGATTTGAATGATGAGAATGAGAGGAAGAAGAAGAAGAAATCGAACTTGAAGATGAATATGAAGGCTCAGATGAAGAGGGTCTCATCTAAATCCCTGGTTCACATAAGAATTATCCACTGATTTGACTTTCTTCTTTTCCTCAGTTTCCAATCTCTTCTCATAACTTGCAAACAAATTTTCTACCATATCTTCCATCTGGTAGAAATCCTTGTAGAAAGCTTTGTCATTGTCTCTATGAATTTCTTCATCTCCATTTTATTCATTTGAGTTGCACATCTAATCTCAAGATTGAAGGACATATGTTTCCCGTCACCCTCTTTCAACTTGGATCTAGTAAGTGTCCATGCTCACAATTCATGTCAAACAAGACTGCTCTAATGCTAACACGATCGAGGATCGTTACTTTAATGACTTTAAAATGGATTTCATAAAGAGCATGAAAACACCATAAGTGAATCACACTTGATGAATCAAACACATGAATAAATGAAAATATAGACAGATGCACCTGAACTTAATAATGAAGTTGACTCACAACATCTGACCTATGTCTTTAAACTTCGCATAACTACGTAAATGCTTCATGAGCTACTCTTCAATAAGGCTCTTCTTAATCGACTCAAGGATTGAACTCTCATTCATGTGGAAATGTGTCACCTACAAAGAGACATTATCCTTCTACAATACAAAAGGAATGAATTCTCACAAACATGTGGCATAAACTATTCTCTCTTTCTTCAAGTTAAAAGGGTTGGAATCTCACATAAAGTGGCAAAAATGTTCTCCTATGGAAGGGGCTAAATTCTATCACATAAAATGGCATAGATCCTCTTTGAATATATTGCTTAGACTTAGTCATAATTGCAAATATATGTTCTCATACATGTTATCCATTTTACAAATCATGAAAGGGGAAAATTAACATTAACTGAGACTTACAATGGTTTCCATGAAAAAATGCTCCATAAGATGCTCAAAACAAAACAAATACAACACCATAAAGTTTTCTCATCATTCTGTAACTTTTGATTGTAAACACGGCCAACTTCTGAAAAGCACACCTCTGTCTTAAAAAATGTGCCAATATTTAATGACACATATCTATTTATTTCCATGATCCCTCATATATGCTTCTTAGATAAATATGTTCCTTATACCAGTGGACTTGTCTCAAAAAATCATGAAGAATGAATATAAAATTCATATGTTTCTTCCACCTTCATCGCAACACCCCTCTGAGATCTTATGCTTTGTAGACTATGGCATCTAGGCAAAATATTCATTGGAAGATTCTCTGCCTAACAAATAGTTCCCATACCCAATGATAAACTAATTTTAGTTGAGTTCTCTCCATGGGCCCTCTCTCACTACCACATATTGGCTCCTCCATGGGTATTTCCTCTTGTGTGGTTGGGAGCAAGCCCTCCCACACAATGGTTGAATGTCATAGGCTTAAATAATTTGGTTTGGGTAGAGTTAAAAAATGATTCATTAGCTCACATGGTTGGTGTATTAAAATTAGTACAATGGTGATTGTGGGGTGCTACGGTGAAATTCGTGCACCACCCATTTTGGGGTTAAAAGATCTGTTGGTTTTTTTAATATATACATGCATATATATATATATATATATATATATATATATATATATATATATATATATATATATATATATATATATATATATATATATATATATATATATATATATATATATATATATATATATATTGTTATAGTTTTTAAACAACCCCAATACCATATTAAAAACAAACCCCAACAAACTATGGTTGTTCAACTAACCCCAAATAGTTAACATAGGGATGCTATGTGTTGCCTAGATGATGATATGTCGCCTATTCTGGGAGTGCCACTATCCATAATTTAACCATATCCTACAACCAACCAAAGAAAAACTTTAACCTCATACCAACAGTTCTTGAATTCAAACATATAATCTTTTCTTACGTCAGTTTGTTGATGTTATCCTTCATGGCATGGATATTTTTATATATAATTTGATGATTGAATCTAGTGGAGACAAACATGGGCCATGCCATCAAATTTAGAATTCCCTCCTTAATATTTTCACCAATATGGTCAATATGGTCAAGTTGTGGATAGTGGCATGGTCAAGTTTTTTATTGTCGCATACCCCTGTCGCACAATGCCACCAACTACCTACTACGCTCCATTGGATGCATGATGTGGACCCTTAGGTTCAATAAGTGGAATACTAATACAATCATCCAAATAAACCCTTATGAATGTATTACAATTAGGAGGAATTATCAATCATGGGAATTGAACAAGAAAAGATAGTGCATAAAGGCTTCCTTCATTTTCTAACTCAACACCAGCATAAATGGGAACTTTATCATAAATATACTATAGCTAGCATTTCCTATACCATGATCATGGTCCTACTACCATAGTTGAGTGTATTGCTAACATGTATACCTTACATGATATTCACAATTAGTTAAAATATCCTTATTGGATGTAATTTCCCTCACCCATGATGCATAATTCATAGCATAGATGTTAGAAAATTATATATTACGAAGCAATGGAACACATAAAATATTGCAGAAATATAAACACAAAAAACACACAAAACAAGAGAGACACAGATATACGTGGCTCACCTAGTTTGGGCTACGTCCACCCCGAATAGCCAGTCCTTCCTTTCTATTATCTAGCGAAATGAAGAGACACAACCTACAGCAAATCCGCTGTAATATCCTTTTCTTTCTCTCACAGTCTCACCTCTCTATTTCTCGCTCACACACAGAATACACATCTATCACAAAGCCTCAAATACAATACCCTCATACAAAGAGTGGGGTTACCTTCTAGGGCCAAAAACCCTAAACCAAACATAAGTTCTACCCTCAGATCATCTGCCTAATGAACGGCTCAGATTGACTAGAAATTACTATACTTTTACAAGGCAATTTTATAGATGTTTTTAGCTTCGGGGGCGCTGCCCCCGAAACCCCCCGCCAGGGGGGGGCTCCCAAAGGTCGCAGCCACCCCCCCCTGGACCCCCCCTACAGCGAATATTTTACGGGCAGCGTTGCCGCCCCCATTTTGAACTGGGGTCCTATGTGGCGATACCTTTGAATATAGAAGATAATCAGGCTCCACACCCAACAATCTCCCACTTGGAAACTGATTCTAACAACTCCACCGCTGCTCCATTTGCTAGAAAATGACTCCTCTTTGGACCTGGTTGTTTCTCATATTCATCGTCATCCTTGAAGACCAACTGAAACTGAACATATTCTCAGTTTCTCCCTGGTTACAACTTTTGTTAGCATATCTGCAGGATTCTGGCTAGTGTGTATCTTTTCCAGCTTCAACTCTCCATCTTCCAACACTGATCGTATGAAATGGTACTTGAGCTGTATGTGTTTAGTCCTGGAATGAAATGTTGAGTTCTTTGCAAGATGAATGGCACTTTGGCTATCATTTTATAACGTGCCCATATCATGCTCCTTACCCAATTCACCCATAAACCTTTGTAACCAAATCATTTCTTTACTAGCCTCTGTAGCAGCAACATACTCTGCTTCTGTTGTTGAAAGTGCAACAACACTTTGGATTTTTGAAACCCAACTGACAGCTGTTCCTCCAATAGTAAATACATATCCTATAGAGCTCCTCCTGTTATCTCTGTCACCTGCCATATCTGCATCAACATATCCTTGTAGGGAGATGTTTGAACCACCAAAGCATAATGCTTGATTTGTGGTACCTTTCAAATATCTGAGAATCCATTTCACTACCATCCAATGTTCCTTTCCTGGATTGTTCATGTACCTGCTTACAACTCCCACTGCATGTGCAATATCAGGCCTTGTGCAGACCATTGCATACATTAAGCTTCCAACTGTTGATGCATATGGAACTTTAGACATATAATCCATGTCTTCTTGGGTCTTCGAGCACATTTCCTTGCTAAGTTTGAAATGGCTAGCAAAAGGTGTACTAACTGGTTTTGCATTGTGCATGTTAAATCTTTTCAACACCTTTTGTATGTACTCATTCTGAGACAATGTTAATTTACGATTTTTCCTGTCTCTAGTTATTCTCATCCAAGGATTTGTTTTGCAGCTCCCAAATCCTTCATTGCAAATGAATTTTCCAATTTTCTTTTGAGCACATTTATTTCCTGCATGTTAGATCCTGCAACAAGCATGTCATCTACATACAATAACAATATAATATAGCTACCATCATTTTCCTTTTTCAAATAAACACAATGATCAAAGTGACATCTAGTATAATCTTGTTCAGACATAAACTTGTCAAATTTTAGATACTACTACCTTGGAGCCTGTTTTAAGCCATACAAGCTCTTCTTCAACCTGCAAACTAGTTTCTCCTTCCCTTTCACCTCATATCCTTGTGGCTGCTGCATATATATCTCTTCCTCCAAATCCCCATGGAGAAAGGCTATCTTTACATCTAACTGCTCAAGATGAAAATCTTCAGCTGCTACAAGACTTGAAATAGTTCCGATTGAAGTCATTTTAACAATAGGAGAAAATACTTCATCAAAATCAATACCTTTCTTCTGTGAAAACCCGTTCACCACAAGTCTAGCTTTATACCTCTATTTTCCTCCATCTTCTTCCTTCAGCCTGTAAACCCATTTATTCTTCAATGTAGTTTTTCCTACAGGCAACCTGACTAAATCCCAAGTCTGGTTATGCATTAAGGAGTCCACCTCTTCTTCCATGGCTACCTCCCACTTCTTCCTGCTTTCAACCTACATTGCTTCTTAATAACATTCGGGTTCACCGGAATCAGTCAACAATAAATAATATAATGAAGGACAATATCGTTCAGGGGGTCTACTTATCTGGGTAGATCTTCTAACACCACTTTCAGGTGTTTGGGGTGCCTGTTGTTGTTGTGGTGGTTGATGTTGTTGTGGTTGTTGATTATTATTATTTTTCAGGCACCTTTACTTTTTCAGTGATTTCATCAAGAACTGCATATTCCTTGTTTTCCTTTTCCTGTTTCTTTTCTTGCAACTGATTCTTATACAAGACCTTTTCATTGAATATTACATCTCTGCTCCTAATGATTTTGTGATTTTCGTAATCATATAAGCGATAACCAAAATCATTAACACCATATCCAATAAAGGTACATTTCTTTAACTTTGCCTCAAGCTTTGTTCTATTTTCTTTATCAATATGGACAAAGGCCTCAACAAAAAGGCTTTAAAATAGAGTAGTTTACCTTTTTACCTGTCCATGCTTCCTCTGGAACACCACCATCCAAGGAACTTGAAGGCCCTATGTTTATTAGATAAACAACAGTATCTACAGCATCTGCCAAAAACTGTAAAGGCAATCCTGCATGCAATCTCATGCACCTTGCATGCTCCATGATTGTTCTGTTCACCCTTTCTAACACACCATTTTCTTGTGGTGTACTTGGAACTGTCTTCTCTCTGAGAATTCCATGCTCTGAACAGTACCTATCAAACTCTTTGCTACAATATTCACCTCCATTGTCTGATCTAAGACACTTCAATTTCTTTCCTGTCTCAATCTCAACCAAAGCTTTCCATTTCTTGAAAGTATCAAATACATCAGATTTATTCTTAATACAATAAATCCAAGTTTTTCTAGTTGCATCATCAATAAAAGTAACATAATAACGAGAGCCATCGAGAGATGATACCTGAGCAAGTCCCCATACATCTATATGCACAAGCTCTAATTTTTCATTCTTCTTTTCTTTCCCAACTCTGAGAAATCTGACTCTCTTCTGTTTTCCATAAATCCAATTCTCACAGAAGTCCAAATCAACATTCTTCAAACCTGGCAACAAATTCCTTGAGTGAAGAATCTTCATCCCCTTTTCACTCATGTGTCTGAGCCTATGATGCCATAATGCTGCATCTGCTCCTTTGGAAGTTAAAACATTAACAGAGTTAGAAATACCATTGCATAAATACATTGTACCAACCTTTTCACCTTTTGCTATTACCAGGGCTCCTTTGGTGACCTTCCAAGCTTTATCTGTGAAAGTTGTCACACAACCTTCACCGCCTAACTGCCCTGTTGAAATCAGATTTTTCTTTAGATCTGGAACATGCCTTACCTCCTATAATAGCCATTGGTTTCCATTCTGCTGTTTTACAAGAACCTTACCCATTCCAACGATTTTACAGGGTTTATCATCACCCAGACGAACTTGTCCAAAATCTCCTTGAACATAGTCATGAAAGTATTTCTTATCAGGTGTGGCATGGAATGAAGCCCCTGAATCTACCACCCAGGAATCAGTAATATTTTCGAAAGAAAGAATCAAAGCATCTTGTAACACCTCACCTGTCACATTTGCTTCATGATTGTTTTCTTGTTGTGCATCTCCTTCTTTTCCCTTCCGAGATCTACAATCTTTCTTTAGGTGTCCTTTCTTTCCACATTTCCAGCACACTATCCCCGATCTGGACTTGGATATGCCTTTCCTTGATTTACTGTGATATCATGAGCTCTTTCCTCTTTCCATTTTTCTTCCTCTAGACTATGCACTCAAAGCATTTCCCGATGTCTCACCGGAGCTTTTTCGTCGCATTTCCTCACTAAGGATAACACCGACAACATCATCAAACTTTAAAGTACTAGATCCAGAAACGAAGTTACTAATGGCCATTACCAAACCATTCCAACTTTTTGGTAATGAGCACAAGAATAACAAAGCTCTAACTTCATCATCAAAGTTTACCCCTACAGGACTTAACTGACTTGTAACTGTATTAAAATCATTTAAATGGTCTGCAACAGATCCACCTTCCAACATCTTCATATTAAATAACCGTTTCATAAGAAATACCTTGTTTGAGGCCGAGGGTTTTTCATATAGTTTCCATAAGGTCTGAATCAAACTCTCTGTCATGGTTTCCTTCGAAATATTGAAGGCAACTGACGCAACAAGGCACAACCGTATTATTCTGAGTGCCTTTCTATTGAGAAGGTTCCATTCTTCATCTGTCATACCCTCGGCATATTTGATTTTCCGCCCAATGGTAGGTATAGATCTTTCTGATACAGATAATCTTCAATCTTCATCTTCCACAGCGAGAAGTTTTTGCCGTTAAATTTCTCGACCCTAAACTTACCATATTCCGCCATTGCTCCCACTCGAACCAGGAACCCTTCTTTCCTACGAGTTTATCAACCAAATAAACCTTCGGCTCTGATACCAGTTGTTAGAAAATTATATATTACGGAGCAATCGAACACATAAAATATTGCAGAAATATAAACACAGAAAACGCACAAAACAAGAGAGACACAGATATACGTGGTTCACCCAGTTTGGGCTACGTCCACCCCGAACAGCCAGTCCTTCCTTTCTATTATCCAGCAAAATGAAGAGATACAACCTACAACAAATCTGTTATAATATCATTTGTTTTCTCTCACAGTCTCACCTCTATGTTTCTCGCTCACACACAGAATACACATCTATCACAAAGCCTCAAATACAATACCCTCATACAAAGAGAGGGGTTGCCTTCTAGGGAAAAAATCCCTAAACTAAACATAAGTTCTACCGTCATATCATCTGCCTAATGAACGGCCCAGATTGACTATAAATTACTATACTTTTACAAGGCAATTTTATAGCTGTTTTTAGCTTCGGGGGCGCTGCCCCCGAACCCCCCCCTAGACCCCCCTTACAACGAATATTTTACGGGTGGCGTTGCCGCCCCCATTTCGAACTGGGGTCCTATGTGGCGATACCTTTGAATATAGAAGATAATCAGGCTCCACACCCAACAATAGATAACGTGAACCCTATGTTATACACTTTCAAGCCTTAACCATAGTTACCAAATTTCTCTAGTTGTCTCTGTTATAGATCTGATCCAAAAATATAAGATAATGCTTTGATACCACTTGTTATAGATCTAACCCAGAAATACTATAGATCTGATATGAAAATATAAGATAATGCATATAAACCCAGATTAATATGAAATAATTCTTTATCGATCAAACCCTTAAGGTAGGGCAACACCATACATTCACTCCTTAAGGAAGAAGAACACTCTGTTGGATACCTATACCAATAGGTTTCATATTTCATGATTGGCAAGAGAAAGTCCAAATATGCTCTGCTTTGAGTTCACAAAGATCCCATATTTCCTAAAGAGCAAGAAGGTGTGTAAAGTGTTTCAAACGTTGATGACCCTATTACAAATTTTGATGGATGATCCAACAGTTTAACCTGGATCATGCCATGTTTCAATTTTGTGTTATAGAATAGAGAAAGAAGTCTGTCCAAACAGCCTAATCTTGGCAGACAAGTAGTTTAGGTAGAGAAGAAAAGGTTTCCAACAGCTCAATCTGGGACCTTGGAAGAGATAAGGTTAGAAGTAGATAGAAAAGAATAAACAAAAAGCCAAAGAAAAGAAAAGGCAAGTAAGGGTTTGCAAGTCCAAGTGCACCCTCCAAGGAGAAACAAAAAATGCTAGGTAAGCAGCTGGGTAGGTAGTTGGGGTTGCAGAAAGGTATCCCTATCATTGCAAGGTGGTGATGGTGGGCAGCAAGGCAAGAGATTAACAGCTGGGAGCATGACTAACCTCCCTCTCCCCCTTCATTTCATTACTAACATTCCCTTTCTTTTAGCTGAGATTTATGGAGAAAGATCATGGTTTTTAGGTGGTTCTGGTTCATTCAGAAGCCACATTTCTTGTCTAAAATCTTTTCATTTTGATCTACTCTCAAAACTAAATCAATTTCATATAAACTCAGTGAGATCCCCTTCATTTGCTCCCTTCATTCATATTAACACTAATTCTATTGTATAAATCCTCATATCGCCTCTTCCCCTAATATTACTAACACCAAGGTGTATAAATCCCAAAATCTTATAAATACCCACCCCTTTGGCATTATAGCCAATAAAGTCTCGAGTCAGGGATCAAATGACACCAGGTCATGTTGATGAGCCTAGGCCAGCTACCCCCTCTCCTTCATGAGCTAAATTCCCCTATTTTTACCCCTTTGCACATAAAAACCCCATAAAGATCCTAAATCCCCACCTTACCCGCTTCAAAGGGCAAATAAGCATGAAAACCCACTTTTCCGCCCTATAGCCAAGGTTAGCGCATATAATGTTTTTTAAAATTACATTGGAAAATCATATAAAACCCGATTATATACCCCCGCCAGCTTCCGTATACAGCGCACATGTCAGCTCATCCGATGACCGTTAGATCAGACCCTCCAGATCTGACGGCCCTGGTCGTGTCAGAGTCTGTCCGACGCCTGACAGTTAAACGTACTATCCCCCTGTCATCTCATTCGTCCGATCACCGTCCGATTATCCGCTGCAGATCCAACGGTTATCCTGATGTCGGAGCTCATCCGCTGTACGAGACTTATCTCCCGACGTCCGTATTTGAAGGACGTCATCCCACTGCTACGTGTCCTCACCACCACGCGTCGGAGGTACAGCCGATGGATACCGCCCCCGTACAAGAGGCGGTACGATATGAAACCATTAGCAGTTTCTGGATTCCCTCATCCCGCCTACCCACGTCATCACCGCATCAGCAATGCGTCAGCGCCCCGTCACCCAGGTACGCTGCCCCGTCGACCTCCCTGTCCCTGCCATTGGTCCACCTGTCCTGCCATGTCACCGCCACCGTGTACCAACCAGACAGCGCCACGTCACCCGATGACGTCAGCATGACGTCATCCGACCTTGACCCCACCAATGACGTCATGCTGACGTCAGCACGAATTCGCGCCAAAAACATAAAAAGGTCTATTTTAGCCAAAAGTTCGCGTTTTTTTGGTCATTTTGTGTATTCGTCGTTATTCTGCTCTGCATGCAATCAACGTCCAAATTGTTTACCAACCTGCTAAACTGACCAGAAGACCTCCAGCGCACCAGTTCAACCTGCGGTCACGACCTCTGCTAGCTGTTTTACCAGGTATTCCTCATCATTCATCCTCTGTGCGCCTGCAATTATCTATTTAACGCTTTAAGAAGCTTAAAGGAAGCCGAAAATCAGAAATTTACTACTGAATTCCTCAGTAAAGCATTGAAGTTCCAATTATCACTTCGGAAAACACCAGCCGAGCCTTTTCCCAGTGGCATTCTGCTAAGAAACCAGGCCCTGTCTGCGCAATCGTGGCAGGCGCATTTGAAACCAAATTTTACCATTGAAAGGTGCCAGAAAAGCTAAGCTTCGCTATTAATTGCCATAAAGCAGCATTTCAACTGCTGCAGACCCTGCATTCACCTTTTCTCAGGCACTTTCACCCTTCTCTGCAAAGAAACTCTGTTGTTATTGATCTACATAAGTGACACAATCCCTAAGCAAAACAGAAACCTCAAAGGAAAGTCATGGACCCCCCTGTAGCTCCCATAGCCCTCAATGTGGCTCCCCTAAATGTTCCTAATAGAACATTTGACACCAGAGCATTGGCAGACCTGGACTACAAGATAGCAGAGGAAATGCTGAGCAGAAGCAGGTTCCATCTGCAAATATTAAACGAGATAAAGATCAAACATGAGAGGGGGACAGACATCCTGGGAATTTGGGAGTCATTCCTCCCAATATTCAAACTTCCTCAGGTTAATCAATTCCCTGAGCTTGTGCACATAGTTGCTGAACACTATGATGCATCCCAGAGAGCAGTGCTAGATGCTGAAGGTTCAATCCTGTTCCTCATTACCCCTGAAGCCATCAGGGAGATGTTGCAATTCCAGACAGAGCATAAGTTGGTCCCTCTGTCACTAGCTGATTTAATAGTACAGGGAGCCAGAACCACAGAGGCCCAAATCACTAAGGTCAACCAGCTCTTCATCAAGGCTGACACTTTGCAGACTCCTCCCATCAACTGCGTTTACCTCAATCAATTGGGCCAAGACCTGGTTGACATGATCAGTCCCATCCTGGGATATGATTCAATAGAACATATTGATGAAACAGTTATACAAATGATGCTTATGTTCTCCCCAGGAAGGAAACCAATCCACTATGATTATGCAACATACATATCAGACAAAATGCATGAACAGTTGATGAATTTGCCAAGAGAAAGAGTGTTTAGGTACACCTCCTACCTATATCATCTGCTCATATACTTCCAGCATGATAAATTATCCTTCCCAAAGAAGAGAGTAGATGCACAGGGCAATCTGAGATCAGTAGTGTATTGGACATCTGTTTTCCACGTATCATGCTACTCTCCATACACCTACTGTGAGTTTATTGATCTTTTCATCCATCCAGCCTTGACTCTACTGATTGGTTCACCTCCTCCTAGACTGACAGAGGACATGAAAAGGTGCCTACATTTGTCAAAAGTATACAGTATTGGGGACTGGTATCTTTACCAACACCACACCGTCATCAGAATATATGGGTGTGAGTTACCCCCATTTAGACTACCCAAATTTGTGCCCATGAGGCTATTTGCCTTAGAATACTTCAGGCAGTTTGGCTATGTGGATATGTTCCACTTCTCAGGCAGAGGCAAGAAAGCACAGCTGAAAATCAAGAGCCAACTTGGCCATTTAGTCTACAATGAAAGGGATGAAGGGTGGAAGGAGGCAGATAGAATACTGGTGGGATTTGGTTTGAAGTACAGTTTTATATGGAAACCCTATGACCCCAACAACTTCATCACAATGAGGAGACTCAAATATAAACTGTCTGCTTACGGTCATCATAGCCTCCCCCAAATTGAAAAATATGCCAATCAAAGCAAGTGGAAAAGGGGAACTCTAGAAGAAGATATAACTCAAAAAGAGCTTGATCAAAGAGCTCTGAACAATCAAAAGAAGATGGCTGACCTTGAGTTTTATGCACAGGTCCCCTCACTGCCAAGCACACAAATTGGAGCAGCAGCCTCCTCTTCAACTACTCCACAGCAAACTACAAAAGTTGCTGGAAAAGTATCAGAAAAAGGAAAGGAAAAGGAAATGGAGGCAGAGCAAGAGCAACAGCAGGAACAGCAGCAAAAACAAAGTCAGCAAGCACAAGAACAAGCAGAAGGGTTACAGCAAGGGCAACAAGAAGACATAGGACAGCAAGAGGAACAGCAGCAAGAAAAACAAGGGCAGGAGCAGCCTGCCCAGCAAAAGGAAACAGTGGATACTCCTCAGACCACTGAACAAGTCATGCCTACAAGACAAGACTCTACATTTGATGCCTCGGTCCTCCAAACCCCTCAAAAGGAGGACACATTTGTCTTTAGGAAAAGGGAAAGAGAAACTCCCTTGACATCCTCTATCAATCAAGGAGAGAAAAGGCAAAGACTCAACGATTTTCCAGAAGAGGATATAGCCATCAGAGAAGCATTGGGCATGGGCCCACCAAGTCAAGAAATTTCAGCAAGTTCCTCCCAGCAGGAACTAGACAGGACAATGGGAGGGGAAGTCAGCTCCTCCAGCCAGCAGAAAGAGGAAAGAGTGAGCATAAAGCAGCAGTTCATAGACATTAAGAGTAGGAGTGACCCAATCAAAGTTCAATTATACAATCACCTACTTAACATGGCTCCTTCCAATCAGCAGAGACTCATGTCTGCTTTTGATGTAGGTGAGGGAAAACTGACATTGAGTCATTTTATGCCTACGGCACTCAAGCCACAGTCTTCTGCTGATTATCTCAGGACCAATTTAGAGGTCCTTGCCAAAGACATACACCCCATGGACAAAATTGAGTTGCATAAACAAACAGGGGAAATGGTGTATGCTTCATTGGCCGATAAGACCTTGGACAACTACAAGTTAACAAGCAGTCTGAATGCTACAGCTTCCCAGCTGGAGCTAGAGAGAGCCTCTTCTCAGGCCAAAGACAACAGGATCAAAACCCTGGAAGAAATCATCATAGAGATTGGGCACAATCCCAATGATATTAAAGGGATACAAGAGATCTTAAAAATCAGAGATGCTGATATGGCTGCACTAAGGAAGAAGGTTAAACTTCCAGCCACTATCCATCCACAGACCGATGAAGTGGCAAAACAAAGGTATGAGCAGGATTCCACTGCTCTGTTAATTTCTGTTTACAAAGAACTTCTGAAGGCACAAGAAAAATTGGGGCAATATGAGGCCACACAAGCACCTCTGAAAGGATCATCAACACAAGCGCAAGAGGGGCAAACATCTCAGCCCCCTCCACAGGTCATTAATCTTGAGGAAACTGCTCCTACTACTGCACCTCCACCTCAGCAAGTTGAACAACCAGCCACATCTACTTCAGCAGCACCCACCAGCACAGATCAGAGCTTAGACATGCAAAAGCTAAAAAGCGAAATACAAGCTTTAGAAGCACAAATGATGCAGCTGAATGAAACTAAGGAGCAGCTGGCCAAGGTGAATGAAAGGCATGACAAAACAAAAAGAGAAGTAGGAGAGAAGGCCAAAGAAATCAAAGCTCTTAAAGACAAAATCAAGGAGCTTGAGAAAGAGCTAAAGCTAGATAAAATCATAGCCGAAATCAGAGCAATGATATGGTCCAATATTGGTAAGTCCATCAATAACCAGTGGCCATACATTGAGACAATCCATGAGCAACTGGAGCTCATTCCAAAAGCGCAGAGGGAAATCAGAACATCAAGGGCCTTATTGGGGAACATGCCTGAAATTGCAACAAAAATGATCAATGTGCTCAATCATAAGACAAGTTCTCAGTTGACCATCATGGGAATCGCAAACAGAACTGATACTATCCAAATGATCAAGAGGGTTCTTACTCTTAGAAGTCTGGTGCAAACGTTAGACAGAATAACCCAGGATATGCAAACTGAGGTAAACAGGTTCTTTGAGAGGTTTCGGGTATTGGAAAGTAAAGGACTCCCTAGCTTGCTGAACAATGGAGGGAGATTATTCACCCATGAAGAATATGCCAAGAGAGTGAATGTTTTTGCCTCATCACAGGTAAATGAGAAGGCCAGCACCTCAGAAGATACAGGGCCTATCACAGGACAGATTTTCTATGGTAAGATAGAAAATCTACTTTTTATAATGAATGAAATGAATCATCTATTTGATGTAGCCCCCAACTTTTTCAAGTATACAAAAGCTGAAGAGACAATGCAGGCCATCCTCAGGCATCAGCTTCCTACACAGGAATGGTGGACAGATGCCATCCAGAGAATTTTGTAAACATTAAGCCATGCATCAATTTCTGTTTTTTTCTATAAATTTTGATGGAAAGAACAGTCAGCAAAATCAGCAGGCATCATAAAGTCAAAGCTGAGCCAACTCAGCAAATGGAGCAGCCAACAAAGCAGGAAAGACAAACGCAGCTGGCAAAGCCGAGAAATTCATTGCGCAGGCAAAAGTAAATGCGTACCTACAGGATCGATACATAGTAATGTAACCGACTCAGTGACTCCTTAAAGTCAAAACAATCATCTGACAGACATAAAGGGCATTTACTCTGCATTTAACGTTGTAATAACTCCCTGCCTACTTTCTGAACACTACTGAAGATATTTTCTCTCTCTCAGATGACTCAATGCCTGAGATATTTTGTATACTTATTTCTATATAAACCCCTGCGCATGATAGAGCAGGGGTTGTTGTAATTTTCCTTGAAGAGCTCTCGCTTGCTGTAAGATTCTCAGAGAAATAATACAAAGGGAGAATGGAATTTCCAAAGCTTGGTGTACTTTGATGCGTTGTGGTGAATGGTGAATGTTGCAGGATTCCAGACTGTTTTCATAAAACAATAAGTTTTCTCAAATCTCTGTATTACATGTTTTCGAGTCTTTTGTTCTCTTTTATTGTTCAGATGTTTTACACTTAATAGCCAAGTAGAAGAATGGTTCCAGGACTTAATCCATGATTACCCTGAACTCAAACTGAGCTATTATCCATGTTTTCCTCAGATACAGTAACAGAAGTGTAATTCTTAGTTGCTGCACTTTGAAACTGTATCTTTCGCTGTGATAGACGTTCCCAGGGATTCAAGTTTGCCCCTGTGACATCTGTCTTTTCTCATAACCAGTCGGTGGAAACATTTAAAAAAGTGAGTGAAAATTCTTGAATGCTTTCATTGTTTTTGTTTGTCTTACCTGTTTCCTCTTATTAATCAAAATTTGTTCTATAAAACATCTAAATGGCCCTGTAAGTTTCACCGGTTCATCTCAAAGTTTCTGGACACCTACAGCCACAGACTCCATTGCCCAATGACACTTAACTCTTTGAGGACTACATCACAGAGACCTGAAAGGAATTCTTCAACCAAAATATAAACAAAACCTGTGCTCAATACCTAGCCTAAAACATTATCATTACAGATACAAATCATAAAGAGAGAGCCCTCTCTGATCACAGTTTGGCTAGAAACAGTGATTAAAAGATTGGTTAGTGGTTACCCCGGCCGTATTCCCTTGGGAGTCATAGGGAACAACCTGGGTGTTAACACACAAGCCATATGCATGTTCATACAATAATCCTTGACAATTCCTTGACATGGAGTCTCTAGCCTCTATATAGGCCTCATACATACATACCATAGGTCATTAGCATGGTTCCCTCATACCATCAACTAATACCATGGGCCTATTACATTATTACTAACTACTTGTGGTCCCTTACATGATATGGGTTAACCACCTTATTTATTACTATGGCCCATCCCATTATTACATTATTACCTTGGATACCCTCCTTGGTACCCCATATTATCCCCGCTAGGTATATAACATTCCACCCCCCTTAGCATGTTTCTTCCCTGAAACATGGGAAGAACACAAATAATAAGATCTACTAAAAAGAGTAGTCCACTGGTACCATGCATGTGCATCTAGCCATCCAAGAGAAAGGTGAACCCTCGATCTTGCTGGTGCCCCACTCGCTTGAGAGGGAAGTTGACCATGGCAGCTCTTCTGTGTTGATTTGTAGTAAGTGGATCGTCGCCCCTCTCTATATGCCATGCAGGGGTTGTTGTCCTTGTAACTAATTTGTTGCCACCTTGTTGGGTGATGTGGGTGGTGATATGCTGACGGTGTATCTTTCTTTAATTCGCCACCTAATGGAGCCTGATTGATATCTGGTACATGTTTTGGTGCCTGCTGTTGTTTCTTATCTTCCAATATTGCCTCAACCACTGAGTCCTCATCCGATGTAACATTTTCTACTTCAACCTCTTTGGACTCTACCTATTTTTCTGGTACCTGGTTTGATGTTTGTGTTTGGTTTTCAACCATCAATGGCTCATCATCTGATATGTCAGTCCCTGGAACATCTTCTACTTCAGCGTGTTTATTAATGGAAATATCATGTAATGTAATTTTCTTCTTTTTATGCCAGAGCTTCAGGAATTTCTTCTGCACATTAATATTAATAGTACCCACCTCTTCCATCCAAGGGTATCCCAAAACAACATCCACATTAGCCATATCTGAAGCATAAAAATTAGAATGCAATACATACTTGTCCATAGAAATCTTCAAATCTTTATAAACTTGAACATCCTCATTATCAATCTGTGCGGTTTCAATGTGTTTTGCTGGAACTTGCAATCTTTTTGCCAAATTAACACTTATAAGATTTTGCTTGCAACTAGGATTTATAGACACAACGATTTTCTCCTTCTGAATCAATCCATGAACCTGCAATAAAGATATACCAGTAGGAAATAACCCCATATGTTTCTCCTTATCTTGTTTTCTAGTATGAGACCATCAGTCTAAAAGGAATTTTTCAAATTCTTCATCAGGCAAGTTGTAACACTTCTTTTGGTTAAGTAATCCCCACCATGTGGCTGCATCATCTCTAAAGAATTGCACTGCAAACCATTTCCAATATGACTTCAACCAATTGTTATAGATCTAACCCAGAAATATTATAGATCTGATATAAAAATATAAGATAATGCAAATAAACCCAGAAATAATATGAAATGATTCTTTATTAATCAAACCCTTAAGGTAGGGCAACACCATACATTCACTCCTTAAGGAAGGAGAGCACTCCACAAGCCATATGCATGTTCATACAATAATCCTTCACTACCCACCATTTCCAATTGTTTCTCCATAACCACTTCTGTTTTTTTATGTATTCTTCAATAGTAGGACCACTATTTTTTCCTGTAAAATAAAGAACCTTGCTAGAAGCCATGAAGAGAGTTTTGAAAAAAATTCACTTACCTGGCGAAAATTTGAAATTGTCACAGTTTAGTCAATATTGCTCAGAATCCCTATTATGACCTATTTTTGAAAATGGAACAACCATTCTGCATCTGCCCATGTGATATAAATTTTGATTCAGGCAACGAAATTTCAAATCTGCGCTGCAACTCTCCCGCCGTCACCAAAATTTCTGCAAAAAAGAGCTGATTTTAAATCAGCGATATCTCCCTCATCCGGACTCCGATTCAACTGATTTTTTTTTGAAATTGAGTGTTTTTTCACACAGAATCCAGATCTACAATTAGATTTTGCAGATCTTGCACCAATATGTCCAGATCGGTGCCGCAAATTCGCTGCCCCGAAAAATTATCTGCAACCCCACTGATTTTTAAATCAACGATATCTCCTTCATCCGGACTCCGATTCAACTGATTTTTTTTTTAAATTGAGTGTTTTTTCACATAGAATCTAGATCTACAATTATATTTAATATATCTTTCACCAAAATGTACATATCTGATCTGCAAACTCGCCGCCCCTAAAATCCTGCAAAAATAAAAAATAAAAAATTCTCCACTTTTGTGCCCAAGAAAGTGCTCTAATACCACTTGTTATAGATCTGATCCAAAAATATAAGATACTGCTCTGATACCACTTGTTATAGATCTAACCTGGAAATACTATAGATCTAATATGAAATTATAAGATAATGCAAATAAACCCAGAAATAATATGAAATAATTCTTTATTGATCAAACCCTTAAGGTAGGGAAACACCATACATTCACTCCTTAAGGAAGGAGAACACTCTACAATCCATATGCCTATTCATACAATAATCCTTGATAATTCCTTGACATGGAGTCTCTAGCCTCTATATAGGCCTCATACATACATACCGTGGGTCATTACCATGGTTCCCTCATACCATCAACTAATACCATGGTCTCATTACATTATTACTAACTACTTGTGGTCCCTTACATGATATGCGTTAACCACCTTATTTATTACTATGGCCCATCCCATTATTACATTATTACCTTGGGTATCCCCCTTGGTACCCCATATTATCCCCCCTAGGTATATAACAGTCTCAAGCACAATTATTCACTATCTTAAACAAAAGATGGGATAACACCAATACTGCATAAGATCAAAACATTATGTTCCTTTACTAATATGAAATTGGAATGAATTTATATGCAATGGTTGCGACATACGACCATATATAATCATCTCATACCCGAAGTTAACACAGGATATTCTAATTATGCATAGCAGTCACATGCACATTATTCAATCAATTCATATGCAAGAACAACCTAAGCAATTTCTCTTATATTCTTATAGAATTGACAACATAGAGAGTAAGGAGTCAAAATACAAAAAAGCCCATGCAAACTAGATTATCTAAAAGGAAGTCACTTGGAAAACCGAGCACCACAACCCAACCTAGAACTGTCTTCCACCAGTTCACCCCCAAGCTGAGAGTCCTTACCATGGATTAACTGCCTCCTATTGATCTCTTCAATGGGTATTTAATACCCTCTTTCATGATATGGTTTCCATTAGAAACTGTTGACACCTAATCTTCATGATTGGGAATTTTATGTAAATAAATAAATTGGGAAGGTGAACAGTCATCGGGAGATGAACTGAACAATCACTCCCTATTGTATATAACAATGGGTTACCTATGGAATAATAGACGAATCAGTTGTTTGTTTTGGAGAGTTACTGCCTGGCCTGACATGGTATCAGAGCCAGCTCCATTTTTGGCATAGTCTTGTAACTCCCTTCTGCTAGTTTCATGCAGTCTGTCCACTGCTGGGCTCTCTGTCCCTCTGTTCCCTCCACAGTGACTGCCACTGTCTAAACGCTGCACATAGACCAGTCCGCCCAGTCCGCCCTCTAACAGTTCGCACAATTTTTGCATGATTGTAACGTCTCTCAGTCTTCCAGAAGTGGAGCAGAAGTCGCCGGATTCACCTCGCCTCTGTCTTACCAAAAAAAATTTCTTTGCCCAGCATTGTGGTATCACGCTGGAAATGCTTGAAATAATTTGGATATGGAGTTATAAAAGGATTGTTGGTATTTGGAAACATTTCAAGGCAGATGCCATGAATGCACTGCTCACCGTATCGGCCAACCAACCTCCTATGGTCGCCATTGTTTAGTTGATTAATTGGATCATATTTCTCTTCACCACATAGAATGTATATCCGTATATCTCTTGCGGCCACAAATTCCAAAACGACCGGGTTAGACCCCTGACGATGCCTGAAACGCATTATGACGGTGTCTGCTATGTGCTTGAGCAGATGATCTAGAAGCCTCATTCCTTTGAACGACTGATCATTCCTTCCAGGTCTTCGATACCTATCACTGGAATACTCTTGGAGTAAGGGACGTCAAACATCCGAGGGTGTTTTCTTTTCCTCTGCGTGTTGAAGCTTACTGCCCGTCCTGCATGGAATCCCATAAGTTTACTGCGTGTTGAAGCTTTGAGATTTTCTATGCCCACGAGAGTCAAACCTAGTTTTCTCAATTTTAGGTGCACGGGGCCGTGGATTTCGACGATATTATCCTTCCCTAGAATGCTCATGAATGCATCTGGATAAGCCATCTTGAACAGTCGTCCTTCGTTTTGGAAAACAAATTGGTTTGTTTCCACGCTAGCACTTATGATGGTAGGCTGCCCAAATATGTGGGTTTTGAAAACGTCTCCATACTTGGGTTGAAGCTTACTGCCTGGTTACTATTCGAACTTCTTCTCTTAGCGCAGGCCGTAAGATTGGCTTGCCTGGAACTGCTTCCTTTTCATAACCAGTGTTTTATTGCTCGTGAGAAGATTTTTCCATTGTTAATAGAGCCTATGGAGGTGTTTTATCTGGTTCAGTTGTACGTGACCGAATTATTAGAGCATTTTTAGTCGAAGAATAGAAGATTGTCAAGAAGGTTTTGAAAGTCTAGAAGCTGTTCACATATTTACGTGTTTTTAATAAGGCTGTTGGTGTGGTATTTACGCTGATTATATTAATGCTATGTTGGAACGCCGATATGTTTTTAAACGCTGTCCCATTGGTATACATTATGTTTTAAACGTTGTCCGATATGTTGTTTAAACACTGTGCTTAAACAATATGTATACATTACTGTGTGCATCTCTTAAGAGTGACTTTTATGAGCAGTCCTAGACGCATGTTTAGTACACACTTGTGGCTAATGTTTTTAAAGCCTTAAAGCAGTAGAAAGATTCGGTCTCCATATTTTTAACACTACCATATGTTTTAGCGCTGGAAGGAAGTCTGGTTATGGGCTCAGGTCTAGAGAATCAAAGGGATTTATGGTGATTTTTTAGTCTTTTCAGTGAATTTTGAAATTGTAATACCGTTGTTGCTCCAACTTTGTAGAGCTCGCGGTTAATACCGTTGCTGCTCCAACTTTGTAGAGCTCGCGGTGAATGACTGATTATTTTTAAACAACCAAAGTTATTTCCCACAGAAATATTTTGAGTACAATTTCACTGTATATCAGCAGAAATAATTTTTGTTACAGTATGCATTCAAGAGAAAGAGGAAGATATTTCAGAGGCAGGGGGGCAGACATTCTCAAGGAGAAAAGGCAGATCTGCATTGCATTCGCTGCAAAAGAAATGGATCACATGATGCCTCTACATGCAAGATACCATGGGACAAAATTGACTAGAAAAGAAACCAACAGAGAGGTAAAACTGATGATACAGACAAAGGTAAAGCACCTGAATCCGCTCACTATATTGAGGCACAATGTAACATTGGAGTAAATGAAGATTTGTTTAATGCTTCACTTGCTTCTTCGAAAAATGATTAGTTGCTTGATTCATGAGCAACCTGTCATATGACTTATAGAAAAGATATTTTTGAAGATTTCACTGACAATGTTGATGGAGCAGTATACTTTGCAGATCAGTCAAAAATCAAGCCATCAGGGCTTGGCACAATTAGGCTTAAATTGCCTGGTCTTCCAGACTTTCTTTTGGATCATGTTCTATATCTCCCACAGCTCAAAAGAAACTTGTTGTCCTTGGTTCACATCCGTTAGCAAGGTCACTGCATTCATATGTTTGATGGCAAGCTTGAGGTAAGAAAAGCATCTGACCACTCACTTGTCATGAGGGGTATAGAAGAAAAAAGGCTTCTCAAACTGCAAGGAACCTCTGCTCATGCACAACATTTCTCATATATTTCTCATCATGAAGAAGGTACACTTCCATCAAGTTTATTATGGCATGCTAGATTTGGACATTTGAACTATGACAGTCTCCGCTTATTGAAGAAAAATGGTGTTGTTGGTTTGCCTACAATTCCTAGGAAACATAAGCAATGTGATGCTTGCATTCTAGGAAAGAATAGCAGACAGTCTTTTCATGATTCATATTCAAGAGCACATAGGAAGCTTGAACTCATTCATTCAGATTTATGTGGTCCAATGCCTGTTCCTTCTGCAAATGGAAATAAATATATCATGACATTTATTGATGATTACACCAAAATGTGTTGGGTTTATTTATTGAAGAACAAATCTGATGCCTTTCAAACATTCAAGAATTTTCATAAATGGATTGAAAATCTTGGATTTGAGAGATCTGTGGTTTTTATCTTTTGAATTGATCGGAGAATCCACAGTGTAAACATTTTTGAACCAACGTTTCGAATCCCAAGTGGGATCCATCATCAGGGTTGAAGAATGATGATAAGAGAAGAGCAAGCAGGGAGAATAAATACTAACGAGGCCAAAACTATCTAAGGAGGAACAAACAGTCGGCTAGAACCCTAATTTTAAATTATTATTATTTTTATTTTATTTTATTTTAATTATTCTTAATAATTATCATTCAAATAAATTAATATAATAATAACTTATACATTAATTAATATAATATTAATATTAATATGATACTAAATAATTATTATATAATAAATAATTAACTATTACTAAATAATAATAATTAAAATTTTTCTTTTTTATAATACCAATTATTAATTAATAACTAAATTAATAAGATCAAAACATATTATAAATGAATAATATTTACACCTAACCTAAATAATAAATTTTTAAATCATATTAATTGATTAATATATTAATTTAAATTATTTTAGAAAATATAAATAATTATTAATTATTAAAATAGATGAATATAATAATTCATATATTAATTAATAAGATAGCTGATAAATAAATTAACATAGACTTTTTATATAAAATCTTTTTATATAATTAAATTAATAATGATCAACTATTCGAATTCAAAATAAATTAAATTAATAAATATTTGATCTTATTAATAATTAATTTTTACTAGATTAATATAATAATTCATATATTTATAAAATAACTAATGTATAAATCAAAATTAATATTAATAATCAATTATTTTATAATAATTAATTAATTTCTATTTTTATTTGAATAATGTATAATAATTATTTAATAATTGATAATTATTATTATTATTATATACTAATAATTGAATATTATATTAATAATTATTAATAATTAATAATTATTAATTATTAATTATTAATTATTAATTATTATTAATTAATTATAAAATTAATGTCTTATAATAAATTAATAATTCTTATAATAAATATTATAAAGAATAAATTAATAAATTCTATATATTTATTACATTATATTAGAAAACATAAATAGTTAATATATAGTTAACTAATGAATAAATTAATTGATAGCTCTATAAAGAAAGGAATTAAATTATTATAGAATAAAAGAGGACAACATACCTGAGGACGCATTACCTGGGGATGGGATGGCGACTTTTAACTTCATTGATCAAGGGCAGCCATCTTCCGCTAATTTCCAAACCATTGTCTCTATTCAGATTCTGAGGATACTTCATAATTTCAAGAACTTCTCTGATCTTCCGTCTTTGATGGTGTTCCTCTCTTGCGATAATCGAAGCGTTTTCCAGGCAAATATGGTGCTTAGTCTTCAAGGAGTGTTCTGCCAGTGCTGAGGTACGAGATCTTCCATTCTTGATATCAGCGCCATGTTCTTTGAGCCTTGTCTGGAGGGAGCGACCTGTTTCACCTATGTAGCTTTTTCCACAAGAGCAGTCTATCTTATAGACTCCCTTAAGCTGAAGATTGTCAATATCATCTTTAACAGACTTCAAACCTTGTCTGATGGTACCCGGAGCTGAGAAATGAGTGAAGATGTTCTTCTTTCTTAGGATTTTTGCGATTTTGTCTGTAACACCAAGGATATAAGGAAGAAAAATCTTACCCTGAGGTTGATCTTGCGCCTTATGCTCATGGGATGCCAACTTTCTTTCAGCTCTCTCTATGGCTTTTTTAACCTCATGCTCTTTGTAGCCTATATTCTTGAAAACTGAAACCAAATGCCTCTTTTCTTCAATCAGATGCTCTGAGTCGGAAATTCGAAGGGCTCTGATGGCAAGGGTGTTTAGAACACCAAACTTCTGGGCCGGGTGATGGTGGGAATCCGCATGGAGGTAACTTTCCGTGTGGGTAGACTTTCTGAAAACCTTGTGGCCTAGAGAGCCATCTTCCTTTCTGATGATTAGAACGTCCAAAAATGGGATGCTCATATTTTCTTCAAGTTCCATTGTAAATTTTATTTCTGGAGAGATGGAGTTTAAGTGAATGAAAAACTTATCAAGTTCTGCTTTACCATGGGTCCATTTTATGTTGGTATCATCGACAAAACGCTTCCACCACGCCGGCTTTAAAGGATAAGATTCAAGGGCCTTCTTTTCAAAGTGTTCCATATACAAGTTGGCTACGATCGGTGATAGGGGTGATCCCATAGCCACACCTGTTGTCTGCTCATAAAATATTCCTTGGAAGGTGAATACTATTGACCTTAAGCAGATTTCCGCCAGCTTTGCAGTCTCCGGATCAGTAACATCTTTTATAACCTGAATGGCTTCATCAAGAGGAATCTTTGTGAATAAGGAAACCACGTCAAAGCTAACAAGAATTTCATCACGTTCCATCTTTTCATTTTTGATAAGATTTACAAAATCATGGGAGTCTTTGATGAAGGAATCAGTATTTCCGACAAGGGGTTTTAGGATTTTAGCAACATATTTTGCAAGCTCATATGTTGGGGAGCCAATAGTATTGACAATGGGTCTAAGGGGAACCCCTTCCTTATGGATCTTGGGTAATCCATAGATTCTGGGGATGGTTTCACAAGATGGGGTTAATTTCTTCTTTAATTTTCCGTCAAGATTAGAATCTGAGATGATCTTTTTTACCTCCTTCATGATTTTGGGGATGGGATTATTGTTCAACTTCTTATAACTGCCACAGTTTAGGTGATCATTCATTTTGCGCACATAGTCTTCTTTATCTAAGATGACTGCTGCTCCTCCTTTATCAGCTTTAAGAACCACCACCTTGTCATTGTTTCGCAAAGATTTGAAAGCTTTTTGTTCCTCCCTACTCAGGTTGCTTTTGGGAGCATTGGCTTTTCTCATGATGAGAGAAATTTCTTGCCTTAATGCTTCTTTTTCATCCAGAGGTAGGTTACTGATCCCATCTTCTATGTTGCATATCATGCTCTCAATGGGGAGGCTTCTAGGAGCAACCGCAAACCCCATACCCTTGCTGAGAACATTGGTTACTAGAGGATCTAATTCTTGGGAAGAAAGGTTGACCACTTTTCTATTAGGTCTTGGCTCACCGGTATTCTCTGAAGACATATCTTTTCCTTCTATCTGGACATTCATGACTAAGCCTTGATTTTTATTGCTTCCCATGCCATCACCAGAGTTCAGAATGCGCTCACAATTATGCGACTTGAGAGTACTTAATGAATTGTATTCAAAGTTATTCTATAATAATTTAATTCCTTTCTTTATAGAGCTATCAATTAATTTATTCATTAGTTAACTATATATTAACTATTTATGTTTTCTAATATATTGTAATAAATATATAGAATTTATTAATTTATTCTTTATAATATTTACTATAAGAATTATTAATTTATTATAAGACATTAATTTTATAATTAATTAATAATAATTATTAATTATTAATTATTAATTATTAATTATTAATTATTAATTATTAATAATTATTAATATAATATTCAATTATTAGTATATAATAATAATAATAATAATTATCAATTATTAAATAATTATTATACATTATTCAAATAAAAATAGAAATTAATTATTTATTATAAAATAATTGATTATTAATATTAATTTTGATTTATACATTAGTTATTTTATAAATATATGAATTATTATATTAATCTAGTAAAAATTAATTATTAATAAGATCAAATATTTATTAATTTAATTTATTTTGAATTCGAATAGTTGATCATTATTAATTTAATTATATAAAAAGATTTTATATAAAAAGTCTATGTTAATTTATTTATCAGCTATCTTATTAATTAATATATGAATTATTATATTCATCTATTTTAATAATTATTAATTATTTATATTTTCTAAAATAATTTAAATTAATATACTAATCAATTAATATGATTTAAAAATTTATTATTTAGGTTAGGTGTAAATATTATTCATTTATAATATGTTTTGATCTTATTAATTTAGTTATTAATTAATAATTGGTATTATAAAAAAGAAAAATTTTAATTATTATTATTTAGTAATAGTTAATTATTTATTATATAATAATTATTTAGTATCATATTAATATTAATATTATATTAATTAATGTATAAGTTATTATTATATTAATTTATTTGAATGATAATTATTAAGAATAATTAAAATAAAATAAAATAAAAATAATAATAATTTAAAATTAGGGTTCTAGCCGACTGTTTGTTCCTCCTTAGATAGTTTTGGCCTCGTTAGTATTTATTCTCCCTGCTTGCTCTTCTCTTATCATCATTCTTCAACCCTGATGATGGATCCCACTTGGGATTCGAAACGTTGGTTCAAAAATGTTTACACTGTGGATTCTCCGATCAATTCAAAAGGATTGAAAATCATGCACAATCTCATATTGGGTCTATTCGCACTAATAATGGAAAAGAATATACATCAAATGAATTTGAAAACTATCTTCGCCAACATGGGATCAAACATCAAACAACTGTGCCTTATAATCCCCAACAGAATGGTGTAGCTAAAAGAATGAATAGAACAATCTTGAATATGGTATGATCCATGCTTTTCTTCAAAAATGTAAAGATAATGTTTTGGGCTGATGTTGTTCTATGTGCTGCATATATAAGGAATAGATGTCCATCTAATGCTATAAGAAACAAGACTCCTTATGAATTGTGGTATGGACATGTTCCTTCGGTAAAACATCTCAGGATCTTTGGTTCCACCTGTTATGCTTTGATACCAAAGGTACATAGAAACAAACTTGGTGCTAGAAGTCATAAGTGTATCTTCTTGGGGTATTCAAAAACCTCTAAAGCATACCGCCTCTATGATGAAGTAAATAAAAAGTTTGTTGTATCTAGAGATGTAATTTTTCTTGAATCATCCAAATCTAACAATGTTGTTGAGCGGCAACTTGATCGCTTGGATAGATTCGCAAAAACGAAATCATTTCAAGAGTTTGATAATCAGATTCCACATCTTGAAGGGGGGATTCCTATACTAGATCAACATGTGGAATCTTCTTCTGAAGAACAATATCCCCTGCATGAAACTCCAACAACGGATGATGCTTTAAGTGATGTAATTGATAGAATTGGGAGACTCAATCTTGATTCAGTCCCAACTCAATCAATAGATCAGCCTGGACCATCTCAGAAATGTCCCCCGAAGTGGCTGAAAAAGACACTTGAAAGTGTTCATCCTGATGAAATTGGAAAAACAGGAACCAGAAACTCAAACCAACAAAATGGAGGTGATGTAGATGAATCTAATTCACCTATTGATATGGATGTTACTTATGATTGTGAATTGAACTTGTCTACAGATTTTGAACCAACTTCCTTCAAAGAAGTTGCTTCTCATGATGAATGGAAAGAAGTGATGCAAAAGGAGTATGATGCCCTCATAAAGAACGGCACTTGGACGCTGGTTGATCCTCCATTTGGAACCAAACCAATTGGCTGCAAGTGGGTCTACAAGAACAAGTACAAAGCTGATGGCTCACTTGACAAGCACAAAGCTAGGCTTGTGGCAAAAGTTTTTGCACAGAAGGAAGGGGTCGATTATGAGGAAACTTTTGCGCCCACAGCAAAATGGGCCACCATCCGGACACTCTTTGCACTAGAAGCTCAGAACGGTTGGAAAGTCCATCAAATGGATGTAAAAACTGCATTCTTGAATGGAGATCTAAAAGAGAATGTTTTTATGTCCCAGCCTAAAGGATTTGTTGTGAAAGGACATCAACATAAAGTATGCAAACTTGTGAAGTCCTTGTATGGCCTCAAACAAGCACCGCGAGCCTGGTATGAAAAACTAACTGAGCATCTTCTTAAACTCAACTTCAATCATTTTGATCTTGATGATGCAACTTTATTTGTCAAGAAAGTTGGCAAAACAGTTGTGTACCTTGTGGTATATGTAGATGATATTTTAATGACAAGGAATAATGAAAGCTACATTGCATCCATAAAGAAGGAATTGGGGAAAAGTTTTGAAATGATTGATTTGGGTTATGTTCATTACTATCTTGGCATTGAAGTAACCCAACATCCAAAATCCATATTTCTTTCTCAAAAGAAATACATTGGAGATTTGTTAAACAGATTTTGCATGACAAAGTGCAATCCTCTTTCTACTCCAATGGAACAAAACTTAAAGCTCACATCTATTGAAGGAGAGGAATTTGAGGATGCAACAAAGTATAAATAGCTTGTAGGAAGTCTCATCTACCTCACTACTACCAGAACAGACATTTCATTTACTATTGGAATCCTCTCCAGGTTCATGCAAAAGCCTTGTGAGGGACATTGGTCTACTGCAAAAAGAGTTCTAAGGTACTTGAAGGGAACTCAAGACCTTGGAATCAAGTATACACAGGTGGATGACTTCAGCTTGATTGGATACTCTGATTCAGACTTCGATGGAGACAAAGAAACTGGGGTATCTACTTCAGGATATGCTATGAGTCTTGGATCGGGAGTTGTCTCCTGGAGATCACGCAAACAATCAGTTCCAGCAGATTCCACAACAGAAGCAGAATACGTGGCAGCAGCTGAAGCAACGAAAGAAATTGTGTGGCTCAGGAAAATTCTTGAAGATTTGCAGGTTAAACAAGTACAATCAACTCCACTCATGATTGATAACACCTCTGCAATAAAGTTGGCCAAGAACCCTAAGTTCCATGATCGAACAAAGCATATCAATACTAAATATCATCTGATTCGACATCATGTTGAGGCCAAAACAATCCATCTCCGTCATTGTTCCACAAATGAGCAAATTGCAGACATCTTCACCAAAGCACTTCCAAGGGAAAAGCTTGAACGATTCAGAATGATGCTTGGACTCACCAACATCCCTTCAGATTATGGGAGGGAATGTTGACACCTAATCTTCATGATTGGGAATTTTATGTAAATAAATAAATTGGGAAGGTGAACAGTCATCGGGAGATGAACTGAACAATCACTCCCTATTGTATATAACAATGGGTTACCTATGGAATAATAGACAAATCAGTTGTTTGTTTTGGAGAGTTACTGCCTGGCCTGACAGAAACGTCCCGCTTTTCTGGATTTTTTTTATCCATTTTCCTAGACTTTTCCCAAAAAAGCTCGCCTTTATCTCCCACGAGGTTTTTTCTCATAAAAGAGTGCCTTTATCTCCCGCCAGTTTTATATGTTTTTTTCTTAATTTAGCATATTTCTCTAGCTAGGTAGCTTAATTGATATTTATCTCCAAATCCATTAAGCTTATCTAGATTTGGATCTAGAAGTCTTATCATGAAAGAATTATCCATTCTCATTCACTAACGGGATTTAGAAATAATATCATCTCTTGGTGTCTTGCTTTTTCGAGCGATTAAATTATTTTCTTAAGTATTTACTTTCATTGTTACATATCAGACCTCGATTTTCTTAGCTTAGGTCAATAGAGTCTTACATACAATGATGGGGTGTTACATACTCCCCCCCTTAAATTTACATCATCCTCAGTGTATTACTGCATTGTAAAAAAAAAAATCTCATTCACACGTAGCCGTTTTTTGAATTTAAGGCTCCCATGTCCTTTCCATATAAATCATATCTTTGAATATATATTGGTTACAAAGGAGTTCTACAATGAAATCTCCTTCCATTGCTACCAGTAACATTTTTTTCTATCAATTTTCATAGAGATTTTAGATGCAAATACTCAACTTTGTTTAGGAGAGCTACTATCATAACTTGATATAGAGTACTATTATTTGAGTGACTATGGGTTATATTTCCCACCATGAAAGAAATTCATGTTCTTCCAATTCATTTGTGTTCTTTCCAAACACTTGCTTCCTGCAGTTTTCTTGCATTAGTCAAAACAAGTTAAACTAGCACATTTGACTAATCGACATGTATAAAATATCATAACATGTTAGCTCACACATAACCATAAAAACTAATAACCCATATGTAACCATAATAAATCAGGATCATATGTCATATGCATACTAAGACTAAAACAAAATATTCATACTTATCCTTAGTTTCCACCTTTGTCTTTCCTTTGTATGCACTTTGGATCGGTTTCCACACTAGGCAATCATCCAGTGACTTGTCCTCAACCATGCACACCTACACATGGTGTGCATGACACACATACCGCTATAAATTTCATATATAATCCTTCACTTCATGCATACATACCAATACCATATGTATCGTTTATACACAGTACCACCTGTACACGTGTATCGAATACCAAATTCCCATAGCATCGCTTGCATGACATATACTTCATCCACATGTTTTCAATCATGTTAGTATTATGCCAAAAATTCTTGTAATTTTTCATTCACACTACTTTTAGGTAAGCCCAATCAGACCATGTTTGGTTTGTTGATTTGAGAATACGGAATTTATGGACCCGTTTGATTTTTGCATAACTGAATTTTTTATATGTGAAAGTATTCAAGTGCTTTTATTTATATAATATTTGTCATGCATCTTGTGGTTGTAGGGAAATTTCAACAAATGATAACATAGATGCATAATACAACTTTACAAAACCCATAACTTTGAGTTTTGGCATTGAATCTATCCCATTGACAACGTTTTAATAACAGTGGAATATGACCTCCTCTTAATTGTAAAGCAACTATTGACTATGATAGTGTTGGGCATCGGGTCCCCCATATCAAGTTTTGGGGCTCAAAGCCCAAGTTTTGGTCAAAGATGTTGTAAAAATCTGGGAATTGCGAGTGCGAAGAGCAAAGTAGGGGTTAAGTCATAGGGTTTTCCACCTTAAAATAATGTAATGAATGTAAACTCATGTCAACCTACCCATGGTCTGCGGACCATGGGATTATATAAATAGAGGGAGGCTCTAAGTTGTAAAGAGATTTGAGATGATAGAGAGTAGCGAAAGAATGGTTCAAGCTTAGAGTAGAATTCTAAGTGTCTTGGGTTGTAGTAGTAGGAAGAGGCTCTCTAGCTGAGTGTGCAGATGCCTAGTAGAGTCTGCAACTCAGTGCACAGAGCCCTGCGGCTGAGTGCATAGGGTGGGGTCGAGTCTGTAATTGGGACAGAAAGCTAATAAAGAGAAGTTATTCTAATTTTGTGTAATTTTTGTGCATTATCTTCTTTATGTTTATTTTCATTTATGTATCACGCACACTGATATGAATGTTGAATATGCTGTAATAACCATAAATCTTGCACACACAAGTTAAGTAATTGGTTAATTAGTGAGGAACTTGGGTAATATATGGGTCACGCCCTGAGTAGGGATGTGTGGAAGCCGCACCGCAACTTGCGAAGGGATCACAAGTGCGCATAGTGATAGGTCAGACCGTGGACCTCTAGAAGCCCATCAGACATCCCAAGGGTGCGGAAACTTGGTTCTAGCACCCTATCATGCTACCTTGGGTGAGACCTCAGTCCATGCTCCATGGACTGTTGCCGAAAGGGCTAGTAGTACTGGGATTTTCTTGGCTAAATCACCTCTGAACCTGGGTTAGGCCCCACTAAGCCAACAAATGGTTCCTTTGCCGGGACTGGGATTTGCATAAAGGATGTTTGATGTCGTGCCATTGGAACCCTAGAAATAAATAAATTGAAGAGTGGTTGGACAGGAAGATTCACGAGTCGCAATGCAGGAAATCAGAAATTCATGAGTATCTAAGGAATAGTTGTTGGATCGCTACTTGTACACTGAAATCCATGAAATTTCCTTTACATCCTTTCCTTTTGAGCTGTATGAGTGGATCACGAAGTTAGCAGACAGACAGGGAAGGTGTAGGCTCGACAAACTAATAGTGTGGACTCCAGAACTAGTGCACAAACAAGAAGCCTCAGAAGATAAGATAGTACGAGTTGTGGACCACTATCTCGACTAAATAATAAGAGGATTTATCACTGATTTCACAGTAGACATGACTGTCAACTACAACGAGGCAGAGCAACGTTTTCTCAAGTGACCACGACGTAAGTATATTAAATCTTTGAACACTTGGATTAATATGTTGTTGTGTGAAAAGCAGGTTATACAAATAAATTAATGTTTGGGACTACACGGAGTGGAAGGATCTACAGAACTAGAAGTAGTGAATAATTAGAAAACAGTCCATTAATTTTTCCCTCACGGGAGAGCGAGGACGAGCTCGTGAAGGTTTCTTCGAGAAGCGCAATCAGTTTGATAAGGCAGTGAATTCTGCGTCTACCACCCCCACCCACACCACCACCTACTTCACCCCCCTCACCTCCATCTCCACCCACTCCGCCTCTGCCACCTCCACAATTTAGTATGGCAAGCACGATCAAACTACTAGTATTCAGATGAGTAGGGAATGAAGATCCAGACAAATTCTGGTTTATGGTAAGAGCAGTATGGGAAGCACAGTGTGTCGTGGATGATAATATTAAAAAGGCTACACTACTGAGCATGCTACAGGATCCTGCATTAATGTGGTATATCAAGCATTCTAAAGACCACCCGAACACAGGAATTGTAGAGATCTAGACCGTGTTGAACAGGGAATTTAGCAAGCCAAAATCAAAGACGCAATCAATCATTGGGATTAAAGAGATCGTGATGCTCCCGGGAAATACCCTGTGGGATCTAGACCAAAGGCTGAAGAGTGCGAGCCACAAAGACAATATGACGTTAACGGATGCAAAGCATCGCACATGATTTATGGCCGCACTTACGTGACACTTAAGGACGGCTCTATCACAACAAAAACTTTCTACCTAGGCCGAGGCATTGGAGATGGCAATGAGACTACATCAGACCCCTATACAAGACCCCAAGTTGCGAGTGCAACAAATCCATGTGCAACTGCAGAATCTTTGTCTAGAGATGTAGAGTTTGAAATAGGATAGGGGACCTCAGCTAGAGGTGCGCAAGGAAGTATGGTGCATAAAATGCAAAGGCCAAGGCCATGACAAAGATTACTATCTAGTGTTTGCGAACTACTTGGTAGGAGGAGGGCCAATGCCATCAAGACTAGAGGCATAGGTGGGGCCGAGCATGGCATCTACATTATGGTGCACGATCTGCCAGATAGGAGGAAAACATACCATGGATAATTGTGATCTGTTGCAGAAATATACACAGACGTTCCAGCAGTTGTTATGTAATTTTTGAAGGTAGGTAGGCCATGATGAATGCACCTGTCGAAGCTATCAACTAATGATGGATCAGACTCGTGCCTGCAAGGTGCAGGCCGAAATGTGGGCCCTCGACCCAAATGCAGGGATGGTGTGTGTTGGGTTCCAGGGGCACGGTCAGGGTCGAGGTGGAATGGGACGAAGAAGGGGTCGGGACCAGATAATTTCTTACAATTGTGGAGGGCCAGGGCACTATACCCGTGATTGTACAAACCCAACTAAGATATCATGTTAGTACTATAATCAGTTTGATCATGAGGAAGAAGATTTCCCTTCGTTGATAGCGAAGATGTATGAAAAAGGGGCACTCCAGCCCCCTCCGACCTGCAAGAAGAAGACCCAAATGTAAACATGATGCTCAGGAGCGATATGACAATGGGAGATGTAAAGAGAAGCAGCCAGAAGAAAGCGTGTGGGTTCGCAAGGCTCCTACAAATGAACCCCAGTTTGATTTAGAACGCGTGAAGGAGACATTCATGGAAGCTAAGAAGAGCTTCACAGAGACCTCCACTTCAGGTAGTAACGATCAACTAGAACCAGGAATGGATCCTTCCATGCTCACTACCTTTCTGAATACATGCATAAAACTGTTGTGCGACAACAAGGTAGTAAAAGGGCTACAAGAACTTATCACTAGGTGCATGGGGTCAGGAGAACCACACATGGTCTGAAAACTGGGAAAGCATGCATTCCGCATAGGAAGGGAGATGAGGTTGACTGCACAAATATGCAAGTACAAAATGGATCAGGTAATCTTGGATCTGGGCTCGGACATGAATGTACTACCAAAGAAAACATGCGAATGCATGGGTAGGCCTGCGTTACAATGGTCCCCTATTCAGTTATGAATGGCGAACCAACAGAAGATTTTTCCCATGGGAAGATTGCAAGGGGTGATAGTCGATATTGAAGTCACGAGCACGCATGCGATTCTGAAGTGATAGATATTGTCAATGACAGCAATCCCTATCCCGCACTACTATGAATAGATTGGGCTACTGATATGAATGGAGTCATAAATCTGAAGAAGCACAAAATGACCTTTGAGAAAAAGTCACTACGCATAGTAGTACCACTAGACCCAGACGATCTTGACTGTATCTATAAGATAACTACACAAGAAGAGGATTGGGTGAAGTTGACTGTGGATGGAAGGATTTTTTGGGAGCGCGAGAGCTCCTGCACTTCAGATTCAGATGAAGAGATAGATCGATGGGAGAATTGGCTGCACAAAGTAACAATGATGAACTGCAACATGATGATCAAGCCATTGCGTTGCGTAAAAGCAGAGGCAAGGGAGCTGGTGACATATGATGGATTGTCAGTGGTGGATGACTTTCTGAGCAAATTCGAAAGTGCCATACCAGAGGAGCAGCGGTTCGATGCGCTAAAGTGGGCACTGCATGCAACACCCACATGATGGTGGGGTACACATCAAGGAACTTTTGAAGACTGGCACAGATGCAAAAGGATGATGTGCCTATGTTTTGGAAAACCCTAACTTCAAATGAAATCCAATCAGCTGGGGTGGAACAAATTGCGTGCCCACCTTTCTCGATGGGTATAGGCATATGTTGTATGGTCCACATAGGTGCACCGCCTAGAGATTCGGAACAAACCATAGTAGTAGGAAGGGCGATGTGCATTACCAATTCCCCATGATGAGGCATTCGATAGGGTGTGCAAAGTACTGAACAAGGTTTACCAGACGAGACGAATTGATTGGGACTTGCGTGTGCCAGTGGTTCGATGGGCCTATAGGACCATGTGCAAAAACCTCAACGCGAAGATTATTCTAAAGGTGTGAAACAGAGTATAACTCGAGATTTCTGAAGGGAATACCAAAAGGAATCCACACGTAATAGCCCCCGCAGTTATGACAGCACGCGAGGACCAGCACGAAGGAATAACACAACTATGCGAGGAAAAGGAGGAAGCAACGAGGGTACAGATGGACCTCAATATTCAGATTGCCGAGCGGCGATTAAAGGCATAGTCCTCTACGCCCTCGAAAGTTAGGTAACAGTGCACTGGCACTATTAAAAAAGGGCTGGAGAAAATAAGCCAGGTAGTACAGAACTACACCGCTATGTTGGAAGAATCCTTCGTGGTCCTCAATTCATTATAGGAGGACCCCAATATACAGCACTTGGAAACGAAGGCGCAGAAGCTTCAAGTGTAGTATGACAGTGTGCATGGAACAATGCAGATAGTTTTCCTGACCCAACGACTTGCAAAGCTACAGCAGACAAAGGCGTTGAAGGAATAGGTGGATGTTGCATGACAGAAAGATGCAGTCCTTAAAATGTGCATCCAGCCTTGGATTGATGAGGCCTTCCTCATCACTGTAGACATCGAAGGAAATCTCACATAGATGAAGTCGATGCATGCCTTAAGATAAGGATTTTCCCCTGACAACGAGAATTCAGCCGAGAGAATGGAATAGATCTAGCAGACTGCAGAATAGTGCGCTGTGGACCTCCAGGCAGCATAGGATCGGTTGGCGGGGCTCTATGCCAAAATTGCCACACCAGCAAAGTGACACGGGATGAGTCACAATGATTGCGTTGGGGGCTTATTGGGCATCGGGTCCCATACAACAGGTTTTGGGGATCAAAGCTTAAGTTTTGGTCAAAGATGTTGTAAAACTCTGTGAATTGTGGGCGCAGAGCGTGAATTAGGGGTTAAGTCATAGGGTTGTCTGCCCTAAAGTAATGTAATGAATGTAACGTCATGTTGGCCTACCCGCGGTCCATGGACCATGGGATTGTATAAATAGAGTGAGGTTGTAAGTTGTAAAGAGAGTTGAGATAATAGAGAGTAGCGAAAGAATGGTTCGAGCTTAGAGTAGAATTCTAAGTGTCTTGGGTTGTAGTAGTAGGAAGAGGCTCTGCAACTGAGTGTGCAGAGGAATAGTAGAGTCTGCAGCTAAGTGTGTATACCCCTGTAGCTGAGTGTGCAGGGCAGAGTTGAGTCTGTAATTAGGACAGAAAGCTAATAAGGAGAAGTTATTCTAATTCTGTGTAATTGTTGTGCATTATCTTATTTATGTTTATTTTCATTTATGTATCGCGCGCACTGATACGAATGTTGAATATGTTGTAATAACCATAAATATTGCACACACAAGTTAAGTAATTAGTTAATTAGTGAGGAATTTAGGTAATATACGGGTCGTGCCACGAGTAGGGTTGCATAGAAGCCGCACTGTAGGTCACAAAGGGATCGCAAGTGTGTGCAACGACAAGTCAGACTACAAACCTCCAGAAGCCCATCAGACATCCCAAGGCTGCGAAAACCTGGTTTTAGCACCCTCCCATACCACTTTGGGTGAGACCTCAGTCCGCACTCTGTGGCCTGTTGGCAAAACGGCCAGTAGTATCGAGATTTGCTTGGCTAAATCACCTCTAAACTGGTTCAGGCCCCACTAAGCCAATAGATAGTTAGTCTACTATGGAATCCAATGTTATATTTGAAGTTTAATAACCATGATTCTTAACCTTGTCTTTAGCCTAGAATACAATTGTTTGGTACTCAAAAGTACTGCATACATAGCCTAGTTATGCCATTTTCTTTCTTGGTTTCTCTTTTTTATCCAAAGCTAATCGAACAATTAGCATGTATGTACCCACATCTATGCACAAATCATAAGTGAAGTTTACAATGTTCTCCATTCCACACCATCCAAGTTTTTAGGCGTTATGTGTACCAGGGTGTGAACCTAGGTCATTTACATGTTTACACCTCACTTTAGGCATTAAATGACCCCTGTAAGACAAGAGAATATAACCTATTTATCCATTATCAAATTAGTTTATGGAATACTTGTTACGTTGTCTTTTTCAGAACTAAACAATACTATCAATGCAATCTAGCAGTTAAAATTCTCTTAATAGGAAATACGCATCTCAAATTCTACAATTGTCAATTGATTTGAGTAGGTTTCTACATATAATATTATCAAACAAATTATCTTTGTAGACCATATTCTTGTTTAAAAGTACCACTTAGCCATCGAATATTAACAACAAGTTGTTGCACGGTTTATTATTCATCTCATAAGTCAAGTGAAGAGGTGGTGTTTTGAAACAAAAGGGAAATAGCCATTGATACTACGGATTTGGAAAAAGAAACAATATTCCAGTGATTTTCTCTGTTAATTCCTTCTGGTGCAGTGATGCTTTAAATCTACCAGTAATAGAAACTTCTTCCTAAAGCTACCATATTTTATCGAGCTTTTTGGGGCGTGTGAGTTTTTTTGTTTTTAAAATCGTGAGTTGCATAACAAGCAAGAAAGAAAAAAACATTACTTTCTTAGTTCGAAGACAAGCCTTGGTACCCACTGGCGCATGAAGTATAATGGTTGCTCGATTCTTAGATCTGATGTTGGCCAACACCAAGTGAAATTGATAGCATATCAATGCCTGAGAGTCAGAACTTGTGAGTCAAAAACACCCAAAGGCATATTGTAATGTCTCAATCAAAACCAAAATGCTATATTTTTTTAACTATATGGGTAGTTAGTTAGTTAGTATTTGGTTGCAATCTTTCGGATACAATAATTTCATAGGCCCGAACCTTATTAGCACCGCCCAAGGTTTCCCCACGGATTCTCATATGATCTAGTGGCACGCCTACACTCCTTTCTGTGATGAATGTCTGTGTATACATAGAAGTAGTCAAGTTGGCTACAAACGTTTTCTAACTCAACACCAACATAAATGGAAACTTTATCATAAATATACTATAGCTAGCATTGCCTATAACATGATCATGGTCCTACTACCATAGTCTAAAGTATTACTAACATGTATATCTTATGTGATATGAAAAATTAGTTAAAAGAACCTTATGGGATGCAATTTCCCTCACCCATGATGCATAATGCATGGCATAGATAACCTGAACCCTATGCTATACTCTTTCAAGCCTTAACCATAGTTACCCAATTTACCTAGTTGTCTCAAGCATAATTATTCACTATCCTAAACAAAAGACGGGATAGCACCATTAATCCATAATATCCACACATTATGTTCCTTTGGTAATCTGAAATTGGATTGAATTTATATGCAATGGTTTTCACATGCACACATATATAATAATGTCATACCCAAAGTTAACACAAACAATTCTACTTATGCATAGTGGTCACGTGCACATTATTCAATCAATTATTATGCAAGAACAACCTAAGCCATTTCTTTTATATGCTTATAGAATTGAGAACATAGAGAGTAATGATTCAACATAAAAAACATCCTATGCAAACGAGATTGTATGAAAGGATGTCAATTGGAAAGCCGAGCACCTCCACCCAACCTAGAACAGTCTTCCACCAGTTCAACCCCGAGTAGAGAGTTCTTGCCATGGATCAAGTGTATCCTATTGATCTCTTCAACGGGTATTTAATACCCTCTTTCATGATATGGTTTCCATTAGCAACGTCACAATTTTATGGATATTTTTAATCCATTTTCCCAGGCTTTCCCAAAAAAGCTCACCTTTATCTCCTGCAACGCTTTTCCTCATTAAAGCTTGCCTTTATCTCTCGCAAACCTTTTATGTTTTTTCTTAACTTAGCATCTTTCTGCAGCTAAGTAGCTTAATGGATATTTATCTCCAAATCCATTAATATTATCTAGATTTGGATCTAGAAGTCTTATCATGAAAGAATTATCCATTCCCATTCACCAATGGGATTTGGCAAGAACCTCATCTCTTGGTGCCTCTCTCTTCCAAGTGATTAAATTATTTTATAAAGTATTTACTTTCATTGTTACATATCAGACCTAGCTTTTCTTAGCTTAGGTAAATAGAGTGTTACATACAATGGAGGAGTGTTACATTACTGAGGGCTGAGATTTATAGTATGAAGGGTGATTCACATAAACAAAGAGATGAAGTTAGAGTGACATAGATAAATATTTGAGGGTTGAAGTTTTGCAGTTAGAGGGCCAAGTCACATAGTGAGAGAGCCACAAGCTAAGCTTCATAAGCAAAGGGGATGCAAGATGTAAATAGAAATCCAAAGACTAAGCTCCATAGCCATAGGGTTGAGTCATGTAAACAGAGAGTCAAAGCCTGAGCTCTGTAGCCAGAGGGTTGAGTCACATATATTTACAGCCATGGTCAAATATCCATAGTGAGAGAGCCTAGTCACATAGACATAGAGTGAAGGGATAATCTCTGTAGCTAGAGGGCTAGGTCACATAGCCAGAAATATGAGGCCTGATATTTGTAGCTAGAAGATTAATTGACGTAGCTAAAGATCCAAGCATTGAGATTTTTAGTCATTAAGTAAGGGTGATTAGTGTAATCTTTCACTTCTCTAAAGATATAACTTGTTTTGTGGGTTTATTCCACAATTGGTACATATTACACAAACTATGTGGTTAACTATATAAGGAGTCAACATCACACATAGATGATGAGAGAAATAAGTCACAATGTGAATGTTTGATCACTATGAAGATTTTTAATTCTTGTGTGAGGACCAATGACATGGTCAAGCCCCTACCCCCATTTCATTAAAGGTATGGTCATGCATTAGAAATCCAATTTATGAGAATACTATGACAAATTGCATTGCATAGCCTAGCTGGTAGAATATGTGGATGGTATAGCCAAGGTTTTCAGTTAAAAAAAATTTCTACACATCATAAAATGATGTTTTTATGTTTCACGCAAATCTGCATTTCATTGAATTCGTAAGTTACTAGAAATGAGCATTTCGTAGAGTTGTTACCTGAAATATGTCATTTTGTAGAATGCACTATAAAGGGCCTTTTTGTAGAATGATTAATTTGATTATTGATTTTATATGGTTTTTGGGGCTTTTTGGACTCATTCTTGAGTTAAACTAAATTCCAAAGACGTATGACGGTCAAATTTTGAAGGTGCAATGTTATAAAGGCATGAGAATCCTTCTTGATGTATATTTTGATGACTAGATTCTCTATTGTATAACTTAGAAGCTTATGTGAAGGTTGTAGTGATGTTATTGAAGCACATTTTGAGATGAGTTGTATATGTCCATATCGATGAACAAGTTGTAATACAGCTTCGATAGGGCAAAATAATGTAGGAATGAAGTTTGTATAGGACATGTTGTTAACAATAATATGAAATGAAGAGTTGGAAGATCATTATTAGATGAAAAGTTGGTGGATATGGTTTGAAATATTTTGAAAATATGTCTACAATAAGTTGAAGAACTAGGTGGGTTCCCCCACTAAGGTTGGATCATCAAATAGTTCAAATCCTAGAGAAAATCGAAGCTCGCTCATCATCGAGGTTGGTGCCTCAATCAAGCTGCAAGCTACAATGAGCGACTGCTTGCATATTTTTGAGGTTGGTTCATTAGTAAAGTTGTAGCCCGCTGCAAGTAGTTTCTTTCATATCTTGGGGGATAAGGGAATTTAACAGATTGGTACTTACAAATCTATGTAATAAATAGAAGAAAGAAGAAGAAGAATAATTTCTAGTTATCTCATGTATGGGTTTCCACATAAAAAAGTTTATGTCCTCTTGTGTTGATGTGATGGCCTCTTTATATATTGTTGATATGTTTCATTTTTTTGCTTATTGATATTGTGCAAAGGGTTATGGCTGATTTCTATACCATTATTTGAAAAAAATGTGAATTGCTAAAATAGTTGACACTTATCATGATAGGTACGTGTGGCTCCTTGATATTCATAATATGTTTGTTGCCAAAGGAGGAGACTAAGCTTAGCTTACCATGTGTTAGACTTAATCTTAATATTTTAGACCATACTCGGTTTCAAAAGAAATATTTATGTATTATTTCAATTAGTATATCTTTTATAATTTCTTAAAAAGAAAGGGATTTCGCTCATACTCATTAACTTTAACCCTACTCTTTGTAAGATATTGCATGATATGTTGTAATTTCAATTTTAATTTTGCTTGAACTTCTATATTTTGTTAGAACATTGAACTCTTACCAAAGTATTTTTGGTTGACTTCATAATAGACATATAATACCAAATCAATTCCTTCCTAATGTAAATTTTGTGCAGACAAGTCCCAACTTTGAGATCAGTCCCAATTTTTAATCAACCTCCTACTACCTATCAAATATTGACAATATTTTTTCTAAGCTATATAATGTTAAAATTTCTTGCTAATATATTTCTTAACTTGTAAGGTGAAATTTGTATTTCGTGTAAAATATTGTGATGAAAAAAGAGAAGCATTTTCCTTGCCAAGCTCTCACTTGAGAGACCGAAACATAACTAAGAAAACAATCTCCACAGAAAACAAAATGTAACAAAAAGTAAGAGGAAAATATTATTTTCAAAATATAAAAGTGGCTCTATCGAGAGATACATTGTGTAGAAAGAGTAATAACATAAGTCACATAGAAGAAAGACATGAGAGAACTACTATAAGGGGTATGAATTTGAGACTACACTCTAAATAGATTCCTTTGAGCCTTCTTGAGAAGTTCCTACCATAGGGGGAATACCAAGGTACTGCTCTATATAGTCCAAAGTGTAGTACAACACTCTTATGTGATAATGAAGGAAGTTTAATGAATTGAGGACATCCTCTTTGTGATCCTATTTGTCCACCAACATGCACCACAATAGAAATTTAATCTTCTCATACAAGTCGATCATTTTTATGTAATGGTTAAAATTTTCCATGATGTTCCCTTTATTAGGGATCCATTCAACCCATTTTACCAATACCTTATTGTCTAAGAGTTTGGTTCTATGTGTGAATGCCTCTACCTCAAATTTTAGAATTTATTTCTGAATAACGCATGACATTAGTTCCTAGGATCATCCATTAAAGTCCTACAAATGATGGTGAATTTAAGTGTGCCCCCTTTGGGATTTCTTTTGATATTATTCTCCCCCCCTTCAAAATTGTGTCCACTAAAGTGGCAGTGAGGCAAGGGATAGATTTTCGATAGTCTGAAAGAAGGGGAGAATACAACAATTTATCTCTAAATTATCAAGAGGCTAGCACCCCATCAAAATATCAGTGTTGATCTATTCTAGATAGCTGATAATTCATACAAGATTCTAGCCAAGCACACTTAGTTGAGGATTATTTCTTAATTCTCTAAACCCACTTCCTCCAGAAAACATAGTACCCTCGAGAAGCACACTTGCCATGAATTCCCCCAAGGAATAAAGATTTCATAATTATACGAGTGAGGTAAAAATGAACATAACTAGATGACCACAAGTGGTAGGGGATGCAACAACATATCCATTAACTATGGATTGACAATCCATCATAAAATGTAGGGTAAACAAAGGTTTTTTTAATTCTCGCAAAATCCATGCCCCGATACTTCTCAATAAAACATCCCTCCCTTTACCACTAAAATTATACATACAACTAAATCCAGGAGGAGGAAAACTCAAATCAGAGTTTCAATAAGTTGGCATAATAATAATAAAATGGACATATGAGAGTAACCACCATTCCCTCTAATTCTTCTAGCAAACCTAAAAAGGAGTCTTACAATAATTATTCAGAGAGTTGGGACTGTTATACTACTATACCAATAGGTGTCATATTTCATGATTGACTGGTTGAGCTCTGTAATATGTTCATCCTTTCCTTGTTGTAAGGGTTTCCATATTATCAAAAAATCAAAAATTTAAAATGTAAAGAGGGTATACCCTAAAAGAAAAATCAAAGGGTAAAAAGAATAAAATGGTCAAAGAAGTGAAAGAAATGAACCCCAAATAAAGAAATACCAGGAAAGTGTGCAAGTCTAAATGCCACAACTATTTCATTTTCTGCAAATAAAGCATTGTGTGCAGCTTGTTAACTTTTTCCACAATTGATGAATGGCCAAATCGCTCAATCTTGGCTAGTTCATGTTTGAATTTCATGCTTTAGAGATAGAGAATAAAAGTCTGTCCAAACTATTCAATATTGGTAGATAAGTAGATAGGTAAAGAAGCAAAGGAGCTCAACTATTTAATCTGAGCCCTTGGAAGAAATAAGTGCAGACTTAGGTAGGCTTACCATGTAAAGAAAAGAAATGTTGATGAGGGTTTGCTAGTCTAAATGCACCCAAAGAAAGAAGAAAAAAACGCTAGGCAAAGTAGGCCGGGTAGGTAGATTGGTGTTGCAGAATGATGCTTGTGATGGATTTTGTCTCTAAAAAATGTGTTAATCTTATCTCTATCACAAGTGCCATGGCAGATATTCTTTGGAGCAACTCAAGTGAGGTAGGTCTCATGACTAACTCCCTTTCGTACTTTTTCCTAAATCATTCACTAACTACCCCAAAGGTATTAAGATCCACTTAATATCCCTCATAAATCACCCATTCCATTTCAAAATGATTGCCTAAGTAAAAATCTGTTTTACTCAGGAAAATAGCCATATTTCTCATGTAAAACCACTTTTCCCTTTTTAGCCTAAGATTTTTACCATATAGCTTAGCGCTTTCCATTTCACCAAATTCATATTAACTCTAACTTTTTATTATATAAATCCCTATAATTTTATTCCCATCCCGTATTATGCAAAAATATAACAAAAACCCCGCAATATAAAATATCCCCGCCCCCAGTTAAGATATAACCATATCACTGTACAAATGAGGGATTAATAGTTTCTCTGAAACCTATTAATAACCTCCCCCCCGTGCTAGCAAAGGATTAATTAACCCCTCATTGATTAATGACTAAACCAACCCCATGACCAATAAAAACACGCTCGATATATTAAACAAAACAATTTATTATAAGTTGGACCCGTTGCTTATAGTCCCTCCATATTCCCTGCCCATCCGCCGTCAGATCGCCGCCCATGCATCCAACGGTTGATATCCATTTCGCAACACCCTTAACCCACAAATGTTAACATGTGGGGAATCGCTAGTTTTGGCGCCTATAACTTGCCACGCATCACCCATATGGCGTGATCGCTTGCCCTCCACCCAAAACCGCCTAGCCCCAAAAGCATTGCAGGCAAAAGAGTTTACCCCCCCCCCCCCCCCCCCCCCCCGGCTGATGTCATCCTCTGACGTCAGCTGTCCTTTGCTAATGTCACCGCCACATCATCTGTCCCATACCTACTGCTCATGTCATCCTCCCGGTCGAATCAAATTTTTCCATCAAGGCTTTGTTTGTCAAATAAAAAGGGAAAAAGGTCATTTTTGCTACGTTTTTGGCTTACAGCGCCCCCCGCTCTCCAAGTGAAAAATCGGCTGAAATCAAATTTTCTAGTTGCAGACCACCTCTGACCAGAAAAGCTCCAGCAACGAGCTCACGACCTCAACCAAGTTTCCATTTTACAATCTTCTTCCTTTTAAAACAGTTCGAACCAGCGCTGAGGGACATTCAGGCTCGCGGAAAAAGAAATAAAGGAATGAACATGGATGTTTGCTACCTTAAACCAGTAGACCTTCAGAAGACACAAGTTGCTAGAGGAAAGATGATCCGAGGACACGTTAGCAGTTTTATCAGATCGACATTAAAGGAAAATCACAAAATAAGTCAAAGAGTATCAGAGCAGAAATAAAGGCAAAGCAGATCAGCAATAAAGACTGTCAGAGCAAAGTTAAAGAGTATCAGGGCGGCGTTGAAGAAAATCACATCAGAATTAATACACAATTAAGACAGGCAGCCGGCGGAGAGCTACTACATAAGACAGCTGCAAGCCAAACCCTAAAGGCCTGCCTGCCTCAGATATCTTTTCCTAAGCTATTTCTATCTTCACTTGTAAACTATTTTAGGTTAAAAAATAGATATTATCTCAGAGCTATTATGAGATGTAGGTTGTACATATTTTGTTGTATAAATACCCCCTCCTTTGGAGTATTGGGAGAGTTGGTAGTATGTGGATATTTTCTAGATCCTACTGTAATACTGAACTTTTGGAATAAAAAATCTATTGGAATCAACTTTTGTTTGGCCTACTGGATGAAGAATTGAAGCAGAAGACTTGTCATAGAATTCTTGAATCAACCTCCAGAGCAATAAGTCCCCTTATATCTTGTGTTTTACAGTTTTCTAGTTTGCTATATCATCTGTGTTTCATAAACTGAATGATAAAGAAAATGGTTAATTCAAAGTATGCTTGACTATACTCTATTTTCAATCTTTATTATTCTCTGTGTTTTTTTTTCAGAATTATAATAAGGAGTGAACTCTTAATTGCTCATGTTTCCTAATTCTTTCATGTTGTTTATTTGCTAAGGAATTCTTAACTGCTCCTTATCAATAATCATCCATTTTCCCTCTTGTAATGTGTTGAAGGATTCTTAACTGCCCTTCACCCATTTGAGCCCATTTCATCTGTTTCAAGTCTTTTATTTGTTCCCTATTTGACTACTTTTCTCTGTGAAGCCATCCTCTATTAAGAAACCAAATCCAAAAGCCATCTTCTTCGACTCCATCATTCCCAATGGATTGAACTATTCTGTTTTACCTCACTGCTCTATTGAATCTCACCACCCAAACCCAAAACAGAAACCTTGAACTTCATAACTAGCCTAATACCTTAAAAAAAAAAGCTAAACAATAAAGAGAGAGCCCTCTCTAGATACAAATTGGCTAGATTCTGTATCTAAAAGATTGGTCTGTGGTTACCTCGGCAGTATTCCCTTTCTTACAAATTTTGGGAAAAACCTGAGTGATAACATCATTGGCGACTCCCCTAGGGAACTGAATAATTGTTTGTTACTATTGTTTATTTCATAAGCTACAGATGGAGCCAGAAGTTAGGCAGGTAGCCTTTGGAATTGCTTTTTCTTTGCAATTGCAGAAATAAACGAATGTTGCTTTAGTCTATCTCTGGTCTAGTTTATGTGTTGAACAGTTGGTTTCAAATACTTGATCAGTTCCTCTTCTCAATAAAATCTTTAGGAAAGTTCAAAATTCCCACATTTAAAAATTCCTAGAAGAGACTATTAAAAGTGGTATTGTTAAAACTATTTCAAGAAAAAACCAAAAACATATCTAGAAACTAGATTAAAAAAAGATTCATTACACCAGATCAAATCTTGATCCAAATCCTCCACCTGTGTTTGAAAATCCTAATCCGATTCCTAGGATCCTTAGAAGACAAGAGACCCAAGGAAATTCTGCTATTTCACACCTTGACAGACATTTGCAAAACTCCATTCAATCTCAGCTTACCTCTGAAAAAACACCAAACCTTTCTGTGATTATTGCAGCTTCTCCAAGTTCACCATCAGAACCTCCAACTACCCTTTTCACTCCTCCATCTACAGCACACATTTCCATTGTTATCCCTACTCGTTCAGTTGTCCCATCTATTTTTGCAACCATGACAAACCGATATACTCCCCTAAACTTACTTGCAAATCCAGGGGCTATGCCTTAAGACTATCAGAGTAAAATCCCTTCTTTTGAAGGTATTGGTACTTACACAGCTCAACAACATACCAATAAAATGACCCACTATTTTGAAAGTTATGATTTTGATGATGATGATGTTAGAATGAAAGTATCGATTCAAAGTTTAATTGGAGATGTTAGAACCTGGTTTAGAGCCCTCCCTGCAAACAATATCAATGATCCACAAGCTCTTTATCAGACCTCCTTGAATAGATGGGAAAAGAAGAAAGACCCTCTCCACATTTTATCAGAATATGAAAACCTAAGAAGAGGCACACAAGAAACTATCCAAGATTACTGTACCAGATTCAATAATATCTACAATGATATTCCTTAGAATCTCACACCTCCTCCAGATTTGGCCTTGATCAAATTCCCTAATGCATTTGATTCTAATATGGCATACCAACTTAGGGAAAGAGCTCCTCGAAACTTAGAAGAGATGCAGAGTATAGCTGTTAGCGTTGAAGCCAATCTGATATCTAAACGATCTAGAGCCAGAGCTGAAAGGAGGACACCTTTCAAAGAAGAACCATCTGCACTCAAACAGAAATTAGATACTATTATCAAAGGAATGGACAAACTGGGAGATAGAGTGGAAACAATTGAGAGAAAATCCCCTTGGGATGGCCAACCAAGCAATAATGGGAGAAATCCAAATTTAAGGAAGAACCAAAATCCTAACACTGCAAAGAAAGGACCTGACCAAAATATTAGGCCCCCATTTCAAGAAAATTATACCGAAGCCTCAACTTCTGATGAACCAATAGAATACACTCAAATTAATCTGATGGGACTCAACGTTGAACGACAAGCTTTCTTGACCCAAGAGGATCAAGAAACTCACATTGTGAAACAATTCCAAAATCAGTCAGGTGAATCATTTGACTTTAGGGAGGGATATGATACAACCATTTATGAAGTCCACAAACAATACAATCTAATGAGCAGAAGAATAGATATCCCTGAAATTAGCAAACAGAAAGATATCAAGCAACCCAACAAAGGAAAGGTCACTACCCCCCCTTGTACATATTTTTTCTAGAACAGATCCTAGCCCTGATAACCCAATTGTTGAAGACATGTTAGAGAATCAGCCACCTAACAAAAAACCTTCCACTGCTATTCCTACTAAAGAAAAAGAAGAAAAACCTCTAGAACATGATTTGGAAACAACTTCAGCCCTTAATCCCACTCTTGAAAAAGAGAAAAATGGAGAAAATTCAGCTGTCCGAATTACAAAAACTCAGACCGAGAAACCTTTCAATTTTGAGACAGAAGTAGGCAAACTAAAGATAGTTGTTCCATTATTAGAATTAGCTAAACATGATGTCTACAGAATTCAAATCAGCAGATTACTCAAAATTTTTGTCAACGAAGACTTAGTAAATGCTTTTTTTGACCAACCTGAATTGATATTTGGCCCTGGAGTAAATGGAAAAACAGTAGAGGGAGAAGTTCGTCCTTTCTATGTGGGTTTAAACATACATGATAAAGTACTTCATAATGCCATGTTTGATTCAGGCGCTTTTGATAACTTAATGCCTAAATCTGTAATGGAGAAACTTGACCTTGACATCACCAGGCCATATAAGGACCTTTTCTCTTTCGATTCAAGTCAGCTCAAATGTTTGGGTTTAATCAAAGACTTATGTGTATCACTAGTCCAGTATCCTTCCAAAACCATCTTAATGGACATAGTAGTAGCTGATATTCCTCCAATGTATGGTATGTTATTGTCCAGATCTTAGGGTGCAAAGCTTCAAGGATCCCTACAGTTGGACATGTCTTACGCTACTATTTCAGTGTTTGGTCAACCCAAGAGACTATACAGAGAGACCTTAATGAAGTATGTAGTAAGTAGTTAAGAGAAACCTCAAAATTTCCCTATCTACTCAGTGCATTATGATATGGATTCTTTTATCCTTTACAATGATGAAATTGGTCCCCCACATAAAATGAAAGGTGTAACAGATAAAAAAGAAAAAATTGCAAATGAAATGTCTAGGGTCTGAATCCAAGAAATCTCTGTAAATCATGACACATCAGATAAACCAGAAGAAACTGGAAAACCAGATCTCTCTATTGAACAGATCCCAGAAACTCCAGATACTAATTATAAATAGAAAATCCTTTCGTACTTAGAATTTGATGGTTTTGTGAACAAATTAGGGGCGGGAGCAGAAGTCTGGGTACAAAATCTTGAAAACAATCATGTTGAAGGCCATGCCTATAGATTAAACTTTAGATGCACTAATAATATGGTTGAATATGAAGCTCTATTGCTGGGCCTTAAACTGCTCAACAAATTGGGAGCAACTAGAGTGTCAGTCCTAGGAGATTCTGATTTAATCATTCAACAGATAAAAGGGAAGTTTTTTACAAATGATCTAGACTAAGATAATATAGAGGGACAACCATAGAGATCCTCAACACATTTCTGGAAACTTAGCTTGCCAAAATCCCAAGAAAACATAACTTGCAAGCTCATAGCCTAGCAATGTTTGCCAGCACCTGTAAATTGCCATTTGAACCAAATCATCAATTCACAACTAAAACTACGCACAGGCCGGCCATACCTGAAAATGTGAAGAACTGGCAAGTGTTTGACAATGATAATCATATCAATGATTTTTTGACCTAGCAAGAAGAAAACAGGAGAAATCAGATTATGTGTTGACTTAAGAAATGTAAACAAAGTTTCTTTGAAAGACAATTACCCTTTGCCTAAGATGGATCATATTTTACAAAGAGTAGTAGGTGCTTCTAGGATTTCACTGTTGGATGGGTTCTCGGGTTTTAATCAGATTCTGATTCATCCCAATGACCAAGAAAAAACTGCATTTACAACACCATGGGGTACATTCAAATATGTCAAAATGCCATTTAGACTTAAGAATGCAAGGGAAACCTTTCAACGAGCAATGGACATAGCTTTCAGAAAAGAAATTCACTATTTTTTGGTTGTATATCTACATGATCTCACTCTGTTTTCTAGATCAGATCAGCAACATTTAGATCATTTGAGACAAGTGTTTTTAAAATGCAAAAAATGTGGTATTTCACTGAATCCTAAAGAATCTTTGTTTGCTCTAGAAGAAGGCAAACTGTTAGGCCATATCATCTCCAAAGATGGCATCAAAATTGATCCTGCTAGAATAGAAGCTATTCTGCAAATACCCCACCCCAGAAATGTCAAAGAACTTCAAGCTTTCTTAGGGAAGATTAACTTTTTGAGAAGATTCATATCTAATTTGGCTGAATTAATTAGATTGCTAAACAACATGTTAAAAAAGGATTCAAAGGTTAAATGGACAATAGAAGCCAAACAAGCATTTGAAGAAATTAAAATGGCTTTAACCAGAACACCAGTTCTCACAAGTCCAAAGTTCGATAGAGACTTCATAATTTTCTCATTTGCATCAGAACACACTATAACAGTTGTTTTACTACAGAAAGATGATCAAGGATCTGAAAAGCCCATAGCCTTTTTTAGTAAATCACATAGAGATGCACCTCTGAATTAAAAAATCATGGAAAAACAGTCCTATGCACTTGTGAAAGCTATTCAAGACTTCAGAGTCTACATATTGTACTCACATGTAGTAGCTTTCGTACCAAATATTATTGTCAAAGACATCTTGACTTAGGATGGAATTGAAGGAAAATGAGGGAAATGGATAGCTAAAATATTGGAGTATGACATTGAAATAAAACCTACAAAGCTAATAAAAGGATAGGGATTAGCTAAACTCACGACTGAAACAAACTTTCAAGCCCTAGATATTAATGAACTAGATAACGAACAGGAGATGGTGACTCCACAAATCAGCCAGGCCTTCTTAGAATCACCTTGGTATGTTGATATAATTCATGTATTATTAAACTTGCAGGCTCCTACAGGGTTATCCAAAACAAAGAAAAGGTTCTAACTTTTTATTATATAAATCCCTATAATTTTATTCCCATCCCGTATTATGAAAAAATATAACAAAAACCCCGCAATATAACATATCCCCGCCCCTAGTTAAGATATAACCATATCACTGTACAAATGAGGGATTAATAGTTTCTCTGAAACCTATTAATAACCTCCCCCCCGTGCTAGCAAAGGATTAATTAACCCCTCATTGATTAATGACTAAACCAACCCCATGACCAATAAGAACACGCCCGATATATTAAACAAAACAGTTTATTATAAGTTGGACCCGCTGCTTATAGTCCCTCCATATTCCCTGCCCATCCGCCGTCAGTTCGCCGCCCATGCATCCAACGGTTGATATCCATTTCGCACCACCCTTAACCCACAAATGTTAACATGTGGGGAATCGCTAGTTTTGGCGCCTATAACTTGCCACGCATCGCCCATATGGCGTGATCGCTTGCCCTCCACCCAAAACCGCCTAGCCCCAAAAGCATTGCAGGCAAAAGAGTTTACCCCCCCCGCCCCGGCTGATGTCATCCTCTGACGTCAGCTGTCCTTTGCTAATGTCACCGCCACATCATCTGTCCCATACCTACTGCTCATGTCATCCTCCCGGTCAAATCAAATTTTTCCGTCAAGGCTTTGTTTGTTAAATAAAAAGGGAAAAAGGTCATTTTTGCTACGTTTTTTGGCTTACAGCGCCCCCCGCTCTCCAAGTGAAAAATTGGCTGAAATCAAATTTTCTAGTTGCAGACCACCTCTGACCAGAAAAGCTCCAGCAACGATCTCATGACCTCAACCAAGTTTCCATTTTACAATCTTCTTCCTTTTAAAACAGTTCGAACCAGCGCTGAGGGACATTCAGGCTTACGGAAAAAGAAATAAAGGAATGAACATGGATGTTTGCTACCTTAAACCAGTAGACCTTCAGAAGACACAAGTTGCTATAGGAAAGATGATCCGAGGACACGTTAGCAATTTTATCAGATCGACATTAAAGGAAAATCACAAAATAAGTCAAAGAGTATCAGAGCAGAAATAAAGGCAAAGCAGATCAACAATAAAGACTGTCAGAGCAAAGTTAAAGAGTATCAGGGCGGCGTTGAAGAAAATCACATCAGAATTAATACACAGTTAAGACAGGCAGTCGGCGGAGAGCTACTACATAAGACAGCTGCAAGCCAAACCCTAAAGGCCTGCCTGCCTCAGATATCTTTTCCTAAGCTATTTCTATCTTCACTTGTAAACTATTTTAGGTTAAAAAATAGATATTATCTCACAGCTGTTATGAGATGTAGGTTGTACATATTTTGTTGTATAAATACCCCCTCCTTTGGAGTATTGGGAGAGTTGGTAGTGTGTGGAGATTTTCTAGACCCTACTGTAATACTGAACTTTTGGAATAAAAAATCTATTGGAATCAACTTTTGTTTGGCCTACTGGATGAAGAATTGAAGCAGAAGACTTGTCATAGAATTCTTGAATCAACCTCCAGAGCAATAAGTCCCCTTATATCTTGTGTTTTACAGTTTTCTAGTTTGCTATATCATCTGTGTTTCATAAACTGAATGATAAAGAAAATGGTTAATTCAGAGTATGCTTGACTGTACTCTATTTTCAATCTTTATTATTCTCTGTGTTTTTTTCAGAATTATAATAAGGAGTGAACTCTTAATTGCTCATGTTTCCTAATTCTTTCATGTTGTTTATTTGCTAAGGAATTCTTAACTGCTCCTTATCAATAATCATCCATTTTCCCTCTTGCAATGTGTTGAAGGATTCTTAACTGCCCTTCACCCATTTGAGCCCATTTCATCTATTTCAAGTCTTTTATTTGTTCCCTATTTGACTACTTTTCTTTGTGAAGCCATCCTCTATTAAGAAACCAAATCCAAAAAGCCATCTTCTTCGACTCCATCATGCCCAATGGACTGAACTATTCTGTTTTACCTCACTGCTCTATTGAATCTCACCACCCAAACCCAAAACAGAAACCTTGAACTTCATAACTAGCCTAATACCTTCAAAAAAAAAGCTAAACAATAAAGAGAGAGCCCTCTCTAGATACAGATTGGCTAGATTCTGTATCTAAAAGATTGGTCTGTGGTTACCTCGGCAGTATTCCCTTTCTTACAAATTTTGGGAAAAACCTGAGTGATAACATCATTGGCGACTCCCCTGGGGAACTGAATAATTGTTTGTTACTATTGTTTATTTCATAAGCTACAGATGGAGCCAGAAGTTAGGCAGGTAGCCTTTGGAATTGCTTTTTCTTTGCAATTGCAGAAATAAACGAATGTTGCTTTAGTCTATCTCTGGTCTAGTTTATGTGTTGAACAGTTGGTTTCAAATACTTGATCAGTTCCTCTTCTCAATAAAATCTTTAGGAAAGTTCAAAATTCCCACATTTAAAAATTCCTAGAAGAGACTGTTAAAAGTTGTATTGTTAAAACTATTTCAAGAAAAAACCAAAAACATATCTAGAAACTAGATTAAAAAAAGATTCATTACACCAGATCAAATCTTGATCCAAATCCTCCACCTGTGTTTGAAAATCCTAATCTGATTCCTAGGATCCTTAGAAGACAAGAGACCCAAGGAAATTCTGCTAGTTCACACCTTGACAGACATTTGCAGAACTCCATTCAATCTCAGCTTACCTCTGAAAAAACACCAAACCTTTCTGTGATTATTGCAGCTTCTCCAAGTTCACCATCAGAACCTCCAACTACCCTTTTCACTCCTCCATCTACAGCACACATTTCCATTGTTATCCCTACTCGTTCAATTGTCCCATCTATTTTTGCAACCATGACAAACCGATATACTCCCCTAAACTTACTTGCAAATCCAGGGGCTATGCCTTAAGACTATCAGAGTAAAATCCCTTCTTTTGAAGGTACTGGTACTTACACAGCTCAACAACATACCAATAAAATGACCCACTATTTTGAAAGTTATGATTTTGATGATGATGATGTTAGAATGAAAGTATCGATTCAAAGTTTAATTGGAGATGTTAGAACCTGGTTTAGAGCCCTCCCTGCAAACAATATCAATGATCCACAAGCTCTTTATCAGACCTCCTTGAATAGATGGGAAAATAAGAAAGACCCTCTCCACATTTTATCAGAATATGAAAACCTAAGAAGAGGCACACAAGAAACTATCCAAGATTACTGTACCAGATTCAATAATATCTACAATGATATTCCTTAGAATCTCACACCTCCTCCAGATTTGGCCTTGATCAAATTCCCTAATGCATTTGATACTAATATGGCATACCAACTTAGGGAAAGAGCTCCTCGAAACTTAGAAGAGATGCAGAGTATAGCTGTTAGCGTTGAGGTCAATCTGATATCTAAACGATCTAGAGCCAGAGCTGAAAGGAGGACACCTTTCAAAGAAGAACCATCTGCACTCAAACAGAAATTAGATACTATTATCAAAGGAATGGACAAACTGGGAGATAGAGTGGAAACAATTGAGGGAAAATCCCCTTGGGATGGCCAACCAAGCAATAATGGGAGAAATCCAAATTTAAGGAAGAACCAAAATCCTAACACTGCAAAGAAAGGACCTGACCAAAATATTAGGCCCCCATTTCAAGAAAATTATACCGAAGCCTCAACTTCTGATGAACCAATAGAATACACTCAAATTAATCTGATGGGACTCAACATTGAACGACAAGCTTTCTTGACCCAAGAGGATCAAGAAACTCACATTGTGAAACAATTCCAAAATCAGTCAGGTGAATCATTTGACTTTAGGGAGGGATATGATACAACCATTTATGAAGTCCACAAACAATACAATCTAAGGAGCAGAAGAATAGATATCCCTGAAATCAGCAAACAGAAAGATATCAAGCAGCCCAACAAAGGAAAGGTCACTACCCCCCCTTGTACATATTTTTTCTAGAACAGATCCTAGCCCTGATAACCCAATTGTTGAAGACATGTTAGACAATCAGCCACCTAATAGAAAACCTTCCACTGCTATTCCTACTAAAGAAAAAGAAGAACAACCTCTAGAACATGATTTGGAAACAACTTCAGCCCTTAATCCCACTCCTGAAAAAGAGAAAAATGCAGAAAATTCAGCTGTCCAAATTACAAAAACTCAGACCGAGAAACCTTTCAATTTTGAGACAGAAGTAGGCAAACTAAAGATAGTTGTTCCATTATTAGAATTAGCTAAACATGATGTCTACAGAATTCAAATCAGCAGATTACTCAAAATTTTTGTCAACGAAGACTTAGTAAATGTTTTTTTTGACCAACCTGAATTGATATTTGGCCCTGGAGTAAATGGAAAAACAGTAGAGGGAGAAGTTCGTCCTTTCTATGTGGGTTTAAATATACATGATAAAGTACTTCATAATGCCATGTTTGATTCAGGCGCTTTTGATAACTTAATGCCTAAATCTGTAATGGAGAAACTTGACCTTGACATCACCAGGCCATATAAGGACCTTTTCTCTTTCGATTCAAGTCAGGTCAAATGTTTGGGTTTAATCAAAGACTTATGTGTATCACTAGTCCAGTATCCTTCCAAAACCATCTTAATGGACATAGTAGTAGCTGATATTCCTCCAATGTATGGTATGTTATTGTCCAGATCTTAGGGTGCAAAGCTTCAAGGATCCCTACAGTTGGACATGTCTTACGCTACTATTTCAGTGTTTGGTCAACCCAAGAGACTATACAGAGAGACCTTAATGAAGTATGTAGTAAGTAGTTAAGAGAAACCTCAAAATTTCCCTATCTACTCAGTGCATTCTGATATGGATTCTTTTATCCTTTACAATGATGAAATTGGTCCCCCACATAAAATGAAAGGTGTAACAGATAAAAAAGAAAAAATTGCAAATGAAATGTCTAGGGTCTGAATCCAAGAAATCTCTGTAAATCATGACACATCAGATAAACCAGAAGAAACTGGAAAACCAGATCTCTCTATTGAACAGATCCCAGAAACTCCAGATACTAATTATAAATAGAAAATCCTTTCGTACTTAGAATTTGATGGTTTTGTGAACAAATTAGGGGCGGGAGCAGAAGTCTGGGTACAAAATCTTGAAAACAATCATGTTGAAGGCCATGCCTATAGATTAAACTTTAGATGCACTAATAATATGGTTGAATATGAAGCTCTATTGCTGGGCCTTAAACTGCTCAACAAATTGGGAGCAACTAGAGTGTCAGTCCTAGGAGATTCTGATTTAATCATTCAACAGATAAAAGGGAAGTTTTTTTACAAATGATCTAGACTAAGATAATATAGAGGGACAACCATAGAGATCCTTCTGGAAACTTATCTTGCCAAAATCCCAAGAAAACATAACTTGCAAGCTCATAGCCTAGCAATGTTTGCCAGCACCCGTAAATTGCCATTTGAACCAAATCATCAATTCACAACTAAAACTACGCACAGGCCGGCCATACCTGAAAATGTGAAGAACTGGTAAGTGTTTGACAATGATAATCATATCAATGATTTTTTGACCCAGCAAGAAGAAAACAGGAGAAATCAGATTATGTGTTGACTTAAGAAATGTAAACAAAGTTTCTTTGAAAGACAATTACCCTTTGCCTAAGATGGATCATATTTTACAAAGAGTAGTAGGTGCTTCTAGGATTTCACTGTTGGATGGGTTCTCGGGTTTTAATCAGATTCTGATTCATCCCAATGACCAAGAAAAAACTGCATTTACAACACCATGGGGTACATTCAAATATGTCAAAATGCCATTCAGACTTAAGAATGCAAGGGATACCTTTCAACGAGCAATGGACATAGCTTTCAGAAAAGAAATTCACTATTTTTTGGTTGTATATCTACATGATCTCACTCTGTTTTCTAGATCAGATCAGCAACATTTAGATCATTTGAGACAAGTGTTTTTAAAATGCAAAAAATGTGGTATTTCACTGAATCCTAAAGAATCTTTGTTTGCTCTAGAAGAAGGCAAACTGTTAGGCCATATCATCTCCAAAGATGGCATCAAAATTGATCCTGCTAGAATAGAAGCTATTCTGCAAATACCCCACCCCAGAAATGTCAAAGAACTTCAAGCTTTCTTAGGGAAGATTAACTTTTTGAGAAGATTCATATCTAATTTGGCTGAATTAATTAGATTGCTAAACAACATGTTAAAAAAGGATTCAAAGGTTAAATGGACAATAGAAGCCAAACAAGCATTTGAAGAAATTAAAATGGCTTTGACCAGAACACCAGTTCTCACAAGTCCAAAGTTCGATAGAGACTTCATAATTTTCTCATTTGCATCAGAACACACTATAGCAGTTGTTTTACTACAGAAAGATGATCAAGGATCTGAAAAGCCCATAGCCTTTTTTAGTAAATCACATAGAGATGCACCTCTGAATTAAAAAATCATGGAAAAACAGTCCTATGCACTTGTGAAAGCTATTCAAGACTTCAGAGTCTACATATTGTACTCACATGTAGTAGCTTTTGTACCAAATACTATTGTCAAAGACATCTTGACTCAGGATGGAATTGAAGGAAAATGAGGGAAATGGATAGCTAAAATATTGGAGTATGACATTGAAATAAAACCTACAAAGCTGATAAAAGGATAGGGATTAGCTAAACTCACGACTGAAACAAACTTTCAAGCCCTAGATATTAATGAACTAGATAACGAACAGGAGATGGTGACTCCACAAATCAGCCAGGCCTTCTTAGAATCACCTTGGTATGTTGATATAATTCATGTATTATTAAACTTGCAGGCTCCTACAGGGTTATCCAAAACAAAGAAAAGGTTTTTAAAGATGAAAGCTTCAAAATTCTGTATTTTAGATGGTGCTCTTTTTTGGAAAAATCATGAATGTATTTTATTGAATTGTTTAATACAAGAAGAAGCTGACAAAATTCTCAAAGGATTTCATGCAGGGGACTGCGGTGGACACCTCTACTAGAAATCAACTGCAGACAAAATCCTAAGGGGTGGATTTTACTGGCCAACCTTGTTCACTAATGTAAAGAAGTGTCACTACTTGCCACAAATGTCAAATTTTTTAAGGCAAAAGGAAACTGTTGCCCTTACCCTTGAGACCAATTGCCACTGAAAAGCCCTTTCAACAATGGGGTTTGGACTTCATTGGAGAAACACACCCTTCCTCTTCTGGCCAACATAAATGGATTCTTACTGCCATAGACTATTTCACCAAATGGATAGAAGTCATTCCTTCTAGACAAGCCAATGATACAGTGATTATAGGATTCTTAGAAACAAACATCTTGTCTAGGTTTGGCTGCCCCAAAAATATCATAACCGATAATGTTGCTGCCTTCAAGTCCAAGAAACTGATAAATTTTTGCAGCAAATACCATATCACTTTAGGACATTCCGAAGCCTATTACCCTTAAGGTAGTGGTCTAGCTGAGTCCTCCAATAAAATCCTGATTAATATTATTAAGAAACCATTGGAAGAGAACATTAAAAACTAGCACAAAAAGCTTACAAGTGCACTATGGGTAGACAGACTTACTGCAAAGAGATATATTGGAACTAGCCCTTATGAGTTAGTTTATGGCATGGAGGTTGTTTTTCCTTCATCTTTAGGAGTTCCTGTCATGAAATTGTTGCAAGAAGCTCAGGTGGAACCCAATGGTATTCAAAGGGGAATAAATCAGACCATCCATTTGCAGCAGACCAGAGAAGAAGTGCACCAAAGATCTCAAGTGTTACAAGAAAAACTTAAGAAAATATTTTACAAAAGGACCAAAGTAGAAGACTTCTACATTGGAGACAAAGTTCTAAAGTGGGATTCAAGGAGAGAAGACAAAGGAAAGCATGGGAAGTTTGACTTCCTATGGAAAGGGCCATTTATCATCTAGGCATTGCAAGGGAACAATACTTACTTTATGAAGATCTTGGATGGCACAGAAATAGAGGAAGGACTAGTGAATGGTCAAATGCTGAAACATTACTTCGATCCAGTTTTTTGATGTATTCTGACTCTAACATGTACATACTATATCCTTAACAATGTCATAGTTTTGAATGGGATAGCAACTTGCTGCAGTTGAAGCCCAAAGAGAAGGCCCTAAGCTTCACAAGTGTGTTGTCATGTATGCAATAAAGAAACCAGCAAAGGAAGATTTCAGAACACAGTCCAAGCTATGCAGAAGGCCATCTAACCTGCTGTTCTTGACTTTCCACCAAGGAAAGCCATCCCCAAGTGGACCCACTGTTATACTCCTATACCAATAGGTGTCATATTTCATGATTGACTGGTTGAGCTCTGTAATATGTTCATCCTTTCCTTGCTGTAAAGGTTTCCATATTATCAAAAAATAAAAAATTTTAAAAATGTAAAGAGGGTATACCCTAAAAGAAAAATCAAAGGGTAAAAAGAATAAAATGGTCAAAAAAGTGAAAGAAATGAACCCCAAATAAAGAAAGACCAAGAAAGTGTGCAAGTCTAAATGCCACTACTATTTCATTTTCTACAAATAAAGCATTATGTGCAGCTTGTTAACTTTTTCCACAATTGATGAATGTCCATACAACTCATTCTTGGCTATTTCATGTTTGAATTTCATGTTTTAGAGATAGAGAATAAAAGTCTGTCCAAACTGTTCAATCTTGGCAGATAAGTAGATAGGTAGAGAAGAAAAGGAGCTCAACTATTTAATCTGAGCTCTTGGAAGAAATAAGTGCAGACTTACGTAAGCTTACCATGTAAAGAAAAGAAAGGTTGATGAGGGTTTGCTAGTCTAAATGCACCCAAAGAAAGAAGGAAAAAATGCTAGGCAAAGTAGGTCGGGGAGGTAGATTGGTGTTTCAGAATGATACTTGTGATGTATTTTGTCTCTAAAAAATGTGTTAATCTTATCTCTATCACAAGTGCCATGGCAAATATTCTTTGGAGCAGCTCAAGTGAGGCAGGTCTCATGACTAACTCCCTTTCGTACTTTTTCCTAAATCATTCACTAACTCCCCCAAAGGTATTAAGATCCACTTAATATCCCTCATAAATCACTCATTCCATTTCAAAATGATTGCCTAAGTGAAAATCTGTTTACTCAGGAAAATAGCCATATTTCTCATGTAAAACCACTTTTCCTTTTTTTAGCCTAAGTTTTTCACCATATAGCTTAGCGCTTTCCATTTCACAAAATTCATATTAACTCTAACTTTTTATTATATAAATCCCTATATTTTTTTCCCATCTCGTATTATGCAAAAATATAACAAAAACCCCGTAATATAAAATATCCCCGCCCCCGGTTAAACTATAACCATATCATTGTATAAATGAGGGATTAATGGTTTATTTGAAACCTATTAATAACCTCCCCCCCACGCTAGCAAAGGATTAATTAACCCCTGGTTGATTAATGACTAACCAACCCCGCGACCAATAAAAACACACCCGATATATTAAACAAAATAGTTTATTATAAGCCGAGCCCGCTGCTTATAGTCCCTCCATATTCCCTGCTCATCCGCCGCCAGATCTCCACCCATGCATCCGACGGTTGATATCCATTTCGCACCACCCTTAACTGCCAAACATTAACGCATAGGGAACCACTAGTTTTAGTGCCCGTACCCTACCACGCGTCACCCATCCGGGGTGATCGCTTGCCCTCTGCCCAAAACCGCCCACCAAAAGCAGTGAGGGCAACACAGTTTAATGCCCCCCCTGCTGACGTCATCCGCTGTCGTTAGCTATCCTTTGCTGATGTCACCGCCACATCATCTGCCACGTCATCTATCATGTACCTACTGCTTACATCATCCTCCCGGTCAAATCAAATTTCCCACCAAGGTTTCGTTTGTCAAATAAAAAGGGAAAAAGGTCATTTTTGCTACATTTTCGGCTTACAGTGCCTTGTGTGCTCCAGGTGAAAAATCGGCCGAAATCAAATTTTCTAGTTTCAGACCGCCTCCGACCAGAAAAGCTCCAGCAACGAGCTCGCAACCTTAACCACGTTCCCATTTTACAGTCTTCTTCCTTTTAAAACAGTTCGAACCAGCGCCGAGGGACATTTAGGCTTGCGGAAAAAGAAATAAAGGAATGAATAGGGATGTTTACTACCTTAAACCAGTAGACCTTCAGAAGACACAAGTTGCCAGAGGAAAGATGATCCGAGGACACGTTAGCAGTTTTATCAGATCGACATTAAAGGCAAATCACAAAATAAGTCAAAGAGTATCAGAGCAGAAATAAAGGCAAAGCAGATCAGCAATAAAGACTGTCAGAGTAGAGTTAAAGAGTATGAGGGTGGCGTTGAAGAAAATCACGTCAGAATTAATACACATTTAAGATAGGCAGTTGGCGCAAAGCTACTACAGAAGACAGCTGCAAGCCGAACCCTAAAGGCTTGCCTCCAGCACAACATCAGATATCTTTTCCTAAGTTGTTTCTATCTAAACTTGTAAAATATTTAAAGTTAAAAAATAGATATTATCTCACAGCTATTATGAGATGTAGGTTGTACATATTTTGTTGTATAAATACCCCCTCCTTTGGAGTATTGGGAGAGTTGGTAGTGTGTAGAGATTTTCTATACCCTGCTGTAATACTGAACTTTTGGAATAAAAAAGTTGTTGGAATCAACTTGTGTTTGGCCTACTGGATGAAGAATTGAAGCAGAGGACTTGTCACAGAATTCTTGAATCAACCTCTGGATCAATAAGTCCCCTTATATCTTGTGTTTTACAGTTTTCCGGTTTACTATATCATCTGTGTTTCATAAACTGAATGATAAAGAAAATGGTTAATTCAGAATATGCTTGACTGCACTCTGTTTTCAATCTTTATTATTCTCTGTGTTTTTTTCAGAATTAGAATAAGCAATGAACTCTTAATTGCTCTTGTTTCCTAATTCTTTCATGTTGTTTATTCGCTAAGGAATTCTTAGCTGCTCCTTATCAGTAATCATCCATTTTCCCTCTTTCAATATGTTGAAGGATTCTTAACTGCCCTTCACCCATTTGAGCTCATTTCATCTGTTTCAAGTCTTTTATTTGTTCCCTGTTTGACTACCTTGCTCTGTGAAGCCATCCTCTACTAAGAAACCAAATCCAGAAATCCATCTTCTTTGACTCCATCATGCCCAATGGACTGAACTATTCTGTTTTACCTCACTGCTCTATTGAATCTCACCACCCAAACCCAAAACAAAACCCTTGAACTTCATAATTAGCCTAATACCTTCAAAAACAAAGCTAAATCATAAAGGGAGAGCCCTCTCTGGATACAATTGGCTAGATTCTGTATCTAAAAGATTGGTCTATGGTTACCTCGGCAGTATTCCCTTTCTTACAACTTTTGGGAAAAACCTGAGTGATAACAAGGTCAATTCACTTTCTAGGAAAAAATCAATAAACCCATATTCAAGTAGATGAGTAACATTTGGAAACTGTAAACATAAGGAATGAGATTCCTACAACGGTTTGAGACTTCACTATTTATTGTGAGTATCAAAATAATAGACCAGTGATCAAAGCCTCCTCACATCTCAAAATAATAATAATACTATATCATTTTCTTACATGCTACATGCGCTAGAAGACTTACTAGTAAAAAGAACATAATATACCAAAACTAGAATCATGTAATGACAGAATTTTACCTGGAAGTTAATGCTTTTCCAGACAACTGGAAGTAAACTATCACCATGTAGAATAATGACACATTTGGATTTCCTTAATCGACATAATAATTAAATGATTATAGAAAATGAATCATTGTTCCCTCCAACTCTTCTAGAAAATCTAAAGGGGGCTTTACAATAAGTCTTCACAAAGTAAGGCCACTTCACTTTCTAAGCCAAAATCAATAAGCCAAAACTCAAGTAGACATAAAAAAATTTAAAGTTATAAACAAAAGGAGTGAGATGACCACAAAGATTTGAAACTTTAATGTCAGTATCAAAATAATAGATTAGAGACTATAGCCTCCTGATTTCTCCCAACAAAAACAACACTATTTCCTTTGCTCACATGTTATAGGTGATATTAGACTTTCTAATTAAAAAGCATAATATACCAAACCCAAAATAAAAAAATTATAAAAAATTTCCAATAAAATGATGCTTTTCCACACCAATGCGAGTAAAATCTACCCCTCCATACTAAAGAACCCATTGGCCAACCTTTATCCTAATGTGAACGTGACACAAAGAAATGTTATTCCACCTTCGTGGCATAAGGAAGAACAAGTTCATTTCCTCCCACCACCACTAGATTCAGTAAGCTAGCAACTCACAAACCACAAGAACAAATACTTTTCATGAAGAATGCTGGGGGTGGTCCTGTATCAACTTCTTCCATATCCAGTGATTTATTCTAATCCAGTGATTTATTCTAGTTTCCAAATTGGGAAAATCCTCATTGATAATTATTGTGAGTGTTTCTTGTTTGATCCTAATTCTCAAATTGGCCCCTTTCACTATGAAAACCAATTTTGTAAATTACGTAAGGATTTAATTTGAAGGAATGCTTGATTTACTTTCTGGAATAAGCATGCATACTGATGTAAGTTAATTAGAATGCGTGTGCATTTAAAGATGTGGAAGGAGGAAGAAAAAAAAATCCTCCTTTGGCTAAGTGGAATATTCTTCTTAAAAAAGATCTGAACGGTTAGGAAATGTATTAGAATAATAAAGAGAGGACTTTAAATAGTAAATAAAATAGAAACCAAACAACCAATAATGGAAATTGAATTATGAATAAATAAATTATAACGGACAAAGAAATTGAACCTCACATTATAGAAAAATATAGTGGGATGGACAAACACAACACCTATCAAAAGGAAATTAATATCCACCAAAAGGAACCAAATCGTTGAATCTCCTCTTTTTCTAATTTAGAAATAAGCTAAATATAATAAATAAAAGGGATTTTTGTTGCTAAATTTTTGGTAACATACGAAATAAAAATAACAATGAGAAGTAATTATTGCTCAATCTATTTGCAATAAATTTTGATTCTATAACTTAGATGTGTTGAATTTCTTTTACTATATTATTAACTTCGGGACTATTGTAAGGATGTCTTTTTAGGAGGTAGACTACTATCATATACATGTAATGCATCTTGCTCTTGTTTTTTCCTTAAATTTTTTTAATAGACAAAGCATAACACTAGTTTGTCATTTTTGAAAATTTTATTGTATGAATTGGTTTAACTTACATTTTTATATTTATTTACGAGGAAGTTTTCTAATGAGGATAAAGTAGTGATATATATGGTGATATGTCTAATTCTTTTGTTGTATTGGCTTATTAAGGGAATAAATCTACATTTTACATATGAAAGTAGTTTTATTTCATTTATTACATCTCATAAAACCCTAAAATATGGATTGGGTTATAACAAGTAAATCTTGAAATTGTATTGATTGGTATCTAGCCAAATATGCATGATTTATGTATACCAAATGGTTAACATTCTAATTGGGTCTTCTCTCCAAGGAAAAATATTTTGAATTTCCCATTAAACTCCTCATTGAATGAATCTCTATGGTTTCTTAACATACTTCCAAAAAAAGATTATACTTTCTCATTATTACTTTAACTAGCTATATTAATTATTAGCCCATTTTAAATTTAAGTTATACTTTATCATCATTATCCTATTTTAATTTTACCTTATCATAATTAAAACATATTAAATTGATCATTGTACAAGAAATGGAATGAATTTTATTCACAAAAAATTTGATGAATCTAGTATTGATAGCCTACAAGAAAACACTAATAGCAACTTCCAACTTCCCAAGGTCCAAGACATCTACAAACACTCCCATAAATTATCAATAATTTGGTAGTTTCATACTAGTGGGAAACTTACTATTCAAGTCTCATCAAAATAAGACAACATCAATTAATTAATCAACATGTACAATATTTATCACCTTTGGTTTTGAACTTATAAACTGCAATGAGGAAACATATTTTCTTCACCACTAGTTTCCATAAAGTTTTCACATGAAATAAATTATTATTTATTTATTTATAACCATGGAAACTTTGTAAATATTTGGATCAATTTGGACAAGGCCCACGATCAAACCTTCCTATTTCTACTATAACACCAAGATCATATTAGAGAACCTTTTATCTATATATCTCAATAAATTATGGTTTAACAAGAACCAAGGGGTCTTAACCCAACTGAAGTGGATTTTGTCTACACGGTTGTGTACTTTTCTAGCCTTATCACAAGGGGCCAATATGTCTCTTTATGGGATTTTAATTAGGTGGAGAGGACAACAAATGTATCTTTATTTTTAACAATGGTAACATTGTAAATATTTGGAATAATATGGGCACGACATAGGAACAAATCTTATTGTCACCCCTATAACCCTAAGAGTATATCCATGAATCTGCAATCTAGACATACTAATAACTAATGAATTATCAAGCACCAAAAGGTCCCAGTCCCACCAAACTGGATTGTGTCTCATAGGGTGCCTACTTTTCTATCCTTATCATGACAGGCCAACACCCATGATACTAGATCATCCATTATTACCCGAGACCCCGTAACCTATTTATGACAATAATTTATGAGTTAGAAAGATATGAAATTTCACATAGATAGGGGTGCCTATTCTTTGAGCTTCATCACAAGGGGCAAACATGTCTAGTATAATTGAACTTGAGTGGATGGAATAACAAATCATGGAACCAACCATAGATCATCCATTATTACCCAGGACCCCATAACCTACTTATGACAATAATTTATGACTAAGCAAGATACGAAATGTCACATGGAAACATGTGTCTATTCTTTGAGCTTCATCACAACGGGCCAAACATGTCCAGTATAATTGAACTCGAGTGGATGGAAGAACAAATCATGGAACCAACCACTCAAGATACCGACCAAACATGAAGTCCACTCTTATTTAAGAAACACTAACTTTATCAAAATTTAATAGTGTCATTAAGAAAAAAATAATTATTAACTCTTGATCCCTTTTAAATTTAATGTGTATTTATTTTTTCTATACAAAAGAAAATCCTTAATAGAAAATATAAATTGTGAGGAATCTAGAGAAGTCTATCCACATTGTACCAATCCACTTCAATGATTGAAAGTTATATCTAAAAATTACTTGCAAAAATGAAAAACTAGTTCATGTCCTAAAATAGGGTGATCATAATCTTAAAGGCTTCATCATCCATGCATTTTGTGATCTCCAAAGTCCCTATCATGATTCATAAATCTTCCTTAGACATATCATCAATTAAGCTATTTAATTTTTTGTATATGTGATTTGTGTCAATGCATTCCCACTTTGTTGTTTCTTTCTTGATTTCCTCTATAATAGCGTCTAAGGAAGGAGCTACCACTTCTACCTTTGCATTTGTCTAGTCTAAGACTAATTTACAGTCCCCAAAATATTACAATTTCTTGATGTTATAGAAATTACATAAATGTAAGAGAGTTCATAGGGTTACAAACATAGCTCTAGAGTTTGTTCCTCTACTAGGATCAAAATATATATACGATAAAAGTGATATTTATTGATATAAAGTGTAGCACCGAAACCACATGTACCAGGTTGGCCTGCGGTGGCGCCATCACAGAAACCCAATGGAACTTCATCCATTAATTGTTGCATAATGGGTAGGAATTGTCTTTAGTGCGACTTTTTGGAGTTCTGGTGGGAGAATCTGACGGAAATGTTTTTGGTGAAATCTTGATTTGCATTATTTAAACTTGCTTTTTGACTGTATATATGGATTCAACACCCTCAAAAACCCCTAGGACATTTCTATTGTGCAGGGGTTAATCATCAATCTTGTGATTTCAATGAATTCCTACTAGATTTTAGAGAAACTAGACCAAAAAAGTCCAATAAAAAAACTTTCAAAAAATCGCACTAAAGACAACTCGTAATGGGTATAGTTTGTTTCTTTTTTTTTTGTATTAGCTTTGAAAAATTTACTATTTTAGTCGTGATGAATTTCTCCTAAAACATAACACATTTCTCCTAAAAAATAGCGCAATTATGTGCCCACTATACAAATTGTACGAAAGTTGAAAGGAAGACATAATCCACTAATGAATGCTTATTCCTTTTGTATTTAATTATTTTTACTTAATTTTATATTTTCTTTTAAAATGAATTAGATCAAAAATGAGAAATTTTATAGAAATTTTGATTTATAGAAAATTTAAATATGGAAATTTCATTTTATAGTTTAAACCGAGAATAAAGATAGATATGTTAAGAATTTTCAATAAAAGAGTCAAAATCCTATTTTCTCATAAAAATATATTGTTTTTTCTCAATAATAATACATTAAATAATTATGGCACACAATTCTAAATTATTTAAGAAATATTGAAATACTCAAAATGACTCATTATAAATAAAATCTCCACAAAATTAAATTTTTGACCAATTAATTGTACGCAAACTCACTGGTTCTTGCATTTTTTTACTTTAAAATGGAGTTGTTTTTAGTGGGACTTTTCAGACTTTCTAGAATCTGGTTAAAAAATTTAAGGTGAAATATTGATTTATGTTATTTAAAATGGTTTTTTTGAGTGTATATGTGGATTCAGCACGATGAAAAACCACTAAGGAACTTCAAATATATGTCCTAAATAATTAACTAAAAAAATCTCAAAAGTCATTCCCTTCTAGTTTATGCTTTAGATTCACTACATCCCTTTTATCTAGTAGTCCACTTAAACATAAAGGATTAATATTTAATAAAATTCAATTAGTACCTTAGAAAACTTAGAATTAGTAACATCTTGATTATACTAATTGTTTTCATTTTTCTCTAAATTGCATAAATTACATATTTTATTTTTAGATTAGCTTTTGAGAAGTTATCTTTTATTTGAAATTTGATTATTAGAAATTTTTAAATGATTTAGTCATCCTTAATCATTTTGATGGGACATAATTTCTAGATATTAATGATGATATTTTATTGATTTCTATTGAATTTGAAGTTGTTGAAGTGTGATTGCATTCATATTTATCTATCAAGGGCTCCACTTGAATGAAACTAACACTCTAATGTAGAGTTATTTCTCACAAAATGTTGTGAGAGTACTCTCAATTCTAATGCAAACTTTATATGGTTGTGAGTACTTTTCACTACTAATGCTTTGTTTCCACTCTTTATTAATTTCTTGGGTTATCACCTTAATACTACCTTAAATTAATAGTGTATTAACTTCCTAACAACTACTCATCCGTGTTACGTCATAGTAGAATGGGGTTCATACATGTATTTCCCTATGCATACCTATCAATAGATATCTTCCTTATAAACTACTCAATCCTCATGATAATGATCGATGTCCTTTAAAATAATTATATCCAACATGGTATCTAGGATCTAGAAATGGAGAGAAAACACAAATAAAATGACTATTTAATTACTAAAATTTGTTCATTGGACATTGGTTTTATAATTACATAAAAACCATATACTTACAAGGAAATAGATATCTTCCTTATAAACTACTCAATCCTCTTGATAATGATCGATGTCCTTTAAAATAATTATATCCAACATGGTATCTAGGATCTAGAAAAGGAGAGAAAACACAAATAAAATGACTATTTAATTAATAAAATTTGTTCATTGGACATTGGCTTTATAATTACATAAAAACCATATACTTACAAGGAAATGAGGTGTTTTTTATCTTCTCTAAGTTGCATAGATTGCATATTTTATTCTTAGGTTATTTTTTGAGAAACAATCTTCTATAACCAATCAATAAAGTTTATTTAGAAAAATATTAAAAATAAATATCCATTGAAAATTCAATAATTTGTAGAATGTTGAATCACTAATCCAATTCCTTTAAGTTGTAGAACAATCCATACAATGAATCCAATTTGAAAACTAAAAACATGTGAGTTACTACAATGAACCATCAAAAAATTCATATATGATTTAATGTAGAGTGAAATCTATCTCCAAAATAATTAACTAAAAAATATCAAAATCATTCCCTCCTAGTTTAAGCTTTAGATTTAGTACATCACTTTTCTCAATTAGTCAACCTAATTCTTTATTAGTCAACCTAAAAAACCTAAACATAAAGGATCAATATTTAATCAAATTCAATTAATACCTTAAGAAACTTAGAAGTAATAACATCTTCATTACACTAATTGTTTTCAATTTTCTCTAAATTACATAGATTACATATTTTATTTTAGATTACTTTTTGAGAAGTTATCTTTTATAACATATAGCTTTTAGTAAAATTGTAAAGAAGACGAAAAAAATATATAATATATATAAATTATAATTTATCAAAAAACCAAATTATAAAAATATCATATAATTTTTTTTTACTAAAACTGCTCATGGAAATGACTCTTTCCTATATCTTTATTTTATTTAAAGTTTTAATCTTTTGTTAAAAAAAAGAGAAATTAAATTACAATTCTGCAATCTTAAATATTTCTAAATAAACAAATTGACTAAACATTAGAAATATCAATATAAATAAAACATAAATAATAGTGAATAAAAACCTTGGGACCTCACCTCATGGTTCAATCTTCCAAAACCAAAATGACAATTCATATCATCAACTTAATCCCTTATCAACAGTATACAAAAACAAATATCATAAACATGACAAAATATATGTTCTACAAACCTACAAACATATTAACTAAACATTACAAATATAAATATAAATAAAGCATAAATAATACTCAATAAAAACCGTGGGTATCTCACCTCATGGTTTAGTGGTCTAAAATCAAAATGACAATTCCTATTATCAAAGTAATATGTCATCTAGAGTGCACAAAAACAAATGTCCTAGACATCACAAGATATTTGTTCTATAACCTTGAAGATTCAAAAGTATGTAATGTCTCTACAAGCATGAGGAATTCAACATGCACTTTTGATTCCCAAGTCTTATTTATTTTATTCATTTTTATATTATTTTAGTAGCTTTATGAAAGTTCAATGTTACCAGTAACTTGTTCAATCTTTAACATTGGTGAAAATTGTAACATCTTCAGTTCCTGGTGGAGGAGAATTATATTTCTTACCATCAACTTCATTGGGTTCTACGCTCTCCTTACTGTCATATTTTTTAGTTTTAATCACTTCTTCTTGATCATCTTTACGTTCAATTTCATTGGGCTTTGAGCTCTCCTTATTATCCTTCTTTCCAGTTTTCATAACTATTTCTTGATAATCTTTACCCTCAAAAACAATTTCTTCATCTTTCCCACATGGGTTTGCACCATCCTTGACTGATATCACCTGTTTTTAATTCTCAAATACTTGCACATCTAGACCCACATATTTCTTTCTCTGGCCACTGTTAACTTATAGGGTTGTAGAATTTTCAATCCTTTTCAATGGTTGAAGCATTTTTCAACCTACAAGATGTGACAATTACAAATATATGCTTGAAACTAGCAACGTTTGAGGTTTTTGTGATGACATGCTTTAGTTTTCTATTTCCATATGTTGTTTTGTTTTTCCAATACTTGGGTCTATTTGTTGGACCCGGCCATCCTATTTTGTTTGAGGTTTTGGTTTTGTTGTCAATTTATGTTATGTATGGAGAGCTTCCATGGTTTTACAATCAATTTCACAAAGAGAACACCATTCCACATACTCTAAGGGCTTCTTTCCATCTCTTGAGTCTTCTTCTAGTTACTTTTGTGATAGATTGGCGTTTCTTTCCAAATGCATGACATTTATGAAACATTTCCTTTTTGACATAGTCAACATCACAAAGTGAACACCAAGGAAGTGGTTAAAGATTATTTGGATCACCAGCGAAGTGGTTAAAGATTATTTGGATCACCAGGGAAATGGTTAAAGATTATTTGGATCTTTATGATTTTCTTTGGCTATGCCTTTAGTCTCCAATCTCTCTATAAACTTGGGTTGCAACTCCTCATTTTCCTTCTTATTCAACTCATGAAGTGAAACCTAAAACACCATACTAAATTAAAATATTACCCCTACCTTTGAGTGAAGCCCATTCCTATATGTAAAAAAGTTATTATAATAACATCTGCTTCAAACTTATCCATAATCTATTCAACATATATTTTAAAAATAATATAAAAACAATCTTCCCTCAATGAAAACATGAATATATACACATCTCAGATTAGTCAATATTTGTAAAATACAGGTGGATATATATTTTATTTTATTCTCAATCTGGTTAGAATGAAACCTTACCTATATAAAATATTAAATTTAAATTTAAAATAAATATTTTCTTTGAATGCACGATAGATTTTGACGTTTAAAGAAATCAGTGGGGAAGGAGGACGAACTGCCCCTCTATGGGCTCAAAGTTCCTTCTTGATGTGAGCTTTTGTTCTCTCTCGCGAGATGGGTTAATCCCTCGTACCTGTCCCTTACTTTGTCCAGTAGAGGAAGGGATCTCATCCCTTTTTCTTGTAATTATCTGAAATGGTTAAAAAAATAATTAATATATATATAATTAAAAAATTCAATGTTAAAAAACCTTCATGGATGGTTATCAAAATTAATTATTCATTGAAAATTCCTAACAATCACCTTTGTAATGATATAAGGTTAATTATTTCAAATTCGAATGCCACATACTCATCCAAACTAGATTATAAATAACTACATTAGAAAATTTCAATATTAAAATCACTTTTATCCTAACAATCACCTTTGTAAGGTTAACCATTTCAAATTCGAATACCACATACTTATCCTAACTAGATTGTAAATAAATGCATAAGAAAATTTCAATATTAAAATCACCTTTAAAACTGATTGATGTTTATATTAATTTCCTTAAATAATAGAATATTTTTAGGCAAAAAAACACTTATACATTTCTACCAGATATGTAATAAAATAATCATCAAACCCATGAAAACACGATCCAAGGTCAATGATTAGGAAACTATATGAATAAGAAACACATGAAACCAAGATATACCGCTAATGATTTGGAAGATTTCCCTTGTAGAATTAAAAAATTAGCAAGGATAGAGAGTTGTGAGAAAATTAGTGGAGTGAAAGAATTGTGAGATTTAGTGGTTCATTGTTAGGTAAAAGAAAACAAAAGGGTTGGAAATTATCAAGCCAATATGGCCACTCAATTAAGACGAAAAAAAATTATTATTAACCAATGGAAAATTAGTCCTTCACAATGGTATGTATAATCTCATGCAAGGTTGACAAAATGTGGTGTATGCCATCATAGTTATTTACCTAGCCCTTCACAATGGTATGTATAATCTCATGCAAGGTTGACAAAATGTGGTGTATGCCATCATAGTTATTTACTCAACCACTCTAGGGAAATACTTTCCTCACTCTTGTCACATGTTGTAATAGGGGGACACTCGTAGCTTTGTACTCATTGAGGGACTTTATTTGTATTTGTTGAAGTTGTAATTAGAGTGAGTCTTTATAATATAAATTTATCATCGATGTATTTATCATATTTATACTTATTATATGTTTTTTCAATGTTTAGAAAGTAGAAAAGTGTTAAAAAGAGTTGATTATGAGGTAAAATAATGTTTATTTGAGTTATGTCACATTTGTAAATTTGTAAGAAAAAGGATTTGAACTTTATTCTTGAGTCATAAGCCCACAATAAAACTAATCCTACCCTCCATGGGAAAGCGTGCCTAGTGGCTCCTATTTGGTCCTCCTTGACAACTATATATAAGAGACAATTTGACCTCTTGGAGAACCAATTCATTCATGACATCATGCATCATTTTCTTCACCTAGACAAGAAGAATAAATGTTGAAGTCAAATGAGAGTGAAGGAAGTCAAAGGAGAAGAATAAATACAAGTTTTTTTTTTTAACACATGGTGAATCGGTAACTATCAAGTTTAATCCACGGGAGACCCAGGATCAAACCTCATAGCTGCCACTATAACACCAAGAGCATAACCAACCACCTGCAAGTCGGGTATACCAATAACCTATGATTTTAGCAAGACCAGACCCGCTGGGGGAGGGGGGTCCGCCCCTCTAGCTGCCACCACAGCAGGTCAATGTACTCAATGAGATTTGAACTTCGGTCTCCCCGGGCTTCGCCCATGTGACTTACCGTCAAACCACACATCACTGTACAATAAATACAAGTTTTTTACCTTACTCAAGCTCACATTTCTAAGGTAATTGTGGGGTAGAAATGTGACCTCTACTATAGGGACAAAAATTTTGAGTTTGACTATATATGAAGGATTTTGACCATAATTGACATTGACTTGTTAGAGGATACTTGGAGGAGGATTTGAATAGGAAAATTTATGGCATTTTTCTCTTGGTCTTGGTCTTAGATATCTCTAATTTTGATATAATTCTATAACATAAAGATTGTTGAGTTTTCCCCTTGTGGGGTTTTCAGTAGCCTTTGGCCTAATTTATGACATCCTTTGTCTCATTATGATCTGTATGTTTTGAAAATTTGTATAGTTGCTTGATGAAGAAGACATGAGTAGTAATAAGAATACAAATAACATCCATAAGTAATTATCACGAAGAGGAATCAAATATTAAACTACACTACACATGATTTCCCAACATAGTATCAAAGCTAAGGTGAAGAAATCAAGCTTAAAGATCACATTTTGTTGGCACTCTTAATTGAAGGATTCTTTGTAGTAGCTCTCTCTCTATCTCTTTCAATGGAAAAATGCATGAAGTAATGTCTCAAGGCTCTAAGGATTATCCTTGAATCCATCCGAGCAAATAAATGATTGAAGTATCTACTCTAGTATTGGAAGATGGATAAACAAAGGTGATGGATAGTAGAGGGTCAAGGGATATGACACGTGAAAGGACATTTAAAAGATCTATATAAAAAAAACTCTTCTTACAAAGTTTAAATTCAAGATAAAAATAGCTATCGAGTCAAAGGCATTGGATATACATCCATTGAGATGGAATCTCATGGGAACTTTAAAGGAAGAGGCCGAGAAGATATTTTTGGTGTGGAGCATATATGACCAAAATCATTGAGGTGGAACCTTTTATTTACTAAAATGGATTTGAACATCAAGTATGGAATAATGCAATGAATGAATAATAGAATCCGTAACTGTCTTGGAAAATTTGACCTCTATTGTAGGGCCAAAATTCTATGTTTGACGATATTTGAAGGATTTTGACTAGCTTTAACTTTGACTTGTTGGAGGAGACTTGGAAGAGTGTTTCACTTGGAATATTTGTGGCAATTTTCTCTTGGTATTAGTTTTCCACATCCCCCATTTTAATCTTATTTTGTAAGAGAAGGATTATTGGTTTTCCCCTTATGGATTTTCCCCTAGCCTTTGGCTTAATTTATGGTGTATGTGGTTTCATTATGATCTTTATGTTTGAACATTTGTAAACTTGCTTGATGAAGAAGACATAAGAAGTAAAAATAAAACATATAAAATTCACAAGTAATTATTAAGAAGAAGAATCAAGCATTAAATTACACTACACTAGATTTCCCAACATGGTATCAAAGCTAAGCTCAAGGAAGAAATCTTGAAGATCACATTTTGTTGGCACTATTAATTGAAAGTAGCTTTGTAAAATCCTCATTTCTAGTACTAAGAAGATCTACCAATGGTCTTGTTTTGTTTTTCTCCATTTACATAGTCAACTTAATGTTAGTAGAGAGAGAGTTAAGGTTATTGAAAAGTTTTCAAGCTTCATTTTAGCATGGGTTTGTTTTACGTTTGTGTCATCAACAAATATCTTCGATCATCTTGGTTTTCAAGGTAGGGCTCTAAATGTTTTTCTCATTTTGTTACATTTATAAGTTTGTAACAATGGGTGAGAGTGGCTAATACATGTTGATAATAGATTTCTTGGAAATTAAAAAATGTTAAACACATATGGATCTAACTATGTTAGACAATTGGTGGTGGTTGTGTTAGTATTGGCATGTATGTTGGCACTAATGTCAACTACTCTCTCAAGAATGAGTGTTGCTGCAAATGCAGGGCTGAGGAGGATTTCGATGATAGTTGCAGGTTCATGTAGAGAATCATCATAGTAACACACTTACTGAAGAAGCCATAAAATGATCACTATGGTGGTTGAGAGTTCAACTGTCCAAGAATAAAGTAGAAGAGTCAAGGAGCATTGAGTTTGAAATCATCTCACAAGTATAAAATGGAATCAAAGCCTACATTGGAGCCTATCCAATGCAAAGTGCCCTAGAAGAGCTTTCCAATGATATGTGGAAGTCCAAAAATGGTTTCCTCAATCAAAAGAGATGATGTGTCGAAGTCTAGGGATTTGATGCCCAAGGAAGGCTATGGGAAAGACATGGATATGTGATGTAAATAAATAATTTGAATAAATAGATAAGCATAAGGGGTCAAAAATACTTGGGAATGAAACACCTAGAAACGAGATTGTTTCCAAAACAAAAAAATATAATCTCATAGGTAAGTGAGATTGGATATACTTTCATCATAAGAGTTCTAGATAAAATTCTAGATAAGCTTAATGGATGGGAGAGAAAGATCCATTAATTTACTTAGCTTGGGAAATATGGTAATCTTAGAAAAGCCTAAAAGCAACGTGGGAGAGAAAAGGTGGGATTTTATGGAAAAGCCTAGGCAAGTGGATAAAAAAAATCCACAAAAGCGGGAAGCCACTAACAGAAACCTTATCATGAAAGAAAGGTATTAAATAACTATCAATAGAGGTTGTTGATTCAAGTCGAAGTACTCTTAGCTCAGTGGTGAACTTGAGGAATTTAGTTCTAGGTTGGGTAGGTGGTGGTATCTGATTCCTAAGGGACTCTTTATCAACCATTCTAGTTTGAATCAATTATGTTATGTATTTTAATTTTCATTTATTTCCATATGATTTTATATAATATGTTATTTATCACACAAATAGTTTTAAAAGTCATTTCTTTAATTAAAAAAAAAAAACAGTTGTTGTGGTTTTCGAATGGAAACATAAATGAAGTCATTATAAGAAATATAACCTAAAAAGGTGTATGTGGGCATTTCAAAATTCGGATCTTATCTTGTTGAAACATTTTGTTATCAATATTATTGTAGGTCGGTATGATAGGGGTATAGATTCCAGTAGGTGAATTTGAAGTTACAGCTACTATATAGGTGAACTTCTCTTAGCATCTTAATTCATATTAATTTGAACATGATAGTAATTAATTGATCAATTAACACATCGAGTATTATACTCCTATTTGAGGGTTATGTTCGTAAGGTAACACTATATTGATATGTTGGTAACAAGAATAATAGGAAAAAAATGAACTAATTAGCTTAGTTTCATAATTAAGAAGATTAGTTCCTCTGTTGTGCGCATAAGAAGAAAATAGTTTCAATATTTAACTTTAATCCCATGTTCATAAGCTATTAGAGCGAATGGATGTTAGTAATTAAGGGGGTTACCATGGAATAAATTCGATGTAAACTTACCCAACTCTGTCTGAGTTGAGAGTATATATTTACGACTAGAAGGCTGACTAGATAAGAAAAATAAGCCGGAATTCTTGAGGATTGAATAGGTAAAAACGCGTTGAGGCATGGCATTTTTCTTGAGCATTTAACCAATAGAAATCAACATGTTGAGATTGTGGAAAAATAGTGTGCCTTATGTATACAACTCAATATTGACAATGAACCAGTAAGGCAAATCTTCCACCGTGAGACTTCACATTAATATCTTAGAGAGTTTGTGGGTAAGTGGTGTTGGAGTTATGTTATTAATTTATTATCTAAGTTAACTAACAATATAAATTTGGTTAAGAGATACGAGAGTAAATATATATTACATAGGACTCGTCTTGCCAAGGAAACCCTGTTAAATAAGGAAAAGTGCATGCATGTCGAAATAGTTAGCCAAAATAGTTAACATCATGTTTGTATAAGAGTATTTGTACCCCTAAAATCTACAAATGAACATAAAAGAACCCTACACAATAGCATACTATAACAATAATGCTCATGATTCATGAAGCAACAATTCCAAAAAAAGAATTAATCCGAAAAGTAGACTAGATTGAAGTTGGGAAAAATAAGAAAGAAATACAAATCTTAAAAAATGTGGGTATATACTGAGATTATCCTCCTCGCCATGGTATGATGCCATATTAAAATATATATGAGGTTAAACTCATTGTACAGTGAGACTAGCGTGGAGTGACTCTACTTTCAAACATTTCAAAGAACACGGTTTTCTGGAACTTCTGAGAATACCGAGATTTAATTAATTTTGGCAAATCTTTGATACAATAAATTTATAGGTACGGGTAGTAATTTTACCACATGGGTATTGTAGAAAACCTCGTACACAAAAACAAATTGCAGAGGAAATTACATGCCTTTGGAAGTAAGGAAAACTAAAGGGAAGATGTTATAAGTATGACTATTGCTATGCCTCGAGCTTTGCTTTAAGTTTTTATGGACATCATATAACTAATATTGTAGTGCCACAAGATATACATTCAATATGTTGATCTCACTGAAGATCGAAGTGCAGATCTCAGATCGAATACATAGTGTATAAACCAATTATAAGAAAGGGATATACGAAACCAATTATAAGAAAGGGATATACGAGAGTCTAGAGTGCATAGTGAGTTAAGGATTCTACGAAGCGAAAACAACAAGAATGCTTTAAAAACAAGGGAGCTACTGTCGTAGCGGTAGTCCCTGCCGGGGTTGAGAAACTCGTGCAATTGCCCATATGCCCAATTGTATTCATTAATCTACAACCTTATTGTTAATGAAATGAATTGTATTCTATGCAGAAACTAAAGGCAGGGTAAACAATATGTAGTTATGGGCTACCATTAAAACCAGGGAAATAGTACACACCTGCGCGTAAATGGCCCTTTGATGCGATGATGGGCAGACGTAGAATATGTATTTTCTAATATTTGTAAATCTCGTAGTTGGAGTGTCACGCGGGGATCGTTGGCGTTGCTCCACTTATGTCCAAAGATTCTGCATTGGTGAATGTGGAAAACAACAGAAGCTTTGCGGATAGTTCCAGAGCGAGACCCATTTCGTGAGGATTCCTGAGAGCTAGATGAAGCCAGCTGAAGAGTCTGATATTCGAGGCGAAGGTCCAAACCCAACATGAGCAGTTTTAACAGTCATTTAACAATCGGTTAAGTAGCAAAAAGTTTTAGCACGATGATTCAAAACAAGCAGCAAAAAGTGTTCTAGGACAATGATTCAAAAGAAAATCATTTCATGTGGAGTTAGGGCACTTGGATACGTGCAAACTCCACTTGGCAGTTAACTTCATTTTTTTGTTTTATTTAATTTCTTTTTAGTTATTGTATTTTTTTTTCATTGAAACTTTTATTTTTAATTTAAAGAATCTCATGGCCTTGCATGCATGAGACGTGTCTACCTCACCCTCTTTTTAAAAAATAAATTTTAATTAATCAGTTCCTTATCATTACTCATTCCATTATTTCATTTGCTTTTTTAAGCTTCCTCTCTACCTGTAGGTGAATGAGCCATATTTGGAGATACTACATTTCTTAGAATTCCATCTCTGCAAAGCAAAACATGTTAAGCCTTTTGCGCTGCCTTTTAACATCATGACAGTGAATTGCCCTGTTCTATTTGCGCTTTTGTCCCTGTTCTGCTCTATTGGTAGGGACTTGCTGCTTCAAAGCTATACTTCAGCTTGCAACATAGTTTCTGCAACATAAACTTAAAGCTTTTTAGGAATTATTAACAGAGAGATGTAAAGATGATTCTTGAAGAATATTACGTAAATACGGAAAAATTGATAGATTTTGAAGCTTTTCTTGGTGAGTTATTCGCAACTTTATCTTGTAAATTTTTTTTTGCTGACGAAGTGCAGTGCTTTGTCCGGTTGATAAATATTCTTCAAATAACAGAAGTGTGTCGACCCTTTATCCGTTGTTTGGGTTTCCTCTTAAAGGACTGAAAAAAGAAAAGAAAAGAAAAAAAGACTTTTCTTTAATTCTAAGAATGCAAGTTCTGCAATCTTCAAAAATTTGGAAATCAACATTGTTTTTGTTTTCGGTGCACAGTTAAATAAGCAAAGTAACCCTTTTTGTGTCAGATTTCTTTAATGCTACATGCAAGTTTTGATTATTTTTGAACTTCTGAAAGTTATCAACTTCACAGTGGGCGCATTGTTCCTGGAATGCCCCGAACTAGGGTAGATTTTTGAATATTTTGTCTATAATAAAAATTGTATGGTATCATTCTCGACATTCAATGAGGGTAACGCCTACTTCAAGTCCAGGCAGAGAATCATTCTCACATTCACATTTCTTTTCCAGAAGCCTGCTTTGATGACTATGACATCGCTTCCCTCTATTCGAACTTGGAGGATGATCACCCTTTTGAATATAAAGTTGGTGTAAGTGTTTTTTCATAATTCTGTTTTGTTTACTTCAAACCAGAGATTTTTTTTAGGAATATTGCAAATGTTATTTTTTTTATTTTCTCTGAGGTCTGGTGCATCCCTCTAGATTCTCTTTCCTGTAATTGAAAGAATGTGGCATACCTGGAATAAGTTCCTATGAGAATATTACTTATAAGGGATATGTTATAACAGCAAGTACCTACCTATTTCTGTCGAAATAATTTAGGAAACTTATCTGCATGTGCCCTTCTGAAACTTTTGGCAAGCCATGCTAATGATCTTTTCACAGGCCATGCTAATGATATGCGTATTCCTCTGCAAATAGTGCATCGTTAAACGAACACTTCCAAACCAGATGAAATAAACCCTTTCCTACTAATAATAATAACATCAAGATTTATCTTACCAAACGGATATTAATCCACCGCACTCCAAGCCGCAAGCTATAAATTTCCTCTGGCAATGAGATAATGGAAATAAAAGAATGGTAATAATGGTAATAAAAGAATGGTAATAAAAAAAAATTAAAAAGGGTGCACCCAAAAACATCTGGCAATGAGATAATGGAAATAAAAGAATGGTAATAATGGAAATAAAAGAATGGTAATAAAAAAAAATTAAAAAGGGTGCACCCAAAAACATAGAAAAGTATTGCAAAACAACCCAGCCAGAAAATACCAGAAAGAAAAATCATTGCCAAACAAGAATACGATGCCGGAAATAAAATCGTTTCCATAAAAGAATAGAAATGTAAGAAAAACATTTCAAACAAAATCACTGCTATACTGCTTAAACAACTACTATGCCACTGGTTCTTGTGTTGCTTACCTTGTCTTCTATGGTGCAGGTGTAGATGAAAGGAGTCTCCATTTCTGGCAGCCCTACCATTGCAGACTTTAGCGAGGTTTTCAGAATGAATTTATCCAATTTGCTAAAGATTACGAGTACATCTTTAGAACTTCGATAGCAGGTTAGTTCATGAAAGTCTTCTGCATAATTTTTGAAGCATGCTTTCATGTGTTTGCTCTAGAATCAATTTACCTAGTCTTCTGAAAGTCAGAACTTCAAGGCATTAGGACACTTGGAAGAAGCCGTGGCCTCTGTACATGCAGCTACACATGCAGCTACACATGCAGCTACAGCGGTGATGGTTATCTGATCCGTGTCTCTTACCTTATACAATGATACCTTGAACTAGTTATCCAAAGTTTTAGGAAAAGCATAAAGTCGAGCCTGTCAAACTGTTTATCCTAAGTTTTAAGAAAAGTAATCAAGCCCCAAACTCTTTATCCTAAGTTTTGATAAAAGTACATAGTCGAGCCGGCAATAAAACTAAGAAATGAGAAAAGTGTAAGACTAAGTTTTGAGAAAAGTATATAGTCCAGCCGGCAATAAAAGGTCGAAACAAAAACATTAGATAAAAGTCTGTTGCGCAGAACATTTTATTGCCGAAACAAAAACATTAGATAAAAGTCTGTTGCGCAGAACATTTTATTTAAGACATTGGTTTAGACCTGAAATGTAAGGAATATATTATTTAGTCAAAGTGATTTAATAGCTAGTCAACTCCCTGCTATGCTGGAGGAAGGGACTAATAAAAATATATAATTTTGTTTCTGAACAGAGAATGAACAGAGAATAAAAGATTTAAGTCGGGACTGAATTGAATTCTCAATGAGATAGATTTGATGAAATTTAAAATATATATATATTGAAACTGTATGAAGAACATAGCTTCCAAAGTATGAAAACCACATCGAAGGAATACTTGTTCCCGTAATGAGAGTCATTCCCCATTGGGCTTTTACCAAGAATAGAACCCAACTAAGTGTGTGTGTAGTAGAAGACGGTGTCTTGGTATTCAACCATCTGGGTTGAGTGAACAATTCAAATTAGTTAATCACAGAACTCAAACCGCCTTGACCATGAGATAACATTGGAACCGAGGTAGGCATCGAACGAGGGCCGTGTGAATAGAATAACTAAATTGACGTGATGCAGTAGGAAATCATGTTAGAATTTGCGCAATTTTTCGTCGAGTTATCTGAGTTGAAACCTAGAAGAAATAATTACCTACAAAAAAATCTGCAAAAAGCCGCATAAGGGATAGGGATAGAGAAATTTCACTGTAAAAGCAATTTAACTTCTGTGAAAGCAACTTAAATTAAACCCAAGTACATGAGTGTAGAAGAAACCGTTGAGAGGGGAAGTATGGTGGGAATGGGGAACGCTGATGAAAATTATCCTATAGCAAATCAAGGTTAAGGGATTAAACCATATAAAAAGAATAAACAAAATAAGAAGAGGACATTGAATCATACAAGTTAGCAAACTCACCAATAATTGGTGTAAGAGAACAACAAGGGCATGTCTAGACAAACGGAAATAAGAGTAAAACCTCATTCCAAATTTGTAACGCCCATTGGTAGAAATACTTGGATTTATACTCATGTTGGAGGAAACCACTTCCCAATTCAAAATACTTGGATTTATACTCATGTTGGAGGAAACCACTTCCCAATTCATAAGGATCTAGGGAAGTATGACTCTAGATGAGCAAGGGAAAAAAAAAAAGAACACATCTTTAAAATTTCACCTGGAAGAAGGGCAGAGAAACTTCATGTTATTTTTCCATTTCCTCTATAGAAAAGAGAAAAAAAAGAAACAAAATATGAGAAGTAGAACACCTAGGAAAAAACTATATATAATAACAAATAACAATTGTGTGTTATGGCCAAGGGTGAGGTATTCCTTCGCTCATTTTCTTTTACTAGTAATTTTCATTGATTTGCTTTTTTTCCACCCAGATTTACAAAACGAGGGTTTTCTCTATCATTCATAGGATTTATTTTTCTAGCCTCTTTAATTTTTTGTTTTTGCAGGCCCTACAACTCCCCGTATGGGGGAACTATGTCTACCCTTCATCACTTATGGCGACCGTGGTAAGACATTTTTTCCATGTAATCTTATTTTGAATTTTAATTTCCATAGAGTGGATATTAGAATTTTCTCCCTTTCTTTAGGTTTTAAGTATATGGAGAATGAGTCTTTTAATTTACAGTGACAGAGTTATGGCTTTCCACTTTAATAAAAAAAAATTCTTCTTCATGGATTAATTTCTTTCAATTTAGTTCATTGTTTCTTGTTTAATTCTCCTACGTGTATTGTTGTGGCTCAAAAGTAAGCTTAAGGGTTTTTGGGTTGACAACATGATTCCTTACATGGGGTTCTCTTATATCCTCAAATTCTAATTCGTATTCACTATGTGTGTTGCATGTAAAGTAAATTTTCCAGCAAGGTGTTTCATCCGAGTCTTAATTTCACTTGGCCCAGAGTTAATTTGTGGCCTCGCATGCTCTTTTAAGGTTAGCCTCTTACGAGACTAATATCCCTTTTTCCTATGCTAAGACACTAGTACTTTGAGCACTCTGTAGTTCAAACCCTATTTATGATTTTTATGTTACTTGGAAGATTCTTTGTACTTATTTTAGATGGTTTCATTTTGTCTTGGTTGGGCCTATTAGATATTTTCTATGAAAGACTTTTATATGGCTTATCTCTAGATCCAAGGTGTGACTATATGAATGACTCTATTAATTTTGTTTTGTTAATTAATATAAGCCTATAATGATTATTTACAAGTTTTGATGTTTGTTTATACACATTTTCCTTTGTATGGAATCTTGTATTACTGTTGTAAAGATCGCATGGATTTTATAGTTAGTATTCTTATAAGTGATGGTGAAGTTACTTGTTAGGTCCATGCTTGTCGAAATTAGGACCTTAATATTCTTCTTTTACTCTGTTATCATTTACTGTGTAAATTCATAAGAAAATAGGGTTGGGTTATTTCATTTCACTTGAAATATTATGCTTTCTATGGCAGCCCATTCGCAAGTGAAATATTACGCTTTCTATGGCAGCCCATTTGCACACTTGTTTGTAGGAAAGCTATTGGTTTGACTCACATCTCTATTGTTTATTCTGTAATTACTGTAACATAACCCTTTGGGCCTACCCCAGAAAAATATCTAATAAGCTCCATTAATTTAAAATTTCTTTTATTTATAGTTAAATTACAATAAAATGGACTCGCGCGTGGAGTTAACCTATCATTTCATGCACAGTAATCATCCAGGCAACTATACTCAAAATCTTAGCTACTAAATACTAGCAAGATAATGAACCATATTTCACACTCTTTAGATTTACCCTTAAGCTTAATCTCAATTTGGAGAAAGGGAGATGAATCATGACATGCAACCATCAAAACTCTGAAATAACTCTTGCAAGCATTATGGATGTTAATTTAAGTTTATGGTAGCTATTACATCATGATCATAGTCATGTACACCTAGTCAATATGTTATTGGCCAACCTTTCATGCACATGCATAACTAGATAGAATTAGCCTAAGTGGAGACAGTCTTATTGACATGCAAACACAAATATTTGAACCATTGGTCATACAATGAGAAACATTATTTCCACAACTTGTTCTTCTTGCATAAGAAATTACCAATTGAGGAAATTATAAGCATACTATATTTTATTAAATGCAAGATGATCAGGTATATTATATATATGATCTCCTCATAAACAAAGTTAGAGAAAAACATTAACACAGGTAATCTATTTATGAATAATTTGTCACATGAAAACTCTACCATGAATGGGTACCAGAACTGTTACCCACTGAATGTGCTTCTAAAGTTAACTTCACACTGAAATGCAACATGCATAAGAAAATCAGTCATTGCCATAATAGAGATAAATTCAACCATCAGCATATCTATATTCAAGATAATGGTTAAAAAATTGAGGAAAAGTAAAGGGGTAAGGGAAGAAATCAAAAAACTAAAATAATGACAAAACCTTAACCTCAAAATGAAAGGAAATAGAATTAATTAATTAAATAAAATCCTAAAGAAACAAAATTATTAAAGTTTAATTATTATCTAATAAATATGCATTTTATTAATGATGTTAAATGAAAATGGGCTATGCAGTTTTCTTTGTGCTCTTCCATACACTCAAGGGTTGAGGGCTTGTTTAGGTTTTGTCCTCAAGTCTGAAGGTGAGATAAGGGGCACTGAATAGTCTGAAACAAGACATACTTAATGGATCTGGTGCTTCCATTACAGTCTAGTCTCACGAGAAGTTTGTGTCAGAAGTAGTTCCATTTCCTGTAGGGGTATCAACATTTTAGTTGTCGACTATTTGTAGATTCCCGAAATGGAGATCGATTATGTTGATTGCTCTAAGGACCCATATGAGGGAATCCTTATTTAGTCAATTCCTCCACCTCAAAAATCTGATTCAGTAACCCTTACCACAAGTAGCACTCTAGTGGCAGGAGATTCTCCTTCTTTTATCGACTATGCAGGTTTCTCCCCTTTCTTCCAAAACCTGGGAACAAAGGGCATGGTGGTTTCAGGTGCTCTGTTGAAAGGAAGTAAACAGACACCATCTCTAGGTTCAAACATCTCTATAGTCTATTTCTTGCTCGAAGCCCTAAATTGTATAGAGGGATGTCTTGCTCAGTCTTTTAGCAAAGGGATACTAAAAGTGGGGATTGACGCATCATTTCCCCTAGCACATAATTTATCTTTAGAGGCGAAAATTTAGGGTTTCATGTGCAGGAATGCAGGTCTTTGGAAGCAGTTGGTGGGTTCTATCCAGACCGTATCGTGTCGACTTTCCAAACTGAACGTTAACTGACATCTATTTATTTGCAGGGACAATGCTCAGAGTCAAGTTTTTTTCCTATTGATGGTAAAAACACTGGGGCACAGAACCAACTAATCGATGGAAATCCAGTTGAAGGCATAAATGAGAAGAAGATAAGTACAAGAGTACCAAGGATCCATCTGGCTACCTGAATCCATGGCAACCACGGTGCTTGCTTCTCCAGGCTTGCAAACCGCCTTCAGTTGTTTCGCGTAGTGATCACACAGATTTACTGTCCCTTGACTTCCGTCCTCAACAACGCAGGTTTCGTAGCTTCCGGCATGGAAACTTTTCAGCTTCGTTCCTGCGCAAGCCGAAACTGTTACACTCATGTCCTTTACAACGACGCTCAGCAGGCCGCCGATGCACTGAGCGAAGGCGTCTTGAACGAGGCCTACGGTCTGAATGAACGAAAACGTGCCCCCTGTCTCTTCAGAAATACTGTGCATCGTGGCTGCATCGTGCTCAACTCCGAAGCCAAAGGCATGGACGGGGACTTGAACGTTGGCGCTCTGCCTCTGTTCATGGATGGGAAACAAAACCGAACCGCGAGAACTGACGCTGTAGGTGTCGTGGCCATCCGAGAGCAGCATGATGCTCGCCACGGGGTTCCGTTGGCGACGATCTTCGAGCACCTTCATGCCTATTCTCAAACCCTCGGCGATATTCGTGCTTCCCGCGCAGACCAGTTGATCGACGACGAGTCTCGCTTCGTGCTGGCCGTCCAGAGCCATGCTCTTCAAGGGAAAAACTCGCTTGGCCGTCGTAGAGAATACGACGATGGATAACCGATCCGTTGGGCTGAGATTTGATATCACAAAAGCCATGGCCCGTTTCAAGAGCGACAGCTTCATTCCCGTCATGCTTCCGCTAACATCGAGCACCGTAACAAGATCTATCGGCGCACGGCAACCTGGATCTATAACCGTATTTCTCTCGCAGTTTTCGTAATTCTGTTTCTTGGAAGCTTCGCTGGCCGGTGGAGCCTTAACATGCACCAGCACTGTAAAATTCTCCGAAGCTTCAGTGGCCGCAACGGCTTCGACCTCGGGATGCAATGCTATTCTCAATTTCCGTACATTTGCGGCAGCTCGATCGCTTGTTCTTTCAGGATCGACGACGAAACCCTTGAATTCGAACTCTTGGTCATCATCGGGTTGTAAGCTTGTTTGCCTTTCAATCTCTCGCAAGTTCGAAATCGAATCCAGAGGTTCGTCGTCGTCGTACACGGCCGGTTCTAAGCTAAAGCTTTCACGACGATTTCTATAGGTTGCGATCGAATCGTCTATCATTCTAAGCATTTCATCCTGTTTTCCAAACAATTCTTCCAAAATTTTCCATACTTCATTTGGAGTTGAACATGATTCAACATGAAATAGCAGTTCCGGAGAAATAGATAAACATAGGATGCCGAAGGCCTCGTCCATGCGATTGAAATATCTTGTTTTCTCCATTGCCGATGTTGGTTCAACTTCCGTTTCCATGGTTATTCGAAATAAGCCTCTACTTCTAAGATGAAGTTTAATCTTTGGCTTCCATTCGAAATAATTATATGGAGTGAGAATTGCCGATGGTGGAAACTCCAATTTAGACTTCATTCTTTGTTGTTGCTTCAATCTTCTGAACCTGCAAATAAAATTGCTTGTGCACTAATTACAAATCCCTGTGCTCTGATACCATGTAAGATTTTTGAGATACATAGATCTAGATATGCAAAACAATAAACAAGCTTGTAAGAGAAGGAAGGAAGCGAGCAAGAATTGAGAAAAGAATAAGAAATTGATTCTACAATATTAGTTTTAGAATAAATACATAAAAGCAACTAAGTTAAGCTTAGTTGTACATGCAATAACTAAAGCTAACTAAAGCTAAGTGTGCTTTATCTTATGTTAATGTGTACATGTGCCACATGCAAGCAATAAGTTAACTGGGGCTAATCTAGGTGCATGTACACCAACACAGCGAATCTAAGTGCATGTATACCAACACACATTCACATTTCTTTTCCAGAACCCTGCTTTGATGACTATGACATTGCTTCCCTCTGTTCGAACTTGGAGGATGAGCACCCTTTTCAATATAACGTTGTTGTAAGTGTTTTTTCATAATTCTGTTTTGTTTACTTCAAACCAGAGATTTTTTTTAGGAATATTGCAAATGTTATTTTTTTTTATTTTCTCTGAGGTCTGGTGCATCCCTCTAGATTCTCTTTCCTGTAATTGAAAGAATGTGGCATACCTGCAATAAGTTCCTATGAGAATATTACTTATAAGGGATGTGTTATAACAACAAGTACCTACCTATTTCTGTTGAAATAATTTCGGAAACTTATCTGCATGTGCCCTTCTGAAACTTTTGGCAAGCCATGCTAATGATCTTTTCACACGCCATGCTAATGATATGCGTATTCCTGTGCAAATAGTGCATGGTTAAACGAACACTTCCAAACCAGATGAAATAAACCCTTTCCTACTAATAATAATAACATCAAGATTTATCTTACCAAACAGATATTAATCCACCGCACTCCAAGAAGCAAGCTATAAATTTCTTCTGGCAATGAGATAATGGAAATAAAAGAATGGTAATAAATAAAAAATAAAAAAGGGTGCACCCCAAAAACATAGAAACGTATTGCAAAACAACCCAGCAAGAAAATACCAGAAAGAAAAATCATTGCCAAAGAAGAATACGATGCCAGAAAGAAAATAGTTTCCATAAAAGAATAGAAATGTAAGAAAAACATTTCAAATAAAATCACTACTATACTGCTTAAATAACTACTATGCCACTGGTTCTTGTGTTGCCTACCTCGCTTACCTTGTCTTCTGTGGTGCAGGTGCAGATGAAAGGAGTCTCCATTTCTGCCACTCCCCCATTGCTCCCACTCCTGCCATTGCAGACTTCGGCGAGGTTTTCAGAATGAATTTATCCAGTTTGCTAAAGATTTGAGTACATCTTCATAACTTCGATGCAGGTTAGTTCATGAAAGTCTTCCCCATAATTTTTAAGCATGCTTCCGTGTGTTTGCTCTAAAATCAATTTATCTAGTTTTCTGAAGGTAAGAACTTCAAGGCATTAGGACACTTGGAAGAAGCAGTGGCAGTTGTAAAAGAAGCCATGGCCTCTGTACATGCAGCGACAGCGGTGATGGTTATCTGTTCTGTGTCTCTTACGGTGTACAATGATACCTTGAACTAGTTATCCAAAGTTTTAGGAAAAGCATAAAGTCGAGCTTGTCAAACTGTGTATCTTAAGTTTTAAGAAAAGTAATCGAGCCCCAAACTCTTTATCCTAAGTTTCGAGAAAATTATATAGTCGAACGGGCAATAAAAGGTCGAAACAAAGACATTGGATAAAAGTCTGTTGCGCAAAACATTTTATTTAACACATTGGTTTAGACCTGAAATGTACGTAATATATTATTTAGTCAAAGTGATTTAATAGCTAGTCAACTCCCTGGAGGAAGGGACTAATAAGAATATATAATTTTGTTTCTGAATAGAGAATAAAGGATTTAAGTCGGGACTGAATTGAATTCTCAATGAGATAGATTTGATGAAATTTAAAATATATATATTGAAACTGTACGAAGAACATAGCTTCCAAAGTATGAAAACCACATCGAAGGAATACTTGTTCCCGTAATGAGAGTCATTCCCCATTGGGTTCATTCACCATTGGGTTTTTACCAAGAATAGAACCCAACTAAGTGTGTGTGTAGTAGAAGACGGTGTCTTGGTATTCAACCATCTGGGTGGAGTGAACAATTCAAATTAGTAAATTACGGAACTCAAACCGCCTTGACCATGAGATAACATTGCAACCGAGGTAGGCATCGAACGAGGGCCGTGTGAATAGAATAACTAAATTGACGTGTTGCAGTAGGAAATTATGTTAGAATTTGCGCAATTTTTCGTCCAGTTATCTGAGTTGAAACCTAGAAGAAATAATTACCTACAAAAAAATCTGCAAAAACCCGCATAAGGGATAGGGATAGAGAAATTTCACTGTAAAAGAAATTTAACTTCTGTGAAAGCAACTTATATTAAACCCAAGTACATGAGTGTAGAAAAAACCGTTGAGAGGGGAAGTATGGTGGGAATGGGGGAACGCTGATGAAAATTATCCTATAGCAAATCAAGATTAAGGGATTAAACCATAAAAACAGAATAAACAAAATAAGAAGAGGACATTGAATCATACGAGTTAGCAAACTCACCAATAATCGGTGTAAGAGAACAACAAGGGCATGTCTAGACAAATGGAAATAAGAGTAAACCCTCATTCCAAATTTGTAACGCCCATTGGTAGAAATACTTGGATTTATACTCAGGTTGGAGGAAACCACTTCCCAATTCATAAGGATCTAGGGAAGTATGACTCTAGATGAGCAAGGGAAAAAAAATAGAACAAATCTTTAAAATTTCACCTGGAAAAAGGGCAGAGAAACCTTTGGTTATTTTTCCATTTCCTCTATAAAACTTTGAAAAAATAGAAACAAGATATAAGTAGAACACCCGAGGGAAAAAATATATATATATATATATATATATATATATATAATAACAAATAACAATTGTGTGCTATGGCCTTCGCTCATTTTCTTTTACTGGTAATTTTCATTGATTTGCTTCTTTTCCACCAGGATTTACAAAACTGGGGTTTTCTCTATCACTCATAGGATTTATTTTTCTAGCGCTTTAATTTTTTGTTTTTGCAGGCCCTGCAACTCCCCGTATAGGGGGGAACTATGTCTACCCTTCATCACTTATGGCCACCGTGGTAAGACATTTTTTCCATGTAATCTTATTTTGAATTTTATTTCCATAACCTTGATACTAGAATTTTCTCCCTTTCTCTGGGTTTTGAGTATATGGAGAATGAGTCTTTTAATTTATAGTGACAGAGTTCTGGGTTCCCACTTTAATAAAAACTTTTTCTTCTCTCATGGATTGATTTCTTTCAATTTAGTTCATTGTTTCTTGTTTAATTCTCTTACGTGTATTGTTATGGCTCGAAAGTAATCTTAAGGGTTTTTGGGTTGACCACTTGATTCACTACGCACTATTTCACCCCTACAGATAATTCATCCTTTTCTTTTTTAATTTATTTTTCCTCCTTGATTTTACATGGGTTTATCTTATATCCTCAAATTCTAATTCGCATTCACTATGTGTGTTGCATGTGAAGTAAATTTTCCAGCAAGGTGTTTCATCCGAGTCTTAATTTCGCTTGGCCCAGAGTTAATTTGTGGCCTAGCATGATCTTTTAACGTTAGCCTCTTACGAGGCCAATATCCTTTTTTCATATGCTGCGACACTAGTACTTTGAGCACTAGGCTTATTTATAATTTTTATGTTACTTGGAAGATTATTTGTACTTATTAGTCTCTGCATGGGACTCTTAGCGATCGATTGTGCGTTGACGGCGTATTAATCTCTTATTTGACCAAAAAATATTGTTGTACATCACAACCTTAACCAAAGTTTTCATATTAGAAAATAATATAAAATTTATTATGTAATTTTTGATTGGACAACAAAGTTGGGGTCTTATTGCGCGCTTCGCAGCTTTCAAGACATTATGTTCGGGGTAAAAATAAGATATCCAATGTTTTCATAGATGAAAAGTTTTTGTTATCCAAAGTTTTCACACATGAACATTTTATCAAAAGCACCACTTAGTTTGTCTTAAGTTTTTGCTACCTGTTCTCCCTGTCATGCATGCAGTGTCTTGCATCCTGCAAGTGCCAGCTCTTTGCATATGCAGAGGCGTCCACGATGGTCTACAAATGCCTTGTCCGGAGTCCGGAGTAAGTTCAGAGCAGAGAGTGTAAGTGTCGAGCAACTAATTCTCCGGAGTAAGTTCAGAGCAGAGAGTGTGGAGCAGCTAGTTTGAGGAGCAGAGGAGCAGAGCGTCCAGCGGAGCTTCACCTTTACAACTTGTAAGTTCCCAGACAGAAGGAAGCATTCCCCATCTAATGTAATATTCACCATAAAAAAATGTTGAATTTCTACAAACCTTTAACATAGTTATTTGATGGCATGTAACTCTTTGCACTGTGCCTTTCGTCTATTCATGTAATAGTTTTGCTTCTATCATTCAAGTTTTCACTATATAAAGTGTTTTCTTAATTCATCGGGAATTAATTTCACTCTCATTTCATTATTATTTCTTTGCTATGTGCTTTGGAGGTGGTTTTTCTGATTTCATATTTAAGGTTTGTCCATATGCTTCTGTTTCTAACCTTCTATCATAGCAGAAAACCAGAAAATGTGTCAAACATTCCAAAATCCCAAGCCTTTTGCAGTAAATAGTATCATCTTTCTATTTCGAAAAGAGTTATTATTGAAACTATGCATTGTTAACCTGTGCAAGCCTGACTATGAATGGAAAATCTCTTTTATTCTGAATGTTGGTGGTTTTATTTGAAGTTTTATGAGTCAGCTCGTGAGTTTTCCCGGCTGGTGCTGTACTTGAAATTCATAAAGATTAAATTTGACTGGTTCGATTTCACACTCCCTAACGTCTGTAATTCACTCTTTTCGAAGGAAACGGGACCCTATCGTTTGAAAGTTGGTGGTTTTATTTGAAGTTTTATGAGTCAGCTCGTGAGTTTTCCCGGCTGGTGCTGTACTTGAAATTCATAAAGATTAAATTTGACTGGTTCGATTTCACACTCCCTAACGTCTGTAATTCACTCTTTTCGAAGGAAACGGGACCCTATCGTTTACAAACTTATGCATGCGGTATTTCAGCGTGAAAGTTTGATCTGAGGCTATGGGCAATGTTTTCCAATTTCATCTCCTCAAAATTAGCTTATCACATTAACACTTTCTTTAATTTAAAGCAATTCACGGTCAGTCTTTGCTTAACAATCGTTTCGATACCAAAATTATTTTAAAAAAATTACAGTGGACACTATATTGAATTTCAGGCAACTCTTTAGAGTTTTTTCAATAAAACATAGGATTCTTTCTTATCGTCTCCGCTTTTTTCTATTTAAAGAAGCTTTAATTAATGATTTAAAACATAAATTAGGAACAACTTGATTGAAATAAGCGTCATCAAATCAATCAGCCAGAGCCGAAAGTGACCCACCTGTGGAAAGTTAGTGAGCGATCTTTTCTTTTTTCGATATACTTCGAAACACACCCTCGTGTGTGTGAAAAGTTAATCAACCAGCTTTTCCCTTTATTATAATAAAGGTAATTTATATATAATTTGTTAATAATAACAGTGTTGCATAGCAATCAGCCCCAACGTCGAAGCAACAAAAAGATACGTTAGAAACGAATCACGATGGATTAAATTATACTTCGTTTCCGTCGATCCACATGTTATCACGTTCGTGCAACCACTTTAAACGTTGTACGGTCAAGCGATCCAGCGGATCACCATTCCCAAATCCCCAGTACTTCTACAACTTACACCGTTAGATCAGTCAAAGGAGCGAGATTATTACGTGATGCACGACAAGCCGGCCACAACCACATACACCCCTGGAAGTTGATCACCAATTGAACGAATCTGGGCAAAATCTCCTATTTCAGTTGTTTACGGGAATCTGCCTTCTCAAAGTCATTCCAACATTAAAAAATGGACAGCTTTGCCGTGAAGCAGACATTCTAGAAATATTTTAACTGGGTGGATATGGTCGACGGAACGAGTCATGCCAGCCGTCTCCAAACTCCCATACTATTCACAGAATTTGAACTAATAATATAATCATATATATGATATTATACGAATAATATAACAATATATATGATATGATATTCAATTTGAAAGTCACACTGAGTGAGAAACTAAATTGGTGTAGAGTACCCTTATTTATTGGACAAGGACCTATTTGTACACATGGATTTCAGGGTTAAAGCCTACAAAATTATATCATTGAATACAGCAAATGCAACCTCACATGAGCAATAATTTCGTATCTACGGCTGCTGATTGCGAACGCCAAAGGTTCCATAGATTGATTAAACATGGTGCTTATTATCCAATGACAAATTGTATATTGAATCAGTTACTCATTTGTGTTTCTTCCTATGTTATGCCTGAAAGCTATGAAGTTCTGGAGGTGGTATTTCTTATTTGTTTTTTTTCCCAGTTTTTCCTAGTTTCAGATACATACACTGAAATGCTACATTGGGAGTGCGCTATTGCTTTACCAATTGACGTGCATAATTAAGTTACACCTCAATGTGTGGGTTGCGTGGCCAATTTAGGACACATCATTTATATTTTCAATGACCGGATGTGGCCACAACCAGTGCAAGGAGGATGTAGTCTTTGTGTTTTTTTGCTTCATTGATTCATCAACTCAACTATTATTTAATTTAATTTAGAACAAATTAATATTGGATGATTGCAGATGATAGCGATCAATCTTAGCAAAATATTTTTACATTTTAACATGTTCTTTGTGTTTTTTTAATTGCATATTACTGTAATAACACATCATTTATATTTTCAATGACCTGATGTGGCCACAACCAGCTGAGGGAGGATATAGTCTTTGTGTTTTTTTGCTTCATTCATTCATTGATTCATCAACTCAACTATTATTTAAGTTAATTCAAAATAAATTAATATTGGATGATTGGAAGATGATAACAATCAATTTTAGCAAAATATTTTTACATTTTAACATGTTCTTTGTGTTTTTTTACATTGCATATTAATGTAATACAACAATTTACATGACAATAGACAAACAATTTACATGACAATATTACTGTAATACAACAATTTACATGAATGAGATTCATAACCGGCGTTGTATATCATGTGAAATTAATTAATATTTTTACAGGGTTGTATATCATGTGAAATTAATTAATATTTTTACAAATACATCATTAATTAATACTGTATTACAACAATTTACATCAATGAGATTCATAACCAGTGTTGTATATCATGTGAAATTAATTAATATTTTTACAAATACATATTTTACAGTTTACATGAATGAGATTCATAACCAACATTGTATATCATGTGAAATTAATTAATATTTTTACAAATACATCTACTGATAACTAGCTATGATAAAAAAATATAAATAATTTTATGTGTATATATATTAACATAATTTGTTTGGTAGAGTTTGATCTTGCATAGAAGTTGTTCACCAAAAAAATGAAATATACATACCTACTTATACACAAAACACACATGAACATTAATACCTCTATATGCATAAATGAGCATCTAAATACTTTAGTCCTTTGAGGTATGCATTTTACATCTAGATTAAACATATTACATTTTGAGTTTGAAATTGATAGATTATTTTACTTTTCAATGTTGATTTCAGTTTAAAAGATTATATGTATTTTTAAATTAAACCAATTGTCCAACAAATGATCGCCTTATTTTTCATTAAATTCTAAAATATTTTTAAAATTTGCAAAGCTATCGTCTAAACATATAGATTAATCGAGCAAATCATTTCTTAGTTGTTCAAATAGAACTTCAAATATTACACAGACTTAACCATAAATATCTATTTATGGAATTTTGATCTAAAATTAGAAAGTTCCACTTACATTAATAAAGTGCACATTTAAAAATTTATTTTAATATTTTTTTTTTTTTAAAATACACTCTTATAAATTATTCAATAATTTCTAATTAAATAGTTTTATGTGATTGTACCCTTCGAACATAAATATTTCTTTCAGAGTGAAACGTGGTGGATAAACAAGTACCCATATATGAAATGGACACTTTATATAATACGTGCATGTCGTTCGAATACTAAGGCTTATCCAATAGAACATACCTCAGAGTACCAGAGGAACCTATATATATACATATATACATCATTGTCTCAATGGAGCACATCATGTTGCAAATTATTCGGAATAGAATAGAGATATCAATCAGTGAAAAGGGTGATCCCAGAGTAATAGGTAGTTAATTATCTGGTAGGAAAAATGAGTTCGGATGACGCTCCCATGTCATAAGAAGCTCAAATGAAGCTAAACGTGGAGCCATGAAAGGAGGGCTCAACACCGCAGAGGTTTGTATTGCATTTGGTATTATTTTACCTATGTTTCTGTTTATTGTTAACTGTACAATTTGCTTAAATTTTTTGCATGCTATTAAACAGATGTGATCCAATCTTATTGCCAGGTCTAAAGACTGGGCAATAAATGTTATTCAGACATATGTCTCTTGCAATGGGCATGAGCCAAAGAAACATCAGGTAATAAGCATTTAAAATATTTTAACAATTTTGAAATATATGTTTTACTTCGAATTGAAATTTTTGTAACGAATTACACATTGAATTTGCAACGCCATCCAAGCAGCAAGATCTTTCAAGGAAGATAGCAAGTTTGTTCGGCGAAGGCAGATTGAAGCTTTGTTGTTCGGTTTAGTTTAGCGAAACAGAATGGGTCTTCGTCAGAGGTCAGTTGCTTTTCCTTTCTCCAAACCTGCACTTTCTGCATATTTTTATCATAAATTACATTTGGTATCTGTGGACAGCAGCAAGGTTGTCCTTATTTCAACATATTCTTAAATGGTAACTCAAGAATATCTCTTGCTCTTGGTTTAAACAATCAATTATCAGATGTCATTCCTGTGCATCAAAAGGTAACTCGTTAGTTAATCACTGTATCCATCTTGATATGCATATTCTTTTTCACTGAAAGTAAAGCTTTTTTCAGTGTAGCTTTAAGATATTCAGTTACAGGATGCTTTTTTCAGTGTAGCTTTAAGATATTCAATTACAGGATGTATCATCTTATCGCAAATGAAAACTTTATTTTCACCCTTGTAACAGTCATTTGATGTAAGAGACATTAAAATTTCATATCAACACTCCATTGATGTATGGTTAACAACATGCCATTTTTACATTTACACATTTAATTGATAGTTTGAGAAGAAAACTTACCTATGGGATCTCATGTTTCAAATGCTTAGGCACGTGAGTAGGTGAGGAATTACCCGTGTCAACAATTGTTGTTGCAGCCATCCAAAGAAAATGTGTTACCCTTGGATACACTTTCTTCTTCTTTCGATTTTATATTCTGCAAAGATGTAATATGAATTTGTCTGGAAGAACTTCCTATAATAGTGTGATAATACATCTTCCATTTCTTTGGTTTACACAAATATTCTAGTGTGATAATACATCTTCCAATTTTTGGTTTACACAAATATTTTCAGATCTTTAAGATTTTTCCTATAGATATGCAACCTAAGTATCAATAAATATTCCTCACTTTTACTCCGTGATGAATAAATCTTCCTCACTTCTTTAAGATTTTTCCCATAGATATGCAACCCAAGCATCAATAAATATTCCTCACTTTTACTCCGTGATGAATAAATCTTCCTCACTTTTACTCCATGATGAATCACGGAGTAAAAGTGAGGAATATTTATTGATACTTGGGTTGCATATCTATGGAAAAAATCTTAAAGCTATGGGAATATTTGTGGAAACCAAAATAATGGGAGATGTATTATCACACTATTATGGGAAGTTAATGGGAGATGTATTATCACACTATTATGGGAAGTTCTTGAAGAGAATTTTATACTACATCTTGGGAAAATATAAAAGGGAGAGAAGAAGAAAGTGTATTCGGGGTAACCGATTCTCTCTTGATGGCGGAAACAAGAATTGTGAACACAACCAATTCCTCGCATACATGAGAATTTGAAACATGATATCCTAGAGGTAAAATTTCATCTCAAAAGATTAACTAGATCTGTAATTGTAAATATGGCATGTTGTTAACCATACATCAATGGAGTGCTTATATGAAATTTTAATGTTTCTTACATCAAATTAGTGCTATAAGGGTTTCTATGGGATCATACATCTTGGAACAGACACATGAACTAAATATCATTATCTAGATTGAAAAGATTAATTTTTTTGTTTAACGCTATATAAATAAAATAAATGCCAAATTATCCTATTAGCGTAAAATTATGAACAACATTGGCAAAAGTGAATTAATTTCATCAAGGAATAACTATCGCTTTTTGTGATCTTGGATATGAGCTCTAATGTTTTTCCATGGTTGATAACGAAGTGACTTCCTTGTTCAAGAACATATAAAGCGATTCTCTTGTTTACTCTTGCGAGGATCAAGTTGTTTCCTTTAATGAAAGCCTTGAGATTTGTAAAGGTAAGCTCATTTGTATCTCCCTTCTTTTATCTAACGGGGATTCGCTATTAATTGGAGCCTAGTTTAAGATTTTGAGTATCTTAGCATTTTAGCACTTGATCACTGTTTGTGGTGACAATCTATCTAGCATATTTTTCTCATAATATGTTTGACAATCAATTTATTTTTTAACTCAATAGAATTATGAAGCATATTTCAGAAGAAAAATCTTCTGGTTATGAATATTTTAGCGTTACTATTGTTATGATAAGTCCTATATAATATAGCGTTTATGTTTTTCAATTTTCATATATATATATATATATTTCCATTTTCAACTTTGTGTACACACAAACTGTACCAATGGTAATGTTATGAATATTTCAGCATTACTATTGTTATGATAAGTCCTATATAATATAGCGTTTATGTTTTTCAATTTTCATATATATATATTTCCATTTTCAACTTTGTGTACACACAAAGTGTACCAATGGTAATGTCTCATACTATTGATTCATAATTTGACCACAAATCAAGATTGTTGTATTTATGACAATATTATGGCTATCTGTAATTTTTATAATGGTTCTTAGGGTTTCATACCTTACAATATCTTAAATCACGGTTACCTGTTATATATTATTAATTACTGTAATTGAATAAACGGTTAACTGTGATTTTATATAATTAAATATAATTAACTATATTTAATTATATTTTTTTATTAATTATATAAATATGTATAACAATAATTTGTAAATATTATAAATAATCCCTACCGGATTGGTATGACTCCCGTGCATTGAGAAATTAAGTCTAATTAGTAAAAACCAACCTCAGTAGTACTAGCTAGAGATTCATTAACGAACTACCAGAGTTTCACTCTTGACTTTTTCTGTGATCTCAATCATTAAAATATGCTCTTTAGTTTGTGTATCAACAGTTTCAAGACCTATGCTACCCGATGGTGAGAGTGAGCTCCGCTCGTGTAGATCTCACTTGGACTTGGATTTGCCTGCGTAACACCAAGATTTTATTTAAGATTTGCCTCCGATGTCAGATAGACCACTTAATTGCACTGATTGCTCACTTAACTGTACCAATTGCATATCACTTAACTGCACCAATTGCATATCAAATTCCGCACATCACCGTCTATTTGACAGCTCTAGGTGAACTATTTCAGTTCCATTTCAAATCGGACAGTATATGTATTTATGAGTTGCATGCCATACCAGAAATCAGAGAGTGGAACTATGGAACTATGGGTATTTTTTTTTATGGCGATCATTAAACACTGGTTTGCTCCAATAAATGCTCTTCATATTGGATTATATCCTCTCCCATCTGATCTTGAAGTATTTTAGCTCCATTTCAAATCAGTCTGTATATGTATTTATTACTGCACCTGTGAGAAATTTATCCCGCATTGAAGTGTTGTGATCTTGCACTGCGATCTTGCACGCATTTCCCTATCTGGCACGCATTTCCCTATCTGGTTGTACAGGACTTCTCGGCTACATCTCTTTTAGCGCATAGGTTCTTTCAATATTTTCAAATGATTACCTCTTGCCTGCAGTAAGATATTCCCAAAAACTCAGTTCCATTCACATTTAAAACCAGCTTGCAAACACATTGATCTCTTTTATAAATTGGCAAAAGCAATACCTAATTTCTCCTACATATTGATATATATCTCTCTGCTTCACATACATGGAATCCATTAGCATCAGCCAACTTACTCAACTGGCAGCATTGTTTCTCTTAGCACTTGTTCTCATGACTCTTTTGATTATGGACATCCTAAAAGTAGAAGCACAAAGAAAAAAGAAACCAAGAAACAACCACTAACAATAACATCTCCAACCAATAACATCTCCAACCAGGAGCATAGGAATCTATGGTAATCTATAACCAGTACATTATGGAGTATATTTGAGTTATAGCCACATTTTTGAGGACACATTGTCAAAATTCTGAATATCAGGCCTATTTCTGCATTATTTTACGACTTGTCTTTGTTCTGATTTTCAACCCAATCCAAGTATTTATGTCGCAGTTTCATTTTCTAAGTTGTTGCTGAGTTGTTCTTCTGTTTAATGTCAGAAAGCATATGACTATCTATCATAACTAATACATATTATGCACCATGCAGGCAGCAAGATCTTTCAAGGAACGTACCAAGTTTCTTCGACGAAGGCAGGTTGAAACTTTGCTCTTCTGTTTAATGTCAGAAGTTAGGTTTTTGATATCAATCGGAACCACTTCACTTCTTGGGCAATATGCCAAAGGAACCTTCTCTTCTTCAACTTATCATTTACCTACTTTAGCTATGTCAGTTAGACAGGTTGGACCAACTGGTGTGGGATCTTCAGAACCATGCCTTCTTTAATTGAATTCGCATTCTAGTTTCGTGACAATATTAATATTCCTGTGCATTAAAAAAATGTATTGTTTTAATATATATATTTTGTTCGAAACAATCATCTTCACTTGAAGTCTACACAGTTGGAAAAAAGGGGTTTTATAACCTAGTGAACAATTATCAAGAAACTGACTCCTGATAAATATTATTGTTGACAGTTATTTCGTGATACTTTGGCTGTGTGTGTAAAGGAGTGTTTCACGATAGCTATCAAGTAGCTTGACCATGAAAGAAAACAAGATTTTACATGTACCACTTTTTGTCATGTCCTTCCAAATCTGAGAACTCTTCCCAGTTTCCTGTTATAAATTTATTTGCTCTTCCTTCTCACTTATGGTTTGAAGAAACCTAATAAAAGGTCCATTTGGTTTTATTTTTTAACCTCACATTGTTCAATAGACTTGATTTCTACTGGACATTTAAGAACTTTAATGAATAATGTATTTTTAGGCACATATTATGTTGACCAGGGTTTCACTCTTGACTTTTTCTGTGATCTCAATCATTAAAATGTGCTCTTTAGTTTGTGTATCAACAGTTTCAAGACCTATGCTACCCGATGGTGAGAGTGAGCTCGGCTCATGCAGATCTCACTTGGACTTGGATCCCGATGGTGAGAGTGAGCTCGACTCGTGCAGATCTCACTTGGACTTGGATCCCAATGGTGAGAGTGAGCTCGGCTCGTGCAGATCTCACTTGGACTTGGATTTGCCTGCGTTGCTAGTTCTGAGTTGCTGTGATGTTATAATAGTACAATTTTCAAGTTTCAAAAAATGGGTGCTATATCCTTTCATGCATGATTTCCAAAAATGGTCACCACTTCTTTTCAATAAGCAACCCTACACTTATATTGCAGTACATGCATATTGTAAAATTTCATATTAATTAGATAAGAACATGTAAATAAGTTAATGGAAATACAATCTGTGACCGTAAAAGCAAAAGGAAAAGGAAAAATTGCACCCTTCATAAGCTCTGTTTCAGCTAATCAGTAGGTCTAACTAAAACAAAATCCATAGGTTTCGAATAAAACCCAATTGCATATCAAATTCCGCATATCACCGTCAATTTGACAGCTCTAGGTGAACTATTTCAGTTCCATTTCAAATCCCATTTCAAATCGGAGAGTATAAAATCCATTTGTGTTGTCCCTGCAGACCCCGGCAGGGACTACTGCCACGACAGTGGCTCCTTGTTTTAGATGGTTTCATTTTGTCTTGGTTGGCCTATTAGATATTTGTTATGTAAGACTTTTATATGGCTTATCCCTCGATCCAAGGTGCGACTATATGAATGACTATCAGTTTTGTTTTGTTACTTAATATAAGCCTATAGTGCTTATTTACAAGTTTTGAAGTTTGATTATACACATTTTCCTTTGTATGGAATCTTGTATTATTGTTGTAAAGATCGCATGGATTTTATAGTTCGTATTTTTATAAGTGATGGTGAATTTACTTGTTGGGTCCATGTTTGTTGAAGTTATGACTTTAATATTTTTCTTTTACTCTGTTATCAATTCATAAGAAAATAGGGTTGGGTTATTTCATTTCACTTGAAATATTATGCTCTCTGTGGCATCCCATTAGCACACTTGTTTGTATCGATTTGTAGTCCATTATTCTCTCATATATATATATATATATATATATATATATATATATATATATATATATATATATATATATATATATATATATATATATATATATATATATATATATATATATATCATTAGATTTCGTTAAGTACTCATGTAAAAAGGTATTGGTTTGACTCATATCCCTATTATTTATTTTGTAATTACTGTAACGTATCCCTTTGGGTCTACCTAGGAAAAATAGCTAATAAGCTCCATTAATTTAAATTTTATTTTATTTATAGTTAAATTACAATAAAATGGATTCGCACGTGGACTTAACCTATCATGTCATGTAGAGTGATCATCCAAGCAACTATACTAAAAATATTAGCTACAGAATACCCTTAAGCTTAATCTCAATTTGGAGAAAGGGAGACGAATCATGACATGCAACCATCAAAACTCTGAAATAACTCTTGCAAGCATTATGGATGTTAATTTAAGTTTATGGTAGCTATCATGGCCGTACATCATGATCATAGTCATGTACACCTAGTCAATATGTTATTGGCCAACCTTTCATGCACATGCATAACTAGCTAGAATTAACCTAAGTGGAGACAGTCTTATTGACATGAAAACATGGATATTTGAACCATTGGTCATACAGTGAGAAACATTATTTCTGCAATCGTTTTGCTTGCATAAGAAATTAGAAAATGAGGAAATTATAAGCATACTATATTTTATTAAATGCAAGATGATCAGGTATATTATATATATGCTCTCCTCATAAACAAAGTTAGAGAAAAACATTAACACAAGTAATCTATTTATGAATAATTTGTCACATGAAAACTCTACCATGAATGGGTACCAGAACTGTTACCCACTGAATGTGCTTCTATAGTTAACTTCACACTGAAATGCAACATGCATAAGAAAATCCATCATTCCCATAATAGAGATAAATTCAACCATCAGCATATCTGAGCTAAATGATTTAACCCCATAACAAGTAAGGATTAACATAAAACCGATACCATGCAAGTGAATCTCATCAGAATAGAGGGAAACACCATTAAATCTATTAATACATAAGAATATGTAATTCACTCAACATTCTCATGGCGAAGAAACTTAAGAAATCTTCTCATAAACAAACTGGAACTATAAGAGAGAGAGAGAGAGAGAGTAAGAAACAACATACAAAACATTCCACGCATGTGACTCCATCTAAAACAATCACTTGGAGGGAGGAGCACCACCACCCAACCATGAATCAATTCTGACTCCACCCGAGCCGAAGTTCTTTCGAAGGATCAACTGTCCTTAATTGATCGATGCACTAGACATTTAATACCCTCTTTCATGATTTAGTTTATATTAGCAGTGTCCTGCTTTTGTGGATTTTTCAATTTGCATAGGTATTTTTTTGAAAAGATCATCTTTATGTCCCATGAGGCTTTTCCTCATAAAAGCTTGCCTTTACCTCCCGCAAAACATTTATGTCCGATGCATCTTTACCTCCCATCTATGTGATGGATCACCAATCCATCCAGGCTTATCTAGAATCACATCTAGAAGCGGTATCATGAAAGATTCATCTCTATCCCATTCCTCAATGGGATTTGGCAAGAATCTCCTCTCTCTTGGTGCTCCAACCTCCAAGTGATTTATTTTATTAATTTATTTAATAACACATTTTCTTTTTATATTTCATATCACCTAGCTTTCTTCAGCTTAGGTTTAGAATAGTTTAACCCACAAAGGAGGGTATCACACCTAGCTTTCCTCAACTTAGGTTTACAATCATTTAACACGGAAGGGAGGATATCACACCTAGCATGAACTCAACTTAGGTTTACAATAATTTAGCACACAAGGGAGGGGTGTTACAATTACTCAGTAATTTCTTCACTATTTTATATATCATTTACTAGTATGAATACACTCGTATCTCCCATAGTGGTGATTATAATGCTCATGTTCTTTTGTTTTGTTATAATTCTCCTGCTATAGTTGTTACACCTTCTCATAAAATATCTTAGCATATACCCTTTTTTTTGTTATTCATTCATTCCATAATGATTATTACTGATGTTCCTCGATAATATTATATGGCTTGCATACTTTTGGTAACTAGGTCGGTTCATTCTAGTGAATATGGACCTCTTGTATGCAATTCAATTTATCCACTTCTCCTAGAATGTCTTTAATATTCCATGTTTCCTCATTGAGTACCCAACTATTATCTTGTAATTATTTATTAATCATATTTATTCCATTGTAATGTCAATTTCTTATTTCTCCATCTTTCATAAGATGTTAGAACTCTATTCTAACTAACACAAATCTCCTATAATAATATTATTTATAACGGTTCTCCATTATACCTTATTCCTCCTTGGCAAGTCTCGTTCAAGGCTTACACTTTATAGTACTTACAATAGGAAGTCCATTATTTTATTTTATAGTAATACATATGTAAATCTCGTATACTCTACTTTACCTTAACTTCACATACCCATTATCTACACAAGCTAGATTTATAAACAAAGTAGATAGATTGTAAACTTCTCATTCATAATATAGGCATCTTACAACTCCTCGGTTCAATTTCCTCAATCTAGATTACAAGAATATCATTGTTATTTCATTTAGAATTTTAGTTGCGAGTCGTAGTTAAATAAGAGTATACAATAATACTATTTAATAAAATTTAATTCAATAACTTCTTATGAATTCCACTTATTTGTAGAGGTACATAATTCTCAAATTTCAATACTTAGATTATGCATGCAAGATATATTAGGAACATAACATCTCACCCACTTTTTCAACTCTTAGATTGATTACTTTATACACAAATATTTAATAATAGCAATACATAGTAAGCATATACATCCTTTATACCCTAGAAATTTCTACTCTTTGAAAATAATAGACAAACATAGTCATTAGAATAGAGATTATATCTAACGATAACCGATTTTTTAGGGATTATTCTGGAATTGAGCACATTCCACCCAACCATGAACTGCCTCTACTAGTTCCCCCCAAGATAAGATCTCCTTGTCTACTAGAATTAGCAAATTTTTAGGAGAGTCACTTTAAGGTCTACCGACTTTTTTTCCTAGGCCTTTTTGTTTTAGTTTTTTTTTTAAAATATTATTTTTTTCTTCTTTAAAGCATGTATTTATCTCTAACGGTGTTTTATTCCACCCCACTTAGTATTTATCTCCAACTAAGTGATTGACGTAATATTTTTCTCCCGATATGTCAATTTTATTTATTTTAAATCATTTTATCCTAGGGATTTATAGGAGACTTTTAGGGAAGGTCCATCATGTCCACTTGACCACCACAACTTTTTCATAAGATGGAAAGGAGTCTTCTAAACTCTAGTGCTATTGTGATGAATAATTCCAAGAAATTTATTTATTAACATAATTAAAATAAAATAATAATTACATAAGAACATAAGTCTTCAATGTGGCTTCCATATTCATTCACTCTAAATATATTTCAATGTCTAAAAATAGTAAATGTTCTACAGTAAAGACACAGGGGTGTTACACTCCCCCCCCTGACTTTTAAATAAATAATGTGCTCATTGTTTTCTTTCTTTTCAATTCCCTTACTCTTGGAACAAGGCTAGAAATTATTCCCGCATTTTATCTTCCATCTCCCAAGTAGTCTCTTTTCAGGTAAAGTGCTTCCATTTTACTTTAACCTGGTTGGTGGATCGATTCCAAAGCATGATTTATCTCTGATCTAGGATTTGAAGTGATTCTATTCATAATCATCCTTTTGGTTCCATGTGTACCACATTCCAATCGATTACATGAGAGTCACCATCAACATATTTTCTCAATAAGGAGACATCAAAAACATTATGTACTTTGATGTGCCCATGAAATGTTAGCTGATCAGCTACTCGCTCAGATGTAGCTCAAATTTCAAAAGGACCAAAAAACCTTGGTGCTAATTTAGCACAACTTCCTAGCCTTAGGGTACTTTTCTTTCATTTCACTTCCAAATATACATAATCTCCATCTTTGAACTCTTTGTGTGTCCCCTTTTAATCAGCATAAATTTAATGTTGATCTTGGGCAACATTCAAGTTTTGTTTCACTCTCTTCACTACTTGTTCCATATCCTATAGAAAATTTGCTACCAATACCAACCTATCCTCTAGTTCACTCCACGTTAATGGAGTATGGTAGTTTGTTCCTGTTTATGGAAGCTTGGTAACAATTGTTGTATGCAAATTTTTCTAAATGTATAAAAACTCCCCACTTAATTGCTTTGTCCATCTCATTCATTGTTATGATATATTCTAAAATTTGGCTTGTCATCTTTTTTTGTCCATCGGTTTCGGGGTTATAGGCAATGGTCGAATTAAGTTGTGAGCCCATCCATCCAAACAATATTTTCTAAAATTTAGAGGTAAATTTAGCATCTATGTTAGATATAACCATTTTCATTATACCATGCAACCGAAATATTTCCCACATAAATATGTCTACTCTATAAGTTGTCCCAAAGGTAGATTTGACAAGTATGAAATGTGACGCTTTACTTAGCATGTGCACTACAACCACGATTGAGTCATGAAGTCTAGAGAAATAACTTCCCATTTCCATTCCAGAATGGGTAGTGGATTCAATAATCCAACTGGATGTTGGTTTTTTGCCTTCTCTTGCTAGAACTTTAGGCACTTGGCCAAATACTCTTCTACCTTTTTTATCATACCCGACCAATATAACTCCTTCCTTAAAGATAAAATGAGTTTTTGGTATCTTGGATGTCCTGCAAAAGGTTTCTGATGATGCTCATTTAAAATAAGTTGTTTTATAGCAACTTAATTTGGGACATAAATTATGTTTTTGTAAGTCACCAATTAATTTGAATTTTCTTTATCGCTAACCACTTCCATTTACTGCAATTTTTTCTTAATTATTATATATCCTTCATCTTTTTGTGTTGAATATGTTTAACAATTTTTTTTGACTGTGCTCATAGAAATTTCCATTAGTGAGTTAACATTTCTACTTAAGGCATCTAATATTTTGTTTTCCTTCCCTTTTATATGCTTTATGTTGAACTCGAATTCACTTAAAAAGGCCATCCATCAATATTGTATATAATTCAGTTTAGGTTGAATAAAGAAGTATTTTAGACTAAGGTGATCAACAAAAAGTGTGAGATTTTTTCCTAATAAGTAGTGTCTCCACATTTTTAAGGTGTGAGTCACAACAACTAATTCTATATAATAAACAACATGGTTTCTTTCATGTACTTCAATTTCCTCAATTCATAAGCTACTACATAATTTTCTTGCATTAGGACACCTCGTATTCCTTCAAGACATGCATTCGTGCACACTACAAACTCCTTTTCAGGATCTACAATTCTTAGAATTGGGGCTAGAGTTGATAAATCTTATAATTTATCAAAACTTTCTTAGCACTTAGTTTCACAATTGAATTTAACTCCCTTATTTTGTAATGAAGTAATAGGGTAAGATAGCTTTGAAAAATCTTCAATAAACCTTCTTTAATATCATGTAATCCCCATAAAATATTGGACATTTGACATATTCTTAGGTATTGATCAATTCAAAATGGCCTTAACCTTTTTTGGATGAATAGATTGTTAGAAAATGTGAAATGGAATCTTATTAATCTTATTTTCCTTAACCTTGATATTTTCATGTGAATATTAATTATCTTATTTTATGTTCTTTATCTATATAATTACATCAAAAAATATCAAGAACATCACTAACAAAGCAGAAAATATATATAGGCTCTCATTCAGGGAAAAAACCCTCCAAGGGGAAAACCCAAAAACTCCTCTTCTTATAACATATTTCAAATGAGATACAAAGACCCAATCCCTAGACCAATTCCTTCTCCCAGTACTAATTCATCCATTCCTCAATTCCTTCCCTGGATCTACAAAAAATTGCTACGAAATGCAACTTCAACCTGCTAGCTTTGATACTACAACTCAACTGACAACTTTGACCTTACAATTTCAACCTTGCAGCTTCCAAAGAAACACTAGATCAGCCTCTCTTGAGACCTTCTTATGGCAAGAAAACTCTTAATAAGTTCAAATAGGTATAGAAAAAGTTCCCTTCCAACCAACTATAAGTTTTTGCACTTCATCCTACTACAACTCAGACCTACAACTTCAACCTCTTCTTGTAGCCTAGAAATGCTATAATTCCACACATGTGAGAGAGATAGAGCCCCAAAACAAAGAATTTTTGTCTTTATTCCTCCTATTTTACCCTCACTCTCCTTCTTGTAGCTACCCAACAATAGGTTGAACTCTTTCTTGATAGATCAAACTTGTGAGTGAGTGTATCCAAATGAAAGTCAAACTACTCCCTTTTATAGCCTTCTCAAGTGGTCAGATTCCCTCTTTTAGGTCGACTTGATGTTAAAAGGGCCTACTTATACTCTTGGAGATTCTAGGAATTTATATAATAAAAAAAATAATTATTTTTACAATTACAAATTTCGCATAAGGGTCTTATAAACGTTATGTTGACACCTTTGACTCATGACAATAAATCCTTGGACCTAAAAAAACCTAGAAGCATGAAAAACATGGTTTTACCTAAAATACCATTAATAATGAGCATGAAACCCATGCTTTAATAATAGTAATTTTCTTTTTATTATTCTTGTTTTTTACATAGGATACATATTGAAATGAGAACAAAAAAATTATGAAGACTGAAACTAGTTACATTTCTCAACACTCCCTCTCAGCCAGGGAGGTATTCATAGTTGTACAAGTACAACATCATATCTCAAACTAAATATTTCACACAAGGAGTCAGATTGATAAGCCATATTGTAAGAATCATCATCATGATGAACACTTTCTTTGATGCCTAAATGGACAAGGCCTTCTTTAATTAATAGCATTGTGTTATGAGGATTTATGTGTGATACTACACTACCTTTGCAAGTCGAAAAGGTATGCCCTTTTAGGAATATTATCGATCGTATTTGACCAATCTTCTCTTGGATTCCTGTCCATCCTTAAAGAGTGTCATTATCATTCCTTTCTTGGATGTTATATCCTAAACGAAACCACATATGCTTATCTAATCCTTCACCATTATTTCTTCACCATCTAAAGAAGAGAATGCACATGTGATGTTCACAATCACTCCCTCTCAATGAGAGAAGAAATCCCTATTCTCCCTTAATCTTGGTAATATAACCTTGCTCCTGATTCAAGGAGACTTCTTTCACTTCTCAAAACTAGAGGAAATTCTTGGCTTCTTTTCAATAATGGAAGCGAGCACCATGACCCTTACTACTTGTCTTCATGTGAGTATTATATACTTTATTTCCATATCTACATGGCTCCATTTTTATTCTTGCATATCTTTCTTTATTTTGTGGTATCATGGATCCATATCCACTCTTCATTCTTTTGATAGGATCTAGGTCATATTTATTTCTTATCACTTTCATCTAAAACATGAAAGCATTGCATTTAGCCTTCCCAATATTCAAGCTAGTAATGGATTCCTCATGAAATTGATCTTATTTGACCTCTAGGTTATCTTTTATCACTGCTACCTTTCAACATATCATTACTTCATAGTTGTCAGGTGCAATATATTGAGCTTCCCTCAATAATTTTCATCCATACAATTGAACTTGCCTCAACTATCATCATGTAGTCCTACAAAATTATTTCACGTAGAAAAATAATATGTTAACTAGATAACAAAACCATAAATGAAATATATTTACCTTACCATGATGAGCTTCTTGTTCCATCAACATCCACATTGGTCATCTCCACATGATATTTCCTTCATGCATTAGAGTGCCCATGGATCAAACTTTATTACCAAGTTACAACTTCTCTTCAAAATATTGTACTAAATTGTAACAACTAGTATATTCTAGAGAAAGTCTTAATATTTATACATTCTTTATGTCAAATTATATCCTTTCCAAGATCATTAATTCTTAAAAATATTTTCACAACCAAATTCCTTTCACAATATTCTTGTATATATGAATTTTACCTTCAACATGCATTTTTGTGCTTTTATCCAATCATTTAGCTTTATGATCCTCAAGTGACTATTCAATTTGACCCATTGTATTCCTTCATTCTTTTACTAGTTTTGATTCCACATTACATGGAATGTCTACTTTCCTCGTCATGATGTTTTTCCAAAGGACCTTCAAAATTACATTCCTTCCCTGATCCAGGTGGATATTGGTGGCCACCTGCCAATTCCACCTGAACCCCCACCATTGTTTCTCTCAGCATTTTCAGTTTCCTTAATTGTAGCACAACTTACTATTTTTAGCAGTTTTTCGGGTCCTGAACTTCTGGAGCCGTTTTGAGGCCCTAGACGACGTTTTTTGGGAACTCTGGGGGCAACATTGGTCCATGGACCGATGTTTCCCTTCCCAAAGTGGTAGTGCTCGGATAGATCTTTCTAACGAGCTATTGTACGCATCAAACGGAGATCGTATGCCAAAGTTACGACCCCGGGAAGTTGATGTACCAATTTACCCAAATGGGGCCCACAGTTTGGCGTTTCATCTCCTAGGGTTAGGTTTTGGAATGTTAAGGGTTTTCCATTGTTTCTCAATAATAAATAGGCCTTCGAGCCTCATTGTAACACCGTTCAGAGGCATGTAGCCACCACATCTCTTCTCAGAGATAAGCTATCATCGCCCTAGCTGGTTTATTTCCATTTCTGGTTGTAAGCATATTTCAGTATTTTCCATTAATGAAATGAAGTATTATTTCCGCTGCATCTTTGTGTATATGGTTATCTCTATAATTTGTTGCGTTCCTGTTTAAATCTGGATCAGTGGTATCAGAGCGGTCTGCTTTTTCTCTGTTTTTCTTTGCATGTCCCCAACAAGGTCGGGATATAAGGAGTTAGGGCTTGAACTGGTTGAACCTTTGCAAGACCAGCCTCGCAAATCCCGATAGCCTCCCATGGTGGATGAGAAGAAAGACGAGGGGGCAGGAGATCCCATCAAAATCTTGCTCGAAGAAGCCCTCGAGCGACAACGGAACGCGATGATGGACAACTTTTCCCAAATCCTTCAGTGGCTACCCAGAAGCAACGCATCGGCTTCCAGCAACTACTCTGGAAATGCCATGCCCTTTAAGGTACAAGTTAATTTTGAAATCCCCATATTCGAGGGTCAGATAGACGCAGATGTTGTAGATAAATGGTTAAATCTGCTAGAGAGTTATTTTTCTATTCATCAATTTTTGAGTCGGGAAAAGATTGTTTTCGCTCTTCTCAAAGCGGCCCCCCACGTCAAGGACTAGTGGGAAACCTACTGCGAGCAGAAGGATGAAAGTACTGGCTCACTATTTTCAGCCGCACCCACCTGGAATTCATTCTGGGATGCCATCAAAGGAGCAGTACTACCCCGTCGGAAGCTATGAGGATGAATACATAAAGTGGACCACGCTGCGGCAGGGAAGGGACCAAGACGTGCCAGAGTTCACCAATATTTTCCATACCCTTCGCACAAAGTTGGGTATCAAGGATTCGGAGCAACATTTGATACTCAAATACCGTGGCTGCCTGCACAAGTACATCCAGGAAGAAATACAATTCCTGGACATCTCCTCGCTCGGCGCAACATACCGATATGCTGTCAAGGTCGAGCAGAAGTTTAAACAAAAGAAGCGAGACTTTGGATCTGCGAATCCAAAGCAGGGGAAAGGTGCCCCTAAACCACAGAACAAAGGACAAAGCTAAGGCGGGATAGCCCAAGACAACTTGTCGGAGCTGCAAGCAAAGAACAGTGCCACGAAGCCGAAAAAGGACACTGGAAAATGGTGTGAGTTCCATAAGAGCTCCACTCACTACACAAGTGAGTGTCGGGCCAAGCAGTCACTGGTGGCTGAGCTAAAGGTTTCAGAATCAGATGCATGTTCCGACTCTGAGTCAGAACCCGATAAGGGGAATGAAAAAGGGAAGCAGATCATTGATGTGGATCCCAACGCTACTATTGCTATCGCCAAGATCCAGAAAAATGAACTCGAAGATCCAGAGGAGGAGGAGCGTCTCTTCCACTCCAAGATGTGGGTAAAGGGCTCCCCAATATAGTTCATTGTTGATAGCGGGAGTCAAAAGAACCTCATTTCGGCAGAGGTCGTGAAGCGGTTGGGCTTGCCGACCACAGCACATCCCCAACCATACACCATTGGGTGGCTTCACCAAGGACGAGATCTTTGCGTGAGCCAGCAGTGTTGCCTCCCATACAACATCAAGCCCTTCACGAATGAGGTATTGTGTGACATTGCTCCCCTTGAAGTTTGTGATGTATTATTAGGACAGCCATACTTGTGGAAGCGACATGCTGTGTATGAATCAAGGCCTCTTGTTGTTATTATTACATTGGGAAATAAGTTGTACAGGATACCAGAGGTAGCACCACCTACCGCCATCTCTTTGATTACTGCAAAACAATGCAGTAAGATCATTTCCAAAACCAGGAAATTTGTTTTCCTGATGATACGCCCTCAAGGAAAGAAGAAGATGGTGGTCGCGGCCTCCAGACGGGGTCCCTCTGCACGACAGCTACAGATGGACAAGGTTGTGGAGGAGTACGAGGACATCTTCACCTCCCCTACAGGGGTTCCTCTACACTGTCAAGTCAAGCACTCCATCGATCTGACCCCTGGTGCACCGCTACCCAATGGACCAATTTATCGGTGCTCCGTTCTGGAGAACAATGAAATCAAGAGGCAGATTCAGGAGCTCTTGCAGAAAGGTCACATCCGTCCGAGTTCATCCCCTTGTGGGAGCCCGATCGTGTTGGTACAGAGGAAGGATGGGACGTGGAGACTCTGTATTGACTATCGGGCGCTGAACAAGATCATTGTCCATAATAAGTACCCGATCCCGCGGATTGATGACCTCCTGGACCAACTAAAGGGGGCGAAATATTTCAGCAAGATCGATCTAAAGTCAGGATATCACCAGGTACCAATCGAACCCTCTGATGTGTGGAAGACTGCCTTCAAATCTAAGGAGGGCCTTTTCGGATGGTTGGTTATGCCTTTCGGATTGATGAATGCTCCTGCAACCTTCATGAGGCTAATGGATGACATCTTGCAGCCATTCACCAACTCCTTTGTAGTAGTATACTTGGATGACATTCTGATCTTCAGCCAGAGTTGGGAAGAGCACCTCCACCACATCCAACAGGTTCTCCAAACACTGCGGCAACACAAGCTATGTGCCAATTTGGAGAAATGCACTTTTGGCATGACCCAGGTTCAATATCTGGGATACATCATTGATGAACAAGGGGTGCATGTCGATCCAGCCAAGATCCAAGTCATTTGAGATTGGCCATCTCCAACCACTCTAACAGAGCTCTGCAGCTTTCTAGGTCTTGCCAACTTCTACCGCAGGTTCATGTTGGGGTTTTCTCATATTACTTGTCCCTTGAGTCAAGTCACCAAGGGAGGGGCGAAAGCAAAATTCTTTTGGTCTGAATCTCAACAAAAGGCATTCATGGAGTTGAAGCATCGACTCTGCACGGCACCAGTGCTCGAGTTACCAGATTTACAACAACCATTTGAGGTCGAGACAGATGCCTCTGACTATGCTATCGGGGTAGTCCTTACTCAACATGGACATCCAGTGGCATATCATAGTGAAACACTTTCAGACACAGTCCGGAAGTACCCCACTTATGAAAAGAGATGTATTCCATTGTACAGGCCTGCCAACAATGGAAGCATTACATTTTGGGGAAGGAAATGGTCATCCACACAGACCACCGACCCCTGCAGTTCATACAGACCCCAAGGGAAATTGCACAATGATCGCCATCAAAAATGGTCTACATACCTGCAACAGTTCCACTTGAATATCAAGTATAAGAAGGGCAGCACCAGTAATGTTGCAGATTGCCTTAGTCGACCACCGATCATGGCATTAACCACCGTGCTCAACTCTTGTGGGCATGAGACTTCTGATTGGCCACTTCTCTACAAAAGCGACCCAAAATTTGGCTACACATACCAAATACTCTTGGAGGGTCGGCATGTTCCAGATTTTCACCTCCAGGATGCCCTGTTATGCCACCTGGGTCACCCTTATGTTCCTTCAAGTGAGCGTGCCAAGATGATTTGGGAAGCACACTACAGTCAGGCTACTGGGCATTTCGGGGTCGAGAAAACAGTGGTAGTACTGCAAAATTATTTCTATTGGCTGAATCTTCGACAGGACGTTGGGAAGTACATCAGATCATGTACTGCCTGTGCCATTGCCAAACCAACCATTAAGAAGCACGGCCTCTATACCCCATTTCCTACCCCTATTCGACCTTGGGAATCCATCTCCATGGATTACATGTCAGGCCTTCCTTCCACCAAGCATGGAAATCACTGTGTTTTTGTGGTTGTCGATAGGTTCTCGAAGATGGCCATTATGGCGGCCTGCAAGAAGAATATCACAGCATAAGCCACTGCTAAACTCTTCTTTGAATGAGTGTGGATGCACTTTGGGATCCCACAATCTATAATCTCAGATTGGGATAGTCAGTTTCTCAACACATTTTGGTCCAGTCTCTGGTCAATGCTGGACACCAAACTCACGAAGTCCACAGCCTTCAATCCTCAAACTGATGGCCAGACAGAGGTCATCAATAGGATGATTGTGCATATTCTGCGCATGTATAACTCAAAGCATCCACGCACATGGGACGAGAGCCTCCCCTATGTTCAGCACAGCTACAACCGAGCTCTTCACAGCTCCACTGGCCATAGCCCTTTTCAGGTGGGTTTGGGATTCCAGCCACTATGCCCCATGGATGTGGCCATGCCACTTGCAGCTACTCACATCAATTCAGCTCATGTCCAGTCTGAAATAGATAAGGCCACCAGCTTCATTGAGCGCATCCAACATATTCGCCAGCAGGTCCATGGCATTCTTGAGAAATCAAATGCCAAGTACAAGCAGCAACATGATCAACATCGGGTGCCACACAAGTTTCAGGTGGGCGACAAAGTCTAGTTGCATTTGCAAAAGGAACGCCTTACCGGAGCCTATCGGAAATTGAGACCACTCCGGTATGGTCCGTACACCATTACTAAGGCTATGGGAGAAAATTCATTTGAGCTCAGCATTCCCCCATTCCTTGGCCTGCACCCAGTGTTCAATGTTGACCGCCTTCGGCCATACTTTCCACCATTGCTAGACACATCCGACAATGCAGAACAGCTCAAACCCACAAAATTAAATCCAGATTGCATGGAACAATTTACAACTGATCGGATCATGGACACACAGATCAAGAACACTCACCAACAGAATATACAACTGTATCGAGTTGTCAGCCAACTCCTTCAGCAGGGCAAGTGGCTCACCAGGGAACAAGTTCAGCAAAAGTTTCCTCATCTCATGGAGGAACTCAATGCAATGGGGACCATTGCTTCCTAAGGGGGGAGGAATGATCCAGGTGGATATTGGTGGCCACCTGCCAAGTCCACCTGGACCCCCACCATTGTTTCTCTCAGCATTTTTAGTTTCCTTAATTGTAGCACAACTTACTATTTTTAGCAGTTTTTCGGGTCCTGAACTTCTGGAGCCGTTTTGAGGCCCTAAACGACGTTTTTTGGGAAATCTAGGGGAAACATGGGTCCATGGACCGATGTTGCCCTTCCCAAAGTGGTAGTGCTCAGATAGATCTTTCTAACGAGCTATTGTATGTGTCAAACGGAGATCGTATGCCAAAGTTACGACCCCGGGAAGTTGATGTACCAATTTACCCAAACGGGGCCCACAGTTTGGCATTTCATCTCCTAGGGTTAGGTTTTGGAATGTTAAGGGTTTTCCATTGTTTCTCAACAATAAATAGGCCTTCGAGCCTCATTGTAACACAGTTCAGAGGCATGTAGCCACCACATCTCTTCTCAGAGATAAGCTACCATCGCCCTAGCTAGTTTATTTCCATTTCTGGTTGTAAGCATATTTCAGTATTTTCCATTAATGAAACGAAGTATTATTTCCGCTGCACCTTTGTGTATATGGTTATCTCTATAATTTGTTGCGTTCCTGTTTAAATCCGGATCATTCCCAAATCATGATGATTATCTAACGTAATGCTAGAGAATACTTGGATGAACAATATGTAAATACCGTCTAAAATAAGATCCTAGATGATCACTACTAAGAAACTTAAGCATGCTACTATCATATGTTTCTATCCTATGATGCATATGAAAAACATATCATCTAAAAGAAAAATCAACATTCATAAAGAACCTAGAATTTAGTGAACCTTCTTCAGTAGTAAATATCCTTCACGTTTTAATTCTTTGCCTTCTTAGGTTCTCCCACTGCTTCAACCAAATGAGCTTCACTCCTTTCATCAAAGGAGAGAGAAGGAAGTAAAAGAAGAAGAAAAATACAAGTTTTATACCATACTGAACCTCGAATTTCTAAGGAAATTGTGGGGTAAAAAATTGACCACTACTATAGGGACGAAATTTTGAGTTTGACTAGATATGAAGGATTTTGACGAGGGTTGACTTTGAATTGTTGGAGGATACTTGGAGGAGTATTTGACTTGGAATATTTGTGGCAATTTGGTCTTGGTCTTGGTCATGGATATCTCTCATTTTGATCTAATTCTATAAGAGAAGGATTGTTGGGTTTTCCCATTGTGGGTTTTTCCATAGCCTTTGTCCTAATATTTGGCATCCTCTGTCTCATTATGATATTTATGTTTTGAAAATTTATATACTTTCTTCATGAAGAATACATAATAACTAATAAAATGGCATATAACATCCACAAGTAATTGTCACAAATAGGAATCAAATATTAAACTACACTAGACTTGATATCTCAACATAGTATCGAAGCTAAGGTGAAGAAAGGAAGACTAAAGATCACATTTTATTGGCACTCTTAATTGAATGAATATTTGTAGAGGTTCTCTCTATCTCTCTCTCAGTGGAAAAATACATGAAGGAAGGTGTTAAGGCTCTAAGGATTATCCTTGAATCCATCAAAGGATACATCACCAACTTTGCTTCTAAACTATCTAAGGAAATAAAGGATGGAAGTCTCTACTCTTCTCTTGGAAGTTGGAAACACAAGGGTGATTGGAAGTGGAGCTTTAAGGAATATGACACATGAAAGGACATATAAACACTCTATAGAAAAGAGAATCTCCTCACAAAGTTGAACTTGGAGACAAAAATAACTATGTGATCAAAGGCATTAGATATACGTCCATTGAGATGGAATATGATAACACTGTAAACTTTGAAATGGGAATTCATACTGTTACCCATTTTGTATAGATAGAAAAAAAGTGACCCGATTTTGAAAAGGGGTGATGAAAAACACACGTGTTTTTTAGAGCTTAGTTTTTGGCATTATAAATTTTTTTATGTACATTGCATTTTAAAATGGTAGTGTTTTTTATGCTAATTTAAAAACGTGGTAATTCTACACCAGGCCCTTTTTTTAAAAGGCTCTTTTTTTTTTTTTTCTAATGTATGAAATGTAAATAATTATTTTGTAGATTTAATAATTTTTGAAGTGGTCTTTTTCTTTATATTTTCTTGTTTTTATTTTAATTTTATTTTTTTTGTAATGAGTTCTTTATTGTTTTGCATATTTAAAGAAGAAGGTCGATATTTTGAATTTTTGATATTCTACATATTTATACATCGTTAATTAATTTTTCAATCCACAAGAAATAATTGTTTCTAAAAAGCAATATTTTTTAACAATGGACATAGAAATAGCCATTTTTAACATAAATATAACTAAAAAACTACACGTTTTGATAATTTTTTGCTACAATTGACATGTGAAAATCAGAATTTTTATACAAAAATTTTAACTAAAAATAGTTAAATAATAGTTTTTCATATGAATTTCATGTCAAAAAATAATAATAATCATTTTTTTGTCAAAAAATAATGATTAACTTAAAAATTAATGCGAAAATCACATATTACAAATATTGAATGCATAACAACCTTAATTGAGTGTATATTCTTCTCATAAAATGTCAAAGTCAAAACATTGCAAGTATAACTACTTAATAGTTACAAAAAATGAGCTTGATTTCCAAGCATAACTTAAATTTAATCAACAATGTCACGTAATCCAAACTCTTCGTCCTCTATAGTTTCGTCATTTACCTCTTCCACAATATTTTCTGCTTTCTTTTGCTCATTTTCGTCTTCTAATGGATCTTAGATGTCTGCGAATCTCCCAATGTATGTCTTTCTAAACATCCCATGTAATGGTGGTTGAGGTTCCTTTTCCTTTTTTTCCACACGTGATTCACTAAAGTCCCCTTTCTTCAACCCAATTTCTTGCATTGCATCTAGAAGAAATTGAAGACCATTAATTCTCTGTTGAATGAAATTGCACTGTAATGGATCTTTTTCAATTGCAATGCAATTTCTTCCTTTTTGAAGGCAGCATGCTAGTGTTGTACCTAATTATCAAGCACAAAAGAAATAATGAAGTAAATTAGTACAATGACATATTAATTAAAAAATAACATATTGAAATTCAATTCCATATAATAAAACTTACCTGAGCCAGAAAATAAATCCAAAACCCAATCTCCTTCATTTGAACATATGTCTATAAGATAGTTAATCAATAATTGTGGTTTTTGATAAATGTTAACTATCTCTCCTTTTGCTTCTTTGTCTTCATATGTTAGTTTTCTCACAACAGCATCATAAGTCAATATTTGGCTATGACTCTTTCCGTCTATCCGATTAAAATCATAGACATATATCTATCATCTTTTACCTAACTATCAATATGAATGAACTCATAATCATTTATAAATACTTGATCTTCACGGTTAAGAAGATTTGACTTTTGCCTGTAACATGAAATAGTAAAAGTTCAATCAACTTGTACATAAATGAATTTTTCAACATTAATCAAATATACATTTTAAACATCTTACCATGTAAGTTGCATCCTTGAATTTGTTTTCCCTTTGAAGCTTGGAAATATCATTGCCAATTGTGTTTCTGAATGAAATGTCACAAATCTCCATAATGGTAATCACGTGACTTCTACAAATCCTGCAACCACTTTACTGACAGCTTGATAAGTATAAGGGTCACTATCATAGTCAATGTTTGGAATATTGAAAACATGGGGAATATCTGCAATAACTAGGGCATACTCCCTTCAGGTATGAGTTTAACAATGTCTTCACAGTTGCCTTGTATTACTTGATATTGAATAGTCTCTAGCCCATTCCAAAAGAAATGAGTAAGAGTTGGATCAAGTTCAACATTCTTAATACGTTGCTTCCTCAGTCTTTCGATCTTTATTTTTTCAATATAGGTTCTGAAGCTAGTTGGTGCTCCATTATCATCCTTCTTCATCTTTTATAAAATGAAAAAATATATGTGTAAGTTATAAATTAAAAATAGTACACAGATGAATAAAAATGAATGTGAAAATCAAGATACCTTTTAAAATGCAAGATAAAAAGCTTTTAATGTTGATGTAGAACTTGAATTTGGATAGTTGCATACAACATCGTCCCAACTATCTTCATTCAACAATTTAACCATTTGTTCTTGAATTTTCATGTAAACTTTGTGACTGCATAGATAAAGTTACAAAAAGTTAATATAATGATATGTATAACAAATACTACCAAGAACAACATGTTTTATTTAAAAGAAAATTATAATCTATAAATAAATAAAAATAATTCAACAAACTTACTTTTGAAATTCCTCAGACATTTCCTCCAATGATAATTCCCCTGACTTCACACGAGATAATATTGTTTTGACAATTTTTTCATCTTTCACTCCTTGCATTGCTCTCCAAGGTGTGATAGTCATATCTTTTGGAAGCTGCTTCAATTCAGGAGCTGATTTACTGCCGCCACATATCAATGGCTTAGACTTTTTGACCTTCTGGTTTTTAATGCCAATGTTTTCCCACATGCTAAAAATCTCATTAATCAACTTCCAAACATCTCCAGTTCTAAATGCCAATTGGAAAATGTTATCAACACCTCTGAATGTATCACTAGGAAGGTTGTGTTTTCCACCTTTTGAATTGGGTTTCTCTTCAATTCGATAGGCTATTTCCATACAACATTCCCTTCGGAAATCTGAAGTAACATTTATCCTATCCCCACCACATTTTTCTTGAAATTCACTATGAATAAATCTAACCCTTTGGATGAAAGTCATAGACATCCTATATCCATCATCTGAATTATGATCCCATGTCTCTAACTTTGCTTCTATATCCGATAAACTAGCATAAGTGATACATTTCATTGTTTCAAAACATGGGTTATTGGGATATTCCTCCATCAATTGTCTTTGAGCTTCTACAGAATGGTTCCCCCCAAGCACATAATAATTGTATTCAAAACATTTTTACTTATCAAATGCTTCTCTGTTGGGAAATTGAACTGGATCAACAAGAAGTACATAATTAACCACATGAGCATATGGATTGTACCGCATCAATGTATTCAAGTTGTGAACGTGCAGATGGTGTGGCTTTCTGACTTGATATTGACATTGTCCTTCACTTGCCTTATAGGTTTATCTGACATTAAGCTGAAATGTACGACCACCATCGATTAAGTTTCTCTTTGTCAAATCCTGTCGAATGGCATTTTGTTTTGCTTTGATAATGCCATCCTCTAAATCAGCTCTTGGTGTAACGATTTCTCTGCTTTCTTTTGAAGTTTCACTAGGTTCTTGATTGCTAGTAATGACTACTTCAAAATCTTCAACTTTACTTTTCTTCGTCATAACATTCTCAATAGATTTACTCTTGGGCATTGTTACTTTTGGTCTTTTATGGCTCTTCTGAGCTCTAATGTCATCTTCAGTAATGGTAACATATGCTTAATTGTCAGTTTCAACTTCATCATCCTCAAAAGTAACTTGTCTACCCTTGCTAGATTTCTCCACTAGAGGCCTTTTTTCTGATCCTTTGGATGTAATTTTGTAGCATCATCAATTACTACATTTTGCTTGTTTTCCATATCTTCTTCTGACATTGAGTAAAAATTACTGACAACTTTCATGATATCATGCTCTATGAAACGAATGCCTTCCAACCTAATTGAAAAACTTTCAACAAAATTCTGCCAAACAAAATATCATATGTCAATAAAAACAAAGTTAAAAAAATATAGCGAGACACTTTCAAGAACGCAAAATACAAATATAAATAACAATACTTACGATGTTTTGTCTCATCTCATTTACGATTTGTTTACACAACTTTGTAGATACCTCTCTTGTGTCATACAATGAATATGATAGTCGATATTTAATCCTTTCATGTGACTTGGGATCTTTTGTAAGTATGTAAACAACTTCAGTGTCCAATACCGAACACATATCTATGACTCGTCCCATCAGCTCAAAAATTCCATTATCATTCGGTGTATCAATATATAGATATATATTCACATTTTGGCTTTCTCTTTCTTTCACATACCAAATTATTGATGGGAATTTCACCTCTTTTGAATTCTTCGAGTCTGAAATCATCTTCTTATCATTTGAGGCACTTGAAAGATTTGTAGCCATGAGCTCAGGTGGAGTTCATTCACCAATGTTTTTTGAAGATGCACCTTTAAGAGTCTTTGGTCCAGAAAGATTCACTGAAACCTTTTTTGATGCCATTTTCCTGAAAAATAGAAACACATAAATCAGCAAATAACGAAAACATATTAACTTAAATCCACAAAAAAAATATATCATAGACTTTTAATTTGTATAATCAGATAATTGAAATTAAGAAAATATTAACACTAAGAAATGGCAGAAGCCCACCGACACCACCCTGTCCATTCGCACAGTGGCGGGCGATTCTGAGAATCGCACAACCTCTATGGGCGAATGGGCAGGCCGCCATGGTGGCGCAGGATGGGGTTGTGGTAGCTCCTTACCGCACCACCCAGGCGGCCCGCCTACCCCTTCCGCCCCTACACCCCCTCCCTACACACCTACCCCTCCTCCTTCCCTACACGCCCCCTTCCCCCACCCCCTCATGCCCGCCCCTTCCATCCACCTCACACCTCACCCCCCTTCTACCCGCTCCTCCCTCATCCCTCTCACCCACCCCTTACCCCTCTGCTGCCTCTCCCCCCACCCCCTCACGCCCGCCTCTTGCACCCCCTCCACCCCTCACTCCACCCCTTCATGCTCGCCCCTTCCCACCTCCCCACTCCCACCCGTTCGCACCCCCCTCTCCCCCCATACTCTCCTCCCCACCCCCTCATGCCCCACCCGACTCCCGCCACTCCTCACCCCACCCCCTCACGCCCGGCCCTTCCCACCTCTCCACTCTATCCCCTTCACACCCCTCTCCCTGCACCTTACTTGCTCCCTCCCCCTACACTCCCCTCCTCACCCCCTCACGCCCCACTCGACGCCCTGCACACCCACCTGCCCACCCGCCCCACCCCACCCCACCCGGCCACTCCATCTGCCCACCCGCTCCTCCCCCCCCTACACCCCTCACCCCACCCCCTCACGACTGCCCCTTCCCACCCTGCTCCCCTCACCCTACCTGCCCCCTCCCCCAACACTCCCCTCCCCACCCCCTCATACCCCTCCTCACCCCCATCCACCCCACCCTGCCCGCCCACCTTGCCCGGCAACCGCCCCACCTGCTCGTCCCCACCCGACCCCCCTCCACCCCTCACCCCAGCCCCTCAACCTCGCCCCTTCCCACCCAGCTCGCCCCACCCTACCTTCCCCCTCCCCCCACACTCCCCTCCCCACCCCATCACGCCCCTCCTCACCCTTGCCCACCCCACCCCTCCCGGCACCCCACCCGCCCACCCCGCTCAGCGTCCGTCCCTCCCCACCCCTCACCCCACCCCCTCACGCCCTCCCCTTCCCACCCCCTTTCCCCCACCCTAACTGCCCCCTCCCCCCACACTCCCCTCCCCACCCCCTCATGGCCCTCCTCACCCCCACCCACCCCACTCGGCACCCTGCCTGCACCTGCCCACCCCACCCACCCGCCTGCCCGGCGCCCCACCCGATGCCTTCCCCCACCGTAACTGCCCCTTCCCCCGACACTCCCATCCCCACACCTCACCCCACCCCCTCACGCCCGCCCCTTCCCACCCCCTTTCCCCCATCCTACACGCCCCCTCCCCCCACACTCCCCTCCCCACCCTCGCCCACCCCACCCGACACCTTGCCCGCACCTGCCCACCCCACCCAGCGCCCGCCCAACCCCCCCACCCACCCACCCACCCAGCGCCCCACCCGATGCCTTCCCCCACTATAACTGCCCCCTCCCCCCACACTCCCCTCCCCACCCCCTCACACCCCTCCTCTCCCCCACCCATCCCACCCGGCGCCCCACCCACACCCGCCCACCTCACCTTGCGCATGCTCGACCACCCCACCCTACCTTGCACAAATCCCACCCGCTCGCCTGGCCACCCCACCCCTCCCAATCGTCCCCCCCACCCACCCGCCTAGCCACCCCACCCCTCCTGACCGTCCGCCCCACCCACCCGCCTGGCCACCCCACTCGGCGCCTCGCCTGGCCACCCCACCCCGGCCCACCCACCCGCCCGGCCACCCCACCCCACTCAGTGCTCCACCCACCCTCCCCATGCCACCTCGACAGCATGCCCACCCGCCTGGGGTGGCTAGACAATTCCTGGAATCAACCGGCCACCCAAGCGGGTGGCCACGCTACCGGGGTGGCATGGGGAGGGGGCAGAGGGTGGGGGGTATAGGGCGGGGGTAGGTGTGGGCGAGGGAGGAGTGGGGAGGGGCAGTGGTGGGGGTGGGGGAAGGGAGAGCGAAGGGTGCGGTTGGGCAAGTGGGAGGGGGAGGAGGGCGGGGGTAGGGGTGGCCAAGGGAAGGGGCAAATGGGTGGGGTAGGGTGGGGGGAAGGGCTGCATAGGAGTGGGTGAGGGAGGGGGTGGGGTTGGTGGAGGGGGCGTGAGGTGGGGGGTAGGGGTGGAAGGGGGTTAGGGGTGGGGTGGCAGGGGGGCGGGGGTGGGGGGGCTGTGGGCAGTAGGGGGTAGCAGAGCAGCGTTGGGGGTAGGAGGCGGGGGCTGTGGGGGAAAGGGGGTAAGGAGTGGGGTGGGAGGTGGGTAGGGGTGGAAGGGGGTAAGGGTGGGGTGGGGTGGCATGGTCGTCCGATTGCAGGGTGGGGTAGGGTGTGGTGGGGGGTACGGGGGGAGTCGGTGATGGGTGGTAGGGGTGGGGTGAGGTGGGGGGGGGGGCGAGGTAGCGGGGTAGGGTGGGGTGGCCGGTCAATTGCGAGGTGGGGTGTGGTGCGGTGGGGGGTGGGGGGGAGCGGGGGATGGGGTGTAGGCATGGGATGGGAGGGGGGTAGGTAGGTGGCAGGAGGGTGGTTGGGAGGTGGGGAGGTGGGGGGCAGGGGGTAGGCGGTAGCGGTGGGAGAGGGGGGAATGGAGTGGGCGTGGGGACAGGGTGGGGGAGTTTTGGGAGGGGGCCGGTAGGGTGTGCGGAGGGGACGGGTGGCCGACCGATTGCAGGATGGGGGTGCCCAACTTTTCTGGGCCCACCATGCTCACGACAGAAGTATTGGTTAATTGGACTGACAAAAAGTATTAATCTTAAAAACAATAATGTACTTCATTAAACTAATTTAATATGAAAATTTTCAAGGAAAAAAATTTAACTGACCTTTCAATTGCGAGAATTTTTCGTTGAATATGTTGTTGATAGCAATGTAGTTTCTCCACAAATTCGCTCCAAGTCTTTCAACAAACCTCAAAAAACCTTGATATAATGTGAGTAATAATGATAATGGAATTTAGTATATAGGTGAAATTACGGAGATGATTTACCGTACGGTGAATGCGGGATTAATTAGTTTTAAAAAATTTTAACATGATAATTCTTTTATGGCGATGAAGGAAAATATGATAAAGTGAATATTACGGAATTGTTTTACAACAGGGTAAATGTGGGAATAATTTGTTTCAGAATGTATTATAAAAAAAAAAAAGCATTCAATTGTTTAGTAAATATTATATACTTTGACTATTAAAATAGTTTAGGTAGAAGTTGTAGTTTACAATTTTAACATTAATGATTTATTTCATAAAAAAATTTAGTTTATATTTTTCATTAAACTGTAGAATAAAATAATGAAGAGAAATAAATCTCACAAACTTTTAGGAGGGAAATATTTATGAGAAAAATTTTTTGGGGGGAGGGGGAATTTTTGGAGGGAAAATTTCATTCTCTAAGCTATATAATATCTTTAGGAGTCTCTCCATTTGTATCATTCAACATATTCTATTTGAAATGGATGGGTTGTCTTGATAGTGAAGTTTCGATTTGTACAACATCAACATCTTCATCGCATAACAACTCTATTCATATGGATGAATATAGCGGGAATTCTTCCACTATGAATAGAATGTCAATTCTTCCACTTAGTCCCGATCCTAAGGACTATGAGAGCAACACTGATGAAAGAGGCGATGGAGAATTTCAAATAAATAAAGAGTCACAGATTCCACTTAGTTTGAATTTGAAGGACTATGAAAGTAGTAGTGATGATGAGCTTGATGATAAATTTCAAAAGAATGGAGTGTCACAATGTCCACTTAGTCCTAATTCTAAGGACTATGAGAGCAACAGTGATGAAGAGCATGATGGTGAAGTTCAAAAGAATGGAGTGTCATGGTGTCCACTTAGTCCTAATTCTAAGGACTATGAGAGCAACAGTGTTCAAGAGCATGATGACGAATTTCAAAAGAATGGAGTGTCACAGTGTCCACTTAGTCCTAATTCTAAGGACTATGAGAGCAACAGTGATGAAAAGTGTGATAACGAATTTCAAAAGAATGGAGTGTCAAAGTTTCTACTTAGTCCTAATTCTAAGGACTATGAGATCATCAGTGATGAAGAGCATGATGATGAATTTCAAAAGTATAGAGTGTCACGGTGTCCAGTTAGTCCTAATTCTAAGGACAACGAGAGCAGCTTTGATGAAGAGCAGGATGATGAATTTCAAAAGTATGGACTGTCATGATGTCCAATTAGTCCTAATTCTAAGGACTATGAAAGCAGCTTTGATGAAGAGCGGGATGATGAATTTCAAAAGTATGGACTGTCACGGTGTCCAGTTAGTCCTAATTCTAAGGATTATTACAGCAGTAGTGATGAAAAGCGGGATGATGAATTTCAAAAGAATGGAGTGTCACTGTGTCCACTTAGTCCTAATTCTAAGGACTATGAGAGAAATAGTGATGAAGAGCATGATGATGAATTTCAAAAAAATGGAGTGTCACAATTTCCTCTTAGTCCTAATTCTATGGACTATGAGAGTAGCAGTGATGAAGGACAGGATGATGCACTTAGTCCTAATTCTATGGTCTATGAGAGCAACACTGAAAATGCACATGAGGAAGAATATCCAATAAACATCGAGTCAAACTTTCCATTGAGTCCAATTTCTAAGGACTATGATAGTAGCACTGAAGAAGGGGAAGATGAAGAATATCCTCCAATTCAGTATTTGAAAAGCACAGTTGATCATAGTGTGGATAACATTCCTCTTAATGATGATGAAAATCCTTATACAAATGATGACCTAATGATGGAGATGTTGCCAAGAAATATTGTATTGAGGAGTAGGAGTAGGCCTTTTCGTATCAATGCAAGATGTTCTAGTTATACAAGGGGTAGAGTAGAATATTTGACGAGAAGAAGTTCTATCAGCGCATTCATTTCAACTGAATGTTACCAAAAAGATTGCTTGAAACATATGGATTTCAAATTTGCATTAGAGAGCAGGAAGAGATATTTGTCAATGAATAAAAGCATGCAAAATTCATATTTAGTTGGATGCATGCAATCTACATTGTCAAGTTATGATTATCATATTAGGACTTTATTTATCTATAGAAAATCTTTCAAAATGTTTCATTCGATTGAGGATTTTCGTCTCTCGAGAATTCAAGAAAATTTGGAAAAGGATCCGACATTTTATTCTGAAGTACGTCATAAAAGACAGTTTGGGCCATTATCAAATACTGCAATGTCATGGATGAAAGATTTCTTTTCAAAGCATGGAGAGTGTATGCCAAATAGAGAGACAATACATATTCCAGATAATTTTTCAAGATGAGAAATCTACAATTTATACAAAGAATATGCAGAAGGTGTTGAGGGACATGGCCAGTTTATGACATATCAATATTTTGTGAAGGTATGGAAGAAAAAATTCAACAATGTCTATATTCCTAAGAAGAGAAGTATGGGGATTTGCATTACATGTGCTTCTCTTAAATCAGAAAGGGACAAATGTGAAGGGTTAGAAAGAGGTAAGCATTCATAACTTTAACTTTTAAAATTGTATATTCATCAAGTATGAAAACATATTTCTTAATGGCTTTCTTTTATGTTGTCTAGATTCAATTGTCAAAGAAATTTCTGAATAAATATTTGGGTTTGATAATTGATGCTATGGACCAGAAGAAAACACTTTTACCACATTTTGTTCACACACCCAAAAATTTACAGGAGGAAAATTTTATTCAGTATCACTTGGTTGGTTGTATGGTATACTTCATAGCTCCAAATATTCATAATGATGCAAATCTGACCATAAACATAATTCATGATGTGCTTTCTCATTGGTCTGGTAATCTTCCTAAGGTTTTGTATCTACAATTGGATAACACTTGCCGTGAAAACAAAAATTAGGTTGTTTTTGGATATCTAAACATGCTAGTTGAATTGAGACGTTTTTAGAAGGTAAAGGTTAGTTTCCTTCTTGTTGGGCATACTCATGACCATATTGATCAGATGTTCAGTCGTTTTTCAGTCACATTAAGGAGGAAGGAAGTTGGGAGCTTGCCATCATTAATTGAATGTATTAAGAAATCATACATGCTAGAGCTTACTTTTGATGTGTTGGAAGAAATTATTGACATGCGAAGGTTTATTATGGGATCATATGGTGAGGGGAAATGCATTGAACAACTTAATGACATTAGCTTCCAACATCAATTTCATATCAAAGAAATTGATGGGAAAACACTAATATGGGGCAAGAAGTATTCAACTACTGTAGAATGGGCAGCATCATCAGGTTTGCAATTTTTGAAGTTCATTCCAGATCATCCAATATTTGTGTCAAAAATATTGTTATTACAATCAATTGGTGAAGTTCATAATGCACGTAGACAAAATAGAGATATAAATTATTCTGATTGGCTAGAAGAAATTAGAAAATGTATTAGATATACATATGAGTACTTTGACATTGCGGATTCAATTTGGTGGGAGTCATTTTTCAATAATCAAAGTGATATCATTTCAACAACAACAAATGAAGATATACCTTTGAAAAATCCATTTATTTGGCCACAAAATGTGTCGAATGCACATGAGGAAATAAGCATTGTTGAACAGCAACAATCTCAAGGTATTATTAGTTCTTCACAGGCAGAGGAAAGAGAGATGTATATTGCTTCCAGAAGATCTCGTGCACAACGTGAAAACATGGAAGACCTTTACAGGGGTCCAGTACAGGATATTAAGGAGGGTTGCATGATCGTAGTGCTAGAAGATGGAGATCCCAATGGCTATCCATTCTGGGTTGCTAAAGTTATAAAGGTCTTTACAAAAAATGAGGATGTTACAAGTGTTGAAGTACATTGGTATGCCACAAATACACACCCATTCAATGGTGTGTATAAGCCAAAGATGGTAGTTGACAAAAAAAATGGCGGAAAGAGAAAAAGAAAGGGTAGGAATATAAATCATCACCGCACAGACATATTAAAATTAGAGGATGTTGACATACTTGTTTATGACTTCAATTTAACAAAGAGAGGAACTCTTCACTTCAAGATGATAGAGATTTTGAAAAGGTTGTTACCAGAAGGAACAGTGTTGAGATGGGAGTCTACTGAAACCAGTCGTAGATCTAGAAGAATTTTGAAACCTGAAATGATGGGCATGCATGTGGACTTAGATGGGGCACTAGTTGATGAAAGACAAGAATATGGAACATCTTCGTCAACATCTAGTCACTCATCTGAAGATGTGAGTTCTGATGATGTGCAAGAAAATATGAATGATTTTGAATAATTGATTAAGATAGTTTATCTAACTGATGTATGCATCATATCTTGAAATAAATTTTTTGATTTCCATATGGTGTTAAATGAGAAGCTATGAGTCATTTTTATGTTGTTGGATCATTTTACTAGCATTTTTTTTAAATTTTGAAGATTAACCCTAAAAAAAATCATCGTTCCAGTATAATCACTTTTTCATTTTCAAGTTGTATTTTGCACGAGAATTTCACTTTCACTGCAGTTTTTAAAACATGTTCAAAATTGTCCCTAAAAAAAAAAACATCATTCCAGTATACACACCTTTTGTTTTTAGCATTGTTTTTGATGTTTTTTGGGCATTTTTTTGCCAGAGGACCCATTTTGAGTTTATAGTTCCCGTTTCAAATTTTACATTGTTTGGTGGGAACATTAAAGAAATAGGCCAAAAATATATTTCTTTTATGGATCATATATGACCAAAGTCACTGAACCAGAACCTTTTACTTACTAAAAGGAGTTGAACATCAAGTATGCAAGAATGCAATGAATGAAGAATTTAATCAATAATGAAGAATGGTGTCTGGGAAATCATTCTAAGACCAAAGGATAAATATGTTGTGAATTACAAATGGTTAATTATAGGGCAAAAACTTAAACTTATTGCACGGCCAAAATTTTGAGTTTGACCAGATTTGAAAGATTTTGACTAGCTTTAAATTTGACTTGTTCGAGGAGACTTGGAAGAGGGTTTCACTTGGAATCTTCATGGAAATTTTTCCTTGGTCTTAGTTTTTCACATCTCTCATTTTAAATCATATTCTATAAGCTAAGGATTGTTGGTTTTCACCTTGTGGGTTTTCCCCTAGCCTTTGGCCTAATTTCTGATGTCTGTGGTCTCATTATGATCTTTATGTTTTGAAAATTTGTATAATTTCTTGACGAAGAAGACATAATAAGTAAAAATAAAACATACAACATTCACAAGTAATTATCAAGAAGAGGAATCAAGCATTAAACTACACTACACTAGATTTCCCAACATGGTACCAAAGCTAAGGTGAAGGAAGAAAGCTTGAAGATCACATTTTGTTGGCACTATTAATTGAAGGAAGCTTTGTAACATCTCTCTCTCTCTATATTTCAATGGCCAAATACATGAAGGAAGGTATCAAGTCTTGAAGGATTATCCTTTAATTCATGAAAGGAGACATCACCAACTTTGTTTCTAAACTAAGGAAATCAAGGATGGAAGTGTCTACTATTCTCTTACCGGTTCAATTGAAGATGGAAACACATGGGAAATTTATAGTGGAGATTCAGGGCATATGACACGTGATCTTGGACATATCAACCCTTTATAAAAAATAATATATTCTCACAAAGTTTAATTTGTAGAGAAAAATAACTATAAGGTCAAAGGCATGGGATCTACCTCCATCCAGCAAGAATCTAGTGGGAACATTCATAGAATTTATCAAACCCATAAAATCTTTATGTTTTGAATTTTTTTATAATATCTTGATGAAGTAGAAATAATAAGTAATAAGAATACATCTAACATTCACAAGTAAATATTAAGAACAGGAATCAAGCAGTAAGCTACACTACACTTGATTTCTCAATAGTAATTGAGGACTGTATGCAATCCTATTGGCTTAGGTAGAGAGTGGTTGATAGTGGAACTCTGAGAGCATAGAGATTAAGTGGCTTCCTCAGGAACTAACTTCAATGGAGAAGAGGTTAACAATGAAGTAGATGTCTCACCCAACATAAGACTTTTCATTCTTTTTTTCTGTGAGGGCTTTGGAAAGCTTCTTCAACATCTTGCTAAGAAATTGGTGAAGAATATGTTGAATGGTTAGACTCCATTTGATGAAATTTCCTCTTGTATTATAAAATAACTTTATGTCTATGTTGTTGAGCATTATAAATTGCATCTCATCTAATATTCCTTGTAGTTTCCTTCTTCAATATTTGAGAGTTTACTTTTTCCCTCCCCCTTAACAAGTGAATCCTTCTAGCGTCGTTCCAGTTGCCTTCTCTTGTTCACCTTAGTTCCGATACCATGTTAGGAAATGTGAAATGGTAGCTTATTAATCTTATTTTCATTAACCTTGATATTTTCTTCTGAATCTTAATTATCTTCTTATATGTTATTTAGTTAGATATTTCCATTGAACAATATCAAGAACAACAATAACAAAAGAGGGCACAAATATAGGCTCTCAACTAGGGAAAAACTCCTCGAGGTGGAAAAATTGAAAGCTATTATCTTCTTAGAATATATGGAAAATAAGAAATAAAGACCCAATCCATAGACCAAGTCCTTCTCCTAGTACCAAGTAAGCCATTCCACCAGTCCATCCTTGAAAATGCACAAAATTACTACGCATTGCAACTTTGACTTCGTAGATTCGATACTTCTACTCAACTTGAAACTTTCACACTACAATTTCAGCCTTATAGCTTCTAAGGAAACCCTAGATTAACCTCCTCTTGCAACCTTCCTAGAGTAGGACAGTGTTGCCTAAGGTCAACTAGGTATAGACAAAGTTTACTTCCTTCCACCTACAAGTTTATGCGCTTTTTCCTACTGCAACTTGGACTGGAAACTTTGGCCTGTTCTTGTAGCCCAGAAACCCTAGAATTTCATACGTGTAAGAGAGATAGAGCCCAAAAGCTAAGAAATGTTTCCCTTTCTTCTCTTTGACCCTCTCTCTCCTTGCATCTACCTAGTTGTAGATCAAACTCTTCTTGATAGATCAAACATGTGACTGAGTGTATCCAAATGAAAGTTGAAATATTCCTTTATATAGCCTTATCAGGGGGTCAAATTACCTATTTTAGGCTAACTTTAGTTTCTCATCGAAAAATTGCACTCTTCGAGATTCCACGACTTTCTAGACTCAAAAAAATAGTTTCTTTTACAATTACAATTTTCCCAGAAGGGTCTTATAAACATGATGTTGAATCCTTTTTCTCATGAAAATAAATCCTAAGACCTAACAAACACTAAAACAACAAAGAACATGATTTTACCTAGAATATCATCAATAGTGAGCATAAAAACCATGATTTGTTGAAAATAACAAGAAGAAATGTTAAAAATGGCATCAAGAAAATCCTAATTTATTTTTTTCCTTGAATTGAATTGGGAATAAAATTGTAACTCCACATCTCATGCCAACTTGTAATAGTTAAGTAAGTTATTTTGACTTAGTTATTTCATCAGAGTTAATTTGAGTTGAGGGTCTAACTGGAGTCATCTAGAGTGTCTCCTACAATTAGGAGCACTAATTGAGTTTATTTTGAGTTGTAATTATTTAATTCAGTGTAACTAAGTCAAAGTGAGTTAAACTAGTTCCAACTATTGGAGGAATTGATGGGAGGTCCAGTAGTGGGGTGTCACCTGAATTAGTGGTTTGTAACCTACAGAAGTGGGGTGTAGCTTGCAATAGTGTGGAGTAACCTGTGGTAGTCGGGTGCTGCATGTTATATAGTGGGGTAGATATTCATGGTTTGTTTCTATAGATACAGAGTCTAGATTTTCCATAGTAATATTCTAAAATTTTCAACCTTTTGAATCACTTATAAGATCTATCTTCAAGACAATGGTTAAAAAAATTAAGGAAAAGTAAAGGAAAAAATAAAAAGGGGGAAAAGGAAGAAATCAAAAACGTAAAATGGTGACAAAACCTTAACCTCCAAATGAAAGGAAATAGAATTAATTAATTAATTAAAATCCTAACGCAACAAAATTAATAAAGTTTAATTAATATCTAATAAATATTCATTTTATTAATGATGTTGAACGAAAATGGGCTATGTGGTTTTCTTTGTGCTTGTCCACACACTAGACGGTCGAGGGCTTGTTTAGGTTTTGTCCTCGAGTATGAAGATGAGATAAGGGGCAATGCATAGTCTAAAACAAGACATATTTAATAGACGTGGTGCTTCCATTACAATCTAGTCTCACGAGAAGTTTGTGTCAGAAGCAATTCCATTTCCTGCAGGGGTATCAACATTTTAGTTGTCAACAATACGTAGATTCCCAACATGGAGATCTATTTTGTTGATTGTTCTAACGACTCATATGAGGGAATCCCGATTTGGTTGGTTCCTCCACCTCAAAAATCTGAGTTGGTAACCCTTATCACAACTGGAACTCTAGTGGCAGGAGGTTCTCCTTCTTTTATCGACTATGCTGGTTTCTCCCCTTTCTTCCAAAACCTAGGAACAAAGGGGGTGGGGATTTCGGGTGCTCTATTGGAAAGAAGTGGATGGACACCATCTCTAGGCTCAAACATCTCTGCAATATATTTCTCGCTCGAAGCCCTAAATTTTATAGAGGGATGTTTTTCTTAGTCTTTTATCAGAGGGATACTAAATGTGGTAGCTGACGCATCATTTACCTAAGCACACGATTTATCTTTAGAGGTGAAAACTTAGGGTTTCATGTGCAGGAATGTGGGTCTTTGGGAGTAGTTAGTGGGTTCCATCCAGAACATATCGTGTCAAATTTCCAAACTAAACCTTAATCAACATCTATTTATTTGCAGGGACAATACACATAGTCAAGTGTTTTTCCTATTGATGGTAAAAATATTGGGGCACAAAACCAACTAACTGATGGAAATCCGGTTGAAGGCGTAAATGAGAAGAAGATAAATCCAAAAGTACCAAGGTAAAATAAATGGATAAAGCACTAGTTTTAGGAGATGGTCTTAGATTTGATGAGATCATGGATACCGCCAAAAGAGTTTTGGTGGGTAGGGTTAGGGGATTGAGATACATGATTGCTCATCTAAGAAAATGGGTACAGGAAAATTGCAGTAAGGACCTAAAAACACTACCATAGATATGTGTCTTGTCACAAGGGTCATTTGTGTTAAAAATGTAACTATGTCTAGTCTTCAATAATGTACTTCAGTCATTATGAAATGTACTTCTCAAAAGAACAAAGAAAATATTTGTTATTAGTGTAACAATGACTTATCAAAACATGGGTTTCATGCTTGGGTCATTATTATATTAGTCAAATTCCCGATTTTGGATTCCTAGGAATAATATTGAGTTTACCTAGTCATTGTACATTCGAAGAGACCCTTCCTAGGCTTTCGAATCACGTAAAAAGGTTTTGTATCAAGTCGAATATGAATTATGTACCCTTGACATCATGTTGGCCTAAGAGATATGAATTCATCCTAAGGACCCTCATTCGACCAACAAGGAACCTATATATTCAAGGATGTTGAAATCATTTAGAACATTCACTCTCAAGCAAGTTCAATATCTCAATAAGAGATGGATAAGTGTGAAGTTTTTTGTCGGGATGTCAAGAAGTCCAAGTTTCAGGGAGTCTCTAGAGAAGAAGAAAATAAAAATTTTGGTGCCTCTCTCTCTCTGTTTCATGCTATGGGTTGGGATATCAAAGTCTCCCAATATTTCATGGTTAACGGAAGCTCCATGTTTTCGGAAGCTACCTCCTAGTTGAAGTTGCTAGTGTTGGAAATATTGAGAGGGGGGGGTGAATCGGTATTCCTTAGAAATTAACACTTTTAAATCTTTTCAGGGCGTTAGTTAATCTTCAATTATTATTATTGTTTATTTAGTGATAAAAGTAAATAAAATAACATAGTAGGCACAAGAATTTTAGGTGGAAACCCCCCCCCCCCACCCCGCAGGTCAAAAACCACTAAACATGTTTCTAATAAATTCTTTAATCTTCAGCCCCAACTCAAAATAAAGCAACAACTTTGTATAATTTTAGAAAATCATTCTTTCGCAACTCCCACTGGAAGGGTGCCCCAACACCTTGGTTTCTTCAGTAATCAACTAAATGGATGCCCTAACACCCTAGTGAGAGAAAATTCCCCCTAGCACCAGGCTACCACCCTAAAGTTTTCCCAGGACCCAACTTGTAGGAAACTTCATACACCTACCTAGCACCTCCCTGCCACCCTATAATGACTTAAATAAGACAAGAGTATGGATTCCAAAACTAAGGACAACAATACACAATACAATAACATGTACTATGATTTTTGTATACTTGACCAAATATCCAATCACTCTATGACCAACAAACCAACCATGACATCATGCCAACAATGACTCATATACCTCTGAGCACTACCTCTTCAACTCTAGGTTGAATGACTCTTTTACAATATTTACAATGATGACTCTTTTACAATTTTACAATGATGACTCTTGGCCTTAACAATACTTCAAAATATTTGGATGACTGTTATGTCTTCAAGGATGCACTGTTGCAATGCTTCCTTTGATTTTATACTTCTTCTCTTGAATTCTTGCTTGATGTTGTACTTGAATCTTATTCTACGTACATGCAAAATTAACCTAGTGAAACCAATCCCAAAACAAAACAAACTACCCTTCAACTTACCTCTACTTGCAAAACACATGTAAGTGCATAGTAATGAATAAATACAAATTAAAATTACAATTCGTACCTGATGTGTGCTTGTCACTTTTGTTGTTGACTTGTTGAAGTAGTAGACAAAGACTCCCACTCACAAAGACTCCCACTCTTGATATGGGCCTAGACTCTATGCAAGACTATATCCAAGACCAACCTTCTTGTAGGAGACTTACCCTTGACATTTTATGTGTGTTCCTTATTACATTAATCCTTGAATACATGTTTTTTCTTCCGTTCTAGTAGCTCGATATTGAATATGTTGTATCTATGTATTTAGGATCTCCACGGTCTGCTAATTTGTCCTGTGGTATCCCTCTAAGTCCTCTTTCAAACCCCATAGGTTGGATCAAGAATGGATTCTTCAAGAAAGAGTTATCCCCAATATCCCACGATCACCTGATTATAGACTCGTTCAGTAGGGAGAAGTTGTACGAAGTGCCACGTGTCAATGTTGTGACCTTCGCCTATGAAAAAAATACCCAAAAAACTAAAATCCCTCCTATTTCTGTCATTATTTATAAAATTTGAATCCAATGCCTAGAGATAAAGTTATGATTATTTTCCCAACGTCACCTATTTGGCATGGAATTTGGGAACCTACAAAAATCCTGACTTCCTCAGATCATATCTCCGAAAATATAGCGAACCAAGATGTGAAATTTGGTCACAAGGTTCATCCAGATTTCAACTAACATGGGTTTGAATTTAAGATTTTTTAATCTTCACATGAAATAAATTATAGTGCAAATTCCATGATGACATGTTTCAAGCCACAAAATCCTTACTAGAGTCCGAGGATATAGGGTCACTATTTATATGAATGTCTTGAGTTGAGAGGGTCCTTAACAAGTGAAAGTTGGAGGGATTTTAGGAAAAAAGCGCATTATTAATTATTTACTATTCAATAAAAACAACCAATTATGAGTGACATGCCACAACCCCATAGGATTTTAGCCCATTAATTGGGGTTATCAACTTCAAACATGAATATCTCTCAAACCATGAAGAATTACGTGTTGTGCCATATATCAATGGAAACATCTCGATAGGTAGAATCCATCTAAAAGATATTTCATTCATAATAGAGTAATTTTTCAAGTCAAAATTCCCATGCAAGGTCGGGGTAGCCTCTTGGTGTTGCTTGGGTTGACTTCAATGTTAACAACTCATCAACAGCTACAAGAGGTCGAAGATTTGGGAGGCTAAAATGGTATGGAGGGAAAGTATGGTCTTGGTCTAGGGTAAAGAGTATCAAAGAATACAATTGAAAGGAAGAATTATGTTGAATGTGCTTTCCCCTCCAAAGGGGTTTTTCCCTAGCATGTGCCTATATCTTTTATCTCTTATTTTGTGATATTCATACACATATAATATGGTAATTGCTTGATGAAAGATAAGATAATAAATAAGTAAAATAATCCAACTCATTCACAAGTAATTATCAAGAAAGGGGAAACAAAAAACAGGAATCAAACCCTAATCTAATATCTTTTATTTTCCAACATGGTTTTGGAGCTAAGGGAAAGAGAAGTAAAGAATGACTTTCTTGGCATATATTCTCCCTCTATGATGACATACATAATATTGGGTTACATCACTGCAAGAAGATGGATCAAGAAGATAATCTACTACTTATTTGCCAAGGTGAAGAGTGAATGATTCTTGGCTGCCCTTACAGGTCCTCTTTCCGATGATAATGCATGGATCATTGATAGTGTAGCATCAAGACACATTACATGTGTAAGCGAGCAACTTCACCCACTACCAAATGAGTCATCCTATCATGTAGTGGAATTGGGTGAAAAAAAAAGTTATGTTGTTAGAGGCCTGGGATCAACATTGTTGAAGATAAATAATGGATCAAAGTTTCATCTTAACAACATTCTCTATGTTCCGCGTTTGAAAAATAATTTACTTTCTATTTCTTGTTTAGAAGATAAATGGGAAATCATTTCTTTTGTTGATGGAAAATTATTGGTTTGGGGAAAAGAATCTAGCATTGATAAAGCTAGGGTTATTGGAGTTCGTGAGGGAAGTCTTTATTAGGTTATCACACCATCTCCTCAAGCTTTGGTTCATATGGAAATAAGTCCCATTGAACTATGGCATCAAAGGTATGGTCATTTTCATTATAGGGTCATCCCTACTCTTAGTCAAATGGTTCATGATATTCCTAATATGAAGTTAGACCATGAAGGTGTGTGAAAAGGATGCTCTTTGGGGAAACATACTAGAAATCCATTTCATAATAGTGAAACTAGGTCTAAAGAAATATTAGACCTGATCCATTCTGATGTATGGGGGCTCATGTATGACATCACTAGGAGGTCATCTTTACTATGTAACATTCATTGATTACCATTCTATGAAGACATGGCTCTACCTACTTAAAACTAAAGATGAAGTATTTGATAAGTTTAAGAATTTTAGGACTAAAGTGGAAACCCTAAGCAAAAGAAAGATAAAGACTTTAAGGTCTCACAATGGTGGGAAATACAGTTCTAAAGAGTTTATTTCATATTGTAAGGATGCAGGTATTAAGAGGGACCTCATTGTTCCCTACTATCCTAAACAAAATGGATTGGCTGAAATGAACAATAGGTCAATTGAAGAAGGAATTTGAACTATTCTCCTTGATCAAGATCTACTGAAGTTCTTATGAGGTGAAGCAGCAATGACTATCGTGCCTCATACGAGTCTTGATAATACTACACGTGAATAAGTATTCACAAGGAAGAAGTTGAGTGTGGATCATCTTTGAATCTTTGGAAGTACAACATATATCCATGTTCTAAAAGATAAGCGAAAGAAGTTGGACTCGACAAGTATGAAGGGAATTTTTGTTGGTTATAATATTTTCTCAAAAGAATATAGAATTTACATAATGGAAGGAAGACAAATTGAAGTAATAAGGGATGTCATATTCGATGAAAATCAATCTTACAAGAAATCAAAGGTTATTCCTGTTGATTCTAATGACTAACAAGTTCCCATATTTGAAGAAGAACAAGCTCATCATGAGAACTCTACTACAAATTTTGAATAAAAAGGACCAAGTGATCCTAGTCAATCAGTGGTTGTCCTAACCACAAGGAAGAGGAAAAATTGGTTGAAACATACATTAGAAGATCCTAAAGGACATGAAGCTGCAAATGGGTCCTCGAGGGAAAGTAAGAGACCGAAGAGATATTTTGGATATGTTCCATATATGACAAAGATAATTGAAGTTGAATGATCTACATTCAAGGAAGTTGAGCATGAAGAAGTTTGGAAGAAATCTATGTAGGGAGAATTTCAATCCATCATGAATAATGGGGTTTTGGATATTGTTCCTAGACCTAGTGATAAATTGGTTGTCACATCGAAGTGGATCTACAATATTATAATGTTGTTGATGGAAGTATAGACAAGTACAAAGAAAGGTTTATTGTAAGGGGTTTCTCTCAAAAGGAAGGTATTGACTATGAAGAAAACTTTTCACCTACAATAAGTTACACTACCATTAGATCGTTGGTGTCACTGGCTACCACAATGGGTTGGAATATCCATGAAATGGATGTTAAGACCACATTTCTAAATGGGAAAATTGATGAGGAATTGTACATCGAACAACCCGAAGGGTTTGAAGTGAATAGCATGGACTCTCATGTTTTCAATCTCAAGAAGGCCCTATATGGATTGACACAAGCATGGAGAGCGTGGTATGCAAGAATGGATGCATATATACCTAGAATTGGGTTCGTGAAGAGTATTGTCGATGTGAATGTATACATTAAGGTCATGAATAATGAGACCACCATTATTTTACTATATGTGGATGATCTATTCATCACAGGTCTGAAACGCAGAATTCAAAAATGCAAGAAGATGTTGGCAGCTGAATTTGAAATGAAGTATCTAGGGCTGATGCATTACTACCTAGGTCTAGAACTATAGAGACTTGGGGAGATATATTTGGGTAAAGAAAAGTACATCATAAAGTTATTGTAGAAATTTGGGATGATGGATTCCAAGCTGATGAATACTCCTATGATCACCAACCTCAAGAATTTGACAAGCACCAACTCTCATCTCATGGATCCTACCTCAGAACAAAAGTTGGTGGGTCCCTTGAAGTATCTCATAAATACTATGTATGTTTTGTAGTAAGCATTCTTAATGAGTTCCGGTTGGAGCCTCGTCATGATCATTGGATAAGTTACAAACATATATTGAGGTATCTTCGTGTTATATAGGAAATCCCTTCTACGGAAAGAAGTGATCCCTCTAGTCTAGTAACAACCATGACAAAACAAGAAAACTCCCCTAACCTAAATCAAAATGACAAATGAGAAAGGGACATGACCTACCTCTCTCCTATGTGCTCAACCTTTGATGATGAATCCCATCCCTTAGCTCCTAGGACATCTCCTCACTATTCCTTGCATCCAAATATGTGCAAGATATATCAAAAGACAACAACAAGAGAGATCGTATTATATGCATTCTAATATAAGTTATACAACAAATCAAGGAGTATTGTACTAAGTAAACCATAATAAGAAAGCTTATGGGAAGTAAAACATGTTTTTTATTAATGATTAAATCAAATAAGGAAGCATACAACTGGTGCATTGATGTTGAAGGCCTCCCGAAGGATTGTTCCAAGTCCAAGCCAAGCTTAACAAGCTGTCTTTCCTCTCTCACCAAAATGGAATCATCTAAGCACAATTAAGCAGGAGAATCGCAACCGGCAATGACCAACCCATTGGGGGAAGTGAAGAACAAATTTATAGTGAGGGAGAGGGAGTTATAGATCCAAAAAAGGGGGAAGAAGGTCCTTATCCCAAAGGGAAGATCCCTAATGGTAGGATCAAGGGCTCTAAATGGGAGTACTCAGCCATATCTTCGTCCAACAACTACGAGCTTGTCGTTGTCGACGCTTCTAGTAAGAGAAGACTCTACTCCATTTTTGGAGAAACTACCTGAGGATGACCAACATGGATTTTCCTATCAAAAGTCATGGTGCCAGTGCTAGTCACTAGTTAGATAAAATGTTACCAACATTAATTTTCTTACTAAAAGTAGTGATGGTATTTCGAAGTAGTGTTTTTCACAAGTTTTTTCCGGAGTTGCTTCAAGACATTATTTCTTCATCTCTTTAGGGATGTGTTTATCGTATAATTCATGGTGAATGAGTTTACACAGCTTTCATCACTTTGCAACATTTGTGACAACAGTGGAACAAAGGATGACACTTCGGGTACAAATTTGGGATTGTGAAAATATAATGTGTAACAAGGACATCATCCATAACCAAGAAGGTCAAATACACTAGAAGAGAAGTAACACAAATAGAACACTTGTAGCCATGCTAGTCATCCAACGTGATGGAAGCTGTTTTGTTAGGGGTTGTCCCATGAGGAGAAGTAGGATGGAAGGAGCATTAGACATGCCCTTTCAAGTGAGCTATCTAGGACTCCATCTTCTATTCCTTCTCTGATAGTAGGATTTGTGCATGCCAAACCACCACCACTCGTTCTTGAACCTTGCACTGGAAGTAGTGCATTCTATCCAAGGTGGTTACTAATTTAGCATGTTCTTTTCATCAGATGCATTCAGTTGTTTCCAACCTCTCTAGCTGGGATTGTATCAACTCGCAACAATTCTCTAGACAACAATGAATTGACTTCACAATAGGTGTCGAATGCCTTATAGACCCGCACCTACCCATGTCACCACGCCACGTGCCACCGCTCCATTGTGGTTGTTGTGACTACCCCACCGAGTTGCCACCTCCACAAGTGCCTCACACACCCACCACCCTCTGTCGGCAGCACCCTGTTGTCTTACCACCCTGACGAGCCCCTCACGCCTCCACTTTGGGGTCCAAAGATTGTATTTGTGTTTATGGGTCCCTCTGTCGAGCTGAGCGAGGATTTGCTTGGAGGGAAGATCACCCTTGCTGCAGATATGGACACATAATGATAATGTTGATACTTGATTCATGAATGTAGGAACCACCGATAACCTTCTTAACATGCTCGACCCCTCATGACCAGGCCTGCCTCACCCAAGGTCGAAACTGCCAACCACCCATGCAAGGTTGAGAACTAGCACTTCGCTCAGAGAAGTAGCAACACACACCTACGATACTTTCACCAACCCACCACTCTTTCCACCCTAGGCTCCAACACATAAACTTAGAGTAATTTTGAAAATTCAGAAGAAGAAGGCTCGAGTAATATCTGACCTTTCTCGAAGCACTCGAAGGAGAACCTCCCCAACTGCACGAGCAACAGGAAACCATGACAACCTGCACGGACCCGACTCCCTTCACCCCATAAAAAAAAGAAAACCATAAAATGAGAAGGAGAGCAACCTAATTATAGGACCAACATTGTATAAAAGAGCATGACGAACATACCCTGCACCAACCCTAGATGCACTACCAACTATACTGCCTCCACCAACCTCCAAGACCCACAACTTCCAATTTCCAAATGAATTAGAAATACAAACTAGTTGGCACCTCCAAAATCCACACTGTGCATGCATAGAAAAACATGGGATACCATCCCTAGAATAGGAAGGATACTAACCCAGAAAGCCAAGAGTATCGGAACAAACTCCAGGGTTTCCACCATGCTCAGAAAAAATGACGAGTCTTACCTCACTCACGAGCATAATACCAAGAGGGAATGTTAAACGGTATTGAAACTCCAATGCAAATGAATTCACCATAACCCATAACGTGTCTTAGATCATTACCTCCCGCACTAGTTGAAGCATTGAGGCATTTCAAATGAACACCATAACTCTCCCCCGTACTTGAGGTGATTTGAGAGGGTGGGGAGGTGGGCTATCCACCTTTACGCCAATTGTTTACAAACAGGAGCCACATTATAAGGACCTACGGTTCTTGGCACGACCACCAGCACGAGGTACGACTTGACTTGGTGAATAAGCGAGTTGGAAACATGGACGAAGTGCAGCTCTACAACCAAATGTGTGAAGGACATATGTTATAATGTGAATAGAGGATAGAGTGATGGTTTATATAGTGTGGGGAGCATGTAAACACACCCACGGGCCGACCTACATACTATGGCAACTTGGGCGAAGGTTGTTGGCCGACCAGCAATAACCAAAGGTTGAACGAGCATGTGTAGGGCGTTTGGCAAGTCGGCTTGGGCAACTCGACTTGCCCAACCAACGATATAAGTAAAGGCAAGAGTTGGTGTGATGAGGCATCATTCGAACACACTCATCTATGCATACAAGGAGAAGTGTGAAGTAAGGTGAATTCGTAGCAAAGGAGGTGCAACTCTATGCGCCCAAACTTGGGCAAGGCCACACGGTGATATCGCACAAGAGTTGTATCGGGTGAAGGTGCAGGTAGGAGGTCGCCCACCGTTCGGGTGAAGGCGCGGGTGGTGACTCGGGTGAGGTCGCCCGCCCATCGTGCGAAGGAACACGGTGGAGGCGAACAGGTGACTCGGGTAGGTTGCCCGCCCGTCGTGTGGAAGGTGACTCTGGTGACTCGGGTAGGTCGCCCACCCATTGTGCAAGGAGAAACGAAGTTCGGTTGTGGAGTGTGGTTGGCAGCTCGTGTGAGGGCGCGCCCGCCCAACTCGGGCAAGGAACTCGGTTGACACACGGTGGTGTGGCAAGTTGTAAATTTGGCTAAGTATGAAACTTGGTGTTTCCAAGTATACTTGTAAATATTGAAAAGTTGATTAATATAATATATTCGGGCAGACTCATTGTTCAGGGAGTTGCCCCTCCCTTTATACTGTGCAATTGTGTTCTTCATTTATAATTGCTATGGATAATGAATGTGTATGGGTGTTCATTGGTATAAAGGAATAATAATAATACTTAGTTGAGAAACACAAACTAAGTAGGACAAGTGGTTAGGCATATTCCATGAACATAAGTATTGGTGAAAAGAAAGTGTTCTGTGGTGTCGCACCTCGCCAAGAGCGGTTGAAAGACTACTGCAGGCCTTGGGGCATGACACTTGGTATCAAAGCAGCTAATTTGGACATTGAAGGTTGAAGCTGCTACACAACTACACTAAAGTGTAGTTGGTATTAGAGCTCACGATTGGAGCTGGTGAACGAAGGGCAAGGTTTGCTCATGACGAAGTGACAATGAAAACTAGTACTTGCAGGTGAAGGAATTTGGTTTCACACAAGTGGAACAAGGACTGTTTTGGTTTACAGGGTACATGTGAAGCTGGTGGATGGTCGATACAAGATCACAAAGAACGAAGAAGGAAGCAGAAATGGTAGGTGAATCTCATGTTGTATCGGGTGAATCTAGCCATAATGCGACCGAGGCCTTTATAAACAAGATACTAGAGAGAATGGAGGCATTGGAATCTTACTGGACTACAAAGATGGATATAGTCATGAAGGAACTAGAGGATCATGTGTAGATGAGGGAGGAGTTTGATGAACTCCAGACTAAACATGAGTACATTGATCTTAAGTGTACACAACTTGAAATTGAAGTCAAGGATATTGGAAAATCGAGGGATAAAGGTCTGACAGAGATCCTAAACTTGTGGAAATCTCTTGATGGTGCAAATGATGAGATTGCGGTGTTGAAGAATGTCGTGAGACATAACTTAGGTGGAGGAGTGTCTCATGTGAAAGTCAAGGAACTAGAAACTTATGATGGAACAAGAAGTGCGAAGACTCTTGGTAACTTTCTATGGGATATGGAGCAATACTACGCTTGGGCCTATCCGATGATGAGACAAGCGTGAAAGTGGCTACTCAATTCCTAACAAAAGATGCTAAGATGTGGTGGAGAAGGCAGATGGATCAGATTGCTAATGGCAGTGCTGATGACATTACTTCTTGGGATGATATGAAGAAAGCTTTGCAGGCTCATTTCAGTCCTCAGGATGAAACGTGGGAAGCAAGGATGAAGATTAAATTCATTAAGTAGACAGGGAACCTACAGACATATCAGTAGGAGTTTGTAAGTGTAGTTCTGGAACTTCCTGACATGGCAGAGAGGGACAAGGTGTTCAACTTCATTATTGGATTGAAACCTTGGGCACGCAATGAAGTGAAGAGGCAAAAGATAAATACACTTGAAGAAGCTTTTGCTGTTGTGGATCGATTGGTGGAGCATTACAACAAAGCTTCTGAAGGAAAGAAGAAGTTTGATAAGTTGAAAGAGAAGAAGAAAGATGATGCTTCGAAATCGGATGAGAAGTTGAAGACAAAGAAGCCATGGAAGTGTTGGATTTGTGCTAAACCACATACAGTGAAGAATTGTCCTTCTAGACCAAAAGTGGCTGCTATTGCACAATCTAATACGAAGAAAGAAGAACCTTCTGTGGGGATGATGCAAATTCTTGGAGTTGTTGTTGCTGCAGAAGTGGTCTCTTGGAGAGATCATGAAAGGAACATCTTAGAGTATGTTCGGATGAATATTGGAGGTATGGAGGTACTTACTATGGTAGATAGTGGAGCTACTCATAACTTCATGAGTGAAGATGTTGTGAGAAGAATTGGGTTGAAATTTGTACCAGTGAAGGCACAAATGAAGACAGTGAATTCTCCTCCTGATTCTATACTTGGTGTATCTGAAAGGGTGGACACAACACTAGGTGAGTGGACCGGGAAAGTTGACTTCACTATAGTGCGAATAGATGACTATGAGGCTATGCTGGGGATGGAATTCTTGAAACAATATGATGCTATGATTTTTCTTCATTTGAAGAAGCTGTACATTTACGATGGAAGGGAAGATGTACCCATTGGTGTTCCAACCATTGGTGTGACAAAGCTTGACTGTAAACTGGCAGTGATGCAGATGGAGGATGAGAACCGCTTGGATGATGTGTGTAAGCGGTTGTCTACTGCTGAGGCAAAACTTACCAAGCAGTCATTGGTTATCAGGTCACTTTCTGATAGTATCTTGGATTTGTCAAGAAGGCTAAAAGAGGGTGAGGATGATGATTACAAGGAGGTTTATGTGAGATCAAATGTCCATGAGGAGGATTGGGTGGCATATCTACAGAGGATGGAGATAGAGGATCCTGACAAATGGATTGAGCTTATTAGTGAGGGTGAGCCTTCAGGCTCTACTCCCTCTACATCTTCTTAGATGACATAGAAGATGGGGCTCATTGTTAGCTATTCATGGTAGTGAGTCCTTAAAACAGGATGAGCAGGTATGAGAGATGGTGCAGGAATGGTTTGGCATTAGCATCATGACATGTTGCAGTTGGGATGGAGTTTCCATGGACCTAAGCATAGGAGACATTCTTTGTGAGTCCAGGATGTGGCAGAGTCTGAGAAATACTGGTGTAGACATAAGGATGTGAATTCTTATGGTTTGAGCGTGACAGTTGGAGTGGTCACCCGACTAGTTCAGATCATGAGGTCAGGAAGTGTAGAGATATGTTGACATCAGGAAGAGGTAGATGACAGTTCACAGGAAGGGACAACACATGATGGAGGTAGTGGTTTTGCATATGTTGCAGGGATGTTGCAGTGTATGGACTGATCGATATCATGGACCAAGGATGAGACAGTTGTTGATGATGATCTTAGTGGATGGCTACCAGGGTGGATGCTGTCGAGGATGACAACGATTTCAAGTGGAGGAGGATGTAAGGACCTACGATTCTTGGCACGACCACTGGCACGAGGTGCGACTTGACGTGGTGAACGAGCAAGTTGCAAACATGGACAAAGTGCAACTCTATGACCAAATGTGTGAAGGACATATGTTATAATGTGCATAGAGGATAGAGCAATGGTTTATGTAGCATGGGCAGCACGTAAACACACCCACAAGCCAACCTACATACTATGGCAACTTGGGAGAAGGTTGTTTGCCGACCAGCAATAACCAAAGGTTGAACGAGCATGTGTATGCCGTTTGGAAAGTCGGCTTGGGCAGCTCCACTTGCCCAACCAACGATATAAGTAAAGGCAAGAGTTGGTGCGATGAGGGATCAATCGAACACACCCATCTACGCATACAAGGAGAAGTGCGAAGTGAGGTGAAGCCGCAGCAAAGGAGGTGCAGCTCTATGCACCCATCCTTGGGCAAGGCCACATGGTGATATTGCACAAGAGTTGTATCAGGTGAAGGCGCGGGTAGGAGGTCGCCCGTCGTTCGAGTGAAGGCGCGGGTGGTGACTCAGGTGAGATCGCCCACCCGTCGTGCGAAGGAAATGCGGTGGAGGTGAACAGGTGACTCGGGTAGGTCGCCCGCCCGTCGTGTGGAAGGTGACTCGAGTGACTCGGGTAGGTTTCCCACCCGTCGTGCAAGGAGAAACAAAGTTCGGTTGTGGAGTACGGTTGGTAGCTCGTGTGAGGGCGCGCCCACCCAACTCGGGCAAGGAACTCGGTTGACACATGGTGGTGTGGCAAGTTGTAAATTTGGCTAAGTATGAAACTTGGTGTTTCCAAGTATACTTGTAAATATTTAAAAGTTGATTAATATAATATATTTGGGCAGACTCATTGTTCAGGGAGTTGCCCCTCCCTTTATACTGTGCAATTGTGTTCTTCATTTATAATTGTTGTGGATAATGAATGTGTATGGGTGTTCATTGGTATAAAGGAATAATAATAATACTTGGTTGAGAAACACAAACTAAGTAGGACAAGTGGTTAGGCGTAGTCCATGAACATAAGTATTGGTGAAAAGAAAGTGTTCGGTGGTGCCGCACCTCGCCAAGAGTGGTTGAAAGACTACCGCACACCTGGGGGCGTGACACACGTGGTCCTTCATAAGCTAGATTACTTACCCCATGAACAAAATATATTAAATATTCATTACACAAAATAGTAAATTATTTAAAAAATATCGAAATATTCAAAATAGATTATTATAAGAGAAACAACAATACATAATTAAAATTTATATAGTTAATATTCATTACACAAAATACTAAATTATTTTAAAAAAAATGAAATATTCAAAATAGGTTATTATAAAAGAAACCACAGTACATAATTAAAATTTTAACCAACTAATTAAACCAAAACAGGGGGTTTTTGCAATTTTTAATTTAAAATATACTCTCTTTATCAATATAATGGTTTGCATTATCTTAGTTATAATTTATTAAATAAAAAATATTAACATAATCAAAATTTTTATTAATAATAAAACTAGCAATTAACTAAAATCTCCTTTTAATTTAAAATATACTCCCGGTATCAATATAATTTTTTCCATTATCTTAATTATAATTTATTAAATAAAAAAATTAACATAATAAAAATTTATTATTAATAATAAAACTAACAATTAACTAAAATCACCTCTTATATTTCCATTGAATAAGTCAAAATTAAGTGGGAGGCTTAACACGCACTAATAACCAAACATATATAACTATCATAAAAACAAATTTAAAATTTAAATTATATTTATTTATTAATTAATTTATACTTTACAAAACCATAAATTCTGTAACATTATATGAAATCTGTTGTACGTTCACTCTATTTTAAATATATTTATAGTAAAAATTGATGACCCATCACATGACAAAAACCCTAAACTAACGAGGAACCGCTTTTTGTTTCCCATTATATTCCTTTTCTAACTCATGCATTTAAATAGAAGAGATCTCCTATGTTGAAGACTTCACATATCAAAACTCTCAAATCGCAGTTCCGGCTTTTTCTTTCCTTCCGTTCTTCGTTTCTTCCGCGGCCTTCTTTCTTTCCGTTCTTCGTTTCTTCCGCGGCCTTCTTTCTTTCCGTTCTTCGTTTGTTCGAATCTACAGAAACAATCCAAACAATACGAAATGGAGTACAACAGATATGGTCGAGTTATTGGAGCAGGAAGGGGTGGAGGTTCAGGGTAGAGTTACTTCATAGAATACTCTCTGCGTAGAGGTTGAATTACTTTCTGCGTGAAACTAGGGTTCTTCCCTAGTTAGAACAAGAGGAAGGGTTGGAGGTTCAGGGTAGAATTACTTCATAGAATACTCTCTGCGTGAAACTAGGGTTCTTCCCCACCTCCCCTTATCACCATCTACTAGCCCAACTTCTCTCTTACCAGATGGCTCTTTTCGGCGATACAACTTTGGGCGCCTCAACATTCACCTGTTTGGAACGCATTTGGGTGATTGACATGTCCCTGGGCACATACTTGGATTCGGAACCTGTTGTAATAGAGGTCAACATATGTCACTGCTGCAGCGACTTATTATTCTATGCAGTCCCTTTTATGTTGTAATGAGACCATAATTTCCTTTTATACTGTAATGAGACCGTAAGTTGTTATGTATCTAATGAGTTTGGGCTTGGGCCTTTTATATTGTAATGAGACCCTAATTTATTTTTATGTATCTAGTGAGTTAGGCCCGCTACGAAGTCCTTTTTTTCGTAGTTAGTGTGCTCTTCTCATGATTCCTACATAATGTTATTGATAAATTAAAAGGTGTTATAATTAGCATTTGCACTACATGTTGCAAAAGAAACCCCTTAATAAAGTGTGGAAATCTATTATCTATGTAGTATGCTCTTCTCATGATTCCTACATGATTCTTACATAATGTTATTGATAAATTAAAAGGTGTTATCACTGGCATTTGCACTAGATGTTGCAAAGGAAACCCCATAATAAAGGGCGGAAATCCATTATCCATATAGTGTGTGCATTACGTCAATGACCTAAATATCAACATATCTATTCACTTTTTCTAAATGTTGTAAACAACCAGAATTATAGAAACATTCTTAAATGTGTACCAATATTTATAGGGAAAATTATTTTTGTCTTTTGGATTTTCTAACACTTGTCAAGCATTTTCATGTTATAAAACAAAGTCTAGAAGTCATAAAACTTACAAGGTGGTGGAAAGTTTAAAATGGTGTAAAGAAAGATCAAGTTCGAGGGATACTCATGAAAACATTTAATATTAGTAAACTAATGCTAGCATTAGTTTATTTGTGAAAAAATGTTAATCAAAATGTAACTTATAACATAAGGTATATGGGTTAAAGAATTGGATATCTATCTTGGGAAGAGGTTAAATAAAGTCTCAGACTTAAACATAAGGTATAATGTGAAATGCAATATGTGATTTCGACAAACCTTTAATTTAAACAATGGTATATCATCATTTTTTGTAACTAATTAATTAAGAAACAAAAATAGAATACGATAGTCTTTACAACCCAAAGGGGAAAGACTTGTAACATTGTAAAGGGACTAACAACATTGTATTAAAGAGAAAACAAGATACTCCAAAAGAGTAATCACACCAAAAATCAAAATCAAAATTCTCTCCTTAAACTATTGGTCAAAATATAAGACATCATAGAACCATCACATCACCATAAAAAAACAATAAAATACATACAAATTAGAAACCAAGAGTGGTGGTGCTGCAAATTACTACTTTCCAATGAAGGATTGAAGCTTTGTATTATTCATTTTGCGATAGTCTAATTAGACTGTTTTTTTGCCCTGAAAATCATGGAAATTTTGGCAATATTTTGATAAATTCTGGCAGGGATTTTTGTAAATCCAGGTTACGACTGTCAAACTTTAAGATTTTGGGTACCCCGAGGTTTTTGATGGTGCTCAATCTATTTCCACCATCAGAAACATGATTTAAAGACTGCTTCTGCCAGTTTTTTTGATTTTTTTTGCCCAGATTCCGGCCACTTTTGACTATCGGGGCAATTCCTCCGCCTCGGTAGACTTGTCCATTTCTTTTTCCTTTGAAATGAGTAAATTATTGAAAGTGAAATAAAATCATATATATAATCGGTAAACATAGAAAATAAAAACAACCGAATATTTATGTAAAAGCAATAGAATATTAAGCATCATTAATATTAATTAAATTTCAGTTAAATCCACAAACCAGCTCTGAACATCTCACCACGGAATAATGAATGAAAATCAAGAGAACTATCTAACCATTGGTTATATTCTTAATTAAATAAGCGTGGAATCCTTTTTCATGTCATGAGGCACAATCAAGCACCTCAACCTCTTCCCCTTCTTCATCACTAAAAAGAGATTAAAGAGTGCACAGGTAATGGATTAAATTGCTGCAATCATCATTCACATAATAGTGAGCAAGCGTCAAGATTGATTCTATGCTTTGAAATAGAAGGCTGTCAACTTCATGATTAAATGAGACTAAGATCTACAACAATATAAAATTGCTTGCTTAACAAATGGAAAGGAGTGATAATCAATGGTATGTAGAAGATTATTGTTGGCTGCCTCATAAAAATTTGCAATGTTCACATGTTCTAACTATTGTTGCAATTTTTGCTACTAAAAGACTATTCTCTTTCTAAGGATGGTGTAGTTACAATCTTTATGAAAATGAGGAAACAACCTACTCTTCCATGTAGCCTTCAACTATGGATATTTAATCTTGATATCTTCTGACAACCCTTTGTACTTCTAGGCCTTTTGGGTAATTAGGCCTGTGATGTTTCCCTTGTCTCTTGCATGGCTTGAAAGCAATATCCTCCATGTTTTTGGCAGGAGTTGGGGAATTATTTCTCCTTAAACCATCTTCAATATCTACTTTGGGACTGACTAGAATTTATTCTGGGATCAGGTTGGATTGGGGTTGGAGCTAAGGGAACAATATTTATGGGATACATTGCATTGGGATCATGTTGGATCACGGTAGAAGTTAATGGAATTGCACCCTTGGGACATGTTGGTCTGGAATTGGGTCACATTGGGGCTATAGTTAATAGAACTACACCCTTGGGACGTGTTGATAGTATTTCGATTGAAGTAAATGGAACTAAGATCTACAACAATATAACATTGCTTGATTAAGAAATGGAAAGGAGTGATAATCAATGGAATGTAAAAGATTATTGCTCGTTGCCTCATAAAAATTTGCAATGTTGACATGTTCTAAGTATTGTTGCAACTGTTTTTATGGAATAATGTTGCTTTGGGACCAGGTTGGAGTTAATGGAGCCGCACCCTTGGGATGTTTTCTCTGTTGTAGGGGCATCAGGTCGGATAGAGGCCAAGACATGTTGATCTGTTGCAAGGGCATCAGGTTAGATTAGGGTCAGGACATGTTTCTCTATTGCAGTGGCATCAGGTCAGATTGGGGTCGGAGTTAAGGAAACTGCACTGCTAGGACATGTCGCTCCAAGGTCTCCTATGTTGTTTCCTGGGCAATTTCTACTACAAGTAGTCTCTGATGGTAACGACTGTGACACAAGTGGCGGCCCAACAACCTGTCTTGGATGTATTTGCAGGGCTAGATGTCTAACATTCTGCAATGGATGAGCCACTGATTGCATTGGTAAGTGGATGTTTCTCCTTATGTTTCTAGGAAGGGTTGGGGACTTATTTATCATGAACTCGCTGGTGGAATTTATTCTATGATTGGGTCAGATTGGGGCGAGAGGTGATGGGAACAGGAGTTAAGGGGGCTGCACCCCCACAAAATGCTGCTGGGACACTTGGTGGGATTGAAACCTGAGATAAGGGAGCTGTACCACCAGGAAACGTTGCTCCAACATTGGGTGGGGTTGAAATAGGAGTTAAGGGAGCTACACCCCCAGGAAAAGTTGCTCTGACATTGGATGGGGTTGAAACAGGTATTAAGGGAGTTGCATGCCCAGGAAATGTTGCTCCAACATTGGGTGGCATTGAAGCAGGAGTTAAGGGAGCTACATTCCCATGAAATGTTGCTCCGACATTGGGTGGAATTGAAACAGGCGTTAAGGGAGCTGCACCCCCAGGGAATGTTGCTCCGATATTGGGTCGGATTAAAGCAGGAGTTAAGGGAGCTGCACCCCTCCGGACTCCTAAATTTCTTCCTCTTGATGGCTGCCCAACAGTCTATCCTGGATGCATTTGCAAAGGTGGTTGTCTCACATTCTGCAATGGATGAACGACTAACTGCATTGGCAAGGAAGTGTTAAAAGGTTGCAGTTGGTGCTGTGGATTCCGAGGAAAGCATCCCACACCAGGTTGTCTTAGACGAGGTTGCATATTTGGGATCACAGTCGACGAAATTGGATTGTTACTGGGTGACAATGACTGAGATATGGTATCAAGTGATGGAATAGGTGATGTTCCTAGATTTTCCAAGATATCCAAAGGAATACCATATGAAAGCAACCATTCAGGTACAAAATTGAGCAACTGATATCCATTAACAGTCCTTAATTGGTGAGGCATCATAAGGGGTAGTGTCACAGGAACATTTGTTAAGGAGATGGAAGAGATGGAGCAAACACATGAATCTACAGGTCTAGGCATTTGCAAAATTTGTTGCATGGTAGGCTGTAAAGTAGACTGAACACCAGTACCTGGAGAAGCAATATTTCTATCAAGGTTGGGTAGAGGAATTTGTATAGAAGACAATTTACCACCAGAAATGGAAGCACCCTGCACAATTGGTTGATCCTCAGGGCTCTTCCGCTTTCGGTCATTTGTTCCTGTATTACATCATAATTGCAATAAAAATGATCTTAGTCCACATTAATAAACTGAACAACTTTTCTGCAGCCAACACATGAATCTACAGGCCTAGGCACTTGCAGAATTTGTTGCATGGGACACTGCAAAGTAGACTGAATACCAGTACCTGGAGAAGAGATATTCCCATCAAGGTTAGGCAGAGGAATTTGCATAGAAGACAATTTACCACCAGAAGTGGAAACATCCTGCTCTGTTGGTGGATCCTCGGGGCTCTTCCGCTTTCGATCATTTGTTCTTATATTACATCATAATTGCAATAAAAAGGATCTTAGTCCACATTAATAAACTGAGCAACTTTTTTGCAGCCAACATATGAATCTATAGGTCTAGGCATTTGCAGAATTTGTTGCATGGGACGTTCTAAAGTATACCTAGAGAAAAGATATCCCCATCAAGGTTAGGCAGAGGAATTTGCATAGAAGACCATTTACCACCAGAAGTGGAAACATCCTACTCTGTTGGTTGATCCTCATGGCTCTTCCTCTTTGGGTCACTTTTTCCTGAATTACATCAAAATTGCAACAAAATATAACTTAATCTGCATTAATAAACTAAAATTTTCTGGATTCAACACATGAATCTACACGTCTATGCACTTGTAGAATGTGTTGCATGGAATACTGTAAAGTATATTGAGCACTCATACCTTGAGAAGCGATATTTCCATCAAGGTTGGGCAGATGAATTTGTAAAGAAGACAATTTACCACCAGAAGTGGAAACATCCTGCCCTATTGGTTGATCCTAAGGGTTTATCCTCTTTCGGTCATTTATTCTTGTGTTACATCAAATTTACAATAAAAAAGAACTTTGTCCACCTTACTAAACTGAAACTTTCTGAAACAAACACATGAATCTACATGTCTAGGCACTTGCATAAATTGTTGCATGGGAGACTATAAAGTAGACTGAACACCAGTACCTGGAGAAGCGATATTTCCATCAAAATTGGGCACATGAATCCATATAGAAGAGAATTTACCAGAAGAAGTGGAAACATCTTGATCCGTTGGTTGATCCTCGGGGTTGTTCCTCTTTCAGTCATTTGCTCCTGAATTACATCAAAATTGCAACAAAAGAACTTAGTCCACATTAATAAACTAAACTTTTATGGAGCTAACACGTGAATCTACCCATCTAGGCACTTGCAAGAAATGTTGCATGGGAGACTGTAATGTAAACTGAACACTGAGTACCTGGAGAAGTGATATTTCCATCAAGTTTAGATAGATGAATTTGCTCAGAAGACAATTTACCAGCACAAATGGAAACATCCCGCTCTATTTTTTGATCCCTGGGGTTCTTCCTCTTTAGGTTATTTATTCCTATATAATAACAAAATTGCAATAAAAAGGAACTTAGCCCACATTACTAAATTGAACTTTTCCCCTGGGATAAATGGATTAAACAACTTAAATTCAGGAAACAGATTTTGGTTTAATTATAAAGATTATCCATGATTTAGATTCACCTAAAATAGGTTGGACATTTCACAGATGAAAATTCGCAAGCATCTTCAACAACACCCAACACGAATCTGAAGAAAAAATTCAACAACGGCAATGGATTTCTCAATGGCTTTTCTTCCTCTGGGGAAGATTCGCCCTCAACTCCTACAGATTCAATCACGAAAACCATTTGGACATAGTAGTCATCATCAGATGATTCATCCCTAACCTTATGTGATCCAGATCTCATTTCTACATTCAAGAAAGCCATGGATGAAATTTCACCTAGAGATTCAATGGAGCCCATCAAGGTTAGGCAGAGGAATTTGCATAAAAGACCATTTACCACCAAAAGTGGAAACATCCTACTCTGTTGGTTGCTCCTCATGTCTCTTCCTCTTTGGGTCAGTTGTTCCTGAATTACATCAAAATTGCAACAAAAAAGAACTTAATCTGCATTAATAAATTGAACTTTTCTGGATTCAACACATCAATCTACACGTCTATGCACTTGCAAAATTTGTTACATGGAAGACTGTAAAGTATACTGAGCACTAGTACCTCGAGAAGCGATATTTCCATCAAGGTTGGGCAAATGAATTTGTAAAGAAGACAATTTACCACCAGAAGTGGAAACATCCTACCCTGTTGGTTGATCCTGAGGGCTTATCCTCTTTCGGTCATTTATTCCTGTGTTACATCAAATTTACAATAAAAAAGAACTTAGTCCACCTTACTAAACTGAAACTTTCTGAAACCAACACATGAATCTACATGTCTAGGCACTTGCCAAAATTGTTGCATGGGAGATTGTAAAGCAAACTGAACACTAGTACCTGGAGAGGTGATATTTCCATCAAAATTGGGCACATGAATCCATATAGAAGATAATTTACAACCAGAAGTGGAAACATGTTGCTCTGTTGGTTGATCCTCGGGGTTCTTCCTCTTTCAGTCATTTGTTCTTGAATTACATCAAAATTGCAACAAAAGAACTTACTCCACATTAATAAACTGGAATTTTCTAGAGCCAACACATGAATCTACCCGTCTAGGCGCTTGCAAGAAATCTTGCATGGGAGACTGTAATGTAAACTGAACACTGAGTACCTAGAGAAGTGATATTTCCATCAAGTTTAAACAGATAAATTTGCTTAGAAGACAATTTACTAGCACAAATGGAAACATCCCGCTCTATTCATTGATCCCGGGGTTCTTCCTCTTTAGGTTGTTTATTCCTGTATAATAAAAAAATTTCAATAAAAAGGAACTTAGCCCACATTACTAAACTGAACTTTTCCCCTGGGATAAATGGATTAAACAGTTTAAGTTCAGGAAACGGGTTTTGGTTTAGTTATAAAGATGATCCATGATTTAGATTCACTTAAAATAGGTTGGACATTTCACAGATAAAAATTTGCAGGCATCTTCAAGAAAACCTAACACGAATCTGAAGAAAAATTTCGACAACGACAATGGATTTCTTAAAGGCTTCTCTTCCTTTGGGGCGGATTCGCCCTCGACTCCTGCAGATTCAATCACGAAAACCATTTGGACGCAGTAGTCATCGTCAAATGATTCATCTCTGACCTTATGTGATCTGGATCTCATTTCTACATTTAGGAAAGCCATGAATGAAATTCCCCCTAGAGATTCGATGGAGCCCATCAAGGTTAGGCATAGGAATTTGCATAGAAGACCATTTACCACCAGAAATGGAAACATCCTGCTCTGCTAGTTGCTCCTCGTGGTTCTTCCTCTTTGGGTCACTTGTTCCTGAATTACATCAAAATTGCAACAAAATCGAACTTAATCCGCATTAATAAACTCAACTTTTCTAGATTCAACACATGAATCTACACGTCTATGCACTTGAAGATTTTTTTGCACGGAAGACTGTAAAGTATACTGAGCACTAGTACCTTGAGAAGCGATATTTCCATCAAGGTTGGGCAGATGAATTTGTAAAGAAGACAATTTACCACCAGAAGTGGAGCATAGAAGACCATTTACCACTAGAAGTGGAAACATCCTGCTCTGCTAGTTGCTCCTTGTGGCTCTTCCTCTTTGGGTCACTTGTTCCTTAATTACATCAAAATTGCAATAAAATAGAATTTAATCCGCATTGATAAACTGAACTTTTCTAGATTCAACACATGAATCTACACACCTATGCACTTGCAGAATTTGTTGCATGGAAGACTGTAAAGTATACTGAGCACTCGTACCTCGAGAAGCGATATTTCTATCAAGATTGGGCAGATGAATTTGTAAAGAAGATAATTTACCACCAGAAGTGGAAACATCCTGCCCTGTTGGTTGATCCTTAGGGCTTATCCTCTTTCGGTCATTTATTCCCGTGTTACATCAAATTTACAATAAAAAAGAACTTAGTCCACCTTACTAAACTAAAACTTTCTAAAACAAACACATGAATCTACATGTCTAGGCACTTGCAAAAAAAATTGCATGGGAGATTGTAAAGCAGACTGAACACCAGTACCTGGAGAAGCGATATTACCATCAAAATTGGGCACATGAATCCATATAGAAGAGAATTTACCACCAAAAGTGGAAACATCTTGCTCTGTTGGTTGATCCTCGGGGCTGTTCCTCTTTCGGTCATTTGTTCCTGAATTACATCAAAATTGCAACAAAAGAAATTAGTCCACATTAATAAACTGAACTTTTCTAGAGCCAACATGTGAATCTACCTATCTAGGAACTTGCAAGAAATGTTGCATGGGAGACTGTAATGTAAACTGAACATTGAGTACCTGGAGAATCAATATTTCCATCAAGTTTAGACAGATGAATTTGCTCAGAAGATAATTTACCAGCACAAATGGAAACATCCCGCTCTGTTCGTTGATCCCCGAGGTTCTTCCTCTTTAGGTTATTTATCCCTGTATAATAAAAAAATTGCAATAAAAAGGAACTTAGCCCACATTACTAAATTGAACTTTTCCCCTGGGATAAATGGATTAAATAGATTAAATTCAGGAAACAGGTTTTGGTTTAATTATAAAGATTATCCATGATTTATATTCACCTAAAATAGGTTGGATATTTCGCAGACGAAAATTTGCAGGCGTCTTCAACAACACCCAACACGAATCTGAAGAAAAATTTCGACAACGGCAATGGATTTCTCAATGGCTTTTCTTCCTCTGGGGCAGATTCGCCCTCGAGCCCTGCAGATTTAATCACAAAAACCATTTGGACACAGCAGTTGTCGTCAGACGATTCATCTCTGACCTTATTTGATCCGGATCTCATTTCTACATTCAGGAAAGCCATGGATGAAATTTCCCCAAGAGATTTGATGGAGCCCATTTCAGAGGTCTGTCAGGGTAGCACGGGAAGCAAGAGCAGAGAAGACGAAAAGGGTACCCCAACCAAATCTTTCAGGCTCCGATCTAGCAGCATTTAGGCGAGCGTGAATACTTTGCAGTAGATAATAGATGAGAGGTCGGATGGTGCTAGAAATATGGAGTAGGAACCCGAGTTAGGAAACCACAACTGTTTTGCAACTATTTCAAATATCATGAACAGTTCCAACCACTCAACTACCTTCCCTTGATCGAATGATTAACAATCGTCTAATCATCTAACACATAATCTAATAGCATAAAGGGATGACAAGTAGATTTTAGGGAAGTTCATTTCAGAGGGAAACGCCTTACGGTGTAAGTAGGTATATGAATTAGATTCAACCTAATTTATTATTTTTTAATTAGTTATATTAATCTGATTCAATATAATCTTTTAATTTTACATTTTTCATGTAAGTATAGTTTTACAACTTTTTGTTTTTTTAATATCCATCATATATTTAAGTTAGAAAATTGTTAAAATTGTCAAAAAACATATTTACAATGTAAGTATGATTATGGAGTAAAATCTGTATATAATTTATGAAAATCAATGTATTCTATTTTATTGTTAAGTTATTTGGATATATAATTTGTCTATTTTTTAATATACTTTTTGTATTGTAGTTAGAAGTGGAGATTTGATCCTTAAATTTATCCAAACTACCCTAATATATTAAAGATGCTCTATTTTATTTCTTTTAGATCCACATTTCCTTTTTTTGTTTTCTAATTTAATCTGCATATGTTTCCAAGTGAAAATATAAACAAATATTGGTAAATTTTATTCATAGTAAGGTATATGGCTAATGCACATAGAGAGGTTCCATACTTGCATATTATCCCTAATATGTTAGATAGTTGCATATCCCTCTAGAACCAAGGAGCCAAAAAGACCTATACTTATGACCTTCTCCACAAGATAGTTTTGAAGTTTATAAAATTCCAACTTTAGAGAAGACTCAATTTATAGTGCCCAACAACATAGACAAATGTATTTGCTAATAGGAGAGGAAATTTCATCAAATGGAGTCTAACCATTCAAAACTACCTTGACCAATTCCTTAGCAAAATGCTCAAGAAGCTTCCCAAATCCCTCATAGCAAAAAGAAATAAAAGTATTATTTTGGGTGAGACATCTCCTTCATTGTTAACCTCTTTTCCATTGAAGCTAATTCCTGAGGAAGCTACTTGATCTCTATGCTTAAGCCACTCTCTACCTAATCCAATAGGATTGCATAGAGTCCTCAAATAGTGTTAAGAAATCAAGTGCAGTGTAGTTTACTCCTTGATTCCTCTTCTTAATATTTACTTGTGAATGTTAGATGTCTTCTTTTTACTTCTTATGTAGATGGTTTGGGTCTCTTAAATTCTATGAATATTCCCACTAGATTCTAGTGGGGTGGAGGTAGATCCCATGCGTTTGACATGATAGTTATTTTTCTCTCCAAGTTCAACTTTGTGAGAAGATCTTTTTTATGGATGGTTGAGATGTCCACGATTTTTCATATAACTTGAAGCTCTAGTACCAATCACCCATATGTTTCCATCTTCAATGGAATGGGTAAGACAACATTAGACACTTCCATCCTTTATTTCCTTAATTTAAAAACAAAGTTGGTGATCTATCCTTTGATGGATTCAAGGATAATCCTTAGGGCCTTGAGACATTCCTTCATGTATTTGGACATTGAAAGATATAGAGAGAGATGCTACAACGTTTCCTTCAATTAATAGTGCCAACAAAATGTGATATTCAAGCTTTCTTCCTTTAGCTTAGCTTTGATACCATGCTGGTAAATCTAGTGTAGTGTAGTTTAATGCTTCATTCATCTTCTTCATAATTATTTATGAATGTTATATGTTTCCTTTTTAATTATTATGTCTTCTTCATCAAGAAAGGATATAAATCTTCAAAACATAAAGATCATAATGAGACTACACAGAACATAAATTAGGACAAAGGCTTGTTGGTTTTCCCCAAGGAGAAGATCAAAAATCCTTCTCTTACAAATATGATTAAAATGATAGATGTGGAAAACTAATACCAAGACAACTCCCACAAAGATTCCAATTTAAACTCCAACAATTGAAAGTTAAAGCTAGTCAAAATCCTTCAAAAATGATCAAACTAAAAATTTTGGCAATGTAGTAGAGGTTGAACTTTGGCAGTATTTTGTCCGCACAATTAACCATTTTTAATTCACAACATATTTATCATTTGGTCTTAGAATGATTTCCTGAACACCATTCTTAAGTATTGATTCTATTCTCCCTTCTTTGCATTCTTCCATACTTGATGTTCAACTCTCTTTTAGTACATAAAAGGTTCTCCTTCAATGCGTTTGGTCATATATGTTGAATAATAAATGTTCGGCCTCTTTCTTTAATGTTCCCACCTTATTCCATCTCAGTGGATGTATATGCAATGCCTTTGACCTCATATTTTTTCTTGTCTCCTAAGTTCAACTTTGTGAGAAGAGTTCCTTTTTTATAGAGCCTTTAGATGTCCTTTCAACTTTAATATGCCTTGAAGCTCCACTATCGATCACCCTTGTGTTTCCATCTTCCAAGAGAAGAGTAGAGACTTCCATCCTTTATTTCCTTAGATAGCTTACAAGCTTAAGTTGGTTATGTATCCTTTGATGGATTCAAGAATAATCCTTAGAGCCTTGACAACTTCCTTCATGTATTTTTCCATGGAGAGAGAGAGAGAGCTGCTACAAAGATTCCTTGAGTTATGAGTGCCAACAAAATGTTATCTTTAAGCTTCATTTCTTCAAGTTATCTTTGATACTATGTTGAGAAATCAAGTGTAGTGTAGTTTAATATTTGATTCTTCTTCATGATAATTACTTTTTGATGTTATATGTCTTCTTATTACTTCTTATTATTTCTTCATCAAGAAATTATACAAATTTTCAAAACGTAAATATCATAATGAGACAAAGGATGCAAAAAATTAATCCAAAGGCTACTAAAAACCCACAAGGGGAAAAGCTAAAAATTCTTCTCTTATAGAATTAGATCAAAATGATCCTTCTATTATAGAATTAGATCAAAATGCTCCTTCTCTTATAGAATTAGAATTAGATCAAAATGATAGATATCGAAGACCAAGACCAAGACCAAAATGCCACAAATATTCCAAATAAATTCTTCCTCCTAGTCTCCTCCAACAATTCAAAGTGAACCCTAGTCAAAATACTTCATATCTAGTCAAACTCATAATTTTATCCCTATAGTAGAGGTCAATTATTTACCCCACAATTACATTAGAAATGCTAGCTACAGTACTGCAGAAAACTTTTATTTATTCTTCTCCTTTGACTTTATTCTCTCTCCTTTGACTTCAACCTTTCTTCCTCTTTTCTAGGTGAAGAAAATGATACATGATGTGATGAATGAATTGGTTCTCCGAGAGGTCAAATTGTCTCTTATATATAGTGTCTAGGAGGGCCAAATAGGAGCACCTAGGGGGACTTGTCCAAAGAGGGTAGGTTTGGTCTTCTTGTGGGCTTATGACTCAAGAATAAAATTCATATCCTTTTTCTTACAAATTTACAAATGTGACATGACTCAAATAAATATTATTTTTGCTCATAATAAACTCTTTTTAACTCTTTTCACTTTCTAAGCATGAGATTTAAAAAACAATACGATAAATATAAATATGATAAATACATCAATGAAAAATTTATATTATGAATACTCACCCTAATTACAATTTCAACAAATACAAATAAAATCCCTCAATGAATACAAAGCTACCATTATCCCCCTATTACAACATGTGACAAGTGTGAGGAAATTATTTTCCTAGATTGGTTGAGTAAATGATCATGATGGAAGACACCACATTTTACAAAACTTGGATGAGATTATACTTAGCATTGTAAATGACTAATTTCCCACTGGTTAATAATAAAAAGATTTGTCTTAATTAGGTGGCCATGTTGGCACAATTTTTAGACTTAGATTGTGCAAGGGTTACCCATCAAAGTTTTAATTTCAATAAATTATTCCTAGAGATTAGACCTGAAAAAACCACCCTAAAAGCTTTTGAAAAGTCTCACTAAAGACAACTCCCTTTTTTAGGTAACATTTCCATTAATTTTCTCACAATTCTTTATCCTTACCAATTTTCTAATTTTATAAGAGATATCTTCCAAATCATTAACCTTATATCTTGTTTTGATGTGTTTCTTAATGATATAGATTCCTAATCACTAGACTTGGATCATGTTTTCATAGATTTCATAATGATTTTATTAAATATCTTGTAGAAGTGTATAAATGTTTTTTTCCTAAAAATATTATATTATTTAAAGAATTTAATATAAACATCAATCACTTTTAAAGGTAATTTAAATATTGAAATTTTCTTATGTAGTTATTTACAATCAAGTTAGGATAAATATATGACAGCTGCATTTGAAATGATTAAGCTCATATCCTTATAAAAGTAATTGTTAGAAATTATCAATAAGTAATTAATTTTGATAATCATCGAGGAACGTTTTCGTAACATTAAATTTTTTAATTTTTTATATATATTTATTATTATTCTTTTAGTATTTTCTTAAATTATTTTCTAAAATCACTTGGAACAAATAATTGTAAAATAATGGCAATGGAAAAAATAATGAGATCCCTTCCTCTCCTGCAAGCTCACATCAAGAAGGAATTCTGAGCCCATAGGTTCTGAGCCCATTCAGAAGTGATTTCTATATTAATAGTTTGATGATGTATCAAGGAAGATTCTTTTAAACCTCTAAGTAAATAGTGCATTCAAAGAATTGAAATACGTTATTTAATGTTTGAAAAAGTCGAAATCAATTAATCATTAGGTTATAAATATTTATTTCAAATTCAAATTTAATTTTTTATATTGGTAAGTTGTCATTATCAACTGATTGAATAAAAAATGAAATATATATTTATTTGTATTTTACCAATATTGATATAACCTGAGATAGTATATATTTATGTTTTAATTTTGGGAGTATTGTTTTTATATTATTTTTAAAATATATATTGAATAGATTGTGGAGAATTTTAAACGAGATGTTATTATAAGTTTTTTTTTTTTTTTTTTTTTTACATATAGTAATGAGGTTCACTATAAGTACGGATAATATTCTAAGTTAGAATGGTGTTTCAGGTTTTACTTTATGAGTTGATTAAGAAAGAAAATGAGGAATTGCATTCAAGTTTATAGACTGAGTGGAGACTAAAGGCACAACCAAAGAAAATCATAAAGATCCAAATAATCTTGAACAACCTCTCATGTTCACTATGTCATGTTGATTGTCTCATACAGGAAGTGCTTCACAAATGTCATGCATTCTTGGAGACTAAAAGCACAACCAAAGAAAATCATAAAGATCCAAATAATCTTGAACAACCTCTCATGTTCACTATGTCATGTTGATTGTCTCATACAGGAAGTGCTTCAGAAATGTCATGCATTCTGAACCCTATAAAAAAACTAGAAGAAGCCTCAAGAGATGGAAAGAAGAGGGTCCAGTGAGTGGGGTGGTGTTCTCCTTGTGAAGTTGATTGTAAGACCATGGAAACTCTCTATCTCTTGGACCTGGTCATTCTATCAATTTAAGTATTTGTATGGAGAGCTTTCATGGTTTTACAATGAAGTTCACAAAGAGAACACCATCTCAATGACTCCAACCTCTTCTTTCCATATCTTGAGGCTTCTTCTAGTTTTTTTTTATCATGGACTGGTATTTCTTTCCAAGTGCATGACATTTGTGAAGCACTTCCTCTGTCAGGCAATCAACATGACTGAGTGAACTCTACCCAAGTAGTTTAAGATTATTTAAATCTTTATGATTTTCTTCAAATATGACTTTCATCTCCAATCTCTCTAAACTTGTAATTCAATTCCTCATTTTCCTTCCTATTCAACAAATAAAGTGAACCCTGAAACTCTATTCTAAATTAAAATATTACCCATATCTTTTAGTGAAATATATTACTCTATGTTAAAAAAGTTCTTGTAATAAAATATGCTTAGAACTTCTCGATAATCTATTCAACATACATTTTAAAAATAATATAAATACAATCCTCCCTGAATTAAAACATAAATATATAAACATATCAGAACTTTGAGGTTTAGGGAATCTGCGTTAATAATTATGAAGCTATTAATATAGAAATCACCTCTGAAGCTATTACTATCGTCGTCAATATGGCAGGAGGACGAACCGCGCTCTATGGGCTCAGAATTCCTTCTTGATGTTTGATTGCGTTTTATCTCGCGAGATGGATTAATCCGTCTCACCGGTCTCTTTCAACGTGCAGTAGAGGAAGGGGTGTTATTTTTTTTATTATTTTTGATCTACTATGTTCAGAGAGGGATCAAATCTTTTTAACTTTATGCTAATTTGCATAAAAGGAATTTTTGATCTATTTGCCCTTAGTAGATCCATAGTATAGATGGATCTATGCTGGTTTAATTCCCTCTTTAAATAAGCTATATTCCATGTGAATACCATGGGTCAATATCATTGGTTATCAATACCATGGGTCAGTACCATGTGCAATCTTTATTTTTATTAATTTTAATATTAGGGTTAATAATGTCTTTTTGCATGGTATTAATAATAATTTGGCCCATAAGTTTATAGTGAATAAAACCTATTTTTTGAGTGTTGGTAAATATAAAATGAATTATGGAGTAAATATAAAAAAATGTTTTATTTATTTACCATACTTCTTGTTTATTTATATTTTTATTAATTTACCATAATTTTTTTATAAAAATGGTATTTGGCCCATATGCTTCACGTCAATAAAACCTATTGTTTGAATCTTCTCTAAATATAAATAGGTTTATGGACTAAATATAAAAAGAGGTTTTATTTTTTATTTACCCTACCTCTAGTTTATTTTTATTTTTATTTTTATTTATTTACCATACCTTTGGATTAACTATAAAAATAGGTTTTGTTTATTTACCATACCTCCCCTTTATTTATATTTTTATTTATTTACCATTTTTTTTTAGTGTTCATAAACCTCTTTATATTTAAAATTTATATTGTGTTTATACATAATATAATAATTATCTTGATTTCTAAATAGGGCATACATTAGATTAAAAATGTTAGATGTTAAACATTACATGTTAAATGTTTACATTTGCCTTTACATTTACATTTACATGTTTATGTAAGACCAATTGATTTCTAAAAAGGACTCACATTATATTAAAAATATTAAATGTTAAACATTACATGTTAAATGTTTACATTTACATTTATATTTAGGTTGTTTACGTTTACATTTATGATCTACGCCACTATTTATAGCACTTCTCGGCCCAACTAGATTCTAAATAACTATATAAGTGATTAATGTTTATATTAATTTCCCTAAATAATATAATATTTTTAGGAAAAAAACACACATACACTTTTACAAGATATTTAATAAAATCATCATCAAACCTATGAAAATATGATCTGAAGCCAATGATTAGGAAGCTATATCATTAAGAAACACATGAAAATAAGATACAAGGTTAATTATTTGGAATATATGCCATGTAGAATTAGAAAATTAGCAAGGATAGAAAACTGTGAGAAAATTAGTGGAGTGAAAGAATTGTGAAATTGAATGGTTCAGTGTTAGGTTAAAAAAAAACAAAAAAGTGTGGAAATTCTCAAGCCAACATAGCAACTCAATTAGGACAATTTTTATTATTATTAACCAATAAGAAATTTTTCATTCACAATGCTAAGTATAATCTCATCCAAGGTTGACAAAATGTCGTGTGTGCCATCATTGCCATCTACTCAACCACTTTACCAAAATAATTTCCTCACTCTTGTCACATGTTGTAATAGGGGGATAATAGTAGCTTTGTATTCATTGAGGGATTTTCTTTGTTTTCTGTTGAAATTGTAATTAGAGTGAGTCTTCATAATATAAATTTATCATTGATGTATTTATCATATTTATATTTATTAAAAAAAAAAATCAAAACTCATGCCTAGAAAGTCAAAAAGTGTCAAAAAGAGTTTATTATGATCCAAAATAATATATATTTGAGTCATGTAACATTTGTAAATTTGTAAGAAACAAGTTTTGATTTTTATTATTGAGTCATAATAAGAAGACCAAGCCTACCCTCCTTTGACAAGTCCACCTAGTGGCTCATATTTGACCCTCCTAGACAACTATATATAAGAGACAATTTGACCTCTTGGAGAACCAATTCATGCGTCACATCATCTATAATTTTCTTCACCTAGACAAGAAGAAGAAATGTTCAAGTCAAAGGAGAGAGAAGGAAGTCAAAGAAGAAGAAGAAATAAAGGTTTTCTACCCTACTTTAGCTACCATTTCTAAGATAATTGTGCGGAAAAAATTGACCTCTACTATAGGGGCAAAATTTTTTGTTTGAATTTTGACCATGGTTGACTTTGAATTGTTGTAAGAGGCTTGGAGAAGAATTTTATTTGGAATATTTGTGGCATTTCCGTCTTCGTCTTAGTCTTGGATATGTCTCATTTTGATCTAATTCTATAAGATAAATATTGTTGGGTTTTTAAGTAGCCTTTCGCCTCATTGTTGGCATCCTTTGTCTCATTATGATCTCTATGTTTTGAAAATTTGTATAATTTCTTGATGAAGAAAACATCAGAATTAATAATAATACATATAACATGCATAAGTAATTATCACAAAGAGGAATCAAATATTAAACTACAATACACTTGATTTCTCAACATAGTATCAAAGCTAAGGCGAAGAAAGGAAGCTTAAAGATCACATTTTGTTGGCACTCTGAATTGAAGGAATCTTTATAGCAACTCTCTCTATCTCTCTCTCAATTGACAAATACATGAAGGAAGGTCTCAAGGATCTAAGGATTATCCTTCAATGCATCAAAGGATACACCACCAACTTCCCTTCTAAAATATCTAAGGAAATAAAGGATAACAGTCTCTACTCTACTCTTAGAAGGTGGAAACGCAAGGATGATGATAGTGGGGATTCAAAGCATATGACACTTCAAAGAACATCTAAAATGTATATAAAAAAGAAACTCCTCACAAAGTTGGAATTGGAAACAAAAATAACTATAAGGTCAAAGGCATTGGATATACGTCCATTTTAGATGGAATCTGGTGGGAACATTAAAGAAAGAGGCCCAAAACATATTTGTTTTATGGATCATATATGACCAAACTCATTGAACAACAATTTTTACTTACTAAAAGGGAGTTGAACATCAAGTACTGAAGAATGCGATGAAGGAAGAATAAAATAAATAAAGAAGAATGGTGTTCAAGAGATCATTCTAAGAAAAAAATATTTGTGAATTGAAAATGTTTAAATGTATGGCAAAAATTCAATCTGAAATTTTGAGTTTGACCAGATTTGAAGGATTTTAACTAACTTTAACTTTAACTTGTTGGAGGAGAGATGGAAGAGGGTTTCACTTGGAATCATTGGGGTAGTTTTTTCTTAGTCTTATTTGGCCACACCTCTCATTTTAATCATATTTTGTAAGGTAAGGATTGTTGATTTTCCCATTGTGGGTTTTCCCGTAGCTTTTGGCCTAATTTAAGATTTGTGGTATTATTATGATCTTTATGCTTTGAGAATTTGTATAGTTTCTTGATGAAGAAGACATAATAAGTAAAAAGAAAACATAACATTCACAAGTAATTATCAAGAATATGAATCAAACATTAAACTATAGTACGCTAAATTTCCCAACATGGTATCAAATCTAAGGTGAAGGAAGGAAGCTTGAAGATCCCATTTTGTTCGCACTATTAATTGAAGGCCGATTTGTAGCATTGTTCACTCTATATTGCAAGGAAAAATACATGAAGGAAAGTTTCAAGTCTCTAAGGATTATCCTTGAATCCATCAAAGGATACATCACCAACTTTGTTTCTAAACAAAGGAAATCAAGGATGGAAGTGTCTACTCTTCTCTTACCCTTTCAATTGGAGATGGAAACACATGAGTAATTGATAGTGGATATTCAAGGCATATGACAGGTGATCCTGTACATCTCATCCCTCTATCAAAACGAAGATCTTATCACAAAGTTTAACTTGGAGAAAAAAATTACTATCAAGTCAAAGGCATGGGATGTACCTCCATCAACCAAGAATTTAGTGAGAACATTCAAAGAATTTAAGAAACCCAAAAGATCTTTATGTTTTGAATATTTTTATAATTTCTTGATGAAGTAGACATATGAAGTAATAAGAAGACATCTAACATTCACAAGTAAACATTAAGAAGAGGAATCAAGCATTAAGCTACACTACACTTGTTGTCACGTCCCTATCCTCATGGTAGTCTTTCAACCGCACACAGGCAGGTGCGACACCACTACCCGATTTATTTTCACCAATACTCTCAAGTATGGACTATGCCTAACTTTCAACACTTAGAATACTTTTCAGTTTACTACACATTCATCATTCATTTACACAGCAGAAACATTCCTCTTTATTATGTTTCATATAAAAGTACATAAGTACAATATTCTTCAAAGCGAGGGGAAAATCCCTCATTAGAGCTTTCCCAATAGTATATAATAATCCAATATTTACAAGTTCATGTAAAACATCAACCTTTCATGGTAACCTCGAATTTACCTTGGAAAAACTACCAAACTTTTTTTTCGAACTCGACTGTCATTCAGCCTCTGCCCAGCTCTTTGTTCAGCCTCGCCCCCAGTTATCGGTCAGAATTTCCCTAGCCTATCGTGCAGCCCTACCCCAGGCTGGCTCGTTCTCGGGCAAGAGTTCCCACAGGTCACCTACCTAAATCCTCATTCAAGCGTGCCCAACTGGCCTCCAACTGTGCCCACACTTTGTTTGCATGTTGCGTTTGTTCACCGTCGGGTTGTGTAACTCATGCGCTAGAGCGTCCAGTGCACTCTGGTCTCAACTTGCCTGTTCGCCTGGTCCAACTCACCTATCACCCAAGTTCTTCAACTCTCCCAACCGCCTTTTCACCAACTCCTCGCAGATCCCTCGTTCACCGACATGCCCCAGTCTACTCATTTAGCAGGCTGCCTACTCGTCTGTTCATAGCTCACTCGACTCCGCCTGACACCAGTTCGTCCGTCCAACAGTTTGGGCATGTGTGCCCTTGGCATCTCACCCTGCAACAGTCTACCCAACTCACCCATGTGGCTCAACCCTCCGATTCATCCACCACCCTACTATTTGGGTTTTTTGCGTCCTTAGAATTTCGACCAAGTGTTGTGGCCCACAAGTCTGCTTGCACTTTCGGCCTCTTCGTTAATCCTCCTATCGCGTTCACCATTTATCTTTGAACTTTCTTAGATGTTTGAACTTGTTTCTTGATTGGTTTTCCTCCATGTGCCCTCTGCCCATATACGGTTTTGCCATGAATAAAAATGGGGTCGGCCTACCAAGGACGACCATACTATTCGATCACCCACACAACGGTTCACCTTCACTTCAAGTTAGCTCACACTTACTTCACGACAGCTCACCTAGCTCGTGGGAGTCAGTTTCATGCCACTGTGCAGTTTTCCACCCTTTGTATAAACTCATCCCATCGTCACATTTTTCATCACACGCTGTGGTGTAGATAAATTCTCAGTGTGGACACAAACAATTCCTCTAGCCCAAGAGAGTGGGTCTAGCCACAAACAAACAATCTATGGAAAATATCCTTAAGCTAGAATCAATTAAGAGGGCCTACCTCTTAGAACACTATTCCACTTGGTGATGATCCTCCTTCCTCACTCTACCTATCTTTCATTTCCTTCCTTTGAATACCTGAAACAAGAAAACAACAACAACAACAAACATGAGAACATGCAATATTGTATTCAGCCCACTTAATAGGTCAAGGAACATTAAGCCATAAAGATGTAAAATGATACTTCATGTAGGAAATCAATTGATAGTTGCATTAATATAAATCAGAAAGAGATTACAACCTGTTCCTTGATGTTGTTGGTCTCCTTCGACCTATCCGAGTTCCTAAACTTCTGCTAGCACATCATGGATAGCCCCAAAAAATGGAATTGTAAGGCTTATTTCCCTCTAGTCTCAAACCAAACCAAAATAACACTATTCTCCCTCAAACACACACTAGAAAGCTATAAGCTATAAATGACTTTCTCGTTATTCACACTTGCTCCAAAACTCCAACTAACTTTTGCTTGGGAAAAAAAGAGGCTTATATAGCTTGGATGGATGGGAGATGGTTCCTCTCATCATGGGAGAAGGTATTATCTCTTGAGGTTGTTCCATCCTAATAGGGGAAAGGAGCCCAAATTGATTTCTTTGACTCTATCCGGCGAAACCATCTACTAGACTTTCGTTATGAAGCTTCTAGACATGGAAGCTTGGGCTCCTTATTTAAAAAACCTTCCAAAAGAGGATCAATGTGACTAGAAAAGGGATCAGCCACTCCGATTGGCATGAGGACCAGTTTTAACCTCTGTAAATTGGCACGAGGAGAAAACTAATTAGTAGTGTTGGTCTTGTAAACTAGGATAGAAGAAAGATTATGTGGAAATGGTGTAAAGGGGGATTATTCTGCTCATGAAGGGGACATAATGGGAGTTTCTTCATGATGGAAAAGCATGTCAGGTACACTGTAGAGGTCCTCCAAGATCGTAGACAGGGAGTACAGGAACAGTGACAAAATGCTATGTAACATATGCCCCCTAAAGTGTGAATGCCGAACTAGAGTGGGGTGAAATGCTTTACAAGTGGAAGCGGGGAACTATAGTCCCTCATCGAAAATCCTGCAAGCAAGCATAGATACATATACATCACTAAAAACTCTAAATAATGATACGTGAATTGTGGTATGGATGCAACCATCCAGAGAATAATGATGTAAATGGATCTAAGGCATGGGCGCAGCCATCCAGTAGAAAGGATCATAACTAAACCAAGGTATGGTCACGGCCATATAATAATAAGAAGGATCACATATAACAACTAAAGGTATGGTTTCAGCCATCCATCTGAAAGACACATGTTTATCAACATGACCATTTCACATCGCCTTGCAACCTAGACTTGTGTAATCTTGGCCCAGGGTCTTACGTTCCAAATGACCTGATCAAAGTACAAATCCTAACATGTGAATGAATGTGTTGAAGTCGAACATGCTAGGAAGTCACTTGGTTACTAGCCAATAATGTGAACCGTTAACAAGCGCGAGAGAAACCACCAATTATGACAATGGCTCTCAAGGTACTGGTAGCACAATTCATGAAATGTGAATAAAGGAGCTCATGTCGAACACATGTGAAATCACCCAATCAAAAGCCAATGATGTGAACTTGTCTCTGAGTGCGAAGAAACTTCCATTGGGGCATGTAAGCTCTAAGGTACTGGAATGGAATCTCTCATCGAGCTTCCTACATAATGAGCTGAAGTTGACGGGAAGTGACCATGTCGAAGTACGACCATGATGTATCCCACATCATTGACACGAGACAAAGGGATGTAAATGATTTAAGATGATACAGAGAATGAGGAGTAGGTGTAATTGAAGAAAGACTAACTCTTGAACATATCGGTGACACGATTCTGGAGTTTGGCAGCTGTTGGATCCATAGGATCGGTGGTCATGATGACATGGAAGAGATCAAATGGAAGGAAAGAATGAGTGGACCAACCCGGGAAGGTCAAACGAAAAGGGGGATATCCCAATCGGACATGAAGCAGAAATTGTTATGTTCAAGAGTAAGCTATCGACACGACTGATCGAATTTCCAAATTTTCCCCCACCATTTCTGGCAGGTACCCCAATTATTTTTTATCGTAAGCTTGAAGGGGATAGCATATGATTGCACTGTAAGTTCATCCTTTGGATGAATCTGACCTAGTAAATTTAATGAGCCATAGGAAGGAGAAGCTCATGTTCTTCATGGCGACGAATCCAATGTCGTTTAATGTTTTAACAAGTCCAAAAAAGGTGTAGCTTCGTATCCTTTTCATGTTTAGAGAGTTTGAAAAAGACATGGAAAAGAAAACTCCACATGTTCCCTTTTCGTACATTTGTGTCTCTCGAGCCCGAAAAGGTAGAAAACGATACTTGAGAGAACTTCTTGACCATTTCAGTCAAGGAGTCCTTTTTTCTTAAATAGTTCATCCTAGCCCAAAAAGGGGTAAATGTATACTAGGTGAATGACGTTTTGCAGCCTTTAACGACTTCAAAAATGACAAGAGCTCGACAATATTTTCGTGTTTTAAGAGTTGGAAAAGAGCTGAAAGCAGACCCCCCATTTTTATTCTCTTTAATGAGTTAAAAAATGGAAAAAATACTCAACAATCTTTTCATCTTTTACGAGTCAGAAAAGAGCTTAAAGGTGACTCGTCCTCGAGGAACAAGTGGTATAAAGGGTAGCAACTGGTTCCGACAATGGAGGAACTACTCAAAACATGTAACGGTCAAGAGGCTGGCTAATAAAACCACTCATTGTTGCAGTTCCTAGGGAAAGGAAAAAACAACCAAGTGAAAGCATATGATTGGCCAAAGAGATGGTGGAGATGGAACGAAACAACCAAGGCTAATCTAGCATAAATTAGTTGATAAAAATGGCAATCACGAGATGTAAATTAGGCATGGGTTCATTATTACACAAGCTTGAACCATGGAGAACTCTACTTGGATTCAGTTTCACGTTTACACAAGCTTGAAATGAAAAACTATGCTTGCTATAAGTGCACATGTCCCAGACATAATGACAAAAATGAGGTACATGCCCCCCAAGATTCATTTCATTCAGCTAGGTGGATGGAATGAAGGTTCACTTTCAAGATCTTGGAAAGAATCGACTGGGATTTTATGAGATCTTAATGAAAGACTCGATTTGGAAAAGGGAGTTGCTTCATTTTTTTAATAAGGTTGATACATGAACAAACTATCCTCAAAATCGGTTTCATTTTTTAATGAGGTTGATACAGAAAAGAATATCCTTGCAGCCCTTGTTTCATTTTTAACGAGGTTGATACAAGAAAAAACTATCCTCAGACGTCTTTTTCATTTTTTAACGAGCTTTCCGCAAGATAAGGAACTATGCTCATCCCTTGTTTCATTTTTTAACGGGGTTGACACAACACCAAGAACTATCCTCGTGACTGCTTGTTTCATTTTATAATGAGGTTGACACAAGACCAGGAACTATCCTCACACATCTATCCATGAACCATATGAGAACATGTCTCCTAAGTGGTCTTTATTAGATGGAAGAACCATGCTCTAGGAAGAATACATGTCAATTGGTACCATAGACAAAGCGAGTTCCAATGCCCCCAGTACATAATGTACTATACCATCTATCTGATCATCAGCATATGTGGAGATGGAACAGGTTTCCACATAATTGACCTATGGTGAGTAAGGTATTGCTTGTAAAAAAGATCCGATAGGGGACGATGGTTGCAAAGGAGGCACCTGGTGACCAATGAATGATAGCTGATCAACAGTCACAATTCTCCCTTTGTACGGAAAACAAACCACATGGAAAAGTGAAAAAACAAGAGCTCCCATGACATAAACATAGTCATGCCCAAGGAGACGATTGAAATCTAAGGGACCTTGGACTACCATCATGTCTATATAGATAGTCTTTCCTCCCAAAGTAATAGGGAACTTTGGAAGGATCCCTAAGGGTTGAATAGTTCCTCCTTTGAAAGCCAACAAATTCTAGGTGATAGGCACAAGATATGGGGAACCCAATTCTTGCCAAGTAGTAGAAGACATGATGCTAACAGATGCACCTTCATCTAACATAGTGCCATGTACTACCATATTATAGGCTTGTACTGCGATCTAGAAAGGCACATAAGATGGGAGGCGGAAAGCAGTCAATTGACTCCAATCAAAAGAGACAACATAACTACTTGGTGGGGGTATCATATGATTGCCCCCATGCTCTGCAGGAATAGAAGAAAGACTCTCCTGAACAACCAGGATGGGAGGGTCACTCTTTGATTCATGATAATCTGAGGAGATGAGAAGAACAAGAGAAATATGATCACTACTATCTTTGGGAACAGAGTGAACAATTGAAGGTGGAGCCAATTCGACACTCTTTCTGACCAATGGTTGGTCAGGAACAGACACAAGAGATTCATGCTTAGGAAGAGTAGGATGGGCAAGATATGAATCGAAGTCAATCTCTTTACCAACCGGGAGAGGTTTAGAAGAAAGGCTCTGATAACCAACAAGAAGTTGGGGTTAAGGAGCTGCAAGGTTTTCCAAAACTTTGGAAGCTTTATCCATACGAGGACAAAGGTGAAGAAGATGTTCTCCTTCACATAACCTACATGGGAATCTAATCTTCCCTCTCTTCATAGCATCACTAACCAAGGGTGTAGCATCGACATGATCTCCATAGGTCGATGGGGATGGTAGATCCAGATTTTGAGACCATACCTCTAAGACTCTCAGAATGCCAAGACAGTCTCAAAGGAGATGGTTACCCTTACACGGCTTGCAAGGGAATCCCATCCAAGGGGAATCCTTGACTGGTAGATTCTATAAATGTTGCCATTGGAATCAACCCTAAAGAATTACTAAGGAAGATAACTTTAACCAGGAATATTTCATGGGAAGTTAATTTTAAGACACTCAAAACAAAAAATTTCCTTTTCATATTTTAAGAGTCGAGAAAAGGGCGAAAGGTGACTCTAGTCGCTCTCAAAGTTAACGAGATTGAAAGGACAAGCGCTCGGGTGATATTTTATGTTTAAGGAGTAAAAAATACTAAAATTATTACTCGAGATAATTCAGGCAAAAGGGTTACCAGGTAATTGAGAAGTACAGGCAGGGAATCTCCCCAAATGTTGCGTTCGGCGTGTCACATTTACAAGGCGGAAAACTTGGCTTCCTATGGATAAAGGATTGCAAACCTAGTGGGGTATCCCTTTATATATGCGATGGTATGGGGATCACAAGTCTGTACTAGCGCTATCTAGTGCCGAAGTGAATGACAGTTGCTAGGTTTAAAGATGTCGAAACACATCTCTAGCCTATACCTCTAAATGTGAACGTTAAGTTTCAATGTTTCCTCAGGTTAATTCAATAATTTTAACGATTGATATTCAATTAAATTTCAATTACAAGGCCCTATCATTGTCATCTGGAAAAACTCCTACATGCAGCTATATGAGAAAATAGATATTTGTCTTCGATGAAAGTTAACACTAATTGAGGGATAGAGAGCACACAATCAATGCAACAATCAAAGAATGAAATCTTTCACTAATATATGCCCTAAATGCACTCAATCAACAAAAGAAGTTTCATTTCATTTCCAATGCTTATGATAATGCGATTCTAGCTTCTTAATGACACTACTAATGCAATATTTTTGCTTCAGTAAACTAGAATGATGTTCTTCTTTTCATAAAATACAAAAAGGAATCTTTCACATAAAGCGCTTTAATGAAAATTTTGACAATTCCAAACAATAAGGATTAATCAAAACCAAAGCATGATAAATGAAACTAAAAGCGACTTCTTCCCTAAATCAAACAAACCAAACACATAAATGCTTCAATCGACAAACCAAGCAATGTATTATATGCTCGGAATTGGAAAAGAGACATTCGAAATAAAAGAACAAACGAGACTCTTTCACTCATTCGAATAAGAATGAAGCAATGAAGATGTTGTGACTAAAATATGAATTAAATGAAGGAGAAAATCAGAAACTTGACATAATGATTAAACAAACAAATGAAATGTAATTGACCTAGATTCCCTAGGGTCATAGAAACCATCCAGCAAACCCAAAAAATCAATGAAACTTCAACACAGTCAATCAATCAAAACTAGCAAATAAATCATCCTAGTCACTTCTCGGCGGAAGAAGCGAGTGTGAGGGTCAAGACACCCTAGCATTGGAATGGGAGAAATTCTAATTTTTCTAAACTCAGAGACTGGCACAACTACCTCACTGACAACTATCATTGATCGACATGATTGGCATGACTGAAAAGGCTACAACTAGCGCTGATAGGCTAATCGTCATGACTGGCCAAGCTACAAGTAGCGTTGGTTGAGGGATTCAAAGAAAAGATAAAAAAGAACTTCACATAGAGCCAGACTTAACACACCAAATAGGCTAAGAGGCAGAAACTAAGATAGCAAGAAACAGTGGTCATAATCTAGGGGAAACCCTTATCTTCACCTACAAGAATTGGCGCGACTGCCTAATTCGCAACACATGCCAAAAGGGGGTCGGAGTGACTATTTTTTAGAAACTCGCACTGACCAGTGCGACTATCAGAAAAATAAACACGTTGACTGAGGATTCAAGGAAAAAAAATTCAAAGGCTAAGACAAGAATTTCCACTGTAAATTTCAGGTTCAGAGAAGTAAACCATGCAAAGTAGAGAACACTAAAGGGAAATGGTGATACTAGAAAAGTTCACAAAAAACCATAAAATGACAATCAATCAAACAGAAGGATTGGCTCCCCAACGGAATCGCCAATTTGTGGTGCGGGTAAATTCTGAGTGCAGACACAAAAAATTCCTCTAGCCTGAGAGAGCGGGTCTAGCCACAAACAAACAATCTATGGAAAATATCCTTAAGCTAGAACCAATTAAGAGGGACTACCTCTTAGAACACTATTCTGCTTGGTGATGATCCTGCATCCTCACTCCAGCTAACTTCCATTTTCTTCCTTCGAATACCTGAAACAAGAAAACAACAACAACAACAAACGTGACATCATGCAATATTGTATTCAACCTACTAAATAGGTCAAGGAACACTAAGCCATAAAGATTTAAGATGACACTTCATGTAGGAAATCAATCGCTAGTTTCACTAATATAAATCATATTGAGATTACAACTAATGCCTTGACATTGTTGGTCTCCTCTAACATATCCACGTTCCCACACTTTTGCTACCACTTCATGGATAGCCCAAACAAATGGAAGTTTAAGGCTTCTTTCCCTCTAGTCTCAAACCAAACCAAAATCACAATATTCTCCCTCAAACACACACTAGAAAGCTATAAGCTATAAATAACTTGCTGGTTTTTCACATTTTCTCCAAAACTCCAACTAGATTTTGCTTGAGAAAAAGAGAGGCTTATATAGCTTGGATGGATGGGAGATGGTTCCTGTCACCATGGGATAAGGTCTTATGCCTTGAGGTTGTTCTATCTTAATAGGGGAAAGGAGCCCAAATGATTTCTTGGGCTCTATCTGGCCCAAAAATCTACTAGACTTCCATTACAAATCTTCTAGACATGGAAGCTTCGGCTCCTTATTTAAAAAACCTTCCAAAAGAGGATCGACACAACTAGAAAAGGGATCAGTTGCTCTGAGCGGAGCGAGTGCTATTTTTAACCTCTGTAAATCAATGTGAGGAGAAAATTGGTCAGGAACGTTGGTCTTGTAAACTGGGATAGAAGAAAGATTTTTGGGAAATGGTGTAAAGGGGAATTATTTTTCTCATGCAAAGGGACATACTGGGAGTTTCTTCATGATGGGAAAGCATGTTGGGAACACTGTAGAGGTCCTCCTAGATCGTAGATGGGGAGTACAAGGACAGTGACAAAATGTTGTGTAACACACGCAACTCGTGCCTTCGTCACATTTCGTCGCACACAACTCATCGCATCTTGAGTCGTCACATTTAAACTAGAGTGTGTTGCCCAGCTCGTCGGACTTTGCCAATGACGGCTTGTGGGTGTGACATACTCTGCCACTTTAAATGGTTATCTTCCTCAACAACACCATCATCCATCATCACAAATTGTCACTAGCTCCAACATCCAAAAATGGTCATGTTGCCCATGTCTGCTTGAATGTCACATAAACCACCAAGGTCTATATCTCCATTGATAGGAGGTCTCCTAAATCCATGACTCTCCATCAACCCATATCTATCGCAAACATCCCTAGCAGCAACATATATCATATCTAAATCTATCATGTGTCGTCATCATGTCATTCAATGCATAATACTCCATCCAACACAACATCTCAGTCGTAACTGAGACATAGACTATCTGACACAAACTCGGTGCACTATATGTGCCAATGTCATCGAACTAGTTGGGTATATAATCCAACAATAATGCTCAACCCATGAGAATGTACCTCCCCATGTCACTGTTGGTTGTTTCTCAACATCATGTCATAATCTCGACTCGATCAAGAATCCATCCAAGTGTAAAATAAGCCATGCTCGGGTCCATGACATTTCCATTCATCTCATCTGCAACATGTTGTCCATGATGCTAAATCCAATTTGTTGTTCATACAGTCACATTCATCTAAGCATCATCAACTTGTCAAAGAAATAAGCCTTATCCCTAAGGCCCCTTGTAAGGGTGGTGCAGTCCTCCTAGAGATCAAGGACATGTGCACATCTATCTCCAAGGTTGTCTATTGAGAAAGGAGGGCTAGGAATTTCCCTCCCTGACTCTCATCCACCCATTGTATCTGATTGATGCCTCATCCTTAAGTACTTTTACACAGCTTCAACATCCTCATGTGTACAACCAAGCTTCTCAAGCTTGTCTTTCACCAACTGAAAGTCATATATGCCCATGGCATACCTGCAAAAATCCACTATGCCATCCAGATCTCTACCTGCATAATCTTCCCAAACCATTTCCATTGAAGAAGTATTCAAACTCCCTCCATCCACAACTCCATGGTGAAGATCCTTCATAGAAGATGCACTTGTCAAGTGTTTCAAGATGTGTGAAACTGACTTTCCACCTCCATCTTCCCTTCTAGCTCTTGCAACAAAGTCAACTAACTTCCTTTCCTTCGTTTTTTGAGTCATACATCCAAGTCCTCTTTGCTCCACATGGTCATGCTTCACATTCAGATCCTTTGGATACAAAGTCATAGAAGCCATCCTTGGTCTATATCCCAAGAAACTCCTCCTATTCATCGGAACCATCATAGTTTTCCCTTCAGTTGTAATCAAGAGAATGTCTCAGTCCATCATTGGTATGGCTTGTGCAACCTTCAAAAAGTCTTGCCCCAGCACCATAGTATGATCATCCAATTCAATGATCCTCAAGTCCAAGTTTCCAAACCATGAACCCACTCTCACCCAAGAGTCCTACAATACACCAGTCACAACTTTCATGGTAGAGTCCATTGCTTTGAAAGCACTCCACTCTCTCCCCACTGTTAGCATCAATATCATAATAAAACAATTATAAATCCAAAATTATAATTAAATAAATCAAATCTTGAGAATTAGGAGTTAGTTCCTTAAACTAGGGAGTTTAGTTAGGACGAGAGATTCTCTCCAATTAGTTCTCCTAGATTAGTGTTTGGTTGAGATATTTTCTCAACCATAGTGTCCAAGATAGACATACTGTCTTGAGAAAAACTTCCTTGTGTATTTATATGTATCATAAAAATTATTTTAATAATGTGAATGTGAGGAATGCTGTAACGTTGAGGCCTTTTCCACCATGTCTAATTTTTGTATATTTCTGCTATTTATTTTATGAGTGTATTATTATTAGTTTGTTAAATTTCTTCATGTGGTATCATATCTTGTAGCCTATTGAGGAATCGATTGTGCATTCAAACACTATGTATTCTCTTTCTATGGAGCGTTGAGTATTGAAACATGGATTTCATGTAGCTAATTGCATGTAGCTGATTGAATGCGTTGAGCCATAGAACTGTGGAAAGATTCGAGCCACTTGACCAGTGTGTGATGCTAGTAAATATTCACCCAACAGTGTGGATGTTCCCATGCAAGGGGTCAAATACGCACCTATTGCAGCTAAGGTGAATGGTCATGGTGCCACTAGAGGAGAAAAGATAGGTTGTACAAATAGATCTACCAGTGTACCTAAAGATTGATCTGAAGCAAACCCTGGCATGCCTTTACATCTTCCTCGACCACCGTTAAGGTCCAATTCTGCTCATTTAACAAAATTTCCAGATGCGAACTTGGACTTCTGTTTTATTGGGGACAAAGAAAATGTTGAAAACTTAGTGGTCGACAAGGCACAGGAGGAATAAATGACTACAGAACATGAAGTTGTTTTGAGTTCAGGCCAGTAGCAATGTTTTAGTCCTTTAGGCATTATTCATGATGCAAATGGCAAAGGTCTTACACGTTCTCGCTCTTTCATTACAGAGCCAGGAAATGTAGTAAATAGCGTCCACAAATAAGCGAATCAGCCAAAGGGATTACATAACTGTGTATCATTGAAGCATCCATCAAAATCGAACACGCCCAAATAACAGATGCATCTGTGCATCTTACAAGCAATTAAATCCATAAGCGCCCATCAAAATCTGTTGTGGTATGTTTAGTGTATATAATTATTTGTTTCCTCATTTGAGAGAAGGATGTAACCGAATCCATAAATTTCTTTGGGATGTTTTGTATTCGGTTTCATCTCCATTTTTGTCCTGAGAGTTCGAATGACGAACAGATAAGACATCTATGTGAGGCTTCGAAGTGGCGATCAAAATCTACAGTATGACAAATTGGAGTGGTTACTGATGTGTATACATATGGTGGAAGAAAAGGAAAATAATCCAACTCAGTTCAATTTTTTTTTCCATATTCTAGATAAACAGTGATCCAAGCTTTTTCTCCCATTCTTGATGGGCATCAGAATTGAGAATGGGTCGCTTCATAGTTTCAATCCACCATCCAGCAATGGTGCATATGAACTTTTAAAAATTGTTTTAAATCAGATGCATGTGTTTAAATCAAAATACAAAATTTATTCACCTTTCTTAGAAGTAACTTTATATCACTTTTCAAGTGATTTCATAAAGAGATTTTTTGTTTGAAAAGTTACGTAAGGAGTTATTTTGAAATTTTGAGCATTATTTATGTAATGGAGAGATAAGGTGTATAAATTTTATGTTGGGAGTGATGGAAGTAAAGTGAATCTTTTGTAACAGAGTGATAAGGTATAAGTTGTAATTTGGAGAAATAAGGTGTGTAGAGAATAGGTATATTTTGGAGCTATAAGTATTTTGTATTTGGAGTGATAAGTGAATTTTTTAGAGAAAGTCATTGTTGCACTCCAAAGTAATACTTTACTTTGAGAGAGATTGAGTAAGTGAACATACAGATTTTGAAGACAATTTTCTTCCAAAGTTTGCAAGTGTGACATTCTCATTGAGAATTTTCCACAACATAGTTGTGACATTGAAGAATGATGTACTCCAGTAATTAATAAAATCATAATTTTTGTGGTGTTTTTGTCCTAGATCCACCCGAAATTGAATAAGGGGATCTTAGGTACAGCGTGTGTAATGAATGTGTGCATGACTTGTATTTAGATTATCAAAATGCTCTCTTTGTATTATTCTTAAACAATTACATGCACATAAGCAAGCTTAAGTATAAGAACGCTTAATCAAGCTCTTGTAATTAAGCTGAAGTACACAAGCACAAAGCGTCACATCATCAACTTTATAAGATGATATTCCAACATTTCACATCATGTCCTCAAAGAAATCAAGTTAAGGACGCTACAAAATCAAGCATTTCAAGCCAAGATGACATCAACATCATCAACACTTTTTGTATCACTTGCAGATAAAAAAAATTTAACTGAATTGTACAGGTGCATTCTCGGTTATAACCGACACCATAAATTGAATTGTTAAGGTGAATACATTAAGTCAAGTAAGTCTTCAACTGAGTCATCAAGATTGAACTTGTCATTTGTCTCTTGGGTGCATTTTCGACAGTGTTCGACACCCTTCCTTTTTTTTAAATCAGCACATTCAGAGTGTACATTCAAGAAAGAACAAAGTGTCAGTAATCAATCAAGAAAGTTCAAGCAGGCCATATAACAAGTAATCATCATCAAACGAGTGTGAATTCTAGTATTCTATTCTTCAAGTGAGTATCAAATCAAGCGAGTGTTTAACATAAGTGCAATAAGTAATAAATCAAGGGAGCGTGTCATTCAAACAACCAAGCAAGCAAGCATGTCAAAATCAAGTGCGAAAATTCAAAGCATGACATCTACAACAAACAAGCTAGTGTGAAGTTGATTGAAGCATTCACAAAGTGTCAATGAAGCATTCAAGCAAAGTGATCATCATCAAGCAAGCGTGAAGGCAAGAGTTCAAGCAATCAAGTTATAAAACTCTAGCAAGTGTTTAAAGTATCAGCAATAAGCAATAGTACAAGAAAGCCTGAATTCAAAGTGAGCAAGCTAACATGGTGACACACATTCAACTGTCCCAAATTCTTAACAATTTGATTTTATCATCAGCTAGCGACATGGTGAACATCAGCAAAACAACTCTTGTTGATATTTAAGTGCATCTTAAACATGCACATGAAATGATTGAGTTCCTTCAACTGGAGTCACAACTACAAAGAACTGAGTTGCTAGAGAAGAGTGATGCTTCCAAGTATTTGAACAATACAAATACAGCTGATGATTCCATGTCACTGATCCAGGTCGGGTGTAATGAAGGACCCTTCCAAGACCTTTTACTTTCATGATGTGTTAAATTGCATTTTTAAAAGAACATAAATGAATACATCTGCATGCTGTAAAGAAGAGGAAGATGTCAATCATCAGCAGCATAAGAACATAATCCGTTGATAATGGAGTTTGTCCAGGAGGGACTACGTCTCCGGGACCCAGTATCAAGATGGTGTAGGCTGCTAGATTAAGTGTTGTCAATTGTGGTGATGTACATAAAGGTGACGTCGATATCATACAAGGAAAAATGCCCTCACACAAGAGTGGCTCTAAGAGATGTTCTGCTACAGGAACTCTCAATCAAAAGACTGCTATCAGTATGACATAAAACTTCATGCATGATGAGTATCCCGCCAACATGGCATAAAAGGGATCTCAATGCAAAAACATGCATGACGAAAACAAGAGTATCCCAGCAACATACAAAAAAGGGATCTCAAAACATAACATGGCAAATCATGACAGCAAGTATATCACATAGATGATTTTGCATCACATCAAGAAAGGAATCATGAAAACATGTAAGAAACAAGATCCTACATTAACATCAATCAAGGATCTGTGAAGCATAATGCATGAAGAAGAAGTACATGAACACATCATATACCTCACAACCAGGGGCCATCTCAAGAAGTGGATGTCAAACTGCTGAAGCTATTCGGGCCATCAATATCACGGCATCGATCGCATGAAAATGACTACTTGCACATGAATGTGGACATCTACACTGACACTTAGAAACGTGGCTGGAAAATGAAATGAGAGGATGAGAAATATGAATGCACCATTAGATTTTTGGTGTCAAGTAGTGCAAAATCGACTATCCAAAATCTGAATTATGAGAAATTGAGAATCTGGGGCTCAAGGAATCTTTTAGTTTCCCCCTAGATTCCTCATAGATTCTGCTCCATGGGTGGACTTGAAATCTCCAACTCAAATGGAAAATCTGACCTCGCCATTGTGATCCCTACAAAAAACCATGAAAAACAATTATAAACTTCATTATATTTTGACATGGAAAAAAATTACCTCGGGAAAATTTCAAGGCTCATGGTTCCGCTCCCTATTTTTACAACAATCATGGTTCCACTTGCATACTGAAAAATGGATGAAAAATGTAGAACTCTGATGGAGAAATGGATAGCGCCATTGCGTTCGTGGTGACGAGAGGTGTTGAAACCATATAAAATTTGTCAAATTCTGACAAAGTGGAAATTTGGCCCTCCTGCAAAATTCATGGTTCCACCCGCATAAAAAAATAATTAAAAATCATTGCCTCAAAATGTGTGCCTACTCCTAGTTCCTCCATTTTCCTGTGCACTAAATAAATTATGGGTTTATATAAATTTTTGTGAGTGGAGTTAACAAGAAAGTGGTTTGGTTGAGTTGGTTAGGGATCCATTTATTAAGGGGGAGGTCAGGTGGTCAAATCCTGCCTCCTCCCATTTTATACATTGCATAACAATTTTTTTTTTTTATTTTAACATTGCTGGTTGGGTCGGACCTGCCTTCGGTGGCCCGCCCGCCATACCTACCTCCACGTGCCATTATACATGGGTTGTTGCAATATGCGTTGGTTTTGTTATAGTATGGTTTTTGGTCTTTTTAAATGTTTCAGTTGGGACGCCCGTGGTGCGAGCTGGCAACGTGGCTGGGTGGGTTCGATTCCCACCGGCCCATTGAAATATGGTGTGTGTAGGTTGGGGGGGTGGTGGGGTTGGTGGCCCCCACCCCCCTTAATATATATATATATATATATATATATATATGTATATATATATATATATATATGTATATATATATATATATATATGTATATATATATATATATATGTATATATATATATATATATATATATATATATATATATATATATATATATATATATATATATATATTAAATAACAAAAATGCACCTTTTTAAAATTTGTTTTTTTAAGTTGTAGGAGTCAAATTAACGACCCCATAATTTCGCTCAGAATCCGTCCAGAGTTGTCTAGAATCTGATGGCCATGTGTGGTCCAAATTGTGGCCTCCTTAAGCTGCCTAGTCATAAAAAATTCAACCCAAAATTGACTACTTCTAACTTTCACATCTGGACTCAGATTGATGAACCGTTCACACTGTCGCGATTAGGAAGATGAGATCTATGCTCTAGTCCTAGTTTGAGCATAATCTAAACACTTTGATTTTTTAGCTTCCCTGAGTCCTCCTTGTCTTGTGTGTGTCTCAGGAGCCACTTGGATCAATCCTCCCCACTAAAGAGCTTTTGGTCCTCCAAAAGCATGAAAAATAATTTGCAACTTCCTCTGTACCTTGTCTGCATTACAAGTGTACTAAAAATTCCTCGCTTCCATCTCCTTCACCTTTGTTCTTTGGAGCCTTAAGCAATGAGCCGACACCTGCTACCTCTACAACCTGCAGTACATTATTTTGAAAATTACATGCTTGACTTTCATAACCAACTAATGACCCAAATGTCCCACACTTGCCACGAGTTTATAACACATACTCGGTGGTCAAGTTTACATCAATATGGACGCATGACCTCAGCTATGACAATAAGGCTAACCTATCATTGTTGCTTTAACAAGTGATGGAAAACACATCATCACTGCAACACATGATTTACAAACATAAGGCCAAACACTATTGTTTTGACAAGTGATGGAAACAGAACATCGCTTTCACAGTTTATCATGCAACACAAAATAAGACCAGACATCATTGTTGCTAAACAAGTGATGGAAAACACATCATCACTTTTACATTTTAAAATGCAACAAATGATTTACAAAAGAACAACCATGAAATGCTAACATATCTAGAAACCATTTTTCACTTATCAATGTGAATGGGTCGCCTCTTTGTGGCACTGCTTCACTTGGTTCACACACCGACGCTTTGTCTTTAAGGTGCTGCTTTGGATGGAGCCTCCAACAAGTGGCTCTTTGATGGCCACTTTTGTTGCAATGACTGCAATAGTTTTTCTTCCTCTAGATTTTCTTAACATATTTCTTTTCATGCTGTTGAGAGGGTCTTTCATGCCTCATCCTTTTGTGTGCTACCATTCTTTTCCAACACTTAGAAAATGTATGGTTATGTAATCCACAAAAGATACATGTTTTTCGATGCCATGTTTTACGTTCATTATTATCAACATGATAATAATCGAAATGAACATTCAAAGATTAAAAGTGGTTATACCTTCCCTTGTTGTCTCTGTTGTCAGTATGGCGATGAGAGCTTACTCAGCTCTTTCCCTACAATGGAAACTACCATGGGATGATGGGGATGTTTTCCCATCATTCTCTTTCCTCTATGATTTCGATGATGTCTCCGAAGCACATGACACCTTTGAGCATTCTCCTTTGGTGTATCTCAAGCTTTCAAATCAATGTTCGTGTACAACCTCCAAAGGTTGAGTTATGCCTCGGTTATTAACACCAAGTTCTTCTTTCTCCTTGTGCCTCATCCTTGTAAGGAGCCTCATGTTTTTCCCTGTAATTTGGATCTCCAAATCTCCAACAGAACTCATACTATGTGAAGACGAAACCGAAAGTAAATCAACATCTTTTACCTCCTCTTTCGATTTGAAAAGAACTGATGAGGGTTTCTCATCATCCATTTTTGGTGGTTTTCTAACTATCGTGGTGCATCCCCCAACTTCCTTTCTAACATACCCAAGTCCTATTCAACACGGTAATTCCTCTACTTTGATGGGGTTGAAAATGCCTCGGCCATTAATGCCCAAGCCCTTTCCTTCATACCCCATTCTCTTCAACAATTTGGAGCCAATTCCTATGATATGATTTTCAAAAATAGCGAAATCATCATCAAGAAACATACATGAATATGGAAAACTACTTTTTACCTCCTATGGGTCACGCTGCAAATTTTCCAAGGCCTCTTCCTTTACTTGGAGTTGTCGTAGCAAACTTTGCTTTTCCTCTTTCTCTTCATGTAGGCACATCTTCAATTCAACATTCTTTGTTTGAAGATTATGTTGGCTTTGCTTTAGTCCTTCCACGGCCTCTTTTGTGGCTTGCAACTGAAGTTGTAACTGCTCCTTTTCCTCTGTCTCTTTCTATAGAGTTTCATACATGATTTACACTCTTTTGGAAATGTTGAGCATGGTCTTGTACATCACTTTTTCATCCTTTGTCGTTGCACGTTCCAATGTTCACATTGCAGTTCACCTACATGCAAAGACCACTCTAATACCACTTGATCCAGGTCCGAGTGTAGCGAAGGACCCTTCGAAGACCTTTTACTTTCATGATGTGTTAAATTGCATTTTTAAAAGAACATAAATTAATACATCTGGATGCTATAAAGAAGAGGAACATGTTAATCATCAACAACATAAAAACATAAGCCGTTGATAATGGAGTTCGTCCAGGAGGGACTACGCCTCCGGGCCCCAATGTCAAGATGGTGTAGGCCGCTGCATTAAGTGCTGCCAATAGTGGTGATGTACATAGAGGTGATTTCGATATCATACAAGGAAAATTTCCTTCACGAAGGAGTGGCTCTAAGAGATGTTCCACTACAGGAACTCTCAATCAAAAGACTCCTATCAGTATGAAATAAAACTTCATGCATGATGAGCATCCCACCAACATGGCATAAAAGTGATCTCAATGCAAAAACATGCATGACGAAAGCAAGAGTATCCAAGAAAAATACAACAAAGGGATCTCAAAACATAACATGACAAATCATGACAGCAAGTACATCACATAGATGATTCCGCATCACATCAAGCAAGGAATCATGAAAACATGTAAGAAACAAGATCTTGCATCAACATCAATCAAGGATCTATGCGACATAATGCATGAAGAAGAAGTACATGAACACATCATATACCTCACAGTCAGGGGCCATCTGATGAAGCGGATGTCAAACTGCTGAAGCTGTTCGGACCATCGATCTCATGACATCGATCGCATGAAAATGACTACTCGCACATGAATGTGGACATCTACACTAGCACTTACAAAAGTGGCTAGAAAATGAAATGAGAGGATGAGAAATTTGAATACACCATCAGATTTGTGGCATCGCGGAGTGCAAAATCGACTATCCAAAATCTGAATTCTGAGAAATTGAGAATCTAGGACTCAAGGAATCTTTTAGATTCCCCCTAGATTACTCAAATATTCTGCTCCATGGGTGGACTAGAAATTTGCAACTCAAATGGCAAATCCGACCTTGCCATTATGACCCTTGTGAAAAACTATGAAAAACAAGTATAAACTTGACTATATTCCGACATGGATAAAAATTACCTCCTCGGGAAAATTTCAAGGCTCATGGTTATGCTCCTTGTTTTTACGGCGATCATGGTTCCACTTGCATATTGAAAAATGGCTGAAAAATGCAAAACTCCGATGGAGAAACATACAGTGCCATTGCATTCGTGGCGACGAGAGGTGTTGAAACCATATAAAATTTGTCAAATTCTCACAAAGTGGAAATTTGGCCCTCTTGCAAAATTCATGGTTTCACCCGCATAAAGAAATAATTAAAAATTACTGCCTCGAAATGTGTGCCCGATCCTAGTTCCTCCATCTGCCTGTGCACTGAATATATTCTAGGTTAATATAAATTTTTGTGGGTGGATTTAACAAGAAAGTGGTTTTCCTGAGTTGGTTAGGGCTTCATTTATTAAGGGGGAGGTCAGGTGGTCAAACCCTGCCTCCTCCCATTTTATACATTGCATAACAATTTTTTTTTTAATTTTAAAATTGTTAGTTGGGTCGGGCCCGCCTTGGGCAGCCCACCCACTATCCTTGCCTCCACGTGCCATTATACATGGGTCGTTGCAATATGTGTTGGTTTTGTTATGGTATGGTTTTTGGTTCTTCTAAATGTTTTAGTTGGGCTGCCCTTGGTGCGGGCCGACCATGTGGCCGGGTGGGTTTGATTCCCACCGACCCATTCAAATATAGTGTGTGTAGGTTGGGGGGGTGGTGGTGTTGGTGGCCTCCACCCCCCTTAATTTATATTTTTTTTTGTTTTAGAATAACAAAAATGCACCTTTTTAAAATTCATTTTTTTGCGCTGTAGGAGTCAAATTAATGACCCCACAATTTCACCTGGAATCCGACCGGAGTTGGCCGGAATCTGGTGGCTAGTTTCGGTCCAAATTGTGGCCTTCTACGGTAGCACAGAACACACACTAGCACATGAGTCTTTAATACCTTTTCTTAATAAATCTTTAACTGATGTCACTCATAGGGTGAATATCAAATCAAGTGGTATCAGAGGTCTAGGTTGTAAGGTTAGACAAGCTTGTGTTGGTTTAGCTATGAATGCTCACAAGATCAAAGTTCAATTAGGAGAAGGAAAGTTGGTGGAAACTAATCCTAAAATTGGGAGAGTCTATTCTCGAAAGACAATGTCAGAAGAAGGTTCTGCAGGGCCAGACCCTCAATTCATAAAGAGTTTCCTAGCTATAAAGTCTATGGTTGAAGAAATGTACAGAGACTTTAGAAAGCAAAAGGTGGAAGATGCATCAGGCTCTAAGAAAGAGAAAGAAGAATATGAGTCTCACTTCCATTACAACTCCAAAGGAAAGGGGAAAGAGGAAAGCTTTCTCACACCTCCTAATAGCCCTGTGCGTAATAAGAAAGCATCTTTGATTAAGTTAGATGTTAAATTTGATTTTCCTATATATGATGGAGAGCTAAATGATGAAAAGTTGGACAATTGGATTAAACAAATTGATGTGTATTGTAGGGTACAGAACATAAACTCAGACAAGAGTAAGATTCAGCTGGCGAGCCTACGCCTAGGAGGCACTACCTTGGTTTGGTGGGAAGACAGAACCCAAGATGATATGAAAAAACATGGTAAGACCATCTCTATCTGGAGTGACTTTGTTTCTGCAATCAAAAATCATTTCTATTCAGTGGCCTACATGCAACAAGCCATGATGAGTTGGCAAACTCTTCGACAGTTGAAAGGGAAAAGTGTGCAATGGTATACTCTAGAGTTCAGAAAGAGAGCATTGATGTTGGGTATCTCATTAGACTCACTAGAGACTCTTTTGAAGTACATTGGTGGTATACACAGCTACATGAGGCATACCATCCTCATGTTTAATCCCACTAGTATAGATGAGGTATCTGTACAAGCTACTCATCTAGAAGCTAGACGAAAGAATGGAAATCCAAAAGTTGGTGGACCATCCCAACCCACTGTAAGCAAGAGCAAGGAGAAAAGAAAACAGAAGTGGAAACCAAGGAAGGCTAACACTACACAGAAAGCCAAAGCTTCATGCACTCATTGTAAAAAGGAGCGGCATGATGATGAGCATTGTTGGATTCTGCATCCAGAGCTGAGACCTAAGAAGTCTGAGGGCAAGAAGAAGAAGACAGCTGCAGCTATTCAGAAATATTTGGGGTCAAACTCGGGAGATGAAACAACTATAGCAGCCACAAGTATAAAAGGTAAGAATTTTGAGGCATATACTAGTAATTCTACTCAATCTGTTATTGATGAAGAAAATGAGAGAAAAAGACATGAGCTTTTCCATATTCAAGTTATTTCCAAAAATCAAAAGATTGATACTTTGTTTGATAGTGGCTCACAAGTAAATCTAATTTATAAAGCAATTGTAAAGAAATTGAGATTAGCAACTACACCTCACAAGAAACCATACCCATTAGGATGGTTGAATGATAAAGCACAACTACAAGTGATTAGACAGTGCAAACTCAAGTTTTCTTTTGGGTCAACATTTGTAGATGAGGTTGAGTTAGACATAATTCCTTTGGATATATGTGGAATTGTTTTAGGAAGTCCTTACTTGTATGATAGAAAGGCTATTTTCTATAGAGTTGAGAACAAGTATCTACTAGTTAAAGATGGAATCAAATATTTTGTAAGAGCTCATAAGCTCAAGAATAACTATACTCTCATAAACTCTAGAAATATGAAAAGAATGATTAATTCATGCAAACAATTCTTACTGATGGTTGTAAAGGAAAAGAAGCTTGATAAAACCAATGTATTTGAGGGCTGTCATGCTGAATAGTAAGCTGATATAAGAAAGGTTGTTTCTGAGTATGATGTCTTGAACCTAAAGTTCTTCCACCCAAAAAGGGAATAGTACATGATATTATTTTGCAACAAGATGTTCCATTGCCTAACATTGGGATGTATAGGTTGTCTGCTTTAGAGAATGCTGAAATCAAGAAGCAGGTGCAAGAGTTGCTCGAGAAGGGCTTCATCAGGCCTAGCACATCACCATGTGGGTCACCAATCATTTTGGTCAGAAAGAAAGATGGCTCATGGAGAATGTGCATTGATTATTAAGCATTGAATAAGATAACAATCAAAAATCGTTATCCCCTTCCTCGCATAGATGATCTTCTAGATCAATTAAAGGAAGTTGTTTATTTCACCAAGCTAGATTTACACAGTGGATACCATCAGGTCAGAGTTGCAGAGCAAGATGCATGGAAGACTGATTTCAAAACAAAGTAGGGATTGTATGAATGGTTGGTTATGCCTTTTGGCTTGACCAATGCTCCTGCTACTTTCATGAGATTAATGAACGATGTACTCAGACCTTTTCTTGATGATTTTGTTATTGTGTATCTGGATGACATTCTGATTTTTAGTAAAACATGGGAAGAACATTTAAAGCATGTTAAGTAGACATTAGATGTTTTGAAAAGAGAAAAACTTTATGTTAAACTCTCAAAATGTGAATTTGGCAAAACATCTCTAAACTACTTGGGTCATATAGTAGGGGGAGGTGAATTGAAAATAGATCCCTCTAAAGTGGCAGTCATTATGAACTGGCTTAAACCCAGGTCTGCTACAGAAGTGAGAAGCTTCTTAGGAGTAGCACAATATTGGAGGAAGTTTATTTCTAACTTCTTCTCGATTACAGCTCCCTTACATGCTTTAACAGGATTGAATAAGGTGTTTCAGTGAGGATGCAAACATCAAAAATCCTTCGACACCTTGAAAGAGAAAATTAGTACAACACCTATACTAGCACTACTTGATTTACAAAGACCATTTGAGATCCAAACTAATGCCAGTGACTATGCCATGGGAGCAGTGTTGACACAGCACAGTAAACCCATATGCTATCATTCTGAGACTTTTAATCCTATAGTATTTAACTATCCTACATATGATAAATAATTGTATGCATTAGTTCAGAGTGTGAAAAAGTGGAAAAATTACTTAATGGGAAAAGAGACAGTAATACATACTGATCATCCACTTCAATATCTACACTCCCAAACTAAGTTGCAGCAATCAAGACATTACAGATGGATGGGGTTTCTATAACAGTTTCATTTAGTCATCAGATATAAAAAGGGCATACATAACAAGGTTGCAGACATGTTATCTAGACCTATTATAAATACATTTACCATACTTAAGCATAATTCAATGCTACATGAAAGCTACATAGAACAATATGCTCAGGATATGGACTTTAAAGATGTATATGCAACTTTGAGTCAAGGCAAAAGAGTAGAAGAATTGGACTATCATGTGAAGGGCTGACTCTTATATCATTGTGGGAAACTCTACATTCCACAAACTGATGGAGTAAAGATAATAAGGGAAGCATACACTTCTCTAATATCAGGTCACTTTGGGGTAAGTAAAACAATTGCACAGGTGCAAAGATTCTGCTATTGGCCCAAAATGAATGAGACAGTTTATAGGTATGTAATAGGGTGTGCCATGTGTGCTAAAAGCAAGCCTAGCAATAGAAAACTACGCTTGTACACTACATTTCTAGTTCCTTCTCACCCTTGGGAAAGTGTTTCCATGGATTTTGTTGGAGGACTGCCTAAATCTAGGAAAGGTCATGATTATCTATATGTTGTTGTGGATAGGTTCAGCAAAATGTGTATTTTAATACTTTGTAGTAAACAGATCACATCTGAACAAACTGCAAAAGTGTTCTTTGAACATGTATGGGTTCATTTTGGATTACCCACTTCCATTGTATCCGATCGAGACACCTGATTTGTGGGGAATTTTTGGTAGAGTCTATGGGAACTGATGGACACCAAACTGAAGAAAAGCACAACTTTTCATCCACAAACAGATGGCCAGACAGAAGTAGTAAACAGGACAGTGATCCCGTTACTAAGAGGTTATTGCAGCAAACATCCTAAGCTTTGGGATGAACACTTGCGTTATGTGCAGCATGCTTCCAACAGAGCCAAACACTCTTCTACACAGAGATCTCCTTTTGAGACCTATTTTGGTTTCATACCAAGGTCTCCTTTGGATTTTGTCTTTGGTAAAGATATCATAGTTGATGGACACAGTGATGTGGACAAGACAACTAGGTTCATTGAACAGATCTAGGAGATCCACTAGGCAGTACAGGAACAACTGGAAAGGAGCCAGGCCAAGTACAAGGCTAGGCATGATAAGCATCGGATGGAGCATATTTTTCAAGTTGGAGACCAATTCTGGCTATATATCAGCAAGGACAGGATGCAAGGTGAAGGTAAAAAGCTAAAGCCTATCAGGTATGGACCTTTCAGGATACTTGAGAATATTGGTGAAAATGCTTTTCGCCTTGATTTACCAGCTTACATGCACATCTACTCAATCATAAATGTAGATTGCTTGAGATTGTTTGAACCTTCAATGATTGAGGACCCTGAAGAGCAAAGTCAATTTCCTTCTATTGATGACCTGCTCCCTGAATACCTCAATGAGTTGCAGGAAGACACAGTGTTGGACAGGAAGGTGAGAACGACGCGCAGGTGAGATGTTGAGTACCTCAAGATTGGGCTCAAATGTTCAAAGCTGAGCAGTGCAAAGTGGATTTAGATTGGACAAGTGAGAAAGAAATACCCTCACTTAGTCGATGCTTGAAAACCAACTTTTGGTGGTCCAAAAGCTTTTTCAGTGGGAAGGTCGTGATCCGAATTAGATCCATAGAAGACTGTCAAAGAACCATGATTGTATGAGGTCAAACAAATCTCTAAATAATTCCAGAACAGCGATCAAAGACACCCTGAACTAGTGGCAATGGTATCCAATGTGGAACAATGAGGAGCTCAGTCAAAGTGCACTGACCAAGGCCCATGGAGACCACACAAGAGGCCAAAGTAGCCCCTGGGAGACCCAGAATGGGGAAAAGAGGTGAACATGGCCGAAATGGTAAAGCTCGAGCACTCGGTCACATGGGGGAACCGGAGGACCGTGGGTAGAAAAGGAAAAAGCACCGAATCATACAAAGAAGGACCTGCACTCTGGAAACTGGTGATTTTGATCGAGGCGCCCTTAAACAGTAAGAGGTTTTGGATGAGAGTGGAGCGATTCCATACAGCGATCGACGAGTGGCAGGTAGAGGTGAGATAAAATTACCATTGATCGCGCGCTATCAGTTGAGCAAGTCAATTGCGTGAAATGTGTGTATGGAGTCGGATCTGGAGGGCCCAAATCAGAGAGCTGAGATCGCGCTCGATGGGAAGAAGCGGAATCGACAGGAATTAAGCCACGTTTTAAAAGGATTTGGAATCCGTTTGACTGCCACGGTGGAGGAAGAACGCATCCACGACGTAGCTAAAGAAATGAATCGACGAAACATGATGGCACCATTTAGAGGAAGACAAGTGCAACTCCCTAAGCGTTCATGATGATGCGGAACAGGGAACTCCAAGTGCAGCTGCAGAAGGTGAATTGACAGAGGCGGAAGAGGAACCGAATAGGCATAGGGATTGAATGGCTAAAGCCATGAACAGAGACAGTCGAATCAGAGTAGAGTTGAGTAAGTCCAAGTCCAAGAGATCGAGAGACAGAGAAAGGAACCAGAATCCTCAAAGGAGGATGGAACATAGCGAACAGTAAAGCATAGTAGAAGAGACAGAGGGCCAAGCTGACCAACGGCAGCATCGAGCACTAGAGAGCTTGAAGATTCAAGCCATACCATAGAGGAATCTATCTGGACTGAACATCACATTTGGCTCTTTCCACCATAGACCAGAAGATCACAGAGCTAGTAGGAAGAAGAAGAATCTGTGTACTCCAGTGGCTTGGGGAATCCAAGGACCACCCTGCCAAGCAAAACCTATTTCAGGAGAACTCACATTGAGTCCCTGTATTGTAATTTCTCTGCTTAAAGACACAATAAAACAAGGCCACCACTGAAATTTGGACCAGAGATGTAGCCCTGGAGAATAGGGTGAACTCCTTATTAGAATTGCTTATGTCTTTGTGTTTGGTTACTATATTTCTCTACTATCCTTCCATTTTATTGTTTGTGTATTGGCAATCTGATCGATTCGTTGCTTCAATAACACAGAACACACACCAACACATGAGTCTGTAATACCTTTTTAAATAAATCTTTAACTGATGTCACTCATAGGGTGAATATTAGATCATTATGCTGCCCAGTCATAAAAAGTCAACCAAACTTTGACTACTTCTACCTTTCGCATCCGGACTCGGATTGATGAATCGTTCGCACCAACGCAATCAAGAGGATGAGATCTACACTCTGGTCCTAGTTCGAACATAATCCAAGCACTTTGATTTTGGAGCTTCCCTGAGTCCTCCTTGTCTTGTGTGTGTCTCTGGAGCAACTTGGATCAGTCACTGATCCAACCAACTTCAAGTGTCGAACTAGTCCCTGATCTAGTTCAACTTTCTTCCAAACCAATCATCAAGCCATGGGAAGAACTCCAAAGTAACAAAAATCAACGAGGCTTAGGTTATGTCAAAGATGATGCCAATTATATATCCCAGATTATTAAAGGCCCATTAAGTTTGTCAGTGCAAGGTTTCTTGCACAAATCACATCGGCTAGTTCTGAGAAAGTTGAAGACAAACAGAAATACATGCAAACTGAAGTTGCAGCCAAACCAAAATGCCTTCATTGTCAAAGAACCGGTCATCTGGAAGATCAATGTTTTGATCTCCATCCTTGTCACCATTGTGGCAAGTCAAATCATTCATCAGCACAATGCAGCAAACAACAACAATCAACCAGATTGCAGATCAATTATTCATGGATTAATCCCTGGGAATGGTCATCCACAGTTAGAAGATTGTATAAGTTTTTCAATTGAATTCACTCACACATATTGCAACCAACAATAAAAATGAAGATGGTACTCTCGTGTAGTTGATGGGGGGAGTACACTAGTGAAACACTCCTACACCTGAAGGGGGGCAGTTCAGAAATAATTTGAAGAAAATTGTCTCAGCTTTCGACTGACAAAGGGGGGAAAATGCCAATGAAATTGACAGTGGTTGTCAGATTGAAAGTCTTGACGACATCAGCAAAGAAGCCAGTGGGCATTTTCATTAACAAGTTAGCATCAACAAATTCACTAGTGGGTGATCGACATCAATGTCAGCAGTGAGCAGTTTCAAACACAACAAAAGCAATAGTGAGTTGCTTTTCAACTTCATCAGCTAGTGGGAAATCATCATCAGCAGATTCACCAATGGGCGTTCATCAACTTTTGTCAGTGGACAAATAAATACGCCAGTGGGCGTTCATCAAATTTTTTTAGTGGACACAAGATGCTAATTTCAAGCAAAGGACAATTGGATCCTTTTGCATCTTGGCACATGATGGTGTTGTCAAGCGACATTCCGAGATGAATCAGACATGCACCTGACTCATGGTCTCTTCAGATTAGGGTTTTTTCAACATCTAGCTTTGGCGGTTTTTCAGGCAAATGTTTTTTGAGGATCAACTTGAGAACTTGGAAGAGGGCTCCTTGTTCTTATTTCGGATTTATCATTGGGGGAGAATGTTATCCTCACTCTCATAATAAATCAATTATAAATCCAAAATTATAATTAAATAAATCAAATCTTTAGGATTAGAAGATAGTTCCTCAAACTATGGAGTTTAGTTTGGATGAGAGATTCTCTCAACTAGTTCTCCTAGATTAGTGTTTGGTTGAGAGATTTTCTCAACCATAGTGTCCAAGATAGACATACTATCTTGAGACAAACTTCCTCATGTATTTATATGTATCATAAACATTATTTTAATAATGTGAATGTGAGGAATTCTGTAAGGCTGAGGCCTTTTCTGCCATATCTGATTTTTGTATATTTCTACTGTTTATTTTATGAGTGTATTATTATTAGTTTGTTAAATTTCTTCACCCACTTCATCTTTCTTCCCAAAATATTTTGTTTCTTTCTAGCTAAGGAAGCTATGAGTAGCACTCGTGTCCACCAATGCAGCAAACCTTTTTCCATGTATGGTTACCTGCACAAAAATTAGCTTCAAGGCATCACCATCCTCTTTAGGCTTGATCTTGCGTCTTACTTCAACAACCTTCTTCAATAATTCGACCTCAGAAGAGTCTTTCAACTTATGCTTTGACCTGACTTCCTTCTTAAGGTACTTCAACTCCTTATTTGATTTATCTAAGAAAATTGACCCTAGCTAAGCTTGAGTTCCTTCAAGTTTGTCCTTCATCACTTCCTGCTTAAGTGTACCAATCAAGCACACATTGACTCCTTCCATCCGAAGTGAACCAATCTTCCAAACATCTTCCTTCATGCTTCAGTGATAGTCCCCAAGTATGTCAATGTAATCGAGCTCATCTTTATCTATCACAACGAACTTTCCACTAAGAAAGCCCCTTTCAATTTCGTCCTCAAGTTCCTTGACTTTTGCCTGTGCCATGCTGCTCTTCTCCCTTAGTCGAACTCATTCATCCATGAGTTCTTGGAGTCTACAATCACCATGTCATATCTCCTTGTCAAGTTTGTTGAGTTCATCAGTCTTCCCATGAAGATTATTCAAGTCCTTCCGCATGTCCACTATCCTGTCTCCCATATGTATCAAGAGTTCCCACTCTTGCACAAGAGCTTCATAATGTTTCTGTTTTTTTTCTTTCCAATAATCAACCATGTCTTTAAGCTTTTTAAATGCCCTCTCAACCATCTTCATCCTTTTGGAAAGTCTACAACACCTTCTTTATCTTCAACGGTCATCAGCTTTAAAAACCCAATACCAACTATTATGAAGACTTTGCTTCCAAATAGGCTCGGATACCACTCACGAAGTGTAGTGGGATCTAATTTTCTTCAAGGTTTCAGTAAGCGCTCTGATACCACTTATCATGCCCCTATCCTGGCAATGGTTTTTCAACTTCACATAAGCAGGTGTGACACCACTACCCGATTTCTTTTCACCAATACTCTCAAGTAGGTACTATGCCTAACTTTAAACACTTGGAATATTTTTCACTTTACTAAGCATTCATCACTCATTTACATTGTGGAAACATTCATCTTTATCATCATTTATATAAAAGTACACAAGTACAATATTCTTTAAAACGAGGGGCAACTCCCTAGTTAGATCTTGACCAAAAATATAAAATAATCCAATATTTAGAAGTTCATGTACAACATCAGCCTTTCAAGGAAACCCCAAATTTACCTTGGCAAAACTACCAAACTTTTCTTTCCAACTCGGTTGTCATTCAGCCTTACCCCAACTCATCGTTCAACCTCACCCTTGGTTATCATTCAAACTGCTATAGCCTATCATGTAGCCCCACCCTAGGCTACCTCGTGCTCGGGCATGACCACCTATGGATCGCCTAATGTACTCCCCATTCAAGCATTCCAAACTTTCCTCCAATCATGCCCGCACTTTATTTTCCTGTCGCGTTTGTTCACCATCGGGTCGTGCAACTCGTGGGCAGGAGTGCCCAGCACACTCAGGTCTCAACTCACTTGTCTTCCTTATCTGACTCACTTGCCACCCAAGTTCTTCGAATCACCCAACCTCGTGTTCACCAACTCGTCGTAGCTTCCCCGTTCAACAACTTTCGTTGGTCTACTCGTTCAACAGGCCAACTGCTCATCTGTTCACAACTCGTTCGACTCCCCCTGACACCATTTCATCTGTCCAACAATCTGGGCTCGTGTGCCCTTTGCAGCTCACCCTATGGGAGTCTTCCCAACTCACCGAGGCAGCTCTGCCCTCCGGTTCACCTGCCAACCTACTATTCGAATTTTCTGCATCCTAAAAATTTTAGCCAAGTGTTGTGGCCTACAAGTCTGTATGCACCTTCGACCTCTTCATTTTCCCTCCTAGCTCATTCACACTTTATTTTTGAACTTTCATGGATGTTTGAACTTGTTTCTTGATTGATTATCCTCCTTGCACCCTCAGCCCATATACGATTCCATCATGAATAACAATGAGGTCAGACTACCACCGGTTTTACACCTTTTCAACTAGTTTATGGGCTAGAATCTATTTTCCCTATTGAATGTGAAATTACATCCCTTAAACTAGCAGTAGAACTTCTTCTAGAGACATCTAGTCTCGAAGAACACCTCGTTCATTTGGAATATCTTGATGAGCAGTGTCGAGATGCAGCGATAATAAATGAAGCCCATAAGAAGAGGGTTAAAGCTCAGTATGATAAAGTTGTCCATCCTCGGTTTTTTTTCTGAAGGAAACCTTATCTTAGTCTATGACCAAGACAAAGATGCCCTAGAGGTAGGAAAATTCAAGTCTATGTGGTATGGTCCCTTTGTGGTCAAGTGAGTTTTGGGAAAAGGGGCCTATGAATTAATTGATTTTGAATGGAACAAGCTAGCAGAGCCCCAAAATGGGCTCTACCTTAAGAAGTATTTTGTTCACGCATTGTCCGAGCAATTGCTTGTTTGTATATCTTGTATTTTTGTACATATTTATCTACCATTTTGTGATATCGACATTTTTTGATTTTCTTTGGTAGGTGTTGATGGATGATTCGATATATTTTAGATTCGCCGATGGTGCAAGTCGGCACACTCAAAATCATGCTTCCGCAACTTGGGTGATTTATTATCCATCTGGTCAATTGATGGTATCAAGGGGAGTATGTATTGGCCCTGCTTCAAATAACATTGCCGAATATACTGCCATTATTAATTTACTATCTGAAGCAATGTCTTATGGGATTGATTTGTTGGTAGTTTATCTCGACTCACATCTGGTAATGTCGAAGTTAAATAACATTTATCGAGTTCATGATCCTTATTTATATCACCAATTTTTTAGAGTGAGAATGTTGCAATGATCATTTATTTATATTACATATGTTCACATTCCACGATATGAGAATTCATTAGCAGACTCTATTGTTAATCAAGCATTAGATTGGCATATTAATCATTCATCAAATTAAATAACATCAAAAGTTGAATCTGTATATATATCATAAAATCACTTGTATATAGATAAAGTGTTCAAAAAATAATATACAAAATTGGGATAAGATGCCCTCAAAATTTGGGTTGATGCCCATAATCATGTCCAATCATACATAAGTCTGTCTATCGACCCGGCTCAACATGAGCGGCTGAAATGTTAACTACTGCATTGGCTACACATCGAAGTATCCGAACCCAGTCCTGTGGTACCCCTACCACACGGCTCTGCGTCTCCTCAGCTAGATCCTCTATGGCTATCATAGGTACCTGGTGAGTTAGTCTCACCAAGTTACTCTAAACTGCATATAGGACTCCTCTGTCTCATCTGATGCCTCTTCGGCTCCTCTTTCGCGACGCTTGTGCCTCGGAAATCCATCTGGTCTTATTGGACCTACATCTAGAACATGGTCATTTTGTCAGTATTTTGTCTCATCAAAAATATTTCTAAGTTCATTTCATATTAAAAAATTCAAAAAATCTTAAAAATTCACAAAAACTTAAAAATTGTTACCTATGTCTCCCCATGTTGCGTTTGGTGGCAACACTAAGTTTGTATCTCCTCGGAAATCCATACCAGCATATAGGTAGTCATCGACTGTGTTGGCGTAGCGAGTTTTCGCTGCCAACAAGGGGAACTAACCCAATCGCAGGCCCCAATTAGATCTGCTTTCATTTGGGATGGCTAGTTCAAACATGTTTTAAAAGATCCCATAAACTATTACAGGTGTTGAAATATTTCTTCTTGGAGGAAGACGTCAATTAAATCAACAAAAGAAACAACTAACCTATAAGTACCAAATCCTATCTACACTAATTCGAACTACTTATGCTAATCCTAACTATTCTAATCTATCCTGCTGGAGCATAACAAAAGAGATTAAACATCATGCATAGATTCCAAATCCAAATGAATCAATTACTGGGTTCACAGATGAACAAGGTTGTATTAAAGCTTAATTGCAATCTAATTACTCACGCAGGAATGCACATTCTTGTTCCCACAAATAAACTTGCAACTAATGTTTAACATAGTTTCAAATCAAGGACTTCTCATGAGTTAACTATGATAAAGAATTAGATTCAAATAACCAACTCTAGTCATAAGCTTTATCGTTATCAATATGCACAAAATAAAACACATTTATATTTATGCAAGAAACAACACCCTAATTCCAAACACATGAAAGAAGAGGAAAATGAATCTGAAACAGGCTCTTTCTTGACCCAAACAGTCTTCTTTATTAGCACAATAAATCAAAAGTTATTCTACCCAAAAGAAAAAGTCCTCCCCTCATCTCCGGAGGTAATACTTATGCCTAAGGAACTGACCCTTAGTCTTCCCTTAACTTTTCACCTACCTTCTTTTCAATATACAAATCAGAATACAAAGACGTAGAACAGTCGGTGTAACCGCTGACACGTAGAGGGAATATCTGCTGGAGTGCTTCATTTCTTGGGGAAATGAATAGATGTTGATTAAAAGAGAATGACTGCATGTCATCCCTTCGCACCTGTATTGGGCAAATGTTATTCCCTATCATTTCGTAAAGGAAGCTAAAGGCACTACACTCATCATCCCACATCTGGCATGATTGAAGATGTGTGTGGAGGTAATAACATCTTGATGTATCAGCGCGGTGCTTCCTCTTAACATGGAGCGTGCCTCCATTATGCACTATGGTGGTCTGTATCCCTTTCTGTCAGAACATGTCTTTGCAATATCGACACCGGTGGTGCAGAGGTGTCATCTTGATATAAATCGCGTTTATCTACTACCGTGTCCACAAACTCGCCTGCAAAAATAATTCATATTAGCTATGATTATGAGAAATATGACAAACATGCTCACAAAAAAAACCTTCCATTCAACCACAGTTTCTATTTAATCTTGCAACGCAGAGCAACTATAATTATCAAACCACCGAACCTACTGTGACACGTATTCTCATTGCCCATAGTATTCATTTTTATTCAAGGATTGCTTTCACAATGCTTCAAAAGTAGACCATTCACTCTATGGGATTTTCCTTTGAAAATTCGGACCACAACATTTTATCGAAATACATGGGAATACACAGGAAAACCTGTAGTGAAACCATAAGGTTGGATTTCAAATAATATACCACCAGATCTATAGTCATCATCGGGTCCACTGATCGCATCACGCCTTATTTTTAAGACTTGGGCTCTGCCGGTTGTGCTTTGCAATAGGCCGGACCCAAAATATATATGTGTCATGGTTAATAATCCCATCGGGTCCGTTCATCGCATCACGCCTTATGTTTAAGCCTTGGTCTCCACCGATTGTGATTTGTGATAGGCCAGACCCGAAATATATATGTGTTGCAGTTAATAATGCCAAGGGGTCCGCCATATCGCATCACGCTTTATATATAAATGTTGAACTATGCTGATTGCGATTCGCGATTGGGGGGCCGGACCCAAAATATATATGTGTTGCAGTTAATAGTTCCAGCGAGTCTGCCATATGGTATTTTCCTTTGAAAACCCGAACCACAACATTTTATCGAAATACATGGGAATGCACGAGAAATACCGCGGCCAACCATTAGGCCGGACATCAAACATTATGCACCCAGGTCTATAGTTATCGTCGGGTCCACTAATCGCATCGCGCCTTATGTATAAACCTCGGGCTCTGCCAATTGTAATATGCGATAGGCCGGACCCGAAAATATATGTGCTACATTTAAGAGTTCCAGCAGGCCCAGTATATCACATTGCGTCTTATATATAAACCTTGGGCTACACCGATTGCGATATGCAATTGGGGAAGCAGACCTGAAAATATATATATTATGCTTGATAATCCTGGTGGGTCTGCCATTCTCGGAACGTTGAAACTTGGGCTTTGGGTCTTAGCAAAGTGCAATTGCAATTTGCGATTGGAGGCATGATTGCATCGCATTTATTCATGAGAAATAGGCCTTGCCCTTGATCAATGCGACTTGCGATATACAATAAAGGTATGCAACGAGGGTGTGTGGAGGTGTTAAGTCATGCATGCTTTGCAAAGCATTTCTATTATAAAAGAGTTATAATAGGAATAAAGATGTGATGGAAGGTCTTGAGGGGTAAAGAGTGGCGGTTGTTATATGTGTTGGCATAGGGCACCATGAAGGTTTATGAGGATTGAAAGAGTCCCGATGAAGGGTATGAATGAAGGGCTAGACTAGGTTATAAATGAATCATGCTGTAGATATTTATTCAAGGGGTGTCTTGACCATTAAGAATTGAAGATTTGACTCGACACAGAGTTAAAATCCCTGAGATAAAAATATATCATTTGGAGAAGTGAAAGATCAAACTTCTAGGGGACCCATTCAAATTTGCTACCAGAGCATGTTTTAATAGGGTGTTTGTTGTGGCCACAACAAATGGTGAACCACTAGGTGAACCAGTTATCTCTGTTCCCAAATAAACCTTGGATCAATAGAACATCAGGGTGTTAAGATAAACTTGAAATGCAAACTATATAGATGGACAAGCATGGGTTCCACTTCAACATTAATTGCTTCCGGAGGGATAGAGACAAATAGCTTCTACTTACTGATAGGGTTTTGACAGGCATTATCCAATGGTAGTATTATGGGATTTATGAACCATCCTTTAACTATTTTCTAATTTCAAAAATCCTTTAGGGTCCATCACTGGTCTATCAATACCTGTTTAGGTGTGTACCTCAACTCTTTATCGCTCATCAACCTTGATGTAGATATGTTTATCTGCACTTTATGTAAGAATTTCAGTGCCATATTTTCATATGATTGAATGGGGCGCAGTCATGGATCATGCCATATTTTTAAACTGCTTATGCAAGGTTCGGTTTTCTGTGTCAACTGGTACACTGAGCTCGGAAACAATCCCCACTCCAACCGGCTTCCCAAACAACCTATCCTTCCAGATTGGCACAAGGACTCGACATTTCATTTTCTTTTAAATAAGTCTTTCCAGTTTTAGGCATAAGGACTAGAGCACAATTGGATTTGCCATAGGGTATATGACAGTGAGCTTAGCCCATGAAAGGAGGTTTACTTGTAGATGACAGGTATGGAAAACTTAATGTGGTGGATGGGACCAATGGAGAATAATCGCAAACCTTATTGGAAATTATAGGCTAGGTCTGAGTGGGATTTTTAAAAATGCAGCGTTCTGCCATGCGAGTCCAGCTATGGTTACACATTTTTTCATTTTATAAAGATGCCCCTAAATGCTCCAGGTATCCATGTTATCAACAGATCCTACCTAGTTCCCAACAGATGCTAATGAGTGGCTTCGATTTGAATTCCACCGCTGATTTTCCAGTTCTCATAGACTCATTGAAAGTTTGTTTGATTTGTAAGGTAATGATGAATTTTGGATCGACAGACTCATCAGCAGGTTAATAAGGGAGGCAAAAGCCAAAGGTGGAGAATGAGGGAAATCTGAAGAGAGTTATAAAGGGTGAGAACGAGACTGAAGGACCGAAATCAGTTGGTTGAAAAGGACTGAAATTAAAAATAGAAGGAAAATAAAATTTTCGAAAACAACAAGAATGGAAGGGACGAAAATATGACTAAGCTAATAGTAAAATAAAATGAATTCTAACCTACTCAGGATGTAACCACCATGAGGTGGCTACTGGAAGTATCTCTTAAGATGTTGGCCATTAACGGGGAGTTTTTCAGTTTCTCCCTGTAAAGTTTTCAATTTGTAAGTTCCCTAACCAATTTTCTCCTCAACTTGGAATGGGCCCAGCCATAAGTGTTGGAATTTCGTGTGTTTACCTTTTGGCTCATTCAACTTGTCCCATTTTAGGACTAGCTCTCCTACTTGGTAATCTTTATCTCCTACCAGATGGCGATCAAACCATCTCTTCACAATCATTTGGTGATTTCTAAATTTATTTCTGGCTTTATCTCTCAATTCCTCCAACCTCACCAATTGGTTGATCCTTTCTTGAAGTAAGGTTGAAGGGGTCCCTCTTGAAGCTTGGGAGAGCTATAAAGAGGGAAGGGTAACATTGGGAGGCAGGATGGCTTCCTGTCCATAGACAAGGAAGTATGGGGAGTTTCCTAATGCTACTTTTGGGGTGACCCTATCGGCCCAAAGGGCGTTTGTTAGAGCGTTGTGCCAATTCCTCTGGTTGTCAGCGACAGATTTACGGATTATGCGGATGAGGTTTTTATTTGAGGAATCTGCAACTCCATTTCCCTGGGGGTAATAGTTTGATGCATACCTTATGTGAATTGATTTATCAATAGCAAATTCAATCAATTTCAGTGATGAAAAGTAAGAAGCATTATCAAATATGAGAGCATCAGGGATGCCAAACCTATTGATAATAAATTTCTCAATAAAAAATATTACCTCGTCTTCGTTTACCTTTTGAAGTGAGATGGCTTCAGTCCATCTAGTGAAGTAGTCGATTGCCATGAGCATATACTTATGCTACTATGAAGAGTTCGGAGTGATCTCGCCTATGACATCTAGGCCCCATTGCTAGAATGGGCGATAAATCATAATGGGCCTTAGGGGAATGGCTGGCTTTCTTTCTCGTCCTGCGCCAGTTTGACATACCTTGCATTTTTTAATGTAGGCGTGCCAGTCTCTGAACACTATGGGCCAATAATATCCAGCTCTTAACATTTTGTGAGCCGTGGTATCTCCACCATAGTTACCACCTACTGGGCCATCATGCATTTCTTTCAAGACATGATCGGCATCATCCTTTTCCAAACACCTCAGCTAGATTCCATCATAATTTTTTCTGTATAATGTGTCATTGGCCAAGTGATACTGATTAGATTTCAATCTGAGCACTCTCCTTCGTGATGCATCAATGTGTTCAGGACATGATCCCCCTGTTAGATAAAAGCGTATGTCATAATACCACGACTCAAGATCCAAAAGGGCTTCCAACATTTCTCGCTGACACATCAGCGTCTCATTAATCCATAGGAGCTCCTCCCTAAATTCTACTTGTGCATTTTGCATGCTCTATGCTTCTGGTTCTTTGGACACCCCTTCTTTATCCACCAAGTCTTTTGCTACTAGCCTACACAATCCTTGCCCTCAAACTATCTTTGTCACCTTAATCTCGAGGTCAAATTCTTGAAGTGCGGCTATCCAATTCCCTCTCCGTTCACGCATTTCTTTCTGCACGAAGAGGGCTCTTACAGCAGGATGGGGAACAATTACTTTAGTCCTGGTCTTTAATAAATAAGGGCGGAATTTTTTTACGGCTTTAAAAACCTCAAAGCCTTGTTTCTCCATGTCTAGGTAGTTCAGTTTTGCTCCCTGAAGATTAGAGCTCATATAAGAAATAGGGACTTCATTGCCATCATCATTTTTTTGAGTGAGGATTGCAGCATATGAAACATCAGAAGAAAAAGTGTACAAGAAGAATTCCTTGTCGAAATTGGGGCTGACCAATGCAAGGGCTTCTGGATGACCTCTTTAATTCATTGAAATGATTTCTTAGCTTCATCGCTCCACTTATACATAACATCTTTCTTCATCATTAGCTGCATGGGATGCACTATTTCTGCGAAACCTGAGACAAATTTCCTAATGAAATTAATCTTCCTGAAAAAGGATTGCATTGTCCTTTTATTTGTAAGGGGTTGTATTCTCATGACGGTCTCTATTCTTTCAGGATCAATACCAATCCCTTCTTTAGAGAGGATATGACCCAGTAGTTTCCCTTCTGTAACTGCGAAAATGCTATTCTTGGGATTCAACAATATTCCATACCTTCGGCATCTTTCGAAAATCTGTTTCACGTGATATATATGATCCTTTTGTGATACGAATACATAGTAATGTCATCCATGTACACTACTACTGATCTGTTAATCAATCCTCAGAAATTTATGTCCATAGCTCTCTGGAATGTGGCGCCCACATTAATAAGTCCAAAAGGCATTTTACGATATGCGTAAGTGCCCCATTTAGTGTTGAAGGTTGTCTTAAGCTGATCCCCATTAGATACCAACACTTGATTATATCCTGAAAACCCATCTAATAGGGACAACATTTCAGACCTAGAAACGCACTGAAGAATGTGTTCCATAGAAGGGACATGATAGTTATCTTTCTGCGATGCTTTGTTCAGGTTTCTAAAATCAATACATAGCCTGATGTCTCCATTTTTCTTTCTTACTAGCACAAGATTGGCTACCCAGCAGGTGTGTCTAATTGGAAAAATGATTTTAGCATCCAGCATTTTGTTTAATTCTTTCTTCACCAACGGTTCTAGGCTCGGATGCATATTACGAAGCTTTTGTTGGTAGGGATTAGCCTCCTTTTCCAAAGGCATTACATGCTGCATATAACACTAGTATCAAAGGTTTTTAAGTCGCCATATGTCCATGCAAAGACATCCTTGTACTCTTTAAATAGCTTAACAAATGCAGCCTTTTCTTGTGGACAGCACCCCAAGCCCAAATTAACAGTTTTTGGGTCTTCTTTCATTCCAAGGTTGACCAACTCATACTTCATGGATTAGCTATACATTTTGCAGTTATTCGGCTTCTTAAATTTATCATGCAGGTCATACAAGTGCTCCATCTTGACAACTGAGTTGGGAATTATATTGGGCTGCTCCTTTTCCTCATTTTCACTCTCGTTCATAAGCTTGTCATGCTCCTTTTCATCAATGAGTTCATTTTTGAATGTCTTTTCGCAATGCAAGAACTCAAGGATTTGCTCATAACTTTTGAACACCTACCAATTCGAGATGTTATCAAGCATGGATGGTCTAAAAATCAATTCAACATAATATTTTTTCTTGTTTAATCTAAGATCAGGCATAAGTTTCACAGCCATACCAACCATCAGATCGGCATCTCGGTTTTGCCCTCGAGGTATGTATGTGATATTGAAAGAATCAAAATTTTCAATTAAGCTCCATACCTCATGTTGGTACCTTACCAGGTGTGGCAAATTGCAGTGTATCCTTTTCCTTACCTGGTCCACAATTATCTGTGAGTCACCAAAAACTTTAAGATTTTTTACCTTCATATCAATGGCTTTTTTCAGGCCCTACAGCAAGCCTTCGTATTCTGCCGTGTTGTTGGTGCACGTGAACTCCAACTAGCTAGCCATTAGATGTTGGTTCCCTTGCGGGTCAATGAGAATGCTCCCAGCACCTGCACCTTCAAATCAATTAGAGCCATCAAAGTATAGTGTCCAAAATATAGAATCTAATGTTACATCAATTGAACTACTTTCTACAAAATTAGTCCTATCATCTACTATAATACAAGATAATTCATCAGTTGGATTACGGGGGAGAGCTTCCAACTATGTATTTGTCACAGTTTCTTCAACTGTCTCTGCATGGAATTCTCCAAAACAGGTTTCGATGGCACAAACGTCAAAACTATAATTCCCAAGGATAGAGTTGGTAAACATTATAGGTTCATTAGGGCCATTTAGTTTTGTCACTACATACTTCATGTATCTTTCTCGATCAACTCTCAGCCTATCACCTTTTCCCTTCTGAGGAAGCAAGAGATGGGACCAATCAGTTGAGAAATATCCATTCAGTTTTGCTTACTAGTCCCTACTAAGCAGCATTCCATAAGCCTCGGGTATGTCGACTACAACTATGTCAATGACTTGTGTGTATTGTTGTTTAGTAGTCATCTGAATCAACACATATTTCAATTCCCCAATTACTTTCACATTTGTCCTGTCCAATTGTGTACGTTCAGGTTGAATATTGCAAATGTGATAAGGAAAGGTGGAGTCATGGATTTTGATTTTCTTCCTATCATGGCCGCACTGACATCTTGGGAGGTTCGATTCATTTTTGACAGAGTGGCTTCTGTAGTTGATTGTGTTTGGGCTGTACTGGGGGTATTAATAGGTATGGACACCAAATTCTTGGTTTGGATGCTCGGGATGGTGGGAGTTTTTCAATTCCACTCATTCATAGCTTTCAAGAGCAAATCTCTTTGCTGCGTTAATTTTAGCAAATCGAAGTATGTGATATTAGCCCTAGATTTCTTAAGATCATCCAAAATGTTGTAATCAATGTTATAAATAGGGTAGGGCAGAGTAAACATACTAGTTTTTCATTCTTAGGTGGGGGTTTACCATTTGGAGTCACCTTCATTGTAGTCGGAGATGTATTATCTTTCTTTGGATAGTTTGCAACTAGAGTACTCTTGGAATCACCACTAAGTCTACCCTTCTCGAGAGGAACTTTGAGAGCGAATGCCTTCAAAGGGCAGACATCTTTCTTTGTCTGGTCTACAAGCTTCATCACGCCCGCAAGTGGCCCTTTACTTCATGTGTGGATTTCATTAGTGTGGATTTCTACCATACTATCTCCTTCGTCATCATCGTCCTCATTTGTATAGAAATCCCACAATACATTGATTTGAGATTCCTCGTCCAAAGGCTCTTCTACTTGGTACTCTTCTTCATTTTCTTTTTTTGGCTCCAGCTCCACTATAGGTTCCTCTTTGGTAAGGAACGATCCGATAAGAGCTAGCTCTTCCGTATTTAAACTCCCTTCATTAAGTGGAGTAGGCAATGCAAGTTGACCATGACCGCCTTTTTTCTTCTTACGATAGAAAGGTTTGAAGGATTTTCTGTTGTTATACTCTCCTCCATTTCCATTTATACTCTCTCCAAAACTCCTTTTCATATCGATAACTGTGTTTGTCAATTACTTAATGATCCAATGCAAACCTTCCACATATGTGGTGTCCTTTTCTTTGATCTCAATCACTTTGTTATCACTCCCATTATTCTTCTTGGATGACTGAGATGCTTTCTTTCCTTCGGTCGTATGATGACATGTTGTGAGGCTAATCATTTCATTCTCGACTTTTACTGCTTCCTCGATAGCACCTTGCAAGGTTCGGTCGTTACTCTTCTTGATCCACATCGTTGTAGGGACAGGGAGGGCAGTGATGTAGAATTCCATGAGCACCTCATCAATAGGTCTAGCGTTAGCCGGGATTCTATTGAAAAAAGTGTTGAACTGGATGTTAAAATCCTTAACCTTCTCTTTCATGTCCATTTTCAAATTGGATAGTTCTAAAACTAAGGCTGCAGGTGTTTTGTCATCACCAAACTTGTCTAAAAAGGCCTATTGAATGGCACCCCATGAGGTGATCGATCCTATTCTCAAGCTAAAGTACCATGTGGAGGCCACACCAATCAGAGTAAAATGGAATAAGTAACATGCTACATCTTCATCGGTTAATCGCCAAAATGCGCACAGCTAGAAAGAAAGAGTGCATATGGTTATCAGCAGTGTCTCCTCGCTCAGGGTCGAATTTAGGCCATACTCTTTCTGCGTTCTTGGGTAAGGAATGTTGCTTCCTAGGTACCCACTATGACATCCTGAACGAGCCAGGGAGGGAGTGTTCTCAGAGGAGGTGGAGGTTGATTTCCACTTGGAGGAGGTGGCGGAGGCTGATTCCCACCTAGAGGGGGTGGTAGAGGCAGATTCCCACCTAGAGGGGGAACGTTAGCCATATTATGGATGGGGAGGTTCCAGTTGAAGGTTTTTTTGAGGCGTTATTTGTTAGGATTTTCCAAATCAAGCCAAGGATTATCTTTAGAGGGGGAATCCTCAAGAATTTCTTCCCAAGGAGTGTCGATACTTTGCAAAGAATCTAGCACAATATCTTCAAGAGAAGGGGCTGCAAATGTATCTTCTCTTATGGGAAGGATCCTTGGCTTTCTTTTAGCTATCAGAGGTAAATAATGAAATATGGGGAGCTAAGATAGGGAGCGGGCATAGGAAAGAGTAAGCACTCTGACTGGTTGTTCCTAAGTGATAGGATACTCCCACAGTCACTCTTCTTTGAGTGACCCAAACACAGGACTTATAGGGATATATGTTTCTTCGAAATGAGGCTTTTCCAAATGGGTGGAATGATCTTTTCGAGCTTTATTATCCATACATTAATCTTTTCGAATCCATGCATGGCATTTATAGATGAAATCCTTAAAAGTTGTGGATAGCGGTTCAAGCCCTCCTTCTAGCGCCAATTTGTTGATGCGGTGAATTTTTGCTACAAACAAGGGGAACTAACCTGATCGCAAGCCCTAATTAGATCTAATTTCATTTGGGATGGATATTTCCAACGGGTTTTAAAAGATCATGTAAACTATTACAGGTGCTGAAAGATTTCTTCTTGGAGGAAGACTTCAATTAAATCAACAAAAGAAACAACTAACCTATAAGTATGAAATCCTATCTACACTAATTTGAACTACTTATGCTAATCCTAACTATTCTAATCTATCCTGTAAAAGCATAAAAAAAGAGATTAAACATCATGCATAGATTCCAAGTCCAAATGAATCAATTACTGAGTTCACAGATGAACAAGGTTGTATTAAAGCTTAATTGCAATCTAATTACTCACACAGGAATGCACATTCCTGTTCCTACAAATAAACTTGCAACTGATGTTTAACATAGTTTCAAATCAGGGACTGCTCATGAGTTAACTATGATAAAGAATTACATTCAAATAACCAAGGCTAGTCATAAGTTGTATCATTATCCATATGCACAAAACAAAACACATTTATATTTATGCTAGAAACAACACCTTGATTCCAAACACATGAAAGAAGAGGAAAATGAATCTGAAACAAGCTCTTTCTTGACCGAAACAGTCTTATTTATTAGCACAATAAATCAAAAGTTGTTCTACCCAAAAAAAAAGTCCTCCCCTCATCTTCGGAGGTAATAATTACGCCGAAGGAACTGACCCTCGGTCTGCCCTTAACATTTCACCTCCCTTCTTTTCAATATACAAATCAGAATACACAAACGTAGAACAGTTGGTGTAACCGCTAACACGTAGAGGGAATATCTGTTGGAGTGCTTCATTTCCTAGGGAAATGAATAGATGTTGATTAAAAGAGAATGATTGTGTGTCATCCCTTTGCCCCTGTATTGAGCGGACGTTATTCCCTATCATTTCCTGAAGGAAACAGTAGACACTACGCTCATCATCCCACATCTAGCATGATTGAAGGTGTGTGTGGAGGTAATAACATCTTTATGTATCAGCGCGGTGATTCCTCTTGACATGGTGCGTGCCAACATTATGCACTATGGCGGTTCATATCCCTTTCTGTCAGAATATGTCTTTGCAATATCGACACCGGTGGTGCAGAGGTGTCATCTTGATATAAATCACATTTATCCACTACAGAGTCCACTCGAACTCGCCTACAAAAATAATTCATATTAGCTATGATAATGAGAAATATGACAAACATGCTCACAAACAAACCTTGAATTCAGCCACAGTTTCTATTTAATCTTGCAACGCATAGAAACTATAATTATCAAACCACTGAACCTGTTGTGACATGTATTCTCATTTCCTATAACATTCATTTTTATTCAAGGATTGCTTTGAAAATGCTTCAAAAGCAGGCCATTCGCTCTATGGGATTTTCCTTTGAAAACCCGGACCACAACATTTTATCAAAATACATGGGAATACATGGGAAAACCCATAGCCGAACCATAAGGCCAGACTTCAAATAATATACCCTCGGATCTATAATCATCATCGAGTCCGCTAATCGCATCATGCCTTATGTTTAAGCCTTGGGCTCTGCCGATTGCGCTTTGCGATAGGTTGGACCCGAAATATATATGTGTCGCGGTTAATAATCCCATTAGGTCCGCTCATCGCATCGCACCTTATGTTTAAGCCTTGGGCTCCGCCGATTGCGATTTGTGATAGGCCGAACCCGAAATATATATGTGTTGCGGTTAATAATGTTGGTAAGTCCACCATATCGCATCGCACTTTATATCTAAATGCTGAACTATGCAGATTGCTATTCACGATGGGGGGGTCAGACCCGAAATATATATGTGCTATGATTAATAGTTTTGATGGGTCCACAATATGGGATTTTCCTTTGAAAAACCGGACCACAACATTTTATCAAAATACATGGGAATACACGAGAAAATCCGCTACCGACCATAAATCTGGACTTCAAACATTATGCACTCGGGTCTATAGTTATCATCGGGTCCGCTAATCATGTTGTGCCTTATGTATAAGCCGCGTGCTCTGCCAATTACGATATGCGATATGTCGGACCCAAAAATATATGCATTGCATTTAAGAGTTCCGGCGGGTCCGATATATCGCGTTGCGCATTATATGTAAACCTTGGGCTTCGTCTATTGCAATATGTGATTGGGGAACCAGACCCGAAAATATATGTATTATGCTTGATAATCCTTACGGATCCACCATTCACGGAACATTGAAGCTTGGGCTTTGGTTCTTAGCAAAGTGCAATTGTGATTTGCAATTGGAGGCCTGATCGCATCGCATTTATTCATGAGAGATAGGCCTTGCCCTTGATCAATGTGACCTGTGATATAAAATAAAGGTATGCAATGAGGGTGTTTGGAGGTGTTAAGTCATGCGTGCTTTGCAAAGCATTTCTATTATAAAAGAGTTATAATAGGAATAAAGATGCGATGGAAGGTTTTGAGGGGTAAAGAGTGGGGGTGGTTATATGTGTGGGCATAGGGCACCATGAAGGTTTATGAGGATTGAAAGAGTCCCGATGAAGGATATGAATGAAGGGCTAGACTGGGTTATAAATGAATCATGCTGCAAAGATTTATTCAAGGGGGGTCTTGACCATTAAGAATTGAAGATTTGACTCGGCATAGAGTTAAAATCCCTGAGATAAAAACAGATCATTCGGAGAAGTGAAAGATCAAACTTCTAGGGGACCCATTCAAATTTGCTACCAAAACATGTTTTAATAGGGTTTTTTTTTTGGCCACAATAGACTGCAATGATCTGTTGATCCCACCGAGAGAAAAAATCATCATCGAAAGTCATCCTAGGCACATCTCCACCTCCAAGGCTTTTCATCAAGTTCGCCCATCTACCCATTCGTGGATCTTTTAGGTTGCTGATGGAAACTGATACTTTGATATGTAGCCCAGGTACCTTCTCGAAGAAGAATGAGCATAAGATAGTCCCATATCTGAAATTCTTCATTTGACCCTTCTGAATAGACGCCAATTGGCTCTTTATGTTGGTCAGAAGAGGCGTGAACCAGTCGCATATCATGGTAATGCATTCCACTGCCAGGCTCATGGACACTCGTGATGCCTCATGCAGTGACATCGATCCATTTACCCATGCAATAGTAAATAGCAGAATCCTCAAAGATAAACTTTCCATGTGTTTGATTGGAATTTGACTTCCAATCTTCTCTAGGTGTCCAGGATAGTATATATGCACATAGTCTTCTACTAAAAGACTGCTTCCTGTCCTACCAGTTGAATGCATGACCTCCCCTCTTCAAGAGAGACCTGTAATAAATTAGATGTCTTCAACCTCAATCCATAGAGGCATCTGGTCTATCATGAAGGCATCATCCTCTACACTCCAGTAGTGGATCAATAGTTCGAACAAGTGCGTGTTGACTTTCATGTTTGGCATTTTGAATAATTTCAATAAGCCACAGCCTCTCAGAGCGTTTAGTGCATTTTGGTCATTCATTACCTCATTATCAATTGTCGTATGATCTCTTTCTCTCCATGTGATGGTCATCCTGCAAAAAAGTTTAGTTTCAACCGTTAGTTTTTATGTTTAAACTTTAACTTGTGTACATGTGGGTTCCCTTTACACACAGTCGCATGTAGGGCCGTCGTATACGCAGGTTGATCACATCCAACTCACGTGTACGCAGAGTTGGATTTTTGGGCATAAATTCCCACGGTCAAAACTTTAAGAAAACTTCTAAAAACTATCATAAAACATTACAAGCTTTATTTGAGGGTTACCTAATAACTTTGAGGCGATTTGAACGGTCCAATTGTTCAGAGGAAAGATTGCTCCTTTTTGCTCCATAGCTCTTTGCTCCAAACAGAAATGAAAAAATTGTGAGTCCAATGGTCATTATATAACTTTGAAATTGCAAAATATTTTTTCAAAAATTGATTTTTGTCTCATGGATTTTTTGACCTGTGGGCTTGGATTGTCGAGATTGGGTTGTTTTTTCACGATATTTTGGAGACCTTCTTCGAGATGTTATTTTGAGCCTATGACTACTGACCTTTCATGGCAGGTATCATCCACTCACTGGCATATTGGTTAGGGAAAACCATTTTTTCGCTGCATCTTGCATACTAGCCTCCATTTCATGATACATTAGCCATAGGGTCGAACCCATCGTATCTTGGTTAGCAAACCATTTTCACTCGCTGATTTTTTAAAATCATGATGCGATGGTAGAGCCATCCTTTACATGGGAATCTTAGTTAGAACCTCACTGACATTGATTGCCCATCCTGCTATACCGAGTAGGCTCGGGAGTCGTCTTTAGTCCTACCATGACTGATGCGTTGAAGACACATTCTCGTCTCTTCTGTGCTAATTTCTAGCCTTATACCATAGAGGCTCCTTTTTTTTGAGTTGTACTGTTGCATTGCATTTTGGCTATTTGCATCTTTTGGCCTTAAGCCTACTTCACTTGGACTCGTGTTTAAGCCACTTATCTGACCATGTATTTTGCAAAATCAACCATGTAATCACTTAGCTTCTGCAACTTGACACATTCTTTTACCCATGGAAAGAACATCCCTTTGAGTGTCCTTGACCAGTTTCGCCTCCCTGCATTGAGCATAGGAATGTTCCCCTCCCAGGAACTAGATCATCTATTTCTCTAACACTCATTCTTTCCACTATACGATAGCATTCTTTTATTCTTTTTCCAGCTTAAAGAAAAAGAAAAAATATATATATATTCCAAAAAGAGTGGGAACGGGACAACATTTCCATATTTTTTTGGCAGTTAGAGTCAGTCGCGTCGCCCTTGAACAAAGCACTTAAAGGTAAGTCTCTCCTCCATTTGGGCAGGATTTAGTTTGACATAGGTACGCCTTAACCTTATTATTGGGTCAATACTCCTCCAATTGGTTACCTCTTCCAATCATATGGAGATTTTGTTCATGCCTCATGCATGAAAAAGTAATACAGAGCTATCATATGCTGCCATATAGTCATCATTGAGTCATTCTTTTCTTCAAGGGAAGTAAGCCTGAGTTGGCATCTCTGTAGTGTCTATTGACCTATTTTTCAGTCGGCCATCCCTGGTTGTCAATGTCATGTTTGTCATCACATCAGTTATATTCGTCCTTTGCTCGTGTCGGTTTGAGAAGGTCTCCATTGACGTCTTGGTGCCGGGTCTTGTCCTAATCGACTACGACATATTACTCTGAGGGCAAACCTAGAGCCGCACCCTAGCCCTATTTTCATATTGATAGGTCACCTTGTGCTCGACATCAATCAGTATCATGGGTCTTTGACTGAGTGGTGTCCCTTGTGTTCGATATCAGCTTTCATTATCACACATTGGGATTCGCGCAGTGCCTTGGTTTCCATTTGACCCTATTGGTGGATTCCTCACCTCTGTGTCATCTTTCATTATTGGTTGGTTTAGAGGGTTTCTATCGTGTGCTAGCTACATCTTTTGTATGCTAGAAATGTGCTTCGGTTGGGTCACTACATCTTTTTCGTCCAATTCCTTCCACATTATTGGCCTACAGGTTACACTCATGTTAGATTGATAAAGGATGCCTTAGTGCCTTCCTTCTAGTGGATCTTTTCCTATCGACTACAGCTAATTTGCTCTGGGACAAAGATCTAGAGTCCATTTGGCAGTACCTTGGGATTTGCAGTCATCAGTGACAGATTCCTTCACTATCGACAGTGGGAAACCATCATTTTCCCCTAATTGATAGATTCTTCCAGGTGTTCGACTTCAGCTCATTTATTTGCACTTGTTAGATTGTACTAGATACCTTGACTCTCATTATCCTTATCGGTGAGTAGTCTCACGTTTGTTAACGGTATACATCAATGATCGGTAATCAAATGATTTCTCACATGGTCGAACTTAGATCATTTATTCCCATTGTTTAGAAATGTACCATGGTGATCGCTGAAGACCTCGGGTTGCATCAGCATGTTTTGGTTCACTTGTCAGTTGCTCCTGTTGCTGCTAGTTGACACCATCCACCTTATATGTTGCAGTTCTTCACAGTGACATCTTATATGCTGGCATCCGAGTTGTGATGTAGTATCATTTTATTCCATCATGTTCATTTGGTACTATTAGGATCATTTTTTGACATCAGTGATCAGCTTCATCCTTCAGCATCATTGATCGTCTTCTTATATGTGATATTCAAACATGTACTTTTTTCGATCATGATCAGATGATCCATCATGTACTTTCAGTTCTTTATACTTGTATACATATTGGATCCACTTGTACTTGATATGCAGACATGCTTTACTTTTTCTGAGCATGGGTATGCCTGCCTCAGATAGCATTTTCTTTCTGATCTCTTTTGATGGCTTGGTAGGCTGAATTCTGGTGAAGTCCTTCTCAGTATCAACAAGATTCTTTCCATACACTTAATACATTTCAGCCATCATGTACCCCTTCTAACCTCATATATTATGGGGCATCTGTTATAGCACCATTTACCACCCTTGGTATTTGTGATGCTTGGTTTATGGCCTAGGGAAACCCCTCCTTCCAGACTTGGTCCAAATATATTAAAAATAGTGTTTTATTCCCTGTACACTACTTTTCCCTGAGATAAAAGCATGTACACACGGGTCAGTCAATACCCAACCCGCGTATATGTGTTAAAACACTTAAAAAAATTAAATTTCCTTAATTATGGGCAGAGTTCACAGGTTTTACCTATTGATTACCTCCTATTGCCCGTGGCCCAACTATTTCCCAAATGTTTCCCAGCTAAAAAACTAATTGGGAGAAGTATAAATAGACTTTTATTGGAAGGCCTTAAGGAGGAGAAGAGATAGAGTTAGTATACCGAGATTATCCCTGACTGAGTCTGATGAATCCCTATGCCTCATGCACTTCCCCAAGCTTCAGGAAACCCTTATTTCCTTGATTATAGATATTCTCCCTCTTGCTTGAGATATCATGGTGTTGGTTATGGAAGAATATTTTTGAAGGCTGGGATGGGATGAATCTGGAGGACGGTTTCACTTAGAGCAGGAAGAAGAAGACTTAGGTGAATTCTCTCCACGTTATTTATAGCTTACTGCAATAAAAGAAATTTTGTCTTGTTTCCAAAATTGACTTTGTTTATGCATCAAATTGTGTTGTAATTCATGTATGAATGTTGTTTTGAGTATGATCAGTCATTTGCTTATATGATATAAAGTCAATTTCGTGAATATACTTTACCTCTATACTGTTATGTATGTTTGAATTGAATGATTTTCAGGCTTGAAGAACATCGGGAGTTGCAAAGGGTCTGAACCGTGTGGGAACTACTCAAACAAAGGAAAACTGGGTATGTTCACTCTTATTTAGTTTGATTATATAAGCATTTTTCCTGAGCTATATGAGTGTTTCTTGTTGTAGTTTGCTTCAGCTCTTTTGGGGTTCTAACCCAAAGCCCTAGGGTACTTATTCCCGTAAAATGGAGAGCCAATAGTTGAACTATGGTAAATCAATAAGCCATTGGTCACAACACCTAATCGTAAGGAGCCTGGTAGAAAATGTTTAGGTGTCTATTGTACTACCTAACATTTTGTGCAATCAACAATGAAAATAATGTTGATATTGATTTATAGGTGGTGGGCTAGCATAGGTGGACCCAAGGGTGACGTGGAGTACACTAGAAAATTTGATGACATAGTGGATTGTAAGAGCTGACACATGGTAGCCTATTTTGGAACTTTTGGCCTTCTGATTTTAGAACAATTTCATAGTTTTCTTCAATAGCAACCTTTTGCAATCATAAAATATATATGCCAATAACATGGTTCAAATGTCGATCTCATGATGCTTCATGATGAAGGATTTTAGAAACCAGACATAAATATGTATAAGATCTACTCCTCTAGGCTTGATAATATACTTCTTTTATATAATTTCAAATATCTCATGATTTTTCTTTCTTCATGGATCAAATGTCAGTTAAATACATGATTTATCATAATATACCTTGATGAATACCACATATATATTTAAATTCATCAAATGCTGAAGAATTTTGAGATAATTCTAATTATGAAAATATACATTGAACTAGACTCATCTTCAACATGTTTTGACTAAATATGAAAATGTTTATCCGTACTATATACAATTGAGAATGGTTATTTACATGTTTATAGACATATGTACATTTTTTCATAATATTTTGTAGTATATAATGAACCTTTGAATGATGAACTTGATTTATGTTTCCTAGTCATGAAGAGGATGACTTTATATTGTAAATTGAGGATGGTCCTTTGTTCTTGTTGCTTATTGATTGTTTCAAAACCTTGACATAATCACATATGCTTCTTGCTCCTCTTCTTTACTCTTTCTTGCTCCTGTAGTCTCCCCCTTAGATAGTGCACTCAATTTCATGTTCTCTATAATGTTTTAGGCTCTTCTTTTGAAGTCAAATTAGTGAGAAGAGTTTGCAGGAACTATTAGGGTCCTATATTAATAGGATTCATAATTTTGAATTGGCTGTGGTTGATCTTGTAATATTGTACATACTTTTGTTTTCTGCAAAATGTTTTCCATATTAAAAATTAAAATGTAAAGAGGGTATGTCCTAAAAGAAATGTCAAAGGATAAAAATATTAAGAAAAGATAAAGAAAAAAAATGAAAATATATGACCCCCCAAAAAAACACATCATGAAAGTGTGCAAGTCCAAGTGCCACTAATTTTTACTTTACTGTGCAAAATAACGGTTGTGTGCAACTTGTCATAAATGCCACAACCCATGATAGTCAAACTATTTAATCTTGACTAGTTCATGCTTTAAATTTCATGTTTATAGTTAGAGAATAAAGATCTAGCAAAACTATTTAATCTTGGCAGATCAGTAGTTAGGTAGAGAAATAAAATGTGCTCATAAGCTTAATCTGAGCCATTAGAAGATATAATGTTAGAATTAGATAGTTTATTTTTCAAAAGAAAAAGGAAAGAAAGGGTTTGCTAGTTTAAATGCACCCAATAAAGTGAAGAAAAAATGTTACGGTAAGTAAAGAGTAAGTAGAAGAAAGGTTGCAGAAGTACAAAATTGATTGAAGCATAAGCACATTTATCATGCTTAATCTAATGTTTCAATGTGCAGGAGCAGTTATGAAAGTGAAAGGATATTCACAAGCTGATTTAATTAACTTCCACTCATTTCATTTCATCCCCCACTACATACTTACTAATTACCCCATTATCCCATCATTTCTTGTTAAAATACCCTTTTCCCTTCATTTTCACCCTTGCCCCTTGGTTTCACATATTTCCCTAGCAAATTACCTTCCAAAAGTCATTTTCCAACCCAAAACCCCTTTTCCCTAGTGTGAAACCCATTCCCCTTTGAAAAAATCATTTTCCCCTTATTAATTTCCCTATTTTTTTCTAAAAAACCCATAATACCCCCCTTGTCTTAAGTTTTATTCCCCCCTCCGCGTTATTTAATTAACTCTCCGCAATTCACATTACCCCGACATAAACCCGTTTAACCCACCACCCTGTTGTGGTTAACAAACCTCGCCGCATTTAACCATGGTCCCACTCCATAAACCCATTTATTATATTTAATCCCCACTTTATTCATTAATTAATTACAAATCAATTGCAATTAATCCCCTGGGCCCCACAAATCTCTGCCCCTATTGCCTCCGTGCAGGTCCACCGCATGACAGCCGTCCAATCTTCCACCCCAATATCTAAAGGAGTGCATCCATATCGCGTTGATTCCCTTGCCTAAATTTACTCGCCCAAGAGCACACAAGATTCGTGGTTTTGCTCGGGCCCTCTTCGCTTACGTGGCAAATGTTGTTGTCTAGAGGTCAGCGTAACTACCTCTGATACCTTCACTAGTAGGCTTAGGGCGTAATTACCCTAGCCTATTTTCGGAAGGCCATTATTATTAACTTTCTCATATTTTGGTGTCTGGTCCTAATCACCCAGAGCAGAAATACTTGAGATTTGTTTGATTGCTGATATCTTTAGGGACATTTTAGTGAGTGTTCTTTGCTCCTAGTCAGCCTAGCTTTATAATTTCTTGAATTTTTAAGTGGATCTTTTAAATAATTCAAACTGGTTGACCAACCATCTCGATGGTCTAGGAGACTTTGTGGGCTATCACCTATGAGTCCTGAGCCTTCTCTTAGAAGGCGTAGGAGCAATTCTACCAATGGTCTTCAACCAGTGCCAGCTGACGCATCGGAGATTGATCCTCCGCTTGGGGGCATTAGTTTACAAGATAGACCTGGCACCAGTACAGAGTTAGAGAGGAACACAACAGTTCTTTCTCGAGTACTCTTCTAGTCAGAAGATCGAAGTTGAAGAGATTTCAAAGTTGATTGTGGCTCCAAATTCTCCTCTTCCTCCTGATCATCTGGACGTTTTATTATACGTTGGAACTCAGACTCATAGGCCTTCGAGGCCATGTTTATGTACATCTATTCCTTCGATGACCACTGCTAGAAGCATGGCATCTACGACGAGTGTTGCGAGCATGCATACTCCCATATATGTACAAGGAGGAGGAACTATTTCCATCCCTTCTATTACTCCTAGCACAACTATGTTTGGGTCTACTTCCATTCCATCAACAAGTGGAAGTTCTGAAGCTATTGCATCCAGTTTTCGATTTTTCCCTTTTGGAATGTCGTCTCAAGGGATTCCTTCAGTTCTGTTGAGCATACCATTGACCGCCTCTACATCCATGATGAGTGGATCAGCTTCTTTTCAGGGTTTCCCATTTGGAAGTGGTCATATACCACATTCCAATCCGACAGTGGGGTCAATGTATTTTTCTTTTACAAGTCAAGGTGGTAACCCCTTCGAGAGTTGGACAAACCCTATGATTAGTGGGATAGGAGCTGGGAATCAATTTTTTGGCCAATAAGGGAATGTGTTATATTCTTCAGTTATTTGTTTTATAATTTTCCACCCTTTGCTAATGCATGGAATCCTCATCAGGGGCTATCAGCTCCTTTCAATACTTCATTAGCGGGTAACTTCACCGGTTACGGAGGATTTGCCATAGGAGTTGGTCAAACTCCAAATTTTACTAGAACACAAGAACCACCTTTTGGTTAAGTAGGCTCTACGAGTTACTTCGAGCAACCTGGTGCCTTCCAAAATCTAGGTCATTCTTTTCAGACCTTTGGGAACCCCGCCCGCTCTGGATGGAATTCCCAAGGTCCCCCACGACTTCCTTTTCTAGCCATGCTTAATTTGCTAGACTTAACTAAATTGACAAATGCTCCAATTAGGTACAATCCGACTTGACCTTTGGTCCCAACCAAACTTCCCTTGCATATTCCAAAGTTCGAAGGGAAGAGTGGTGAAGACCCGGGAGACCATGTGACCACATTTCACTTATGGTGCTCATCCAACTCCCTGATAGATGATTCAATTAGGTTGAGGTTATTTCAGCGCACCCTAACCGGAAATGTGGCCAAATGGTATATAGAGTTTCCAGGGGGCACCTATACTTCTTTCTGTGATTTGGCTAATATCTTCTTGAACCATTTTCAGTTGCCTATCCACTATGAAGCCGGAACTAAACTTCTAGCTAACTTTCAGCAAGACACCGCAACTCACATTTCAGATCATATCCAGGAATGGAGAAGGATAAAAAGGCTTATCAAAGCCGAAATTCCACCAGAGTTCCTTCTCGAATGGTTTCTCAAATCTTTACAACCTGAGATCTCAAAGGACGTGTCTCTTTCTAATGTTTATTCGGAAGAGTAGGCTATTTTTTGAGCCCAACAATTAGAACTAATATATTCTCAGTCTCGGACTCTTCAAAAAATTCTACCTAATTTTCCTAGATCTAAGGTCGATTTATCTAAACCAAAGCTAGGCTCCCACGCCGATGGTATAGTTGGATCAATTGACGTTAATATAGTGAACCTTTTGAATCAATTGCAGCAGTTGTCTTTACAAACTGCTTCTTCTAACCAGGTTGCACCATCTACACCTACACCTTTCCAACCTACCTCTATAAATGTCGTCCAGGCCTCTAACCCCAAAGGAAATAAAAAATATGATGGGAAGAGGAAGGCATGAGGTAAGAAGAAGAACTAGGAAGGGAAATTCAATGTAAAAAAGCCCAGCAATGGTGCTGGTGAGGGTAGAAAGGAGTCTAAGAAAAGGTAAAGTTTCCATGCAAGTTATGTAATGGAGATCATCTGACTCACGTCTACCCTAAGATAGAAGATGCTCAACGCTTATTAGTGCAGCAATGGTCCTCTAGCTCCCAAGCTGTTTTGACTAACCCTTTTCCCCAAGGGCAGCAATTACTTGCTAGCGCAAATTCAAATGCTGGTACCTCTGCAGGGGGCAACCAAGAAGCGGAAAATTCCTCAAAATGTTTATATGATGAACTCTCATGTTGACATTGTGATGGGCCTCATAAATGGGTAATTATATGGGCTCATTTTACCTCCTAACCTAGTCAAATCAACCATTCTCTTAGCTTATTGTATGATTTTCTAATTATATTTATGCTTATAGAGTGAGTTGAGCTAGTTATGATGCCATGTGGTCTAATATGTGTTTAATGCAGATTATTGATGAATTTTGTGGTCAAAGTCAAGGATCCAGTGGAAAAATGGCAGCAATAACTCAAAGTGGAAAAAGGAGAGGACTTATAGGAGGTAGTCCCCCTCATTTATTACTCCTCACTTCGAATTCCCCTTCATTCAGCTTGGATTACAAGTAGCCAAGTCATGCATTAGCAGGCAACTGAGCAAGTGGAGGATGACTGATGACTATCTCGCGTTTTGGGAACCAAGCGTCCCTAATTTTAAGGAAGCTATTGGTAGCTTCATTTTTATAAGTAGAGAAGCCTAGGGCCTCACTAGGGTCTGATTTTTATCGAATTTTTTTTGGATTCTTGTTGTACTTTTACTTATGTAAACTCTACTAAACTTCGAGCTTATTATTTTGACAGTTCCATGTAATCTTGTTATTGTTTGGAAATAAAGATGGAATCATTTTTGAGTTAGCACTGAGTTACCTCAGAGGGTTGAATCTCTTGGGTTACGGCCCAATCCAAGCAAACAAGCTCCTCTTTACTTGTATTTGTATGTTTTATTTCATTTTGTAGATTAGGTTGTTGTTAGATGAATTTCTTTTATGGTTAAGAATAGGGTGCTTTTGATGATTCAATAGTTTGCTTCCATTTGTGCTTTCTATAGCAAGTTAAGCAGTGATAAAGAAAATATCCAAAAATTCTAGCAATAGTGCCTTGGCCTCTCTTCCTCCCTCTGGGACCATGATTTGAGGCAAAGACCCTCTCGCTGACCCAAAAACACAGATTTTCCTCATTCATAGGACTTCTAGTGTTTATAGCTTTTTAGTTGGTTAATAGTCTAGTTTTCTTTGCTTCAAAACTTCTTCATCATTCTCACTTCTTTATTTACCATAGTCTTCTTCCATGCTTTCCTTTCTTGCAGCAGTTACCATCATTTCCTTTCATTGATCACAATCTAGATTAGTTTGATGCAAAACTCTGTTTTTCTAGATGCACTTGTTTCATTGCTTCATTAATCTCATTGGTTGACTGTCATTTGTTTATGCAGCAGATATCTTCTAGTAGCATGCTAGCCTAGCAACCATCCCATCCTCCATTTGATCCATGCCCTACAGGTCACCCAAGTCTCCCCTAAATTCTACCTTAGTTTCCTGCATTTTCCATAGAATTCCTTCCTCGCTCCTTGAGCAAATCCTATCATCTTTCTCTCTCCTAATGATTCTTGGTAGACCCTAGGTGCCCCAACACCTCATTCCAACCTTCATCCACCTTTGACACCCACTCTCACACGCTCAAAACAGCCAAAACTTCTCTCGCCCTCCTCCTGTAGGCCTCCTGTATAACGTTGTTTTTCCTCCTGTAGATTTCATGTGTCCTCCTGTATATTTTCCTGTACACTTTCTTTTTAAGGCCGAGTGTGGGAAAAGCCTCCAGAAGGCCACCTGAGACCTCCTAGGACCAAACCACACCATCCTACATCCTCTCAAGTCCCAAAAACCACCCTTCAACACCACCTATTCGCTGCCACCTTCACAAACAATAAATCACATGCATGTCAAATTCACATAAAAATACATAAAAATCCATAAATATGTTTTTTGCTCATTTACTTCCAGAAATAGCTTAGTTATATGTTTTTTGATTCCTTGTGTAGGTAATGGCATTATTTTCATGGTTTCCATATGGTTTTCTGTGAAAGTAGGATTAGTTGGTTAATTAGCATTTACTTGGTTTGCTTTACATTTCAGTCTTTCTCCTTTCTGTAGTTAGAGTAGTATCTATAGAGTAGTCTTTCTCTCCTTTAATCACATATAGAGCTTCTTCTGGAATCCATAGAAGTTGGCTTGAGCTCCTAGTGATCTTGTGTTGGCAGACCAAGTGACAACCTACAGTAAGAACTAGTACTTGTGCATATAGCACTGTCGCTTCCAAGTTTGTTACGAACTACCGGGTTGATAAGAGTAAAGTAGGCAGCCCAGGAGTTGCAGCATTATTGCTGCAATATTGGCACTCACCATACTTTTTGGCACCATTTCCGAGGAAGCATTGTAGTATTCTGTGATTACTGCTTTCTTCTATTTTCTATTGCAAACATTCTGCTAATAGTTTATTTCAGCAAAACTAGACCAGTCCTTTCTTTTCCTTCCAGTTCTGCATTTCTTTGCTTTCCTTTTCAATTCTACAAATTTCATTTCAGCAAGAGTAGACTAGTCATTCTTTTCTTTCAAGTTCTACATTTCCTTGCTTTCCTCTTCAATTCTGCAAATTTCCATTCAGCAAGTTTATGTCAGCTAGTTGCAATTTATTTTGTTCAATCAAATTCAGTTTTGTAGGTACTATCAGTGTGGGGAAAAAGAAACAAAAACCAACCAAAAATATTTCTTTTCATGCCTCATAGGAATAGAGATAACTCAAGAAAATTCTTTCCCAACACCCCCACTGCCTCACACAGCCAACCTTCTCTCTTCTTTGGTGGCTGCAATCAAGAAACACCGTTAGAGGAACAACTAGACATATTTGAAGAACCTATAGGGGAAGAAGAAGAAGAAAACATTTCTTTGGAGCCAACAGTTGAACATAGAAATGCTAGGGGGAATGGAGAGAGAATAGAGGGTACCTTCCCCATTTGGGAGACCAATGGGGACACAAAAATGAAGAATATAAGCCCTTCCGCCCTACCTCATTTCCACGGTCTGACTACAGAAGATCCTGACACCTTTTTGTTTGAGTTTGTTGTTATCTGTCGAACCTATGACTATGCAGAAGATGAGCAAAAGGTTAAACTGTTTCCTTCTACTCTCAAGGATGCAGCGTTGTGTTGGTTCACGGGATTACTTGGCAACAACATCACAACTTGGGCTTAGATGTAGAAAGCCTTTAACAACAAGTATCGAGACTATTGTAGGTCAAAAGATACTAAACAAGAAATTTTCTGAATGACCATAGGAAGTGATGAGTCCCTGGAGGACTATGAAGAGAGGTTCTAGATCAGTTACAAAAGGGTCGGGTGTACACTTGACCCTGAGTCTCCAAAGCTAGTCCTGCTCAGGGGAATTCGGGAAGATATTTTAGACACCCTCCATCTACTAGTCGGGGGAGTCATCTACAAACTGTCCTATGAGGACATAAAGACTGTTTTCAGGAACCATTCTAGAGCAACCAGAAAGAAAGGTGGGGGGAGTCAACCCATAGCCAATACCTCTTCCTCTAGCTCATCCATTAAAGGATAAATTGGAAACATGCTGTAAGACTTCAAGAGTGAGATGCTGCAGACTCTTTCCATGCAAATGGATACCTTACGTATCAAAAAGAAACAAGAGGAATCAGAGAGAGCTTTAGCCATTTTTTTCCCTAGATGCACTAGGAGGCATCCTTGGAATGAATGCCCATTGAACGTTATAGAATTTTTTTCTGTCTGTGAAGAAAATCATTCTACAGAAAAGTGCCCTTCCTTACCTAGAATTAAAGCTGTATATCAAGGGGATGAGGGAGTCATTGAGCAACTCTATTACATAAACCAAAGAAGGCCCCATGGACCTAGACCATACCAGCAGGGGATTCAAGGGACATCTCAGGCATACTACAACCCCAACCAAGTCACTTCCATACCTTCTTGGGGCCCCCTTTCTCATCCTTCCTGGTCCACACCTCCTCCTTGGTCCTTCACATCTCCATATCATGCCTAACCAACCACCCATTCATTCCAATCCTATGCTTAGCCATAGCCTCAGTGGAATGCATCTCAGCAGTGGTGGAGGCCCCAATACAACTCTCCTCCCACTCTTTTGCCTCCACCACCTACCCAACCACAATTGTTACCTCCTACTCCACCAAAGCAACCCCAAATGTCTGCCCAGCCAAATCCGAACCCGAACAACAGACAAGCTCAGCAAGTGTATAGTGGGGAACCATCATGCCTGACTTATGCTTTGGAGATTTAGGAGATTAACTTGTGATCTGGGAAAATTCTTCCAGATAGCCAGCCTCCACCCAGGGAGGTTGAGGAAGATAAAGAGGAAAGTGAACCTAAAGCAAATCCACCCTTTCCCAAGAGACTATCTGCAATAGTCCAACCTACCCTAGAAGAAACTAAACTCCTAGGAGAATTGAAACATTTATGTGTGAAGATACCACTTCTCCAAGCCATAAAAGATGTGTCTATCTACAATCAGTTGATCAAAGAGAAGTGCTTTAGGCATCCAGGAAGGCGCAAGAGGGATGCCCCAACCATCAATGTCATAGGGCAACTTTTCGACCTGATGTTGGGGCAGGTAATCTATCCAAAATATCTAGACCCTGGAAGCCCAGTAGTTGATGTCCACATCAATGTCACCATGATCCCACACACCTTGATTGATCTGGGAGTTGCCATTAATGTGATGACAAAGGACACAATGCTCAAACTCAAACTCTAGGGCTCCTTGAGGAAGACCACGACCGTGCTATAGCTTGCAGACCGCTCCATCGTGACCCTTGAGGGGATTGTGGAAGATGTGATGGTCTCCATTGATTCTTGGGAGTAACTTGTTGATTTCTTAGTTCTCTAGCCAAAGGCAAAGCTCACTAGGTATCCTCTCATTCTGGGAAGACCCTAGTTGGCTACTTCTGATGCCTACATCAGCTCTCGAGCTAGGAATATGACCATAAAGAACGGGCATATGTCCAAGCAGTTAATCCTATACCCTCCTGCCCAACCCTTGCTAGAACATGATCTACCTCTCTAGTTGGAGGGGGAAGATGAGTATGAAGTCTATTCTGCACAGCTTTGTGCATAAGAAATCGACATGGGGGCAAAACCACAAGATGAGGATGATATGATTGAAAATCTGATTCTGAATCCACCCCCCAGTGTATCACCATTAGAGGACATAGTAATAGAAACCTAAAACAACCCCTCAGCTAATCTCTGTGCGGCTGACTCCACTCCTCTCTGTGTTAAGAATATAGAGTTTGGCCTAGAAAGAACCTTGAAAATCAATCCATCCCTATCCACTTCCCAGGAGAAGGAACTGTGTATCTTGCTGAGAAAACACATAGATTCCTTCACTTAGAGTTATAAGGAGATGAAGGGAGTGCACTCTTCAGTATGTACTCATCATATATACATCAAGGAGGATTGCAAGCCAGTCAGACAGCCTCAAATGAGGATGAATCAAGCACTTAAAGATATTGTTAAGGAAGAACTACAAAAATTGCTTGATGCAAGATTCATCTATTCCATCTCTGACAGTGAATGGGCCTCTCCTTTGGTGCTAGTGCCAAAGAAAAATGGTATCTAGAGAATCTGTGTTGACTATTAGGAATTGAAAAAAGCCACTAAAAAGGACCATTTTCCTTTACCTTTCATTGATCAACTGTTAGACGATCTGGCAGGAAAAAAAAAATTCTCTTTCCTAGACAGGTTTAGCAAGTACAATCAGATTCAAACCAGCCCAGAAGACCAAGATAAGACCACTTTCACTTGTCCTTGGGGTACCTTTGCATACCAGGTCCTTCCTTTTGGTTTGTGTAACACTTCAGCCACTTTCCAAAGAGTGGTATTGAGTATATTTTCTGAATTAGTTCATGATGCAGTAGAGATATACATGGAATACTTTACTCCTTATGGCTCTGACTTTCAAGAAGCTTTATCTAACCTAGGAAAAGTTCTAGAAAAGTGTATTGAGATGAACCTGTCCCTCAGTCCAGAAAAATGTGAATTTTTTTATCACTGAAGGGACCGTGCTAGGTCATGCAATATCTCAACAAGGACTGCAGGTGGACCCCAACAAAATTAACATCATCCAAAGGGTCCCACCTCCTCAAAAGGTGAGAGATGTCAGAATTTTCTTAGGTTTAGCTGGGTATTACCAGAGATTCATTAAATATTTCAATAAGCTAGCCTCTCCTTTCTTTAGCCTTTTAGGTAAAGATGTCGAGTTTAGATGGTCAAAAAACTGTCAAGAAGCCCTAGATACCTTAAAGAGAGAGCTCGTGACTGCCCCAATTTTGAGAGGCCCAAACTGGGCCCTACCTTTCCACATTCACAAAGATGCCTCGAACAAAGCAATAGGAATGGCCTTGGGACAAATTGATGAAAAGTTACCTTATGCCATATACTTTATAAGCAAAAACTTGTCAAAGGCAGAGTTAAACTATATGGTGACTGAGAAGGAACTCCTAATTTTCGTGCATTCCCTAAACAAATTCAGATATTATATCATTGGCTATCAAACCTTTGTGAAAACTGATCATGCTGCAATTAGATATTTAATGAACAAACTGGATGTGAATGCTCGCATTATTAGATGGTTGCTTTTATTGCAACAGTTTGATTTAACCATTATTGATAAGCCTGGTAAAGAAAATGTTGTTGTTGACTTTTTGTCTAGAGTAAATTTGCTTGTAGGTGAAGAAGGAATGGTGGATGACCAAATGCCGGATGAACACCTATTTTCTATCTCAGTACTCTCTCCATGGTTTGCTGATATAGCAAACTACTTGGTTTTAGCACAGTTTCCACTACATCTGTCCTCAAAAGAGAAGAGCAAGATAGTGAGGAAAAGAACCCCTTTCACCTAGATTGGGGGAAATCTCTTCAAACTTTGCCCAGACCAGATCTTGAGAAGATGTATTAGGGAGGAGGAAGTCTTTGACATCCTCCTGACCTGTCATGAAGGGCCTTGTGGAGGTCATTTTGTAGCAAAAAGAATTGCCTTCAAGATACTGCAAGCAGGCCACTACTGGCCCACTCTTCATCAGGATGTGAGGAGATATACCAGCCAGTGTGATTGATGTCAAAGGATGGGGAAACCTACTCGAAAGGATGAAATTCCCATGCAACCTCAAGTGACCTTTGAGCCATTTTAGAAGTGGGGCATGGACTTTGTGGGTCCTATCAGCCCTCCTTCAAAGCAAAAGCAATACATCATTGTGTGCACCGATAACCTGATAAAGTGGGAAGAGAAAAAAGCAATCAAAGTTGTAATAGAGGAAAAAGTAGCTAAATTTTTTAGAGAGAACATATTCTACAAGTTTGGGTATCCAAGAGAATTGGTCACAGATCAAGGTAGTCAATGTACTTCTAATTTGATTGAAGACCTGCTCACACATCATAGAATCAAGCACAAAACTTTGACCCCTTACCATCCACAAGCAAATGGGCAGGTGGAGGTCACTAACAAAGCATTGGAAGGGATCCTGACAAAGGTACTGAGCAGCAGCAGAAAAGACTGGGCGGACAAATTAATTGAGGCCACTTGGGCCTACAACACAACATGGAAGACCACTACAGGGTTCACACCCTATGAGATGGTCTATGGGAAGAGGGCTTTGCTGTCAATAGAATTTGAATTCAATACCCTGAGGATGGTAGCTCAGCTGGACCTAGACCTCAGCCATGCACAGAAAGAAAGATTACTTTAGCTCAATGGATTGGATGAACACAGAATGCAAGCCCTTCTCCATACAGAGGTAGTTCAGCTTCAAAGAAAGATATGGCATGAAAAAAAAATCAAGGAGAAGCAATTCCAAGAGGGATATTGGGCACTACTCTATGAATCAAGATATGAATATTTCAAGGGCAAGCTAAGGACAAGATGGCTAAGACCCTACACTGTGGAAAAATGCAATGAAAATGGTTCAGTTCTGATCAGAACCATTGATGATGAAGCCATCCCCATGCTTATCAATGGACATTAGTTGAAAGTGTACAAGAAACCCCTCTCTAAGCGAGATTTCATTGAAGATTTGAATAAGACAGTGATGGTACTGGAGCATGTCTTAGCCTCCACTTCATCCACTCACTGAAGAAAAAGAAAAAATAAAAAATAAGGACTCAAGTGAAAACCTCCATGAGGCGCTTGAGTTCCATCATTGAGCTGAAAACCTCTCCTGAGGTGGCCCAGTGATGTCGAAAAAAAATTAAGAGAGAAAATAAGATCCCTGGGTGAAAACCTTAGAGGCGCCCAGGGTAGGCAATTAGGGTGAAAACCTCCTTGAGGCGCCCTAGTTGCTTTCAAAAAAAAAGAAAATGAATTTCCAGTTGCATTGCAGGTTTGCAGGAGGACTACAAGAAGCAGCAGAAGGTGCCAAGGGAGCCCTGAAACCAATACCAGCACCTATCCTACCTTCTCACACTTTTCTCCATCATTCTTGGCAATTTTTTCACCTCACTGTGCTTATTTTTCAAAAACTGTGTTTTCTACAAGAGGCTCCTGTAAGAATTACAAAGAGCCAGAAATGGATAGAAACGACAGTTTGAGGGACAGGGAAGCTTCATAAAAAATCTATAAATCCTCCTGCAGTCTTCAAACCTACTTGCCGTCATGTCCAAGCCTGCATCACACCCCAAGCACCATTCTTCTTCCTATCCAAGAAAAACACAGAGAAAAAAATAGTTTTCAAGAAAAGGAAAAAAACAAAAAATAAGAGAGTAGGCAACACCATCAACCTCACCTGAAGCCTACCTATTACCTCTCCATCTCTATCTACATCTCTGGCATCATCCTCACAGCTCCAAGCATAGAAATAAGCTGAAGTTTCAAGGGGAGAAGCAGCTACAGGAGCTCCTGTAGAAATTCCTGTAGCAGCGGATCCCATTAAAATCCAGCATCAGCAGCAAAAGGGTGCAAATATGGAAGTTCAAGAAGACACATGAAGCTTAGATCCAGCCAGAGAAGAACCTGCACAAGGCACAGCCACACATCAGCAAGCAGACAACATGCAGCAAAAGAAACAAAGGCATGCAACAGAGAGAAAGAACCACAACACCTCATAAGAAAATACATTTGGATCTCAGGTAAGTAACTAACTAGCTCCTCTGTTTTCATTTGTGTAGTTAGAAGGCATGCAAAAGTAATGAGATGGTTGAGGTTGAACAAGGGAAAGGTGCCCAGTTAGCTTTGCCACCTTCATCTAGTTGACTCCACACATCCAAAGATGTCACCCACACGTGTGCACAGTCAACTCAAGAAAGATGTCAAGGACAAGTAGTGGAGGAAGTGTGAACTCCGATGCAATCATAAGGGATGATTATGAGGAAAGGGCCATGATGACAAGGCAGGTGGGGACCAACGGTACGAATATGGCCAATGTACACTCGACCAGCTCACCCTCCATCACCGAAAATATCCATAAAAAGCATTAAGTACTCCTCCCCGAGCACTCTCACCACCTTTTCCTTCATTCTCTCCTCGAAACTCTGCTCCTGCAATCTCCTCGTGCCCCCATAACCTCGTAACCATCATTCTCCATTGATCTCTCCCATATTCCTACTCTCAGTATTTTCTACAGGAACACTTACAGGTTCTACAGGAGAACCTACAGGGATTCTCCAGGAGGGCCAGCAGTCTTCTACAAGAGGGCTAGTGAGTTGTTTTGAAGGGAGAAAACACGAGTTTTAGCACAATTCTCGGGTCGAGGAGGTAGGTTCTATGCATACCCCCATTGAATATCAAAATATGCAAGTAGTGGTTTAATTTTGAGGAGAAAATAAAGCCTTTAGGTGGAGGAAATACATAACAGAATTTCTAATTATTTCTTAAAAAAACACGGTCTCCTTGTTTCTTTATTTCTCTTCAAAAATTGTTGACTCCTTCTCCACATTTGGATTCCCAAAGAAGCATAAACAAAATGACAGGAGGTTTTATGAGGAAGGAGCCTACCAACTCCTCCAGGTTCCATGCACATCCCCAAGTAGTGGACATATTCACAAGAGAAAATTGGATGAACCTTTTTGAGAAATTTCGAGGGTTTGATGAGGAAATTGCTCAAGAATTTTCCCACTCTTTGATCCCTCACACCAGAACACATGCCACTTGCCACCTTTAGAGGTATTTCCATGGAGATAACCCCTGAGTTTATCAATAGGGTCACTACCCTTCCTCTTAGATTTCCCTGGAGTAAGGATGAAAAACCAATTGGCCAGGCTGCTAAGAAAAACTTCTTCCAAAACAATGAAATCCCTGTAGAGGATAAAAATGGCATTAGAAGGGCTAGCATACCATATCCTTGGGATGAGGTTAGCTACCAAATAATCAAATATGTTTCCTGTGAGGGGAGGTACAACATTGTCTATGGCTACCCTTTTAGAATGCTTTATGAATTAAAGATATGGCATAGACACTCCAACCCCTCAGAAGCTCAGCATCCCCTACTTCCTATTGCAGTCTCTCATTGACTCTAGCATTAAAGTTCAAGCAGGGAATTTAGAGCAACTCGCTCACCATGGGTTAATCAAAATTTTAGTGGAAGAAGCCCTCCATACATTTACACTCCCTATAGCATAGGAAATCTTCCGAAACATGACAGTAGAAGATGACATAAAAGCCCTAACCTACGATATCAGTCCTTCTGGCAGTGAGGAGGAAGATCAGCAAGGGGGAGAAGGTGAGGCAACTTCTGACTTAGCAGAACAAAAAGGGAAGGAGGAAGAAACTAATATAGAGGAGGAGAAAGTTGAAGAAATAGAGTAGGAAGAAAAAAAGAAAACAAAGACAGAAAGAGAAACAGAAGGAGGAGAAAAAAGGGAAGAAAAGATAGAAGTGTCTCTGGAGACTCTAGAAAGAGAGGCAGTAGCTGCTCTCACTGCCCTCAGCACACCAATTAATCCAAAACAGAAGAGGAAGAGGCAGACCTCAATGTATTTCAGGGCTAGGAAGAGCACAAGAATCAAAACAGGGAAACCCCAGCCTTCTTCAAAAGTTCCAATTATTATTGAAGATTCACCCTCTACCCAAGGGAAAGAATCCCCTTCCAAGGAACCTATCACATATGAAAGGGGGACTCCTAGATCCCCCACATGGAAAGAAAAGGTAGAACTACAGGACCCAAAAACAGTCCTACAGGAGGCATAGATAGTTCTATAGGAGACCCTGTCAAAACTATAGGAGACCCAAAAGCTGGAGGAAAGGGTAGAAGGACAGCCATAGGGAAAGGAAGAAGAAACAGAGCTACAAGAACCTAATCCCCAGCCTAGTTTTGGCTCCTACTACAGTATTCTTGAGGGGGGAAGAATAATTCCACTAAAATTTGCAATTCCATTATTCTTTGAATTAGAGAAAGAAAGGATAAGGACCCATAGGTGGATGCAAATAGCCAAATCCAAAGGGGTTGATGATATTAGCCATATGGAGAACAAACTCAGAGAGATGGGCAGAGAGTTAAGTGTTGTCAGACACAGAGAAGCAATTGTGAGAAGCCAACTTGAAATAGAAAATGAATTGATAAGGAGGTAGCTGCAAGAGAAAGAGACCCAACTGGCATGCATGGCCAGTTGGTCCATGGAGGCCTTGAAATGTAGGACACCAGCAAAATCCTATGGCCTGTATCTCAAGGACCAATGGTTGCAATTTCAGATAAAGACTTTGGCACAAAGAGGCACAATTCCTTTCCAAGATTACAGGTAGTTTATGGACCTATGTGATCAAAGCACATCAGAAGATAAGGAAAAGATGGTGGAATTCTACCAACATAACATGGCCCTCATAGACATGAATGTGTGGGACCCCAATGCCAGGTTTGGGGACCTGCAACTAATGGCCATGGCCTCATGGATGAACCATGAAGAGTTAAGGGTAGCAGAAATAAGAAGGTTGATGATAAAGGATCAGAATGAGCCATTAATGATCAGAGTTGAGCCATAATACCCCATGGCCCTCATCAGCACACATAACTTGTTTGCCAATAATCCTCAGATTTCTCCTAGCTATATCAGTGATCAGGCACAAGCCATTGCACATTTTGAGGATATGGAAAGGTTACTTGGGGATGACTGTGTGCATGGATGTATGAGGAGATGGAACACCTTACCACACAGTTTGTAGATCAAGGAATATCATTCCCCAGTGAGGATGAAGGAGGCAATAGGGAGAGTGCCAATGTATAATCGCTCCATGCAGATGCAGAAGGTCTATTTAATTGGCCTCAAATTAAGCCCCCCACTACTGTTAGGCATGCTGGAAGGCAAAAGAGAAGAAGAAGAGTACGAGCAGTGGGAAGAAATAGACAGGAAGGCAAGATTTTATGATAAGGAAGAGGAGACCACATCAGAAGCATGGGATGCTAGGGGGGCCACCAGGGCCATAAAAGATGAGGATATGGACTAAGTTTCTCAGAGGATGAGCAACACTTTTAGTAGGGGGGTGATGATGAGCCTCATAAATGGGTAATTATATGGGCTCATTTTACCTCCTAACCTAGTCAAATCAACCATTCTCTTAGATTATTGTATGATTTTCTAATTATATTTATGCTTATAGAGTGAGTTGAGTTAGTTATGATGCCATGTGGTCTAATATGTGTTTAATGCAGATTATTGAGGAATTTTGTGGTCAAAGTCAAGGATCCACTGGACAAATGGAAAAAATAACTCGAAGTGGAAAAAGGAGAGGACTTATAGGATGGAGTCGCCCTCATTTATTACTCCTCACTTCGAATTTCCCTTCATTCAGCTCAAAGTACAAGCAGCCAAGTCATGCATTAGCAGGCAACCGAGCAAGTGGAGGATAACTGATGACTATCTCGATTTTTGGAAGCCAAGCCTCCTTGATTTTAAGGAAGTTGTTGGTAGCTTCATTTGCATAAGTAGAGAGGCCTAGGGCCTCACTAGGGTCAGATTTTTGTCAGATTTCTATTGGATTTTTCTTATACTTTTGCTTATGTAAAATCTGCTCAATTTCGAGCTTATTATTTTGACAGTTCCATGTAATCTTGTTATTGTTTGGAAATAAAGATGGAATCCTTTTTGAGTTAGCACTGAGTTACCTCAAAGGATTGAATCTCTTGGGTTAGTGCCCAATATAAGCAGCCAAACTCCTCTTTACTTGTATTTGTACGTTTTATTTCAGTTTGTAGATTAGGTTGCTATTTGATGAATTTCTTTTATGGTCAAGAATAGGGTGCTTTTGAGGATTCAATAATTTGCTTCCATTTGTGCTTTCTATAGTAGGTTAAGCAGTGATAAAGAAAATATCCAAAAAGGCTAGCAATAGTGCCTTGGCCTCTCTTCCTCCCTCTGGGACCATGATTTGAGGCAAAGACCCTCTTGCTGCCCCAAAAACATAGATTTTCCTCATTCATAGGACTTCTAGTGTTTACAACTTTTTAGTTGGTTAATAGTCTAGTTTTATTTGCTTCAGAACTTCTTCATCATGCTCACTTCTTTATTTACAATAGTCTTCTTCCATGCTTTCCTTTCTTGCAGCAGTTATTAGCATTTCCTTTCATAGATCACAGTTTAGATTAGTTTGATGCAAAACTCTGTTTTTCTAGATGCACTTATTTCATTGCTTGCTTAATCTCATTGGTTGATTGTCAGTTGTTTATGCAGTAGATATCTTCTAGTAGTAGGCCAGTCTATCAACCATCCCATCCTCCATCTGATCCATGCCCTACAGGTCGCCCAGATCTCCCCTCAATTCTGCCTTAGTTTCCTGCATTTTCCATAGAATTCCTTCCTCTCTCCTTGAGCAGATCCTATCATATTTCTCTCTCCTAATGATTCTTGGTAGACCCTAGGTACCCTAACACCTCATTCCAACCTTCATTCACCTTTTCCACCCACTCTCACACCCTCAAAATAGACAAAACTTCTCTCGGCCTCCTCCTGTAGGCCTCCTGTGGAATGTTGTTTTTCCGCCTGTAGATTTCCTGTGTCCTACTGTAGATTTTCCTGTAGGCTTTCTTTTGAAGGCCGAGTGTGGGAAAAGCCTCCAGAATGCCACCTGAGACCTCCTGGGACCCAGCAACACCATCCTACATCCTCTCAAGTCCCAAAACCGCCTTTCAACACCACCTATTCGCTACCACCTTCACAAACAATAAATCACATGCATGTCAAATTCACATAAAAATACATAAAAATCCAAAAAGATGTTTTTTGCTCATTTACTTCTAGAAATAGCTTAGTTAGATGTTGTTTGCTTCCTTGAGTAGGTATGGTCATTCTTTTCATGGTTTCCATAGGGTTTTCTACGAAAGTAGGATTAGTTGGTTAATTAGGATTTACTTGGTTTTCTTTACATTTCAGTCTTTCTCCTTTCTGCAGTTAGAGTAGTATCTATTTCAACATCAAAATTGAAATAGTGAAACTAAAGATATCAGTTCCTTTGACCGAATTAGTAAAGAATGAATCATATAGATCATAGATAATGGAAACTTTAAATATAGGAGAGGGAGAAGATGTTGTCAATTTGAATGATGATCAACTTGAATTATTGTTTGGCCCTGAGGTGAATGGTACTCATCAACAAGGGGGAATCCATTCTTTCTACATAGCATAAACATTCATGACAAAATATTACATAATGCTATCTTAGACTCAAGGCCATCCCATAATTTGATGCCAAAATCAATCATGGAAAGACTGAACTTAGACATCACTAGAGTGTATAAGGACTTGTTTTCCTTTGACTCTAGCCAAGTTAAATGCCTTGGTTTGATCAAGGATTTTTTGTAACTCTAGTCCAATGCCCAACAAAGAGTATTGTAATAGACATAGTAGTTGCAGACATCCCACCCAAATATGGAATGTTGTTATCTCACTCATGGGGAGAAAAATTGCAGGGATCCTTGCAGTTAGATATGTCTTATGCCACCATATTTGTTTTTGGGCAACAAAGGAAATTATATAGAGAGACCTTGATGAAATACATGGTGAGTAGTGCTAAAAAACCACAAAACCTTGCCATATACTCCATGCATTCTGATATGGACTCTTTCATCTAGAACAGAGACCATTTTGACCATTGTCCATCCTAGAAACATTAAAGAGTTACAGTCATTTTCAGGCAAGATAAATTTTCTTAGGAGATTCATTTCAAATTTAACAAAATTGATTAGAGAACTAAATAACATGTTAAGAAATGACTCAGCACTTAAATGGACAGTGGAGGCCAAATAGTCCTTTGAAGCCATCAAGGAAGCCTTAACCAAAACTCTAGTCCTTATAGGTGTTGATTTTCACAAAGACTTTATAATTTTTTCTTTTGCTTCATAACACACCATTGCGGTAGTCTTGTTGCAAAAGAATGACCGAGGATATGAATAACCAATTGCATTTTTCAGTAAATCCTTAAGAGATGCCACACTCAAATACAATATTATGGAAAAACAAGCATTAGCTTTAGTAAAGGCCATCAAAGATTTCAGAGTCTATATTTTGTATTCTCACATCATTGCTTATGTTCCAAACTTAGTAGTTAAGGACATTTTGACACAAAATGGGCCTGAAGGAAAAAGAGGCAAATGGATTGCCACTATATTGGAATATGACATAGAAATAAAGCCTACTAAACTTATCAAAGGCCAAGGTTTAGCCAAACTCATGGCTGAATCGAACTGTCAGGCCCTAGATATAAATTTCATTGGTGCCCTTGATGATCAGGAAGAGATGGCGACTCCACAGATCAGTGAACCTTTTATAGATTCACCTTGGTATGCAGATATCATATTTGTATTACTAAACTTACAAGCTCCTCCTGGTTTGACAAGAACTAAAGCTAGATTTTTGAAAATGAAGTCATTAAAATATTGTATCATAGATAATGCTTTGTTTTGGAAAGACATTAGTGGTATTCTTTTGAACTGTTTATTGAAATATGAAGTTGATAAAATTATGCAAGAATTTCATGTAGGGGATTGTGGAGGACACTTGTATTGGAAAACTACTGCTGACAAAATCCTAAGGGTTGGTTTCTACTGGCCCACTCCTTTTGCAGATGTTAAAAAACATGTGACCTCCTGTCATAAGTGCCAGATATTTGAGGGGAAGAGAAAAATTTTACCCTTGCCTCTTAAACCCATCTCCACAGAAATACCATTTCAACAATGGGGGTTAGACTTCATTGGAGAAATACACCCAGCCTCCTCAGCCCAACATAAGTGGATTTTGACAGCCACTGATTATTTTACCAAATGGATAGAAGCCATCCTTTCTAGACAAGCCACAGACATTGTCATTATCTCATTCCTAGAAAATAATATCCTATCAAAAGCTCATTATTGATAATGCAATTGCCTTTAAATCCAAGAGAATGATAAACTTTTGTAACAAATACCACATCACCCTTGGCCACTCCACTGCCTATTACCCTCAAGGTAATGGACTTGCAGAATCCTCTAACAAAAGCCTGGTCAATATCATTAAGAAATTACTGGAAGACAACAAAAAGACATGGAACAAAAATTTGGTCAATGCCTTATGGGCAGATAGACTAACTACCAAGAAGTCCATTGGCACATCTCCTTATCAGTTAGTATATGTGATGGATGTTGTTTTTCCATATTCATTATGAGTGCTAGTGATGAATATCATCTAGAAATTGCAGGTAGAACCAAATGATATCCAGAGAAGGATAAATCAGACCATACACTTGCAGCAGACCAAAGAAGAAGTATATGTAAAATCACAGGTAATCCAGGACAAAATCAAAAAGATATTTGATAAAAAGACTAAAGCTGATGATTTTTACATAGGTGATAAATCTCTTCAGTGGGATTCAAGAAGAGAAGACAAAGGAAAACATGGCAAATTTGACTTCTTATGGCAAGGGCCTTATGTCATTTATGGTTACAAGGGTAAAAATGCATTTCTCTTGAGAGAGATACATGGATCAGATCTACCAGGAGGACCTATCAATGGTAGACTGTTGAAGCATTATTTTTCCACAGATTAATAATAGTTCACTTTACTTTGCATCATTGTACATAACATTGCAAAGTGTATATTGGATTGGATGGCAATATTTTGAAGTTGAAGCCCGAAGAGAAGGCCCTGAGCTTTGAAGGGTTCACCATCATAAGTATCAATAAAGTAGAATCATAGAAGGATAGTTTACAAGGTAACTTCAGTCACAATTCAAAGCCTACCGATCCTAAAGTTCTTGACATTTCACCAGGAAATGTCATCCCCATGTGGAGCCACTATTAGGGTCCTATATTAATAGGATTCATAATTTTGAATTGGTTATGGTTGATCTTGTAATATTGTACATACTTTTTCTTTATTCAAAAATTTTCCATGTTAAAAATTAAAAAATGGAAAGAGGGTATGTCCTAAAAGAAATATCAAAGGACAAAAAGAATAAGAAAAGATAAAAAAAAACAGTGAAAATATATGAATCCCAAACAAAAACAGATCATGAAAGTGTGTAAGTCCAAGTGCCACCACTTTTTACTTTACTGTGCAAAATAATGGTTGTGTGTAGCTTGTAATAAATTCCACAACCCATGATAGTCAAATTGTTTAATCTTGACTAGTTCATGCTTTAAATTTCATGTTTATAGTTAGAGAAAAAAGATCTAGCCAAACAGTTTAATCTTGGCAGATCAGTAGTTAGGTAGAGAAATTAAATGTGCTCATAAGCTTAATCTGAGCCATTGGAAGATATAAGGTTAGAATCAGATAGTTTATTTTTCAAAAGAAAAAGGGAAGGAAGGGTCTCCTAGTCTAAAAGCACCCAATAAAGTGAAGAAAAAAATGTTATGGTAAGTAAACTGTAAGTAGAAGAAAGGTTGCAGAAGTACAAAGTTGATAGAAGCATAAACACATTTATCATGCTTAATCCAATGTTTCAGTGTGCAGGAGCAGTTATGAAAGTGAAAGGATGTTCACAAGCTGATTTATTAACTTCCCCTCATTTCATTTCATCCCCCACTACATACTTACTAATTTCCCCATTATCCCATCATTTCTTGTTAAAATACCCTTTTCCCTTCATTTTCACCCTTGCCCCTTGGTTTCACACATTTCCCTAGCAAATTACCTTCCAAAAGTCATTTCCCAACCCAAAACACCTTTTCCCTAGTGTGAAACCCATTCCCCTTTGAAAAAATCATTTTCCCCTTATTAATTTCCCTATTTTTCCTAAAAAACCCATAAAACCCCCCTTGTCCTAAGTTTTATTCCCCCTCCACATTATTTAATTAACTCTCCGCAATTCACATTTCCCCAACATAAACCCATTTAACCCACCACCCTGGTGCAGTTAACAAACCTCGCCACATTAAACCCTAGTCCCACTCCATAAACCTGTTTATTATATTTAATCCCCGATTTATGCATTAATTAATTACAAATCAATTGCAATTAATTCCCCCAGGCCCCACAAATCTCCGCCCTATTCCCTCCATCTAGGTCCACCGCGTGACAGTCGTTTGATCTTCCACCCCCAAATCTGATGGTGCGCTCCCATATTGCGCTAATTCCCTTGCCTAACTTTACCCACCCGAGAGCACGTGAGATTCACAGTTTTTCTCGGGCCCTCTTCGGTTACATGGCGCCTTTAGGTGAACTCGAGTGCTGTCAGCGAAATATCGCCCGACTGCCAAAAGCGGTGCAATGGCCCCCAAAACCACCTCCCCGCCAAAAGCCAAAACAACCCATTGTTCATTATGAAATTCCACGCCAAATTCTAATTATTGCCGGTTAAAAGGCCGAAGACGTTCATTTTAACCCTTTTCTCTCATTCACTTTGTGAAAGCTTCCTAAGCCTTCCTGCGCCACCCTGAGCCTCTGCAACCAAATTTGACCGCTGATTACCTCCCGAACACGCTCCGGATGCCCAATTCAGCCATCCAGTGCACAGCTGAAGCTAGAGTACCCTCTACAACTACCATTGAAACCAGTTTGTAGCCTATACCACCATTTCCAGGTATTTTTGACAAGAAACCAGAATGACCCTCTCAAATTTAAAAATGTACAGTGAATTCAAACGTTAAATTGATTGAATTTAATTAATTTTCCCTAAATTGAGAGTATTTCCCCCCTGAATACCCAAACCCCTCTTTTCTGACCTGCAAACTACCCTTTCACTCCACTAGAGTTGTCAAAGCTTCACTTCCACAAGTTGTATAAGCCTAATTCCCACATTTTATCCTAAAGATGGCTGCCTAGACCTCTCTGGATGTCAGACCTGTGTCAACCCCTCACTTGGACATTGACCATTTGGGCCTGGTAGATCAAGATTTCCAAATAAAAGACACTGCAACTCCATCCCACCTTCTAAAGCTCCACTGTTGGAGTAAGGACAAATTTTTGAACCATGCAGATGACATCAACCTTTGGGAATCCAATTTACCCAAATACACATTCCCAGAAGTTCACCCTTTCCTAGATATTGTACATTTTTGTCATGCCTATTATATCCCTAGCCAAAGGGCTATTGTTGCCCCAAATCAACAATTGTTATTCACTATTACACCTGAGTCAATCAACCAAATGATACAAATCCAATCTATCCCTAATCATACCCCTCTATCCATTGGAAACCTATTGGATTTATACATCACATTAGACCAAGTGAAAATCAAGCAAAGCTTCTAGAATTTCATCATTGAAGACCACCACACTCCTACAGATACCCCACCTTATGCTGCCACCATTTTCTCAAAAACTGGCAGACACATAATCACCATGCTCTCATGCATCCTAGGATACACATCAGATGAGCATGTGGATGAGGTCATCCTGGCCTTCCTGTCCATTTTCACTCCAGGCAAGCCTCCTACTATCATGTATGATTATGCTCAGTTCATTGCAAATAGAATGCATGAACAATTCACCAAACTGCCCACTGAAAGAGTTTTCAAATACTCTTCAGTGTTGTTTTATATGTTTTTGTATTACCAAACAGATAAGTTCCCTGTGAGCATCCAAAAGTTGGACACCAGGGGAAAGGAGAGATCAGTGGTCTACTGGACACCCTTGGTCCAGAAGTTTTCCACAACATTCACCTACAAAGACTTCATAGACTCCTTTGTGTACCCAGTCATGAACATAATGACTTCTAATACTCTGCCTAGAATCAGCCAAGACATCAAGAGAGTGTTGCAATTGGCAAAGAATAGCAAGGTGGGAGACTGGTACCTCTACTAGAACCACACTGAGATCAGATTTTATGGTTGCCAGTTAGCCCCTTATAAATTTCCAAAATACCTCCCTATGATGATATTTTCCCTTGAATATTTCAGAAAAAAATCATCAATTCTGATGAGGTCCACTTCCTATCTGCTAGGAAGAAAATCCAGTTCAAGGTGAAAAACCAATTAGGCCCATTCATTTGCAATAATAAATAGGTTGGACCAGAGGCCGATAGGTCACTACAACAGATGAAATTCAAAAACAACTTCATATGCCAGTATGACCCTCATGGGGTCATACACAAGTTGAGACTTAAGGTCAAGTTGGGACCATACATCCACCACCCGATACCAGACATTGAACAGTTTTCTAACCAATCTGAGTCGGTGGATAATACATTGATTGATATGGATAGCACAGTTTTGATGTTGAGAACACATTGATTGATTTAGAAGAACAATTTGACCAGAGATCTTTCCTGTGGGTTCCAAAATTAGGAGAACCAATGAATTTTCATCCTGTGTTACAGACCACAGCCAATGAGGAGAAGAATCCTAAGAGGAATAGGGAGGAGGCATCCAGCTCTGCCATGGAGACTACTGATGAGTTTTTTCAGCTAAGAAAGAGGCCCAAGTTGAATCTTGTGTCTGAATAGGTGGAAAACATTGCTTCAGAGGAAATAACTGACACTAAGACAATGGGGCAGAGAAGTAAACAAACAACTGCATCAGGTGAAACACATCATCCATCAACCTCCAAGACACAGATGATAGAAAGACAACAGAGCGTGGAGGTTTCTTCCTTTATCAAGCCAGCTGACAGGGAAAAGGATATCAAAGATAGATTCAAAGAAATAAAGATGAGGAATGAAAAGTTGAAGGTAGAGACATATGCCCAATACCTCAATCTTACACCACCAAACCAGACCAGATTGATGTCTGCCTATGACATCAAAGCAAGCAAGATGAAAGTGTTGTTTTTGTAGCCCATTGTTTAGCAACCAAAAACCTATGTTGTCTATAAAAAGACAAATTTTGAGGTGTTGGCAAGGTATGTTCATCCCATTGATCAGATAGAGTTCCATAAGCAAGCTGGAGAAATGATTTACTCCACCCTTACAGGAAAGGCCATGGCTACCCATAAGCTATAGGATTCATTAGATAATGTGACAACCCAATACAAACTAGAAAAGGCCTCCTCACAAGCAAATCATTGGAGGACATGGTTATTGAACTTGGCCATGATCCAAGTGACATTAAGGATGTTAAACAGCTGAACAAGAAAAGAATGAGGACATAGAAGCCCTCAAGAAACAACTTAAGCTACCTCATTCACAACACCCATAGACAAAGGAGGTCCTGGAAAGTTAGAGCAATCATGCAGAGATGATAGACCTAGTGTTGAAACTAAATGATCATTTGAAGGAGATGGAGAAAGAACTAGATAGCTTGATGCGGCTCAAACAAGATAACCTTGATGATGTTCCTGCAACTATCATTCCAATAGTTACCACTATTGTACCTTCTACTTTGGCAGCATCCTTAGCTCCCACTGCTACAATGGCCACTGCACTACTGGCCTCTACACCAACTACATCAACAACAGAATTGACAACAACAGGTTCTACAGGTGATGAAGCAAACAGGTTGGTCAAAGCAATGGAAGAAATGCCATTTAGACCACAAAGATGAACATACTTAAGGAAAAAGTCACTAGCCTAGAAACAGATTACAAATTGGCCCAAATCATGCGCATAGAAGAACAACAAAAGGCCACAAGGATGACTGAAAGAAACAAAATCTTGGAGAAAGAACTGACACTGAATGAACCTCTAGGTCGGGCTAAGGAAAAACTATGGGCCAATATAATTGACTCTGTCAATGATATTTGGCCATCCATCCAGGTCATTTTTGAACAAATTGATTTGATAAAGCAGGCTACAGAAGCCATTCAGAGAGTTAAAGAAGAACTTGGAGATATGCCAGAGGAAGCTGCAAGAATCATCCACTTCCTCAAATCCAAGAAAAAGTATGAGTTGCAAGAATTAGAGATACCTGATAGGACAGGTACAATTTTGGAAGTCAAAAGAGTCCTCACTAAGAGAAATTTGATGTTGAACTTGGAGGATAAGTGTCAAACCATGCAACTGGCCATTGACAGGTTCATGGTTAAATTTGAACTTTTGAGGCAAAAGGGATTACCAAATCCCTTCGTTATAAATGATAAGCTAATGACACAGGAAGATTACAATAAGAATATCAGGAAAGTGGCCAAAGATCAAGTAAACACTTCATCCATGAAGGGCATACCAACAGGTAGAGTATTATACCAAACTTTTGAAAACTTGTTTTACCTCCAGCATGAGGTAAAACACCTTTTTGTCAAGAAGCCTACTTTTTCCAAATACATAGAGGCAGATGAAATTTATAAAAAATGCTCGATATCCAATTACAGATGCTGAGACATGGGAAAAACTCAATGATTTACTGTAGGAATACACAGTAAAAATATAAATTTATAGTACAATGTGAAAAGGCATAGTAAAAGGGTATTGACAGGACAGCAAGGTCAAAGAGTATCAGATGAAAGTGTATCAAATGAAAGGTCATAAGTAAATATGACATCCAATGTGAAGACTAAATAACCAAGCAGCTTAAAGGGAAAAAGGATCAAATACTAGAAGACAGCAGAACCTAAATAACAAGGACAACAAACATCAATTCAATAGTTGTCTCTATCTTCTTGCATGAAGATATTTCCTTTTCCTAGATTAGTTCTCAATGCAGTTTGAGATATTTTGTAAATTCTTTCTGTATAAATACTTCAAAATTCGAGGTATTGAGGGGTGGATTGCTATAAATTTATAGAGTTATTTTGATCTTAAACCTAAGGGTGATTGTACTAATTTTCAAGTCAACAGACTAGAGAAAGTAATAAAAAGATTGCACTATAGGATTCATGACATGAGCTATTGCAGTGAAGTATCTTCTTTGTCTAATTTTGTTACTTTCTTATGTGTTTCATAAACTTAAATGTTAATAAAATTTGAATGAATTAACTAGAAATATAACTCAGAATTTGTTTAAGTACACTATGTTTTGCACAGTTAATCATTTATATGTTTTCCACTGATATACAGATTTGAGAACCCTTAATTACTCTCCCATCTCGTTTGACCTCTTTCATTCTCTTCATAATCTGGCCTAAGGAACCCTTAATTTCTCCCTGGATCCAAGTAGAAACCATTTCACCATCCATCCTTTGAGATATGTAATAACTCACCTATCTTTCCCTGTAGACACTACTTTTAAAGTTTGATCTAGTCCTATTTGTCTGACATTTGACCCCATACTCCAATGGTAAAAGACAACCCTTTTTCATCTAAGTAAGTGATCCTACCACCCAAATTCAAATCAAAAACTCCAACAATAGCCTAAAATCAATCAACTAAAATAAAGTTAAATCATAAAAAGAGAGCCCTCTCTGAGATCAGGAAGGCTAGATCCTGATCTCCAAAGTTGGTTTGTGGTTACCTCTATCATTTCTTTTTCTGAACAACTTATGATAATAGGAAATATCCCTAATTTGTTTCTAAGATATTCAAATGGTTCTCTAGCAAGTTCCTTTGTAAATATATTTGCTATTTGTTATTTTGTGGGTATGTATTCCATCTTCACTATTTTCTCAACCATTTGTTCTCTGAGGAAGTGGTACTTTATAGGGATATGTTTCTTCTTTGAATGAAGCACAGTATTTTTCAAAATACTTAGAGCACTTGCATCATCACACTTAATAGATATAGTTTCACCCAAATTTTACCTTCATATATTGTAGAGTTTGTTTCATCCACAACACTTGTGTGCAACAAGCAGCAGTTTCTATGTATTTGTCTTTTGTTGTAGATAGAGAAACTAATGACTATTTCTTGGTTAACCATGAAACCAAAGACTCTCCTAAGTAGAATGCACTACCACTTGTACTTTTTTTGTCATCCACACAACTAGCCCATTTTGCATCTATGTATGTTATCAATGTAAATTTCTTACCTTTTGGGTACCATAGTCCATAGTTTGTAGTCCCTTTCAAGTATTTGAATATCCTCTTTGTTTTTAATAGATGACTCTATTTAGGTTCTTATTAATATCTTGCCACTAATTTGACTACCAACATTATTTCTAGTCTATAGGTTGTTAGATATAATAGGCTTGTTATCACATATTTATAAATCTTTTGATCAACATTAGGCGATTCATCATCTGCACAAAAGTTGCATCCAATTTCCATGGGGTTTGGGACATGTTTACACTCTTCCATTTGGAACTTTTTCAACATATCTCTTAGGTGTTTCTCTTGAGAAATGAATATGCCTCCTGACATTTGTAGAAATTGTAGTTCTGGGTAAAAGGTAAGTTCTCCAATCATTGACATCTCGAATTCAGACTTCATCTCTTCAAAAAACCATTTTACTAGATGATATTTATTTCTATAAAACATAATATCATCCACATACACAACCAAAATTAGTAATTCATCTCCAACAACATTTATGTACAGATTTCTATTAGTGCCTCCTCTCTTGAAGCCCCATTTTTGAAGATATTTGTCCAACCTTAAGTACCATACCCTTGGTTCTTGTTTAAGACCATAAAGTGCCTTCTTTAACCTACAAACATAGTTAGGATTACCTGATAATAAAAATCGTTCAGTTTGTTCCATATAGACATCTTCCTCGATTTCTCCATTCAAGAAAGTAGATTTCACATCCATTTGGTATACTTTGAAGTCATTATAACAAGCAAAGGCCAAAAAAATCCTAATTGCCTTCAATCTTGCCACATGTGCAAATGTTTCTTCATAGTCAAGACCTTCTACTTGTGAGTAACCCGTGCAAACTAGCTTACCTTTGTTTCTAACATTTTTTCCTTGTTCATTCATTTTATTCTTGAATGCCTATTTTATGCCATTGACATTCTTTCTAACTAGTCTTGGTGTCAGTTCCCAAGTATTGTTCTTTTCAATTTGGTCTAACTTCTCATTCATAGCATCTATCCAATTTTTTTCTTTACTTTCTTCATCAAAGTTCTTTGGTTCAATCTATGACAACATAGCAATATGAGCTTAGTCTTATTTCCCTGCAAGTTGCCTCCATGTATTCACTCATTCACTTTTATCTCTAAAATTCGACTTTTAGGATGATGCTTTTTTGAATGTCTTGAGGGACCTTTTGAATGAGTCTCTGTATTTTATAATTCTTCATCTTGTACTTCATTTTCTTTACTATCATGATGATGATGATCTAGAGGATTGATAAAACATGTGCTCTTATTCTTATCAGGAAGATCTTCATCAAACTTTACATATATGCATTCCACAATATTATGCAGTCTTTTATTATAGTACCCGTGTCCCTTACTTTTTGATGAATAACCCAAAAATATTCCCTCATTTGTTCAAGCATCAAACTTTTCTCTCTTTCCATCATTATTTTTAATATAGAAATTACCTCCAAATACTTTAAAATGTTTGATTGAAGTTGGCTTATTGTGCCACAAGTCATAAAGGTGTCTTATCACAGTTTGATCTTAGATGTGCCTTATTAAGAACATGCACTGTTGTGTGTACGGATTCTACCCAATAAGTTTGGGCAATGTTTCTTTCTTGCATCATGACTCTATCCTTTTGATGAGCAAATTTGTTTTATCTCTCTGCAACTCCGTTATGTTGTGGCATGTTTGCAATAATATACTACAATTTTTTTCTCAGTTCATTACACAAGTATACAAACTCAAATGAGGTAAATTCATCACCTCTATATGACCTTATACACTTTATCTTTCATCCTATTTGATTTTCCTCTAGTGCCTTTGATTCGAACTTAAACAGGAATGCAACAAATTACAGATATAACCATAAATATAGAAATGCAGCAGAAATAACACTTCATTTCATTAATATTATAATACTGAAATATGCTTACAAACAAAATGGAAATAGACTAGCTCGGGCGATGGTCTTATCTCTCAGAAAAGATGTGGCAACTACATGCTCTAAATTGTGCTACAATGAGGATTCAAGGCCTATTTATTATTGAGAAACAATGGAAAACCATAAACATCCATAAATCTAACCCTAGGAGATAAAGCCCCAAAACTATGGGCCCCGTTTGGGTAAATTGGTACATCAATTTCCCAGGGTCGTAACTTTGGCATACGATCTCCATTTGGCTATCATAATACCTTGTTTCGAAGATCTCTAAGAGTAAATTGAAAACAAAATGGGGCCTACATTTGGGATATCTTTTCTCTATTTGTTTTACATAAAAACATCATTTAGTGCCTCAAAATGGCTCCGGAAGTTCACGACCCAAAAAACTACTAGAAATAGTAAATTGTGCTACAATTAAGGAAACTGAGAAACTAAAATAGACAATGTTGGGGGTCCAAGTAAAATAGGAGGGTGGCCACCAATATCCACTTGGATCAGTCCTCCCCCTTTAGGAAGCAATGGTACCCATTGCATTGGGTGCCTCCATGAGATGGAGAAAATTATGCTGAACTTGGTCCCTGGTGAGCCACTTGCCTTGGTGCAAGAGTTGGCCCGCTTTGACAACCTGATACAGTTGGATCTTCTACTAACAAGTGTTCTTAATTTTTGTCCATGATTTGATCATTTGTGGCATGTTCCATGCAGTCTGGATTTAGCTCTGTCAGTGTGAGTTGTTCTCCAATATCAGATGTGTCTAGCAATGGTGGAAAGTATGGTCAAAGACGTTATACATTGAACACTTGGTGCAGACCAAGGAACATTGGAATGCTAAGCTCAAATTCATTGTCCCTAATAGCCTTGGCGATGGTGTATGGCCCATATCGGAATAGGTGAAGCTTGCGATGGGGTCTAGCGAGGTGCTCCTTTTTCAAATGTAGCCAAACTTTGTTGCCCACCTAGAACTTGTGTAGCACCCAATGTTGATCATGGTGTTGCTTATACTTACCACTAGCTCTGTCAAATATATCATTAACCTGCTAGTGGATGTGTTGAATGCACTCAATGAAGTTGTTATCTATGTCAGCTTCAGACTGGACATGAGCCGAATCTGCCTAAGTAACTACAAATGGTATGGCCACATCAATGGGACATAATGGTTGAAATCCCAGCCCTACTTGAAAGGGGTTGTCACTCATTGAGCTATGGAGAGCTCTATTGTATCTATACTGGACATAGGGCAAGCTTTCATCCCATGTGTGTGGATGCTTCATGTTGTACATGCACAAAATGTGTATGATCATCCTGTTGACGACTTTTGTTTGGTCATCAGTTTAGGGATGTAAAGTCGTGGACTTAGTGATTTTGGTATCTAGCATTGACTAGAGACTTGACCAAAATTTACTTAGGAATATGATGTCCTGATTAGAGACAATGGACTACTGGATCCCAAAGTGTACCCACACTCACTCAAAGAAGAGCTTAGCAGTGGCCTCTGTTGTGATACTCTTCTTACAGGCCACCATAATGGCCATCTTAGAGAATCTTTTGATGACCACGAAAATGCATTTGTGTTGTGCTTAGTATAAGGAAGGTCCAACATGTAATCCATGGATATGGATTCCCAAGGTCGACTATGTAAGTTTAACCTTGTACAGAAATTACCGGCATACGAATTCTAAAAACATAAAATAAACAATGGTGAGAGCATAAAACATAAAACAGATATACATGGAGATTTTTCCCTGGATCCCAAACCCGGGACTACTAGATTGATTTTTCATTATGTACCTTTCAATGTTACAATACATATATATACATGCCGAAGCATCCATAAACCCTAATCCATTAACCCTAGATTAGAACATAATTGTAGTTCCCTTCACTGGATCTACAAAATACCATGGATAGTAAACTATCATGCCCAAAACCATGTGCAAAATCCATGCACAGAACCATAGGTAGGTACGGCCACCTAATATAGGGTCCAAAAAAAAAATTCCCGGGGTGCTCCCCTATACCCCGTGCAGGGGGGCTACCGCCCCTTGCTTACCCCCCATGCGTGGGGTAGTCATGGAAAGAATATAACACAACCCAACAGACTAGGAGTAAGAATAGGAGTATATAGGCCTTGCTTCTTGATGGTTGGTTTGGCAATGGCATAGGAAGTGTAGGATTTAATGTACCTCCCAACATCCTAACGAAGGTTTGGCAAATAAAAATACTTCTACAGTACTACCACTATTTTCTCTACTCTGAAATGTCTAGCAACCTGACTGTAGTGCGCCTCCCTAATCGTATTGGCATGCTCTCTTGAAGGAACACATGTGTCCCAAGTGGAGGTGAAAATTTGGAACTTTCTTACCTTCTAGGAGTGTCTGGTATGTGTTGTCGAATTCTAGATTTCTCTCGTAAATATGCGGCCACCCCGAAGTCTTGTTCCCACAAGAGTCGAGCATAGTGATCAGCGCCATGACTTTCGGTTGGCTGAGGCAGTCTGCAACATTATTGGTGTTTCCCTTCTTGTACTTAATGTTCAAATGGAATTGTTGTAGGTATGTGGAGCATTTCTAATGGCAATTGTTCTGCAACTTCCCTTGTGTCTGTATGAATTGTAGGGGTCAGTGATCTCTGTGGATGATCATTTCCTTCCCAAGACTATAATCCTTCTATTGACGACAGACCTGCACAATGGAATACATTTCTTTGTCATAAGTGGGATACTTTCGGACTATGTCTAAAATTGTCTCACTGTGGTAAGCCACTGGATTCCCCTGTTGAGTAAGAACTGCACCAATAGCATAGTCAGAGGCATCTGTCTCAATCTCCAATAGATGTTACAAGTCTGGTAATGTGAGCACTAGTGCAGAGCAGGAGCGATGATTCACCTCAGCAAACGCTTTCTTTTGGGTATCAGACCAAACAAACTTTGCTTTCGCACCACCCTTGGTGACTTGACTTAAAGGCAAGGTGATATGAGAGAACCCCAACATGAACCTATGATAGAAATTAGCAAGGCCCAGAAAGCTACGCAGGTCTATTAGAGTGGTTGGAGCTAGCCAACCCTGAATGACTTGTATCTTTCCTGAGTCCACATGCACACCCTACTCATCAATGATGTATCGCAAATATTGAACCTGGGTCATGCCAAAAGTGAATTTCTCCAAATTAGCACACAACTTGTGTTGTCGCAGGGTTTGAAGGAGCCGTCGAATATGGTGGAGATTCTCTTCCCAACTCTGGCTGAAGATCAAGGTGTCATCTAAATACACCACCAGGAACGCATTGGTGAAGGTTCACAATATGTCGTTTATCAATCTCATGAAGGTTGTGAGGGCATTTGTCAACTCGAAAGGCATGACCAACCTTTCGAAAATGCCCTCCTTGAATTTGAAGGCAGTCTTCCACACATCAGAGGGTTCGATAGGCACTTGGTGATAATCGTACTTCGAGTCAATCTTACTGAAATTTTTTCCCTTTGATTTGGTCTAGAAGGTAATCAATCCATGGGATTGGGTACCTATTCCGAACAATGATCTTGTTTAGCGCTTGATAGTCAATACAGAGTCTCCAAGCCCCATCCTTCTTCTGTACCAATACAATCAGGCTCCCACAGGGTGATGAGCTTGTCCTGATGTGCCCTTTTTGCAACAACTCCTTAATTTACCTCTTGATCTCATCGTTCTCCAAAATAGAGCTTGATAGATTGGTCCATTGGGTAGCGGTGCACCCGGGGTCATATCGATGGAGTGTTTGACTTGACAGTGCATAGGTACTCCTATAGGTGAAGAGAAAATGTCACTATACTCCTCCACGGCCTTGTCCATCTGTTGTTGTTGTGCAGAGGAGCCCTATCCAGAAGTCATGGCCACAATCTTCTTCTTTCCCTGAGGGCGAGTCATAAGAAAAATAAATTTCCTAGTCCGGGAAATGATCTTACTACATTGCTTTGCAGTGATCAAGGAGATGGCAACAAGCGGGGCTACCTCCGGTATCATATACGACTTATTTCCCAAATTAATAATCACATAGCGAGGTCTAGACTCATATATAGAATGTAGCTTCCACAAGTATGGTTGTCCTAATAATACATCACAAGCTTCAAGAGGAGCAACATCACACAGTACCTCATCCATGAAGGGCTTGATGTTGTAGGGAAGGAAGCACTACTAGCTGACGTGGAGATCTCATCCTTGGTGAAGCCACCCGATGGTGTATGGCTATAGATGTGTTTTCGTTGGTAGGCCCAGCTGCTTCATGACCTCTGCTAAAATGAGGTTCTTTTGGCTCCCGCTGTAGACAATGAACTGCAATGGAGAACCTTTCACCCACATCTATGAGTGGAAAAGGCATTCCCCCTCCTCTGGATCTTCATGCTCATTCTGCTGGGTTTTGGTGGTGGCCATGGTCCCACTGGGCTCCACGTCAATGATCTACTTCCCTTTTTCATTCCCCTTGTTGGGTTCTAACTCAGAGTCGCAACATGCATTTGATTCAGAAGCCTTCATCTCAGCCACCAATGACTACTTGGCCCGAAACTCACTTATGTTGTGAGTGGAGCTCTTGTGGAACTCACACCATTTTCCCATGTCATTTTTTGTCTTCACAGTGTTGTTTTTTTTCTTGCAACTTTGGTGGGTTATCCGGGGCTGTCCCACCTTGGATTTGGCCTTTTCTATGTGGTTTTGGGGCATCTTTTACTTGCTTTAGATTCACAGATCCAAAGTCTCGCTCCTTCTGTTTAAACTTTTGCTCAATCTTGATAGTGTATCGGTATGTCATGTAGATCAAGGAGATGTCCAGGAACTCCATCTCGTCCTGGATGTACTTGTGTAGATAGCCATGGTACTTGAGTACCAAATTCCACTCAAAATCCTTGAAACCCAACTTAGTGCGAAGGGTATGGAAATATTTGTGATCTTGGCACATCTTGGTCCCTTCCCTATCGTAGCGTGGTCCACTTTATGTATTTATCTTCATAGCTCCCGACAAGGTAATATTGTTCCTTGATGGCATCTCAGAAAGAATCCCAAGTGGGTGCGGCTGAAAAAAGTGACGATTCCCTTTCATATTTTTGTTCATAGTAGGTTTCCCACCAGTGCTTTGATGTGTGGGGTGGTTTCTCGATTTGAAAATTCATGAACTAAAAAAATATCCTTCCAACACATTCAACCATTTATCTACACTGTCTACATATATTTGGCCCTCAAATATGGGGATATCGAAGTTAACTTGTACCTTAAAAGGAGTGCACCTTTAGAGTTCATGTTCGATGAAGATGTGTCACCTGTGGGTAGCCGTTGAAGGATCTGGACAAAGTTATCCATCATTGCTTTCCTCTGTCACTCAAGGGCTTCCTCGATCAATATTTTGAAAGGATCTCTTGCCCCCTCGTCTTTCTTCTCTTCCGCGATGGGAGGTCGTCGAGGTTTGTGAGGCTGGTCTTGCAAAGGTTCAACTAGATCAAGCCCTAACTCCTTATACCCTGACCTCGTTGGGGAAATGCAAAGAAAAATAGAGAAAGAGCATACTACTCTCATACCTTTGATCAGAAATTAAACAGAAACACAAAAAATTACAGATATAACCATAAATACATAAATGTAGCAGAAACAACACTTCATTTCATTAATATCATAACACTGAAATATGCTTACAAATAGAATGGAAATAGACTAGCTTAGGCAATGGTAGCTTATCTCCGAGAAGAGATGTGGCGGCTACATGCCTCTGAACTATGTTACAATGAGCCCAGGGCCTATTTATTATTGAGAAATAATGGAAACCCCTAAACATCCAGAAACCTGACCCGGGGAGATAAAGCGCCAAAATTGCGGGCCCCATTTGGGTAAATTGGTACATCAATTTCTCAGGGTCGTAACTTTTGCATACGATCTCTTTTTAGCTATCATAATACCTCATTTCGAAGATCTCAAAGAGTAGGCCGAAATCAAACTAGCTACCTTGTTTGGGAATTTTCTTGTCTCTCTATTTTCCCTAAAAACTTTGTTTATGGCCTCAAAACCACTCCGGAAGTTCACGACCCAAAAAAATGCTAAAAATAGTAAACTATGCTACAATTAAGGAAACTAAAAAAATGAAAGAGGCAGTATTTGGGGTCCAAGTGGAATAGGAGTGTGGCCACTAATATCCACATGGATTAGCCTTGAATATTTTGGGCTTCTCAATCTAGAATAGTCATCAATTATTAGCATAAAATATGTTTCTCCTCCTGGTCCTTTTGTTCTAGAAGTACCACACAAATCCCTATGAACTAACTACAAAGGCTTACTACTTGATAGCTTATCCTTGACTTTGAATGAAGTATGTTTTTGTTTTCCCATTTGACATGACTTGCAAGTAGTGTTTTGAGGTTTATTTATCTTTGGTAGATCTTTGACTGCTCTCTTCTTACTAATCCTAATGATGTGATCAAAATTGAGATGCCTGGATATCCTATGCCATAGCCAAGATTCATCTTGTTTGTTTATGTAGCACTCTTCATTATCTTCCTTCAAAATGTATACATTATTCTCTGTTCGAACTCCTTTAGCCAAAATATTCCCAGTAGTTGTTGACCTAATTTCACAATCTTGAGATCTAAAGAGAACATCACAGCCTCTGTCACACATCTCACTTACACTCAACAAATTATGTTTTAGACCATCTACAAACAACACATCCTGAGCCTTTCCTCTTCCATTATTCATACTAATTGTGTCCTTTCCTCTAATTCTTTGTGCTTCATCATTTCCAAATGTGACGTTTCCAATTTTATTTTCATCTAGGGATACAAACTTTCTTTTATCTCCTGTCATATGTCTAGAGCAACCACTTTCCACTTACCATTTATTGTTTTGATCTTAAGCATATAGAACTATGCCACACTTATCAATTTTATTCTCTTCCTTCTTATTTCTCCACTGCATGCATTCATTTGTTTTACAATTTTTATAAGACGATAATCTATTTTCTTTAAGCTGACATTCATATGACTTGTGCCCAAAGTTATGACAATAGAAACATTCAGTGATATCAAAGAGAGGAGAAAATGGATTTTTGTCTAGATTCATGTTTGTTTTGATGTTTGTGAATCTATTGTTAGCCTCACTTCTCTTAGAATTCCTCAGATCATTTCTTCTGACATAAGCTCTGTAATTTATGGCTTTATGTCAAAAAATTTAACAACAGTAACAATACCCATAGAAAAAGTTTTCGTACCTAGTAGTGGATGACATTTGTGGATATAACCATCTTGACATTTCATAATCTTTTCTCCTAAAGAAGTATGGTCTATAATGGTTTGTTGTTTGATTTTCCATTCCTTTTGTCTTATGCACTTTGTCGGTAGTACTTCTTTGTTTCTTCTCATTTGATGTTGAAGTGTTGCTCAAATTTTTGTTCTCATATTGATGTGGACTATCATTGTCTCCCTTGATAGATTTTACAAAATTAAATGTCTTTTTGTCCTCTGTCATGGTTTCACTATATTCTCCTTCATAACCTAGCCCAACCTTCATGAGTGGAAACCTCTGAGAATTTAATATCACATCTAGTTTTTCAGATCCTTTTATATGTTGAATATTCATGTTCAAATTAGTTTGTGCCTTTTCTAGAATTTCTTCATAATTAGCACCTCTTCTTCCAATATTTCATACTCCTGGCCTTTCTCCTTTATTTGTTGCAACAAAATGTCTTCCACCTTCTTTGCTTCTTCAAGTTCAACCTTCAACTTGATAATTTCTTCTGAATTTGATTCTTCTTTTACATATTTCAACAAAATCTATTTTTTCTTTCTATTCTTTTGTTTAAGTCTGTCTATTTCATCCATGGCACTGACCAAATCCCCCTCAAGATATATTTCACCTTCTTCATATTCCTTACAATCTTTTTCAAGTTTTTCCAAGGCCATCAACATGAATTCACTAGTTCCATCTTCACTAGAGGATTCATTGGAACTTTCAAATACACTGTTATCTTCTTGAGCATAAAATATTTTCCTTTTAAAATTTTTCTCTCTATATTTTATTAGACTTGTTCTTTTCTTTCCCTCTAGGATGATTTTTTTCTTTCTTATAAGGACATTTGGAGGCATAATTACCCACTCTTCCACAATTGAAACACTTAAATGGAAGTTTTCCTTTGTACTTACATGTACCCTTCTTCAATCTTTTGAAAAATTTGTCTTCTTCTTCATCAAAACCTAAGCATCAACATTCCTTTTCTTCTATAGACTTGTCTTCCTTGAAAGTTGAATCTTTGGTGGCTGACTTCCCTTTTTGAATTCTCATCTCATATGTTGTCAAGGAACCAAGTAGTTGATCCCTACTTAAGGTCTCAAAGTTTGTTGTATCTTCTATAGGTGAAACCATAGGATAGAACTTAGAAGGTAATGACCTCAATATTTTTTGAACTATTATATTTTACTTTATTGTTTGTCCTAGACCCATCATGACATTAACAACTTCATCAACTATTAAAAAGAACTTAGCAATATCTTCATCTTCATTCTTAAAGTCTCAAAATGCATTCTATATACTTTTAATTTGGCCATATTTACCATTTTATCTCCTTCATGAATATTTTCCAATTTAACCCATATTTATTTAGTTGTCTTACAATGCATTACTTTAATAAATTTAGACTCACTTAATCCACTTAGAAGTGTGTTCATAGATTTTTCATTAGCTATAAATTCCAGTTTGGAATCTTTGTCACTAGTCATTTCCTTTGGTTCTTCATACACTACCATCACAGTAGCCTAGACTTCTACTCCAAGAGACATTAAATATGTCTTCATTCTCACTATCCAAAAGGCATAGTTTGTACCAGTGAATAGGGGGGCTTTATTTTTTGAGCATTCTTCCTGACTAGCTATTCTACTGATTTAGGACCTCCTTCTAGTTCTTAGACTACTACTAAAGGAACTTGCTCTGATACCAATTGATATATATTTGGAAATTACTTGGGGGGTGAATCAGTAATTTAAAACTTCAAGTTTTTCTAAACTTAAATTTTTTCTTATGTAGCTAATGAATTATGAATATTATCAATTGTTAATGGTTTCCTTTTGTAGTTACTGGAGAGAGAGAAATTTTCAAATATAATTATTCATAATTTAAGAGAATTCACATGACATTTAAGAAACAACACATGAAGACACCAGATATATGTGGAAACCCATAAGGGAGAAAACCACAAATTTTTGGTTGAAAGTGATGTGAAGGCAAACTCCTACTTCCCAATTACATTAGATTTTTGTAGGCTCCAACCTACAAGAGGTTGCTACCTCAAGGAAGCTCTAACTCCCACAAATTTTTCTGCAGGCTACAACCCACAGGAGGCTCCTACCTCAATAAGCTACAACTTGTTCTTTATCAAGCTACAACTTGAAAGGAGACTGCAATCTCCCAATCACAATACAAAGTCAAGTGTTTTGGTTACCTGATATTAATTTCTGCTCTCAAGTCTACTACTCATATTCTCTGCTTCTCTTCTTCAATTATGTTCCTCTTCTACTACTTTTCTCTCCTTCTTCTTACCAGAAAGTTGCTCATGAACCCTCTCATACAAACTGCTTAACACCAAAAGTCATTTTCCGATTCAAAAATGTATATTTTATAAGCATATATTATTGGTTGTTTATATTCTTTGTAGGAATATTGGTCTTCTAAAAATGTTCACAACCCATCTCTTCATTTTCATATCTAAAAAAACAAAATTTTGTAATATAAAATAGAGACAAAATAATATAGCTCAAAAATAATGATTACAAGAGACAAATCATATTTGTATTAACTACATTTTCCAAACATGTACCATACATTTTTCCTATTTAATGAAAGTATTTGTTTTCCACCTTGTGTCTCAATATATCATGTCCCATTTTTTACATCAAGGACAACCAATTAACATATTTATTTAAAATGTTTATCCTTCACATTAACTATCATAGCCTTTACACTTCACATCAGCCATTAACTATTAACAACCTTGCAATAATAGCCATCTAGCTATTCAACAAAATCAGCCTTAACACAATATCATCAACGTGATTCATTGACATCAATGCCAAAATTACCAACACATTTCCCGTCATAGCTATTATCATAAAATCTGACCCTGATAGGCTGCTGATCAAGTAGACTCTCAGTAACTCTTTCAAACCAATCTTTTGGTTGAGGCTTAGCCTCCTCAACCTGAGAGGGCTCTCTCAGTAGGTTTAATATTTTTTATTAATGATTAGATGGCTAACTCTAGGAACAAACATGGACAAATGTATAACTGGTTGACTAGTTGAATCAAAGATTAGCAAACATCTATTGGGCTATGAAGTCAAAATAGTCTTCAACAAAACAACATGATCAGCAAAACATAGAAGTCAAGGCACTTAGAGTTTAGGTTTATAAATAAAACAGTAACACAGTGAATCAACACAGTTTACAAGCATGTGAAGGAAGTTAGAGCTTTTTCCAATGAATTAAAAGTATCACAAGCTAATACCACTGCAAATAAGTAATTGAAAAAGGCCATAAGAACATCAAACACATAAACTCCTTGTGAATCTTGAATAGTCAAATTGATCTCTATATTAAGTTTGAAAAACCGCAGTTTCTTACAATAACACAATTTTCTTTTGCTAATGAAATTACCAACCCTAAGGAATTCAATTCTCATGCTTAATATAAAATATTTACAACCTTGGATACTATGATCCATCTTTAGGGGAATTCGAATTCCTAACATTGACACCTATCTGTTCATAAAACAAACTAATTAATTACACCTTTGATATCTAGCTATCTTTAAGAGTCTTAATACGAATAGGAGTGAAACTCCTAAAACATGCTTTCAACAACCTAATCTATGACTTATTTACATTCTTTAATTAGTTGCTAATCTATGTCTTCGAGCTTTATGATGTCTCCAGTATTGTTGCAAACCATGTTGAGTCATGACGTAATTGTCCTGAAAACAAGGAGACAGAGTTTCTCCCTTAAAAAACCCTAAATCCTTTATGCTTATCTTCGAGCAGTTTCATACAAGTGGCATGTGTTAGTAATCCATTTAAACTTCATCTGTCCACCTGTGTAAGAAAAAGAATCTCGAATAGATGAACAAGGGAATAAAACATGACTGTGCTACGAAAATAGCTTGTTTTCATAGCACAACTTTTATATCACTTATGGAATACTTTCTTTGAACCATTCTGCATCACTGCCATCTGAAACTTCATCAATGATCCTCATATGTCTACTAGAAATCATCAAACTTTGAATTTATCAGACCTTACCTTCGAAATATATCCATAAGGTGCTAAATGTTCACCTTCACCAGTTTCGTAGCGCGCTACGAAACTTCTGTGTATGCTCTTTTTTCAACATGGCCTTCAAAAATTTGTAGTTTTGGGAAAATTTTCAAAATTTCATAAAGACTGATATGATCACCAAAAATAAAAAAAAATTACCCTTATAAGATGTTCTTCTTCACAGATGTCCTTCTTTTTTATGCCAAAACTATTTTAAGATATATCCTTCACTACCCTTTTTCATCACCCTGTTTCATTATTGTTGTAGCCCCTTTTCTAGATTTTGTTAACTATATTTCTAGATCTTCAATTTGTCTCTTCAATCTCCTATTAGTAGCTCTCAACTGAGCATTAACCCTTCTTACAAATCTGGCTTCTTTTATTGCAGGAACAGTCCAGGTAAAGTACTGAGTTTTGCTGCTGACTATTTCTGGTTTGGAAACTTTTTCAACTTCCCAGAGAGCCTTTATCCTTCTGAAATTTTTCTTCTCAGCAGCATGCCTTCTTGCTCTCACCCTTAATCTAGCAATTTCATTGTTAGCTGCTCTTAACCTTTCTTTCATTTCTTCGTAACTGGCTTTTTCTATTTGGGTGGAAGAAACTCTGTTTTTGTCACCTTCAAGTCTTGGTGATGAAAAGTCTATCAACTATTCTTGAATAGTGTAGGGTTCTTCTGTTTTCCCTAACTCGATATTGGGCTCTTTCATATTTTTGGATTGCCTAGTTAAGGGCTTTCTGGGCTTGAACACAAATGCTGTAACATCATCGTCAAATTCCAATTTCTTAGAGGATTTCATCTTCTTCGACTTTCCTTTATCAAACTCTATGACATTTGCTTGCACCAAAGGGGATTCTACAATATCAATGGCTTTTAAAATATCATTTAAATTACCCTTCAAGCTTGGACTTTCTCTTAAGATCACTAATTTACCTTTCTCCTTAGCAATTTGACTTCTAGTCAATCTCCTTTGAACTCGTTTGGTAGCTGATTTTTCTCGTGTCATTCATTTAACCTCAGCTATCTTTTCCTTTGTAGATTTAGGAGTTTCAAGAATAACTACCGGGGTTTTTCTTACTTGCTCTTTCACCTGCTTCCTAGGTTTCAACTTAACAAATCTTTTATCCCTAGACATTACAGACTTGCTGGTTTCTGCTGATGGAGTTTCTTTAGCCTTAGGTCTAATGCCTAAATCTTGATTTTCCGCTCCAAAATCACATAAAAAGAGAAGTGAAGACCATTCTTTTTTTATCCTTTTGATTTCATGTAAAACTATCAGTTTAATTAGACCGCCATGAAAAAGGGAAGTTTCATATCCTTGAGATTTCAACTGCACTTTATCTGCCATCTTAGCTACACTTCGATACAGGAAGTAAGGTAAATCTAAAGAAATCATGCTAGTAAAATGCAACGGGAGTTTAGAATGATATAAATAAACCTTTTGATATCTGCCTTCACAGGTAAAGAAATGTTGAATGTTGAAGAGCAAGTTGGCATAGCTGTCCTTAATGTAATCCCTGGGAACTACCTTGGTTAAGTCTGTTTCTGCAAACTCTGGCTTTAGAAACACTTTACATGGTTCCATGTTGAATCTGATGTTTTTGAACCATATATCTTGCCCCCTAGGGATCTCTATCACCAAATATATGATCTCTGGAGAAATTTCCAAGTTTAGGATTCCAACCTTTGTGCTTGAGCTAGTGAAATGTAGTGCAAACTCCTTTGTCACCTGAGTATGTCCTCCCTGCAATTTTTTACAAAACCTCCAACATCCTACTTTCTTGAAGGCTTCCACAATTTATTTATCTCTAGCTAAGACCTCGGTGCTTTCAAGCTCGGTTCTTAAATAATGGCCAAACCTGTGACTTTTCCTTTCTTCTGTCATCTTTGCCTCTGAATTGCTATAACAAAACAGCCTCGCTTGAAAACTATGTTTACCAGCCTTGCTTGCCTATGGTGTGTTATCACTCAGATTTTCCTTACAAGCTATGGGAAGAAGGAAATGGGTCTGAGGTAACTACAAACCAATCTTTTAAGTACAGAATCTAGCTAATCTATACTCAGACAGGGCTCTCTCTTTATGATTTAGCTATATTTGAAAAGATCTCAGGCTAGTTATAAATGTTCAGGGTTGTTTTGTTTGAGAGTGGTGGAATTCTGAAAAAAATGGGAAAACTAGGCTTCAGGCCATTGGGCTATGGAGTCAATCAAGGATAATTCACTGAATTAAGTCAAATTGTTGAGGTATGAGTTCAACAGGAAAGATAGAAGAATAAAAACAAACTTTGGGGCCTGAATGGGTAATAGTTCTACTCAAAACCAGAGGGCAATCAAGAATCCTCAAGGCAAGATTAGAAAGATAAAAGGAAGATAGGTCAGCTATCATAAGGCAATCAAGAATCCTATACCAGGGACTTATTAGAGAAAACTACAGGGATAGAGGAGCAATTAAGAATTCCTTTACCGAAATAGCTTAGAAGAAAACATATAAATGGTAGACTGTTGATAGCAAAGAGAAATAAAGCTAATTCTGATATACTTTTACTATTTTACCATTTAGTTTTAAGATGCATGAAACATTGAAACATGTAGAAAACACATAAATCACAAGGATAGAATATTTATATGCAATTAGACTGCACATGAATCTGATGAAATGTCCTCAACTTTTATTCCTTTTCCAGCAAAAAATCCAAACTTGAGTACAAAGATTTTGCTACTTGATAGTATAGAGTTATAGAATCCACATAAAATACCTCAAATGAAGAAGTATTTATACAATTTCTTAACTGAAATATCTTGAAGAAATATCAAGATTGGTTTACAAATATCTCAAATTGTTTTACAATAACAAAACTTAAATAAAGGACATTCAAAACTAATGAATCTATTTGGCACTATTTTTATGGATTTATGGTGATAAAGAAGTGAAATTTGAATTTGATAACAACTCTTAGTTGATGATGAGGCATCCCAGTCACTAATTGCATCCTTCCTTTGTGCATTCTGCCCCAGAAATTCTACAAACTTAGGGTCCAATGATACGCTTGTATATCTAAATCTGTGATAGATATGTAAAAAGTGAAAGAGGTTATTGTATATAAGAATGTTTTTGAGATAAACCTCTCTTAGTTTCCCAAAATTCATCTCCAGATGTTCACAATATGCTCTGCAAAAAGATGTCAAAAACAGGACTTTGCACAAACTGAAAAATAGTCTGTGAAGACATGCACTTATCTCCATTTTGGTAATACCTATGTACAAAGTGAGATATATTTTTGTAGATTTCTCTATTAGGAGCAGAAACCTCCTCTAGTTTCTTGAAATACTTATTTTATTGGCCATAATAGTTTCTGTAACATTATGACTTAAACAGGAGATTTCTAAAGAATGTACCATTTTTGCTCTGATTTCATCTTTTAACCTTAAATTTCTTTTAACCATTTTTCACTTTTACTTTGGATAAAATTCATTGTTGTTGGTGAAAGTGTTTTCATCTCTATTTAACCCTTACTGCATCCATGTTTACTTTTACTGTTTACTTTTACCATTGTTTTTTCATCTATCTTCACTTTGACGTGAATTTGTATGCTCTGTAACTATCTTCCCTGCTGTTTATCTTCATGCTAGCTGATTTACTTGATTTGGTATTCAACCTGATACTCTTTAATCCTAATACAATTTGACTATTCTTTACTGTGTCCTTTTAACTTCACTGTATATTTTAGGTTTTTACTATTTGTTTCAACAGTAAATCCTTTTAATTCCATGTTTCCCTCTGCTTGTCTTTTAACTGTATGTTTTATTTTCCATCTCTATTTGAATAGACCTGATAACAATCTCAGAGTAAACAGGTCTTATGACTAGTATTAAGACTGTTTATCCAAGGCTGCAGTCTTTTGATCACCTGTAAAACAAAACAAACTGTTAGGAAAACGTTGGGTTGACAGGGAGGGTAATTAATGGCTTTGGTGAATGCTTTGTTGGGTGTGCACAGTAGTCTGCAGTAGCTTGAAGTTCAGTAGCTGATGGTGGTTGACGGTTGGGAGCAAGTTGCTGGTCTAGACGTACTTTGTGCGTGCATGGGAGGCAAAACTTTCCTTTCTCGGTAAAAAGACAAACAATGGATGTTTTTGTTTTATATGCAAAGTCAATGTCTTTTGGTGGGTTAACGAAAACGATAGTTGGCTTTAACTAACTGATGGGATAACTTTGTCATTTAGTGGAGGCGGTAAGCGGGAGCGGTATTGGTTTTCATCGCACAGCTTTTGGGAGGCTAGTGGTTTTGGAGGAGGGTCGCACGATGCCACAGACTGGCTAACACGTAGCATCGGCGAAAAGTCAAAAACCACTTACATCACACGTTTAAAGTTCGACCAAAAGGCCCACGCGATGTATGCGATAGTCGTCAGATCTGGGAAGGTTGATCAAACGGTAGTCGGCATCGGTAAGTGGTGGAGGTTTAATGGAGGGGCCCGATTGTAATTAAAAGGTCTTTAATTATATCAGGGGTGATGTGATTGGCGGGGAGGTTATTAATTAATCCAGGTGATTAATTAATCCCTTTTTAATACGGCGGGGGTTTGGTTCTTAATTAATCACGGTTCGACTAATTAATCCAATTTATTTAATTTTATTTTGGTTTATTTTGCAAACCATGGGAGGGGATATTTATTTATTTTGGGATTTTAACTAATTAATACAGGAAAGGGTTATTGTTGTGGGAGTTAAATAATAAAAATTAAAAATTAATATGAATATGGCAAGGAAAAAGTGCTAAGCAAATGTTTCTGAAAATTCATTTCATCATCTAACATTATAACTTAGGCTAAAATGTGTTTGGGGGGTTTTTATGAAGAACCTTTATTTTCCTAAGTAAAATAATGATTTTACTTAGGAAAAGCATTTGAAGGGAATGAATGAATCATGGAGGGGTTTTGGCACTTAGGCCTTACAAGTTATTGGGCCGAGGGTCCGGTCCCTCCAGAAGTCAGAGAAATGCTCTGAGCCCCTTTAACTTTCAGGTTATTGGTGCCTTTAGTACTTATGGGAAATTAGTAAAATTTAGGGGAAAATGAGTGAGGAGGTTAAATAGTTTGACTTTGATTCCTAATGTGACTATCTTCATTGTCATCCATGCTTTGTCCAAATGATAAAAGAAAAATATTTAAGATTTTAACTTAATCATTCATCATACATAATTCTACAACCAATCATCTACTTACCCACCTACTCATCCTACCATTTTCTCTTCTTTATTAGGGTGCACTTAAACTGGCAAACCCTTATCAAACTTTTCTTTTCTTTTACACTGGAAATCTATCTAAGTCTATCCTTATTACATCCAAGGGCTCATATTAAATTGTTGAGCTCCTTTTATTCACTCTAAATATCTACTTATCTGCCAAGATTATACATTTTGGTCAGATTTTATTCTCTATCTATGAACATAGAAATTGAAAACATGGAATAACCAAGATTAAACTATTTAGTTACCATTGATTGTGACATAAGTAACAAGTTGCACACAATCTTTATTCAAAATGTGAAATAGTAGTGGCATTTGGACTTGCACACTTTCATGGTCTTTTTATTTTTCTTTGGGGTTCATTTTCTTTCATTTTTTGACCTTTTCTTTATTCTTTTTACCCTTTGATTTTTCTTTTAGGGTATACCCTCTTTACATTTTTTAAATTTTTTGATTTTTTACAAATATGGAAAACATTTGCAACAAGAAAAGGTATGTACATATTTCAGAGCTAAACCAAGTCAATCATGATATATGACACCTATTGGTATAGGAACATAACATGGTGGTCAGCCTCGCTTGCTTATGGATGCAAAAAACCTTGGTAAGAAATTACCAAAAGCTTAATGTTCGAAAAAAGATTATGTTTGAGGGTTTGCATGCAAACCATAATGAGAGACTAGCTAGCCCTTTTCGAATTTTAAATTACCTATCATGATGAGCCATCAATTCAAAATGATGAGTTTTGGATGGCGGAATGCTTAAGAACTGACTCCTAGCTGACACCTAATAATGAAAACTTAACAGAATTTTAACGAATTGATGTATTGACAAGACTGTTCTACGAATCCACGCTTTCGTAGTGCGCAGGGAAAAGTGCTATGAAAATAGCAGCATTTTCGTAGTGCAAAACAGATATTTTACACTGTCTGCACTATGAAAACGTGGATTCGGGGCTAATTCAAAAAAATTTCATAATGGTTTAAGCTATGAGTTTCTAAAAAGAGTGTAAGACTCATGAAACATGGAATAAGGTTGTTAGACTTTATTTGGAAATGAAAAATGAGACCTTTAAGACTCCTAACCTATCACCTACCCATTAAAACATAGGGTGACTTGACACTTATCTATGACCATGACTAGGAACAATGTAAACTCTTATTTTCGTGATAACAATGACTCCACTTGGGATAGTGTACCCCTGTGGCACACTAAGAACTCGTAGCTCTAGTGCTATCCATTTTTTTTTTATTTTTTTTTTTGGTAAAACAAAAATGCTTTTATTTGATTTGACAAGCATCTTCTTCAAACTGTTGGGCCTTCAACTCGGGCTTAAGCTCTCTATTTCAGCTTATCATTATTAGCAATAAAAACTAACAAAGATGGAATATATACAATGTCATGAGTGACTGATAAAACTTCAGCAAGTATAATGCTTTAGGAACCTGCCATTGACAAGTCCTCCAGCATATGATCCTCCATCAATTTCTTGTAATATATAAGTGTTGTTCCCATGAAAACCAGCAATCTTAAATGGACCCTTCCATAAATTCTCAAACTTAGCATGCTTGCCCTTTTCCTCAATTTTAGCCTCCCATTTCGGCACTTTGTCTTGTATTTGGAAACTGTCTTCTTTAATCTTCCTGTCAAATGTATTTTTAATTTTGTTTTGAGGATGCTGATGGTTGTCATAGACTTCATTCCTTTTTTCCTGCAAAGCTATCAACTAGTTTATCCTCCTCTATATGGCATTTGGTTCTTCTTCAAGTCCTTGAATTAATTTCATGACCGGTACCCCAAGTGATGTCGGAAAAACAGCTTCAACACCATAAACTAATTCATATGGTGAAGTCCCAATTGATCTCTTTGTACATATCCTATCAGCCCATAAGGCATACTTCAGCTTTAAGTGCCAAGCTTTCTTGTTCTCCTGCAATACCTTTTTGATGATTCTTACAATACTCTTATTTGATGATTCAGCAAGACCATTTCCTTGTGGATAGTATGTTGTAGAGTGTCCAAGAGTGATATGGTATTGATGATAGAAATTGATCATTTTCTTAGACTTGAAGGCTTGAGCATTATCTGTTATAATCTTCATGGGGTAGCCAAATCGAGACAATATATTATTCTCTAGAAAAGAAATAATTACAAAATCATTAGCTTGCCTTTTGGGGATTGCCTCTATCCATTTGGTGAAGTAGTCCGTTACTGTGAGAATCCAACAATGCTGTCCTGATAATGATGGATGTATTTCTCCAATAAAGTCTAACCTCCACTGCTAGAAAGGTGCTTCCACATGTATAGGTACCAAAGGTAGCGGTACAAGTTTTCTTCTTCCTTCAAAAGTTTGGAATTCATGACATGCAACAATTCTTTTGTAAATGTCTTTAAACATTGTTGGCCAATAATATCCCGCTCTTAGAATTTTATTTGTTGTAGCTTTCCAATAATGGTTTCCTTCACAATCACCTTTATGGAATTCTTCAATGACTTTTTTAGCCTCCTCTTCAAATAAACAATTCAGCAAAATTCCTCCTGTATCTTTCCAAACCAAATTTCTGTCAAACATAAAATATCTCAAAGATTTCAACTTCACAAACCTTGCTTGGATTTTGCTAGATCATCAGGAGCTTTGTGATGTTGTAAAACAAATACCACACCTTTGTACCAATCTGAAAGAAGATATTTCTCATCAATTGGAACCAATTCTTCTTCATCATCAGAAATTTTTGATATTTCTGCATTCAGATTTATGTCAAGACAATCCAAGTTTCACTGAGTCATTAACTTCGCCAACCCTTGTCCCTTCACCAATTTGGTTGGCTTGATGTCTATGTCATATTCCAACAAATTTGCAATCCATTTTCCCCTCTTACCATCAAGATCTGCCTGAGTTAGAATGTTTTTCACAACAGTACTTGTAACATATGCCACAATGTGAGAATGCAAAAGTAAATTCTGAAATCTTTAATGGCTTTCACCAAAGCATAGGCCTGTTTTTCTAGAATATTATACTTCAGCTCAGTGTTAGCTAATGTTCTACTAAAGAAAGAGATAGGTTGTTCAGTACCTTGCTTTCCTTTTTGAAGAAAAACTCTAGCAATTGTATTTTCAGAAGAAAATGTAAAAACCAGAAACTCTTTTGAAAAATCTAGACTGATGAGTATCGGTGCTTGTGTGAATGCCTTCTTAATTTGCTCAAAAGAATTCTTTGCTTCAGCTGTCCATTTAATATCAAATCCTTTCTTTAACATCCTTGTTATATCTTTAACAATCTCAGCAAAGTTAGGAATGAAGCGCCTAACAAAATTCACTTTCTTAAGAAACGATTGAATCTCTTTCCTACTTCTTGGCAAATCTACTTTTTGAATTGCATTAACTCTGTTAGGATCAATCCTAATTCCATGTTCAAAAATAATATGACCAAGTAATTTTCTTGAAGTTAAAGCAAAAATGCCTTCAGTAGGATTAAGAGAGATACCAAAATTTGTACATTTCAGCAGAATTCTTCCTAGGTGTTTCAAATGATCTTCCTCTTTCTTTGAAAAGATTGTTATATCATCAAGATAAAAAACCACCATATTGTCCTTTTCTTCAGAAAAAGCAATGTCCATTGCTCTTTGAAAAGTAGCTCCTATATTCATGAGACCAAAAGGCATCTTGGCGTACATGAATGTGCCCCATGGTGTTGTGAAGGCTATTTTCTCTTGATCATCTGGATGCACAAGAATCTGATTGTAACCTGAGAAACCATCAAGCATAGACATTCTTTGTGAACCAAAAATATTTTGCAGAATTGAATCCATCTTGGGAAGAGGATAATTGTCGTTTAGTGAAGCCTTATTCAAATTTCTGAAATCAATACAAATTCTGATTTCCCCACTCTTCTTTCTAATCAATATCAGATTTGCAAGCCAATTTGAGAATCTGATTGGGAAAATGATTTTAGCATCAAAAAGCTTCTTAATCTCTTTTTCAATCAATGGCATGAGAAGGGGATTAATTCTTCTCAACTTCTGTTTGAAAGGTTTCTCATTTTCTTTAATAGGAATAGTATGTTGAATAATGGAAGGATCATATTGTTTTAAATCAGCATAAATCCAAGAAAAAACATCCACAAACCTCTTCATCATCTCAATATATTTGAATTTCACATCAAGTGAAAGAAACTTTGAAATTTTGATCATTTTAGGCAAAGTTGATGTACCCAGATTACAATTTTCTACTTCTTCATTAGCTTGAATCTTTGGTGATTTGAAAACATCACTCTGATCAAAAATCTTCTCAAGAGGAACAATACCCTTTGGTATTGAATTATTCTTTAATTGCAAGACTTTAGAATTTTATTTAGACTCAACAAGCATGTTTTGTTGATCTACTTGAGTACTTTCAAATTCTTCGTTCAGCTCAATAAAATTCTTTACTTGTTGATCATCTTCAAAAACTTGCCAATTGGTGATATTGTCTAGTATAGCTGGTCTATGATGAACTTCATTCTCATATTTCTCAGAAGAATGAATAGGAATAACAAAAAGACTTGCCGAAAAAACAAGAGAATCAACAATGGAATTTTGGTCTCTAGTTTTGACAATGAAAGAATAGGCTTGAAAATTTTCCAACATGTCTAAAACTAGATTTTTGTATGCTCTCATTCTTACATCCTTTGTTTAATAAACACCGTCAACTTGTCTAATAACCAATTTAGAAGCTCCAAAAACATAAATGTTCTGAGCCTTCATCCTTATCAAAACATCTAGACCCAAAATAAAAGATTCATATTCAGCCATGTTGTTTGTGCAGTCAAAATTCAGTTTGTAAGAATATCATCACTTGGACTTGTAATCCAAATTCTTGCTCCTGCCCTTCTTTTCCTGTTGATCCATTGAAGTACAGTGACCACCATCCCTCCATCTCTTTGTTATTTACTTGTTGATTTTCTGAGTGCTAATTGTCTGCTTTCATTTCTTCTATACCACTATCAACTAACTCATTGAAAAGAATGGCAGATCCAAGTTCAGTATCAAATGAATAAATAGGAAAATTCTAAAGTTTATCTTTGCTACTTACCATATAAGCCATTCTAGTCTCCCGATAAAATCTCATTTGTTCACCAAAAACAGGAATTGTGGCATAAGTAAGGTCCATATGCGTTGTGCCTTTAATTTTTGCTGCCCATGATCTTAATATTAACATCCCAAACTTTGGCAGAATATCAGCCACAACAATGTCCATAACAGTTGTCTTTGCTGGGATTTTTGTCAGACCAACAACAACATATTTGATTATACCAACACATTGAACCCTCTTTGAGTCAAAAGAAAATAAATCCTTATATGGTCTTGTTACCTGTAACCCTAACCTTTCCATAATTACTTTGGGCATGAGATTATGAGAAGCCCCTGAATCCAACATAGAATTATGTAAAGTCATATCATGAATACTAATGCTTACATACAAAGGAGGGAACTCCTCATTTTGATCATCTTCTAACCTTGGACGCAAATATATAATAGGATTATCTTCTTGGACATTTAAAATATCAGCAGCTCCTGGTTGTGAATTCAACATCTCAACAGTCTTACTTCTGGTTGTGAATTCAACGTCTCAACAATCTTTCTTCTATATTGATTTACCTTGAGAATCTCACTAAAAGGGACTGATATTTTAATCTTTGAAATTTCATTCTCAAGGTTGAAAACAAAAATAGATTTTTCAGCTTCTTTGATAGGAGGGGAAAGTTGAGAATCTCTTTTACCAAGCGAAGTGTCTTTCTTACCTTCAGCAATCTTTGGGGTATCATTTTTGGTTTCAGCAACCTTCGGAGCATCTTTCTTAGGCTGTGTTTTGTTTGCAATAATTGGCACATTTCTATTTCTAAGATTATATTGTTTTTGCATTTCAAAGATGGCATAATGATACCCTTTAAAATAATCTAAAGGTTATTCCCCTTGATTGGCCAGATCTGACTCATCATTCTCTTCTTTAGTCAAGAAAATTCCTGACATCTCTTCGTCAAGGCAATGGATAGATTCTTCAGGAATTTCAAGATCATCTTCTTCATCAACCAAATTCTGCTGAAAAGGAGGTCTCACTGGAGGATCAGGTTGCTGGTTTCAATTTTCTCTTAGTCTTTGTTGGTTTTGAGGTCTCCTGAATTGAGGATTTCTAAATCGAGGTCCCTATTGCACAGGAGGAGTAGAAGTGTTTCCAAGAGCTAACCTATCCATCAACTTCTCCATGGTTTCATCATTGAGTATAATTTATCTTCAGGAGTTGAAGAGGAAGGTTTCTCTTCTTCTTTCAATTTAGTTTTTCCCATTTTTGACTTTTTAGCAACTATCATGTTTACCTCTACCTTTACTGCATCACTATTCATTTTAGCAAGAGTAGGTGATTCTCTTTCTCTCGACAAGATAGAAAATTCATAATCAAATGCTTCAGCATACCTCATTTGTGCTAAGGCTTCCGAAGGTTTCAAACGAGCTAGAATTGAGTTTAAAACTTTATTAAATCTTTTTGAAAAAATTTGAATAGTTTCATCAGGTGCCCTTCTAAGGCTATTATATTCAGTAATTTCTTGAACTGGATTAGTTTTGTTTCCCCATTTTCTTAGAAAATTATCATCAAACTCAACCCAATTCCAAATTCTTCCTGGTGTAAGAGCTTTAAACCATTTTCTAACTTCACCAATAAAGCTCTATGCAGATAATATTAACTTCACATCCTCATCATCGACTTCTTCTCTGTCAACAAAACCATTAAATCTGTCTACATGTTCTTCTGTTGTAATTTATTCATCACTAACCCAGGTAGGGATCCTAGCAGCATATTTACTAGGAAGGTCATGCAAAATAGCGGGGAGCACAAGTGGAGCATACCTAGCAGGTGCAACCATGATTAAAGGAGGAACAGTAGTTACAGGAACAACAGGAACAAAAGATGAAGAACTGATATGAGGAAGAGTGTTTGGATGAATAATAGTTCTGGGAGTGGTGGAAACAGAAGATGAGGAACTGATATGAGGAGGACTACTTGGTTTTTGTAAGCCACTAACAAATGAACTCCAGTTTGGAAGGGGCAAACCAGCTTTAGATTTCAACAGGACTTCGAAAGGGTCAAGTTCTTTCAATTTATCTGGAGCCTCTTTTTCTAACAATAGCTCAGAGGTGACAACTTCCCAAAACTCTTCTTTGTCTTCTTGTGTTACTAGGGCTGAAGTGTCAATTCCTCTCTTTTACAGGTCTAAAATAATACCAATGCATTCCTCTTCATTTGCTAATCTAAACAACACTTCATGAATTTTATCATCAACTTTTTTGTCTTCAGGGCTTCTTGAGAATTCAGAGAGCAAAGATTTCGAATAAGATGGAGTACCTGATATTTCTGAAAATATTTGACTACCTCTTGAAACAGTGTTTGGATTGTCCACAGTGGTAGGTGGATTGGGATCGGGATTGCTCTGTGTGTATCTCCTTCTCGAAGCCACCTTTAAATCTTTGATAATGTATGGAGTCACCAAGGTAGATTACAGCCTTGAAAAACTTTCTGATCTCCTGCTACCTTCAGAAGTTCATCTTCTTGATTTCGGGAATGAGTAATCTTCAGGCTCTAGGTAGACACACCAAAATGTTTTCACAAAATCTGACCCTGATAGGCTGCTGATCAAGTAGACTCTCAGTAACTCTTTCAAACCAATCTTTTGGTTGAGGCTTAGCCTCCTCAACCTTAGAGGGCTCTCTTAGTAGGTTTCATATTTTTGATTAATGATTATATGGCTAACTCTGGGAACAAACATGGAGAAAGGGATAACTGGTTGACTGGTTGAATCAAAGATTAGAAAACATCTATTTGGATATAGAGTCAAAATAGTCTTCAACAAAAGAACATGATCAACAAAACATGGAAGTCAAGGCACTTAGAGTTTAGGTTTATAAATAAAATAGTAACACAGTGAATCAACACAGTTTACAAGCATGTGAAGGAAGTTAGAGCATTTTCCAATGAATTCTAAGTATCACAAGCTCATACCACTGCAAATAAATAATTGAAAAAGGCCATAAGAACATCAAACACATAAACTCCTTGTGAATCTTGAGTAGTCAAACTGATCTCTATATTAAGTTTGAAAAACCACAGTTTCTTACAATAACACAATTTTGTTTTGCTAATGAAATTACCAACCCTGAGGAATTCAATTCTCATGCTTAATGTAGAATTTTTACAACTTTGGATACTATGATCCATCTTTAGGGGAATTCGAATTCCTAACATTGACACCTATCTGTTCATAAAACAAACTACTTAATTACAACTTTGACAGCTAGTTGTCTTTAAGAGTCCTAATACGAGTCGGAGTGAAACTCCTAAAACATGCTTTCAACAACCTAATCTATGACTTAATTACATTCTTTAATCAGCTGCTAATCCATGTCTTCAAGCTTTATGATGTCTCCAGTATTGTTGCAAACCCTACTGAGTCATGACCTAACTGTCCTGAAAACAAGGAGATAGAGTTTCTCCCTTAAAAAACCCTAAATCATTTATGCTTATCTTCAAGAAGTTTTATACAAGTTGCATGTGTTAGTAATCCATTTAAACTTCATCTGTCCACTTGTGCAAGAAAGAGAATCTCGAATAGATGAACAAGGGAATAAAACATGATTGTGCTATGAAAATAGCTTATTTTCATAGCACAACTTTTATATCACTTATGGAATACTTTCTTTGAACCATTCTACATCACTGCCATTTGAAACTTCATCAATGATCCTCATATGTCTACCAGCAATCATCAAACCTGGAATTTATCAAACCTTACCTTCGAAATATATCCATAAGGTTCTAAATGTTCACCTTCACCAATTTCGTAGCGCACTACGAAACTGTTGTGTATGCTCTTTTGTCAACACGGCCTTCAAAAATCTGTAGTTTTGGGAATTTTTTCAAAATTTCATAAAGACAAATATGATCACCAAAAATCAAAACAACTTACCCTTATAAGATTTTCTTCTTCATAGATGTCCTTCTTTTTTATGCCAAAACTATTTTAAGATATATCCTGCACTGCCCTTTTTCATCACCCTGTCTCATTATTGTTATAGCCCCTTTTCCAGATTTTGTTAACTGTATTTCTAGGTCTTCAATCTGTCTCTTCAATCTCCTGTTAGTAGCTCTCAGCTAAGCATTAACCCTCCTTACAAATATGGCTTTTTTGATTGCAGGAACAGTCCAGGTAAAGTACTGAGTTTCACTGCTCACTATTTCTGGTTTGGAAACTTTCTCAACTTCCCAGAGAGCCTTTATCATTTTGAAATCTATCTTCTCAGCAGCATGCCTTCTTTCTCTCACCCTTATTCTCACAATTTCATTATTAGTTGCTCTTAACCTTTCTTCCATTTCTTCGTAACTGGATTTTTCTATTTGGGTGGAAGAAACTCTGTTTTTGTCACCTTCAGGTCTTGGTGATGAAAAGTCTATCAACTCTTCCTAAACAGTGTAGGCTTCTTCTATTTTCCCTAACTTGATATTCGGCTCTTGCATCTTTTTGGATTTCCTAGTTAAGGGCTTTCTGGGCTTGAATACAAATGTTGTAACATCATCCTCAAATTCCAGTTTCTTAGAGGATTTCATCTTCTTCGACTTTCCTTTATCAAACTCTATGGCATCTTCCTGCACCAAAGGGGATTCTGCAATATCAATGGCTTTTAAAATATCATTTAAATTACCCTTCAAGCTTGGAATTTCTCCTGAGATCATTGATTTACCTTTCTCCTTAGCAATTTTACTTCTAGTCAATCTCCTTTGAACCTGTTTGGTAGCTGATTTTTCTTGTGTCATTCCTTTAACCTCAGCTATCTTTTCCTTTGTAGATTTAGGAGTTTTAAGAATAACTACTGGGGTTTTTCTTACTTGCTCTTTCACCTGCTTCCTAGGTTTCGACTTAACAAATCTTTTTTCCCTAGACATTACAGACTTGCTGGTTTCTGCTGATGGAGTTTCATTAGCCTTAGGGTTAATGCCTGAATCTTGATTTTCCACTCCAAAATCACATAAAAATAGAAATGAAGACCATTCTTTTTTTATCCTTTTGAGTTCATGTAAAACTATCAGTTTAATTAGACTGTGATGAAAAAGGGAAGTTTCATATCCTTGAGTTTTCAACTGCACTTTATCTGCCATCTTAGCTACACTTCGATACAAGAAGTAAGGCGAATCTAAAGAAATCATGCCAGTGAAATGAAACAAGAGTTTAAAATGATATGAATAAACCTTTTGATATCTACCTTCACAGGTAAAATAACGTTGAATGTTGAAGAGCAAGTTCGCATAGCTGTCATTGATGTAATTCCTGGGAACTGCCTTGGTTAAGTCTGTTTCTGCAAACTCTGGCTTTAGAAACACTTTACATGGTTCCATGTCGAATCTAAAGTTTTTGAACCATATATCTTGCCCCCTAGGGATCTCTGTCACCAAATCTATGATCTCTAGAGAAATTTGCAAGTTTAGGATTCCAACCTTTGTGCTTGAGCCAATGAAATGTAGTGCAAACTCTTTTGTCACCTGAGTATGTCCTCCCTACAATTTTTTACAAAACTTCCAACATCCTGCTGTCTTGAAGGCTTCCACAACTGATTTATATCTAGCTAAGACCTCGGTACTTTCAGGCTCAGTTCTTAAATAATGGCCAGACCTACAACTTTTCCTTTCTTCTGTCATCTTTGCCTCTGAATTCCTATAACAAAATAGCCTCGCTTGAAAACTCTGTTTATTAGCCTCGCTTGCCTATGGTGGTCAGCCTCGCTTGCTAATGGATGCAAAAAACCTTGGTAAGGAATTACCAAAATCTTACTGTTTGAAGAACGATTCTGTTTGAGGGTTTGCATGCAAACCACAATGAGAGACTAGCCAACCCTTTTTTAATTTTAAATTACCTATCATGATGGGCCCTAGATTCGAAATGATGAGTTTTGGATGGTGGCATGCTTAAGAACTGACTCCTAGCTGACACCGAATAATGAAAACTTAACGGAATTTTAACAAATTGATGTGTTGACCAGACTGTTCTACGAATCCACACTTTCGTAGCACACAGGGAAAAGTGCTACGAAAAGAGCAGAGTTTTCGTAGCACGAAACAGACATTTTACACTGTCTGGGCTACGAAAACGTGGATTCGGGACTAATTCCAAAAATTTTCATAATGGTTTAAGCTATGAGTTTCTAAAAAGAGTGCAAGACTCATGAAACATGGAATAAGGTTGTTAGACTTTATTTGGAAATGAAATATGAGGCCTTTAAGACTCCTAACCTATCACCTACCCATTAAAACATAGGGTGACTTGACACTTATCTAAGACCATGACTAGGAACGATGTAAACTCTTATTTTAGGGATAACAATAGCCAAGGCATATGACACCTTAAATCCATTTACTTTACCTTTCATGTTACCTTTCTCATGACTATCCTACCACCATCATTTTACCCCAATGGACTCAACCAATCCAACTAGTTTTCATATTCCTTCCTTCAGTTACCCTTATACATGCATCAGAATTCATCTGAGTCTTACATACATGTTGGGTTTCATTCAACTCCCCCCACGCTCCATTAACTTTCCTCTTTCCCCAACCAATTCCAAAGACCCTCAAAACATAAAAGGAAAAAACAAGAAACAAAAAGGAATAAAAACTTGAAAACCAATAGCAATATGACACCACAACCAAAGTGGCATGGCCATGAAGTAGGCATAAACAAAATTTCAAATCAGGCACAAACAAGTCACAAAGCACTGAAAGCACAAGACTAGAAACAAACACCATGACTCAACCCCATGGGTTCCCAATGCTTCTAAAGGAAATCTCAACATGAGCCTTCTTCAAGATTGCATAGCAGTCTCTTTCCATGCAATTCCCTACATCATACTTGCATAAACACATATCTTTCAATGCATAAATAAATATAACAATATATTAGTTATCTTACCTTGTTCTTCCAAGCACATTGCCTTGTAACTAAACATATACATATATCATCTCTCAAGGGACTCCAATTCCCTCACGAATCCAACCATAACTAAAAACCAATTTTTATACCCATCAAATACATGTTTAGGAATATAGCACATATCCACATAATATCAGATAAAATCGAGGTTAATAATACTTCCTATATGCAAAGCACTCATTCATTTGGAATTGTGGTTTCCAAACATAGCCAAAGAAATTCTCACCCATTTCCCTTCTTTTACCTGTTTCCTTGTTGCAATTGAGTCTTATTATGTGTTATCACATCACCCAATTATTAGTTATATAAACAATTCAATTGTTACCTTGTAATGCTAATACCAAGCATGTTTCCCTACAACCATTCACACATGTCAGTCACATGTTCCAAAGATTAATACATCATGTCTATTAATTTGAAATCAAACTTTACCAAGACTAATAACCATGTCATAATCAACTCGCAGTCATTACTCATAATACTACAACTAGCACCCACTTGCAATCAAGTGCATATCAGTTGTCTCAGCATGTATTGTGTTAATAAAACCATCTTAAAACAAAATCATTCCTTCATAAAATCTTATAAACACATACTCATATCATGCAATTAATCAAACATTCAAACAACCCATAAGCATACCCCCTTATTGTCCATGGTCCACACTCAAGTACAAAGAGGCATCTACTATAATGGCCTCATCTCCAATGTCCAACTATGGAAATGGGATCTCCAAATCTCTACTAAATTTAAGCACACTTTCCAAAACTTGATTTTCATTTCTCATACATTTTGTACTTGAAAACATACCACATAATCATGTCACTTTTCCATTCTATAGATTTCACGTCAGGCCTGTAGGGGGATTCGTGTGAACCATAGTCCACTACTTTTCTATTCATCCTTGATCTTTTATTTCCTCCAAACATACCATGTTAGATAAACCAAATAGACGACATATTCAAACTCATATCTCAATCTATCTCAAGGGAGGCTATCACATGTGCACAAGTAAGTCCAGATTAGTAAAACACAATATCACAAGTATATTAATTCATACATGAATATCATAACCATAACCATTTTTACTATCCAATCCAAATTAGCACGATACACATAAAATCAAGATATTAAATGCAATGACCATAATCATCATTTGTATGACCGTAATTCATATAACAACAAGTTAACTACCATGCATGACCAACCGACACACGTGCATATGACTACACTGATTAAATAACATCTATCACAATAGTAATAGAATCATAGGCATGTATATAACCATAATGCATATAACAACCATTAACCATCATACCTGCATGCCCAACATACAAACTTGTATGATGATCTGCTCTTACCCCGAGGTCCAGTGCTACAACCTCACTCTAATACTCTGCATCTCCTACTCCATCTCAGCCAACATATCAGCATCATAACGTACCAACAACATCATGATAACAAATATTACATAATTACCACCATGATGCATATTTGAACTACTATGCATGCATAACCATACACATTTACTCCACCCAGTCCAACTGTTTGAATCTGGAATCTCTTATACCAATCTGTAACCACCCCTCCCACATTTACCCAATTTTACTGCCCTGCTAAGGTAAACATGAGATGAAGAGTTACTATTACATGACCTAACCTCCCAGTTCTAGTTAAGGATGTGGGGCCTACAAACTGACCACAAATTGAAAACTCACAACACCCCTCAAGGCTACAAGACACTCAGAGGCCAAAGGACCACCCCAGGTTACCAAACCCTGATTTGGGGCTCTTTCATTGACCTAGACTCCCAAATACATGGATGACAAGGTTTGGGTGTGGTTATAGGCCTCCAACCACATGCACAACACTGCCTCCATGTAGTTGTGACCCAACTTGTCCATTTTAGAGGGTGCAGTCCTAAGATCTGAGCCACAATTCCAGGCCAGCTTCCATACTACTTCCCAAAACTGCCTAAGACTTTCCAGAGTCATAATTGACATGACAATAAAGCTACAAATTCAAACTTGGAGGAAGAACTTGACCTAGAATCCCTATAACACACTACACCTTTCGTCAAAAACATGGCAAACATGTAAGCTACAGGTCATGAATGCATATCTAATCATAAACTGATACTCTTCACCTGAGAATCAATATGAAGGCTCTAAACTTTCTCTATCTAGTTGAAATTTCACTTGTTAGTACATACATTAATCAGCCAATGAATAACTAAACAATTCATGACAAGATCCAGAGATAATAAACATCATATAACCAGAAAATAACTAGCATAGAAACCATGGCAACTCAACCATGATATCACCAACATAATCACTACAAATTCTCATAAATCACAATAAGGAAATGTCTCATATTAACATATGAAAATACCAACCAAGTTAGGGACTTCCACATACCACTCGACCATAGATTGGGCTAAACCAAATTTCTCTTTTAGCTAGTCACCCCTGCACCATATTCCAAGCATGAATTTGGGACCTCATGGAATAACCAAAACAAAATATCCACTAACAAAATATTGTCAATTGATCCTCATAAGCCTTTTTATCATTGAGGCCTCTATTTTCTTCATTTTCCTTCATTTTTCCTCTAATTTCCCTCTCATGTAAATATGTGTCCCTTCACCTTCATTTTCTCATGTCTTCCCTTATTTCATAAATAAAATACAAATTAATGCTTCTTTTCCTTTGTCAATTCCTTTTCCAATTTCCTTAGCCATAAATAAACTGAAAGTGATCCCCACTAGGATGTTTTTCCCACCATTCAGATTGGAATACATTTCTTGTGACCTTGGTCTTTTATTTTTTTACATGGAAAATCAACCAGGGGTTGTTACAATTTGAATAGTCTTCCACAGGATCAATATGATGCTACAAGTATGCTCTATAACTAACCTCAAAATAGCTCAAGTCTAGATTAAGCAAGTGTAAATATTAATCTCTTATTGTTCTAATTAACTAACCTTACTTCAAACCATATATTTAGACTCTTAGAGAGCATAACTTCATTAATTCTTAAAGATTCAAACTACTGTGAATAGTTTATAGATGTATAGCCCCTAGTATGTATAAATTACGTCACAAATATTATGCAAATTATATCCGAGAATTTCCTCAGGAGGATGCTTGAACTTGCCTAAACAATACTATCCCAAAACTTGGATAACCCTGTTGAGATTAGTGAATAAAAACATAGATATTTGTACCTATGAAACAAATTTATGCCTAGGGAATCTACATAAAGGATGCTAATAATTTGTGTGAATATGCCTTAGAATATGGTGACAAATGCCTCAACACAGAAGTCAATTATCTTCAAAAGGGGCTCAAATTAATTTAAATTCAAAACAAACTTCAAAGAAGGAATGAAAGACTTCTAAAAGATGCCAATATTAATCAGACCTCAAATCTATGAAATTCCTCAAACTTGCTCGTAATAGGGCACACAAAGGGGCTACTCAAATGATCTCTAATAATTCATAACTAGGCCGCAAAGTAGACCTTCAACCAACAAAATAATATTTCCAGAAAATATTTTGAGAATTAATTCAATTTGGAGACAAAACAATGCTTCGGAAAAGATAATACAAACTTCCCCATATATGAGTGAAGTAGTCAAGACTTTGTGTGAATAGTAGCCTTGTTAAAATTAGAAACTAGGGTCAAACTCCATGTGGGTCATCTTATTTATGGCAGCTGATATTTTTCTTGGATCCCTCTAATCGAGAGGTGTAGGATTGATCTAAAGATCATCCAATTCCGATAAGTATTTATGAAGATATGAATTTATTTTGATTATGGACAAATTGTCAAGTCGGCCAGCAACTTATGTAGGCTCAGAAGCCCAACAGTGATGTCTATTCAACCTCTATGTTTTAGTATAAATAGAAGAGGACTTGAAGTCATTTTTCACACACACACACACTCTTGTGATCTCACTTCATCCTATTTTGGGTTTGATGAAGATGAGAGCTAGAGGGAGTGCCCTAGGGTATATGCTACCCTAGATAACATGCCCTAGATCTAAATGCAGTCATGGGAGAATAAGCTCTACGTTGCTTGAAAAGCCAGAAAAGTCGGAACTTCCGGAAAAGCTGGAACTATCAAAAAATCCGGAACTGCCGAAAAAGCCGGAACTACCTGAAAAGATGGAAAAGCCAAAACTGCCAGAAATGCTGAAATTGTTGGAACTGCTGGGAACTGGCGAAACAACTGGAGCATCTGTCTTCGAAGGAGGGTAGTATACAATGGATAGCTAACTAACATTGATATAGTTGTATGGTACTTAGCAGCAAATACACCAAGCATGCAATGTTACAGCTAGCATGCAACAACAAGCATGTTAAGCACAACAAGCAAGCAAGGTACAACCAACACATAGGTCATAATGGCAACATGGTGCAAAAATGGCATATAATGCAGTACAGTGATGGGTATAGTCATGATTAATGAAGCGTGATGAGATGCAGCATAGTGATGATGGGTGCAGATTGGTGCGACGCAGTGAGGTGTAGCATGATAACGAAATGCAGCACAACGATAGGTGAAGGAGTCACCTTGGAGAATTAGTTGAAGAAGCATGTCTTCAACTGATCTCATGTATCATCTTCTTAGAGATGATCTATGCTCTTATCTAGATAAGTCAAAGTGTTGACTTCTGTTTTAAATGTGCTATCTCTCTCTCTCTGCTGAACTATTGAAGAACATATAAGAAGAATTGATCAAGGATTTCCCCACATTAGGGTTTGCCCCTGGCTAGTGCCACATCTTGTGTCCTCTTGTCTTGGCTTGTCTTCTATGATTTATATTTATGTTCTATCTATAGTTTACTTTAATGCTGATGTGATTGCTAATCTAGAAAAGATATTGAGCTAACTGTGAAAATTGAAATAAATTTCTCTAGCATAGAACATACCTAAAATTAACATGGCATCAGAGTTGAGGTTAAGACAATGCCCAAGAAAGAGTGAAAGAGCAATCACCGAAGACAGTTGGGATAGAACAAAAGGATCAGTGGATTCCTCATCCCTCTTCAAATTCACCAAGGGTGAAGTCGAAGCATAGAATATTATCAAAATGGCGCAGTGGAAGTTTCTGATGGCCTACCTAAAGATCACTTCATTGGGAAGTTCGGATATAAGGGTGGAAGGAAAGGCGGATGCCTTGGTTGCAATAAGCTCAGCCATTATGCAAAGGAGTGTCTGAATGGCAGAGACACATCTCTTGATGAAGATAACAATCATTCCAGGGACATCTTCAATGATCAAAGGAATGACAGTTAAATCAGGTCATCAAGGAAATGGTCCACTCTTCAAAGAAAGCAAGGAACCCCAGGTATGAAGAATCAAACATCGTTTCTGATAAGATAAAGAAGCATTATCTTGTATTGGCCCTCTCCTTCGGATTCTTTGGGAATTTGGTTTATTGATTGTAGTGCTTCAAGGCACTTCATCGGATAGATGGGTGCACTCTCTAATTTGGTAGAGATGGAAACAATCATGGGATTATACTTGGAGTCGATGCCACCTATCCCGGAAAGGGTGTAGTGAATGTTATCCCTCAATTGAATGAGGGTAACTCAATTCATTTACAGAATCTCTTTTATGTACTTGATCATAAGAAGGACCTAGTGTCCATTTCAGCAATGGAAGTCAAAGATTTTAGGCTGGCACTCATCGATGGAAAGGTACGTTTTTCAAAATAGAATTTTCAAAGATGTTTTTGAGTTCAGGGTTGTATCAAGTTGTAGGAAGTCCACTGGGACCATGTCCATTGACACATAGCACCGAAGGTTTATGAGTTAGATGGTGATAGGGATGCCTGAATTCAAAAAGAGCATGAAAGTACATGTCTGAGATGTACCAAAGGAAAATCTTACAAGGGGACCATTCCCTTCATGTAGCAGGTCCATAGGTTTGGAACAACCTGAGGAGTTTGAGATTCATGATCGGGAATCTCATGTATATAGGTGGAAGAAAGCCCTCTATGGCTTGAAGCAAAACTCCCCGAGAATTGTATAAGAGGATTGATAGCTAGCAGATGAAGTTGAGATTCACTAAGAGTGAAACCAATCCAAACCATTACACGAAGATTGTGGATGATAGACCTCTCATACCGACACCTTATGAGGACGACCTATTTCTGACAGGTGCAGACCCTCTCGTTTGCAGAAGTAAGAGGGAGTTGGATTCCAAATGTGGAATGATAAACTGCAAGCCTGTGACTACCTCGAGGATATTACCTTTCAAAAGTTATATGGTAGTGATGTCGGACCAGATTTGGGAAATTCCTCTGAGTTTCATAAACTCATTTGCGTTAATGTTCTTGGTGAACTTCTGTCCGGACATATGTTTTGCAGTTAGCATGGTGAGCTCATATTTGGTTAAGCCTCACTAGATTGGTGCCAAGAATCTTCAAAGATATCTTCGGGGCACAATCTCTCATGGATTGAGATACACTGTCGGAAATATGAAACTGCATGATTATTTGAATGTTGAGTGGGCAGGCAATGTGGAGGATCATTAGAGCACTTCTCAGTGCTAGTTCTCTTTGGATTCTGATTTGATATCATGGATGAGCAGGAAGCAGAATTCGGTTGCTATAAGCACCGCCAAGACCAAATACACAGCTACGAGTATGATATCGTGTGAAGTTGCATGGTTGTAGAAGCTCTTAAGTGAGCTGTTTGTACACATGATGAATACCACTATGATTCTCTGTGACAACCAGAGGTGGGATTCGATTATTGAGGAATCCTATATTCGATGATTACTCCAACAGATAGACATCAGATACCACCTTATCTAGGATATGGTAAGTTAATGAGCAAGGAGGCTCCATCACATTAAGATTGATGTATAGGTTGCAGGCATTTTTTGTCAAAGCCCCGAGGAAAGGTCAAATTTGTAACTTTCCTGAACGACTTGGAGTCGTTGAGAGACCTTCTTATAAGGGTCTTGCATGTTGCATGCATTGAGCTGTGGGAGCTCTGGGGGGGTTGGGGTACTTACTAGAGAAACATACGACCACAGGGAAACTCACCCTCCCTTGGTGGTGTGCTATGGAACAGGATGATTTGTTCTCCTGTGGGCTAGGATGATTCGTTCTCCGTGGCGACTGTGGAACATGATGATTCATTCTCCTGTGAGCCAGGATGATTCATTCTCCATGGTGTGGAATAGGATGATTTGTTCTCCTATGGGCCAGGATGATTCGTTCTCCATGGCGATGTGGAATAGGATGATTCGTTCTCCTATGGGCCAGGTTGATTCGTTCTTCGTGGCATCCACTGACAAGTTGATTCATTCTTCGTGGCATCCACTGACAGGATGATCCGTTCTCCTGTCGAGGCATCCTACCCATGCAGTCTAGGACTCATGGGAAGTACCTCTCATCTGATCAATGAGCAAGGAAATGAGGATAGGGACCATAGTAGTTCTATCGATGGACGCATCATTGTATCTATTGTACTCCATATGCTAGGATGACCTCCATTGATCTAGGATCAGTATGAGTGGTTTGAGACACCCTCTTGTGACATTGATCTGGGATCAATGAAACTTATATAGGATCAGTATGAGTGGTTTGAGACACTCTCTTGTGATATTGATCTGGGATCAATGAAACTGATCTAGGATCAGTATGAGTGGTTTGAGACACTCTCTTGTGACATTAATCTGGGATCAGTATGAGCGGTTTGAGACACTCTCTTGTGACATTGATCTGGGATCGGAAACTAATCTGGGATCAGTATGAGTGGTTTGAGACACTCTCTTGTGGCATTGATCTAGGATCAATGAAACTGATCTGGGATCAGTATGAGAGGTCTGAGACACTCTCTTGTGACGTTGATCTGGGATCAATGAAACTGATCCGGGATCACTGTGAGTGGTTTGGGACACTCTCTTGTGATATTGATTTGGGATCAATGAAACTGATCTAGGATCAGTATGAGTGGTTTGAGACACTCTCTTGTGATATTGATCTAGGATCAATAAAACTGACTTCAGGTCAGTAAGAGTGATGTGACACACTCTCTTCAGATGAAACTGACTTTGGGTCAATAGAGATTGGTATGAGACATTTTCGATCAATTCTTCTTCTTCATGGTTTAGTAGAGCAGAGCAAAGCAGAGCAAAGTAGATCAGAGCATAGTAGAGTAGTACAGGGTATTGATGGCAGAGATAGTACAGTCGGACATATGGATCAGTGGATGGAGTTCTCCCTAGTTGAGAGGGAGTGTTAAAATTTGCAACTAGGGACAAACTCCATATGGGTCATCTTCTTTATGGTAGCTAATATTTTTCTTGGATCCCTCTCATCGAGAGGTGTAGGATTGATCTAAAGATCATCTGATTCCGATAAGTATTTATGAAGATATGAATTTATTTTGATTATGGACAAATTGTCAAGTCAGCCAGCAACTTATGTAGGCTCAGAAGCCCAATATTCACGTCTATTCAACCTCTACGTTTTAGTATAAATAGAAGAGGACTTGAAGTCATTTGTCACACACACACTCACTCTTGTGATCTCACTTCATCATGTCTTGGGTTTGATGAAGATGAGAGCTAGAGGGAGTGCCCTAGGGTATACGTTGCCCTAGATAACATGCCCTAGATCTAAATGTAGTCATGGGAGAATAAGCTCTACATTGCTCGAAAAGTCAGAAAATCCAGAAACGCCGAAAAAGCTAGAACTGCCGGAAAAGCTAGAAAAGCCAGAACTGCCAGAAAAGCCAAAAAATTCGGAACTATTGGAAAAGCTGGAACTGCCAAAAAAGATAGAACTACCTGAAAAGCCGAAAAAGCTGGAACTACCAGAAAAGCTGGAACTACTGGAAATGCTGGAACTACCGGAACTGCTAGGAACTACCAGAATAGCTAGAGCATCTGTCTCCGAAGGAGGGTAGTATGCAAGGGATAGCTAACTAACATTGGGACAATTATATGGTACTTAGTATCAAATACACCAAGCATGCAATGTTACAACTAGCATGCAAGGGACAGCTAGCATGCAACAACAAGCATGCGAAGGACAACAAGAAAGCAAGGTACATCCAACACATAGGTCAGGATGGCAGCATGGTGCAGTAATGGCACATAATGCAATACAGTGATGGTTACAGTCATGATTAATGAAGTTTAATGAGATGTAGCATAGTGATGATGGGTGCAGCATGGTGCAATGCGGTGAGGTGAAGCATGATGATGAAATGCATCACAATGATAGGTGAAGGAGTGACCTTGGATAATTAGTTGAAGTAGCATGTCTTCAACTGATCTCATGTATCATCTTCTTAGAGATGATCTATGCTCTTATATAGATAAGTCAAAGTGTTGACTTCTGTTGTAAACGTGTTATCTCTCTCTCTCTACTGAACTATTGAAGAACATATAAGAAGAATTAATCAAGGGTTTCCCCACATTGGGGTTTGTCCCTTGCTAGCACCACATCTTGTGTCCTCTTGTCTTGGCTTGTCCTCTGCAATTTATATTTATGTTCTATCTGTAGCTTACTTTAATGCTGATGTGATTGCTAATCTGGAAAAGATATTGAGCTAACCATGAAAATTGGAATAAATTTCTCTAGCATAGAACATACCTAAAAGTAAGAAGCCTCAATTAGGTCAAAAAAAAAATTATCAACAAGAGTTTCCTTGAAACATAGTCAAAATTAGCCCTAGATTTGGCAAAAAAAAAAAAAAACAAACTTTGGGAATACTAGATTCATCCAGAGAGATGCTTCCCAAAGAGAGCCAAGGCTAAGCCTGAACTCAAAATGTGAGAACATATGCAACAAAGGATCACAACTAGTCTTGGAGATTATACGAAATAACACATACGGGCATGGATCTATCTTCAAAAGATTGTGTGTTCATTCATAGAGGAAACCCAGATCAATTTAATCGGGACCAATTACCCCACTGAAATCATACTATGAATAGGTTACAGGAGGGCCGAGTCTAGAATATATGGAGAGCCTAAAAAATCATGAAATTTTCACAATGAAGGTGTTTTCTTTAGAGATCTAAAATAGTCCCCTAGATCAAGCCCAATGATATCTATGAGATCCAACTCCAAATCCAAAAACACAGTCCTGAAAGAGGCCGAAAGGCCTCAAAGAATGCCTAGAAACCCTTAGTGAAATGTCATAACCAAAAACATAAAAATTAAACCCTAAAAACTTCCTCTAAACATGACCTTCTTCTTCATATTTTCATGACTATTCTAAGCCACAAAACTGCAAAGATATCCCAAATTTTTTCTTGAGATAAATTGATCAAATGAGGGAAAATTATCCCTATTTATATGGTTCAAAGAGGCTTCTAGAGGGGGGTTAATCCAACTTGACTGTTGGAGGGAGACGACCTTCCAAAATTTGAATTTAAAATTCAATTTGAAATTTCTTTTGGACCCAAAATTCAATTTTCCTAGCAAGCCGACTTGATTCCAAATTTAAATAATTACATGCCCTTAACAATGGCTTGTTTAGTAAGAGAAATTTTCCTTGACCATATTTTCTTTTGCAAGCAAACTTGATTAGGATATTCCCATCATTTATTTTAGATTAAAAATTTCCACCAATTCATAGGTTGCTTGTAGAATCTTTTTGGGGATTTTGACCATGCTTTTGGGGCCAAAAATTTGACGAAGCATATCTCCTCAAACGTGAGGACTTATGAGGCATGCAACATACCATTAGAATCAACAGGATGAGTAGCATCAAGTGATGATGGTATCATGATTAAAAAAGCATTTTCCTCTACATCCATATTCCTCAAAAAGTGCTTATAGGGCTTCCCCTTCCTCTATTCCAAGGCTTCTTGCCAATGGAAGCTTCCAATTAATGAAAACTAGATGAATATTAAGATTGTTTAAGGACTAACATTGGCATCAAAGAAAACACCATTCAACAATATCTCCCTTTGTCATTGATGGCAACACACATACTCCCCCTACAATCATTGCTCCCCTGTCTCCATGATTCTCATTTTCTTTTCCTAATTTCTCTCCCACTTTGACATCAATGAAAAAGGATTACTCTCCCTGACGAAACATCTTCCTCTGAATTCCTACGACATATCTTTCTTCCTTTGCCTAGTTTTCTCCCCCTAACATGCTATGCATGTCATTGATTTCCATGACTGACTGTACCTGTCAATATAAATCAACAACAATGAGTATTTTTGCAAATAATTAATCTTGAAGGATGAATTTTTCTACTTTGCAAGATGATTAATATCTCAATGATGTTGACTACTGCTCTGAAGACTTCTTCACATCTGTCACATGTCAAACTGTCGAAGGATAGATCTTCAACCATCACTACTTAGACTCCCCCTCTTCAACATTCACAGGACAAGGAGTCATCAAGTTGGATTCTTCGTAATAATGTATGAACTAGCTCTGCAACTATATCATCTTGTTCCTCAACACCTTCCATTATAGATTCATCATGACCTTCTAACTTTAGAAATACTGAGAGCATGGAAGTTGAGATTTCTTTATTCACTTGATCTTCTTGCTTTTGTTTTCTTCTCCAGACCTTCTTGTGCCTAATTATAGAGTTATCCTGCATGGAAGATTCCATCATGTATCTACATTCTCGAGCTATATGACCATAGTTATGGCACTTGTAACATTCAATGTCGAACCTAAATAATCAAGCCACTGACATATACTTTTTGTTGAAAATCCATTTTGAAATATGTCTTGCGATCCTGCACACATCCTTCTACAGTTTTGATAATGTCCTTGATAATCATCCTCGTCATATATTTTTCAATCCCTAGCCATATGCCTGAAGTTAGAACATGAGAGAAAATAACCATTAAACATATTAAGGTACCTGGATGAGATGCCTTGTCATAACGACCTTCTGTAGAAATTATTTCTTGGAGGATTTATAGCCCTTTGTTGATCCTTTTCCTTGATTACTTTAGTGTTACTTCTTGGAGCAACATTACCTTTAATATTCTTTTGACCTTGATTTATCCTTTGAAGGATCTTGGTTTCAAACTTCTTGTCAATCTTGCTTTGCAGGGGCTTGGAGCTTGTGCCTTTATTACATGGGGCTTCATCTTCTTCTTTCACCTTCATCCTCAAATGAGCAATGTCATCATCCAAAAATTTATCCTTCTACCATTTCCTGAGCTTGTCTATTTCAATTAGGGAAGTATCAAGTTCTCTTTTATTTTGAGCAATATCTTCCTGAAACCAGATTTTCAAGACTTTTCTTCTTTCTTCTACCTCCTCTACTTATAGTTTTAGAAGGGTGACATCTTTTTTTTCTTTGTTAAAATATTGCATTTGTTCCTTTTTCCTTTCTCTTTCCTTTTGAAGTCTTTTTATTTATACTAGAGATGCATCAAGTTCCTTTTTCTTTTGACAAACTTCTTCTACAGATTCCTCTAATTGGCTTTTCAAGTATTTCGCTTTCTTTTCAACTTCCTTCACTTGAAGTCTTAGAAGGGAAAATTCTTCTTCAAGTATTTGATTTCACTTCCTTGCTTTATTAAGATCACATAAGGCACTGCTCAATTCTCGCTCGATGTCAACTACTACTTCTTATTCTTCTTCATCTACTTCTTCTGAATCAAAATCATCATCATCATATTCATCTTGACCTACATGCTTCTTTGAGTAGAGATCACAAAGCTTCTTCCAAATACTTTTAGCTAATGAGCATTGATCTAGTTTCTTTTACAGGGTTTGGCAGAGCTCTTACAACGATATTCATTTTTTTTGCATTGTACCTTCTATATTCATCAATAGATGTGTCTCTAGAAATAATAGAGCATCAAACATCACTTCCATGAGCTTTCAAATAGGCTTCCATTTTGGATTGCCGTATTTCATATTTGGCTTTATCAAACTCAGGAGCTAGATAACCAACTTTCTTCTCTTCATTAGTTGTAATAGATTTGGAGACAACTCCAATATCAGAGACTTCCTTTCATTGTTAGGATGTGTGCTTCTTTGACTTTCCCATCTCCACAATTATGAGATGTTCCTTCCAGCTGTTAAGTTGCAACTAAAGGAACCTACTCTGATTCTTATTGTTGGAAATGCTGAGAGGGGTGTGAATCAATATTTCACTTCAATTAGTTAATTTTAAGCTTCAAATTTTTGAATAACATTAGCATCAGATTATAACATAAATCACATCACATGAAAAGTTAACAACACTATTCAATAATGCATGACATCAAAGATAGTACACAAGATATTTTTAGGTGGAAACCCTTCTGGGATAAAAACCACCAAACGCTTCTTAATATAGGCCTTTAAAGATTACATCAATAGAAAGCTCCAATTTCCAATATTCTCTAGCTACAATTGGAAGGAGGCTCTTGTTAGAAAATAATTAACGAAACAATGAAATACATAAAATATTGTGGAAACACAAATACAAAAACACATAAAACAAGAGAGACACAAATATTTGTGGTTTGCCCAATTTGGGTTACGTCCACAGAGAAACAACTAGTCCTTCATTTTATCTTATCCAGCAAAATGAAGAGACACAACCTACAACAAATCCATTGTAATTTCCTCTTCGCTCTCACACAATCTCCTCTCTCTTTCTCGCTAAGAATAATAATACACAAACCCAATAAAATTCCCTCATATAAACTTAGGGTTTCTTTCTGGGGAAAAATACCCTAAATTAACATAACTTCTATCATCAGATCATCTGCTTAATGAATGACCCAGATTGAATACAAAATTACAATATTTTACAACACAATTTTTCTTCTACTTTTAGCTTCAAGGCACTTCCCCGGAACCCTCGCCAGGGGGGGCTCATAAAAGTCGTCATCACCCCCTTGATAGCGATTAAATGGACGACGTTGTTACCTCGTTAGGAACAAATATCCAATGCGGTTGAAACAAAAAACCTCTAAACAATCAGGAAGATAATCAAGCTCCACACCCAACAACTCCAACCCCCTGATTTATCATCTCCAACTAAAAGGATGCTCCAACTTTCCCTAGCACCACCATGTTTCCCTGAAGTGTTATTGGGCTCCAGCTTGAATGATACTCCAATCTCTTGTCTTGCACCACCCTACCACCCTTAAATTCACCACAAATGACAACGTTTCACAATTTTCAGACTCGATCCACTTATGCTCAACATGAATAACATCAAGAACAATCTATTGATTTTTTCGATCTGCAATACTTTCACACGATCGTTAGTAACAACACCAACTCTTTCTTAGTAGTATAAAAATTTGTCAAATCCACTGTCACAATCAAATATGCTTTTTCTCAACATCAATAACAAACCTCACTTAGAAAATGTAGTAATACCCAACGCTCTCTGCTCAACAGACCTCAACAATTATGCCTTCCCAACAATATTCTCTTTTATTCAATGACATTGAGTTGTCAAACCCTCGTAATAATATGCATACATCAATATTCTCTCATAAACTCTTATCCTTCAATCTATCAATAGAGGAATCCACTGATGATATCTCTTAACTGACTTCAGATGTGCCAAGTTAAGATGTTGAATTGCTACTTTAGAACATAAATTTAAAGATAACAAGTTTTCCATCAAGGAATACCCTGAGCCTGCTTCAGAACTTTTGAGATAGTACAAGCACCAAATAAGCCTCTTTGTCATCACAACTTATTTATCAATCTTTGCTACTGGACAAGCTCACTGTGTTTATATTAATTCATATGCACTCCTTTTGTAATATGTAAAAGTTGTATCACTTAGGAAATATGCCATTAATTGTCAAATGTTTAGTCTTGAAGTTTCCCTTGTTCTATCCTTTAATAAGATTGAGAATAGAAATTAAAACTCAACTGTTATTATGGTTTTGACCAAGTCTGAATGTATCTTGAAGTCTTCTTTATTTTGTGCTCAAGGAAGAATCGTGATCTTGTTATTGCCTCAAAACTCAATTGCAACTATGACTTTGAATAGTCTTCCACAAGATCAATATCATGCTACAGGGATGCTCTCCGATCAGCCTCCAAATAGCTCAAGTACAGACTCAACAAGTGTAAATATTAATCTCTTATTGTACTGATTAAATAGCCTTACTTCAAACCATACATTTGGACTCTTAGAGAGCACAACTTCATTACTTCTCAAAGCTTTAGACTAGTGTGAATGGTTCATAGATGGATAGCCCATATTCTATGTGAATTAGGTCACAAATATTCTGCAAATGATGGTTGAGAATTGCCTTAGAAGGATGCCTGAACTTTCCCAAACAATAATAGCATAGAACTCAAATAATATTGTTGAGATTAGTGAACGGAAACACTAATCTGTAAACTACCATGGATATTCCACTGGATAGTTCACCGCAACAGATTTGATAATAATATATTAAAATACCGTATTTTTACACTATTGTAGTTTTATTAAAATTCTAGATCTGTAGATTTTACCATAATTAGTGCATGCATGTGAATGAAAATTATCCAGAAAAGTAGAGAACGAAAAAATAAGCTAACACACACATAAGACACAATATATGCCCTCTGGGAAACCCTTTCAGGAGAAAACCTAGCTGGAAGATGAGGTCACTTCACTCTTTTTCTCTGTCTGGAAATATGGATGCACATACAAAGAAGTAATGCATGTGGCTCGTGGGATGCTACAGTTCATAGATCCTATCTATTTGCTCTACCTCCTATCTATTTTGGCTATCTTTTCTCATCTATGGAACAAACTGATCTCGAAAGAATGGAATTCCTCTTCCTCCTAGTGGCCCGGTTATAACACAACCTGATAGACTACTAGTGGTTAAGTTTGACTACATCAACTCTTAACTAGAGTTAAAAAATAGACCCTTCTAGAGTCTTTTACATCACAAACACATGGATAGCCGATTTTCCATGAATAATGGGGGCTGACGCGGCATCCTCCCGAACTATAGGTGTGAAAACAGGAAGGTCAACTTCTTAGTGGCATAACTTTTGCATACAGACTTCAATTGACGGGCTTCTTGTGCCATTGGAAAGGTTTATGTGTGTAGAATAACATGAAAAGGTGCTATGCAAAAGCAGAAAAGATTTACCCCCAAAACATGTCGTTTGATGCCTCAAAACGCGCCTGGAAGGTTTCATACCCTATTTGACCAAATTGGGTCCTACCGGTAAAAACGGTCCTATGAGCTGATTCTCCACTTTTTCCACTCCAAATGCATCAAGAAGGATGAAAAACAATATAATGATATAATTCGGATCAAACACAAAGATCTATGCTTGAGAAATGAATTTAGGCCTAAGGGATCTGCCTAAAATGTGCTTAGCATTTGTGCGAATATGCCTCAGAATATTGTAACAGATGCCTCAACCCATAATTCAATTATCTTGAAAATGTGATTTGAATTAATGTAAATTTGAATCAGGTTTGAAGGAAGGAATGAAACACTTTCTAAAACATGCCAATATTAATCAGACTTCAAATCTATGGAATGCCTAGAACCTGCTCGAAATAGGGATCACAAAGGAGCTACTCAAATGATTTCAAATCATTCATAAACATGACACAGAGTATACCTTCAACCAACAAAAGAATACCACTAGAAATACTTTAGAGAATTAATGCAATTTGGAGCCAAACGCTTTGAAAATATTAGATGGACTAATGAGCGATGTAGTCAAGACTTTATGTGAATAATAGCCTCAATTAGGTATATATATATAAACAAGAATTTCCTTGAAACCTGACAACAATTAGCCCTAGATACAGCAAAAAAAAAACTTCAAGAATATTAGATTTGTCCACAGAGATGCTTCCCAAAGAGATCCAAGATTAAGCCTGAACTCAAGATGTGTGAACAGATGCGAAAAATGATCACAACTAGTCTTGGTAATGATACAAAATAACACAGGCAGACACAAATTAGGGCACAAATATTCCTTCAAAATGGTGTGTTCAGTCATAGAGGAAACCTAGAGAAATATGCATTTATAAGCCTCTGATTAAGACCAATTTCTCCACCGAAATCAAACTCTAAATAGGTTACATGAGGGGCAAGTCTGGCATAGAAGGAGAGCCTCAGGAATCACAAAATTTTCATAGTGAAGCTGCTTACTTTGGAGAGCTGAAACAATCCCCCAGATCAAGTCGAGAGATATCTACGAGAGCAAACTCCAAATAAACAAAATTTCATCCAAAAACACAATCCTGAAAGAGGCCAAAATGCCTCAGAGAAGGCCAAGAAATCTGTTTAGTCAATTTAGTGTTATCTAAATTGCTAGTATTTATTGTCAACCCGGGGCTCGTAAGATGATGAAGTGAGGGTGTACTATATGTACTTAAATAACCTCTTAGAGTTTTTCTTATCGTTGGGGGGTGTTGTTGTGGTTAATTATGTTCCTAAGATGGAGTGAGAATTTATAAACAAGTGAGTGATGGTGTGTGTGTAGAGTGAATTCTAAATGAGTGGAAGTGTGTGTGGAGTGATCTCTAACTAATTGCTTGAAAGGAAATGCTTGGAAAGAATAAATGAATTGAAATGACTTGAAATAAACTTGAAAGCAAATGACCACTACCAATGGCACTAGACACCGTTCAAGTTGCTGCTAATAAAAGAAAAGAGAATCACTTTTAAAACCCAAGAATAAAGATTATCTCTCTCTAACTCGATACTTCAAAGCACATGTACTGTGTAAAGCACGGAAAGAAAGTAGCTTAAGTGGAATTTATAAAAGTGAGAAAAATATGCTTGAAAGACTAATGATAATAATTTGCTATTTCTAATTCTCTACTTCAGCCATATGTACTATGGAAAGCATGATTAGAAAGTAGTGAGGAAATAGTCTAGGAAGCACTTTAAAATCAAAACTTTTACTCTAAAGACTAGTGGTAATGATTTACTCTTTCTAACTCGATGCTTCAAAGCACATGTACTGTGTAAAGCACGGAAAGAAAGTAGCTTAAGCACAGTCCAAAAAGTACCCAAACAAGCTGCAAGTTAGTGATATTTTGATCTTAAAAGATAATAATTTATGATGAAGATCATTCATGTATGTTAACAGCTCTTTGAGAAATAAGATTAAAAACTAACTATAAAGACAAAGGCAGCACTTGAATTGTCAACTTCAAATACCATTAGCTGTAAAGCAAACACAACACATATAAAAATAAATCCCGGGCTAAAAGAAACCTGCAAAGAAATAACACTGATCAGCTGAAAAGAAAGGAAAACAAGTAAATGAAACTATACATGCTTAAGGAAATAAATAAGAAAATAATGAAATACTGCACATAAAATACTTTACAAAGGCTGGGATGAGCAGGGGCCCTCTGTTCATTCAGCCACAAGAAAACTCAGAGATCTGGAAACTTCAAAACGGTGCTATATCTATTCCTCCATTTGCAAAAAGTTTACAAAACAGAGTGCTGGAATAGCACTAGAAAACAGAGTTCACAAAAGCTTCTAAATTCAACACAAGTGCAGCAAATTACAACTAATGAAAAGTTCCTTGAGCGTACGCAGACGCATCAATTTATAGGAGTTTCTAAGATAGCCTACTCGTACATCTAGTTAACAGAAAAATAATAAAACGGTATGCGTATTAAAAGTCCTTTGACACATCACGGCTGCGTGGACGAGTTTAGTGGTTCTGTCGACATGGATAATAAATCCTATGTTGGATTGCGTCCCCTGCCATCTGTAGAACATGGAAAAATCACCATTTAAGGTGACGTAACCAAACAGCTTTCAAACACCGTTTAAACCACCTTGAGTTGACCGTGGCTTAACCAGCTTTGACCATGGGTAAAAATGACGTGGATGGCTGGAACAAAGGGACAGGAACCTCGAGCACACTGATACCTGAGTGCCCATGTGGCTCGTCTAGCAAACCGACATATGGATCATAGTGTTTAACAAAAAGGCTGCAGGATCTTCAGATAGCTGCGGGATTCCTGCAAGTAAGTCAAAAACTAAACAAATAGTCATCCATTAGCAAAACTTGCTTGATCATGCTTATTGACACTGAATGTAATGATCTGAGAGGTTTTATGGTGAAAATGAGGCAAAAGTGAAGGAAAGATAAGGAAAAGTTGAGGAAAATGGTAAACAAATAGGTGTAGAATAGAGGTTCTACATACCCCCACTCCGAGGGTATTGCATGTCCTCATGCAATGAAAACACAATTCAGTCCATCTGCTGGGATGCCTCAGCTAGGACATCCAACCTCCTTCTCTTCCTTTGTGTAGAAACATTAACCTTTGGCCTCTTGAACATGCATCTGAATTTCAAGTTAATTAAGGCTCTGTTCAGCCTTCTGCATCTCTTCTTGAGTCTGCTGTGTTTCTTCTGCCACATGCTCATGTGAAGATAGGTGTTATCTTGGATTGCCTTGGCAATATCAGCTTGCTGCTTCATTTCTTCATTTCTCTGTTTAATGTGACGGTTCAGCACTTCAAGCTCATAGATTTCTTGTTTAAGTAAATCTATTTGCTGCTCATGAGGTATGACATTACTTGGGCCAGCAGTGTTTTGCTCCAATGTCTCATAATAGTTGTACACCTCTTGTTGAATTGGGTCAACAATTGGTGACCTCTTTGGACTATATTCATGCTCAGTTTCAGTTTCAAACTCCGGCTGAAATGGACTGTCTTCTCTTGAAGGAGTAGCTGCCTCACGTGATGGACTATCCTCAAGGTCTGCTTGTGTAGCACCCTTCTCAGGTGTGCTGAGATCAACGAAGAGTGTCCTCGTGGCTTTCCTTTTATTCTGCAATCTACTACTCCTTCTTATAGTGGCAGCACTCTGTGTTTCTTTTTGTGCCTTTTCCTTTGGTTTTTGAACTTTTACTTCCTTAGAGAGGGCAGTTTTCTCATGGAGTTTAGCTACCCTTTGTGCTAAAGGCTGGTTATCTCTTTCTTCACCACTAGAATGCTCTGGGGTCTGGTCAGTTTCTCGGATTATGGATTTCCCCTTATCTTGTTTTTGTTTCTTTTTGTCCTCTCTTTTCTTTTTGGCAGCTTCCTTGGCAAGTTCAGCGAGGGTTTCTGAGATGACCTCTTGAGTACTGTCTTCAGTGGGTTCAATCTCAGGTTCAGGATGATGGACTTCTATTTCTGCCACAGTTTGTTCTTCTAAGATATCAGTCTCAGAGATACTTTCTTTTCTCTTCCTTCTGCTTTTTCTAGGTATAGAAGATTCTCCAGGCTCTGCAAAATGATTCCTTACAAGGAATTTTTCCCATGTGTCTTGTTTTTCTTTTAACTGTTCTTCTATCAATAATTTTACAAGACCATGGTGACAGAGGTAAGCTTCTACATTTCGTGGATTTCGTTGAGCCATGGAACACATTTTCCTAAGGCTTTGAAATAGGAAATAAGGAAGGTTTATATCATGTTCTCCTTGAAACTGCAGCATAATTTTACCATGATAGACATACAACACTCCAAATCTCCCTTCACAGGTGAAAAACTTTTGTACTAATAACAATAGAATTTTCCATTCTTCTTTAACATGGGAAATTGGAATTCCTTTGGTGAAAACACTTGTGTCCATACCTGGGTTTTTAAAAATCCGCTTCCATTGTTGATCCTGGACTGCCCGGTTTTTGAACCAACATTCACCGGTTTGTGGAAGAGAGGTAGCCCTTGCTATGCTTCCTTCGCTGACTGTAACTGTTAAATCACCCACAATTGCCTGACTGTCTTTATCCTCAAATGATCTTGCAAAGGCTTTGGTTACTTCTTTATGGTAGCCCTTAAACTTTCTGATACATTGTAACCAATTGGCTCTTTGTAGTGCCTCCTCAACCTGAGGATATGCCTCCAAGAATTTCGAACCTTCGGGTTCAGCCCTCAAAAGCTTTCCCATCGACTCCTCAGCTCTGTTTAAACACAAATTTGATGGTGACCTTACACAGTAACTCTGTAATTTCACACAGTAACTCCTCGGTTCCTGTTCAGACTTCGTGGAACAGAGGGTATACGGTGCATCAACAGCCTCAGACACCAGGAATTCACGGCTTGAATTTAGAGTTAAGCGGTGGAATTAGCGTGGACACAGTGAAAACAGTGACTAACAGTCGTAATACGACGGTATCACAGGTTTACGGGCTATACGGCAGAGGGAAAACAGAGGATGGTATATGGAGGTAATCGTAGTGAGTGAAAACGAAATAAGGGAGATGATGGCGAGGAATAGGGTGTTATGAGCATAGAGGGTTTTGAAATGATGAACGGAACGGCTACATTCTCCAATTTTGGCTGTGGAATGACACATGGCTGCGGAACGAGAACTGAGAGACGTAATGCGGTAGGTTACGTCATTAGGGTACAGGACCTTAATGACCGAAACAGCCATATGTGATTTCGAAAATCGTGGTTATTATGAGCTGGTAGACGTGGAGGATTCGGAGATTTGTGGTCGCATGGGAAAAAGAGAATGGGTAATCATTACGTTTAGTGGCCAACGAGACATAACCCAGAAAATTCCGCATAATGAAATAACCATAGGTTTAGAGTTTTGAACATACCTCGGATCACTTTTGATTTGGCTTCTGATGATTTACTAACCTTTTGTAAACTTTATTGCTAGCACATGACCTTTCCTCCTTGTCTTCGATGATTTGGAACTGTGAATATTTTCTTCAGACAAACTGTGTTTCTTGTGCAGGTACAGAAGGCTGCAGGAAAGCTAATCGGCTGCAGGATTGTCAAATGGCTGCAGAAACTGTAATGAAGTCTTCCAGCTGCATAAAATACTTTAGTTGCCTAAAAAAAACTTTATTAATGAAGTGAAATGGAATGAAGGAATGAATGAGTGAGTGGAAAGCAGTGAGGTGAAGTGAAGATGGTAAGATGGAAGAAAATGGTGAGATGAAATAAATGAAATGGAAATGAAAGAGAGAGAGATTTTTTTTGGAAAACATTAGGTGTCAGGTGACCCTGATTTTCACCTTATGTTTTCTGCATGAGACTGCCAATCAGAGATTGGTTTTCAGGCTCATGCATTTATTCATTTTTTCCCTTTTTTTTTCCTTTTTTTTTTTTTTTTTTTTTTTCTTTTTTTTTTTTTTTTTTTTTTTTTTTTTTTTTGAAATTGAAAGAAACAGAGATTAGGCTGATGGAGGAGAAGAATTCTTCTCCACCAGCCTCATTTCAGAATCGCCTTGGAATAACTTAACAAACTCCTCTTTTGAGAGTGGCTTGTGGTAGACTTTTAACCGGTGGCCATTCACAATAAAGGGAGTTTGAAGTTCATCAATAGTCTTCACTCTAACTGCTCCATTATTAAAGACTTCATCAATCTCATATGGCCCAAGCCAATGAGTTTGAAATTTTCCTTTGAAGTCCTTAAATTTTGAATCAAACAAGAGTGTCCAATCACCCTTTTGAAACTTCTTCTCTTTGATATGTCGATCATGCCATTTGCTTCTTTGGTGCTGAACTAGATCGGTTCTTAGAATTGCATCTTGTCTCATTTCATCTAGTTCATTTAATTGGTCCATTCTGTGCTTCTGGGCTTCTGATAAGCTCATCCCCAATTGAACTACTGTCTTGAAGGTCTTGATTTGGAACTCAATGGGGAACAGGACTTCCTTCCCATAAACAAGTTCATAGGGAGAATGTCCTGTAGTGTTCCTCCATGTAGTTCTATAGGCCCATAAGGCTTCAGGAAGCCTTTCTGCCCAATCTCTTCTATGAAGATGAACAGTCTTTGTGATGATGCTTTCAAGAACTTTATTTGTAGATTCTACTTGACCATTCGCTTGCGGATGGTATGGAGTAGATGTTCTATGCTTAATCTTATATTCCTCCATCAGCTTTTCCACCATCCTTGATGTGAACTGGCTTCCCTGATCTGTTACAATTTCTCTTGGGACACCAAAACGAGTGAAAATATCCTTGAAAAGAAATTGAACAACTGAATTTTTAGTAGCAGAAGTTAATGCTATAGCTTCTACCCACTTGGTAACATAATCAGTACAAACCAGTATATATCTATTTTGCTTGGATGGCGGATTAATTGGTCCAACAAAATCTAGAGCCCATTTCTCGAAAGGTTCGATGCATACCTGTGGCTGTAGTGGCATTTCATTTGAAAGAGTTGGTCTCCCAGTTCTTTGACAACTGTCACACCTTTTAACATATTGCTTTGCATCCTTAAAGAGAGAAGGCCAATAATATCCTGATGAAAGGATTTTATAGGCAGTCCTCTTATCAGAAAAATGTCCGCCACAAGGTTCGTCATGACATGCCTTAAGGATGTCAGACATCTCATCCTCTCGTACACATCTTCTGATCATCAAATCTGGCCCTGTTCTGAACAATTCATTAGAAATCCAAGAATAAAGTGAACTATCCTGAATGATTTTCCTTTTCTCATTAGGGAATAAATGTAAAGGTAATTTTCCAGTAACTAAATAATTAGCAATATCAGCATACCAAGGGGTTTTGGTAGTTACTGCAAACAAATACTCATCTGGAAATTTATCCTCTACCGGAGAGTCCTCATTAGTGTTTTGGATTCTAGACAAGAAGTCAGCTACTGTGTTCTGTTTACCTGGTCGATCTAACACAGTTATGTTGAATTCTTGTAAAAGCAAAAGCCATCTTGTAACTCTACCATTAGTGACTGGTTTGTTCATGAGGTATCTAATGGCAGAGTGATCAGTGTGGACAAAGGTTTCATAGCCGGTTATATAGTGTCTAAACTTGTTTATAGCATGAACAACGGCTAGAAACTCCTTTTCAGTAACAGTATAATTTAACTCAGTAGGAGTCAAATTCTTACTCGTGTAATAAATGGCATAAGGGATCAAATCCTTTTGTCCCAAAACAGCTCCTAAAGCTGTATCTGAAGCATCAGTAGAAATGTGGAAAGGGAGTTTCCAATTTGGACCCCTTAAAATGGATGCTTCAAATATTCTAGTCTTTAAAGCTTCAAAGGCAGATTGACATTCAGGATCCCACTTAAATTCACAATCTTTAGTGAGTAATTTGAAAAGAGGGGATGCTATCTTAGTGAAGTTTTCAATAAATCTTCTGTAATAACCAGTAAACCCAAGAAAACTTCTAACATCTCTTTGGCAATTTGGAACAGGTAACTTAGAGATGACTTCTACTTTAGATCTATCAACTTTGATTCCATCTCCTGAAATATGATGTCCTAAAACAATCCCTTCAGTAAACATCATAAAACACTTTTCATGACTTAAAGAAAGATTTGTTTCCTTACATCTTACCAGTACTTTTTCCAAATTTTCCAAAGCTTCTTCAAATGTATTACCATAGACTGTGAAATCGTCCATGTATACCTCTACACAATCATGAATCAGATCTGAGAAGATTCCTAGTACAGCCCTTTGAAATGTAGCAGGTGCATTGCACAAACCAAAAGGGAGTACTCGATATGCAAAAGTCCCCCAAGGACAAGTAAAGGTGGTTTTGTCTTGATCTTCAGGTGCTACCTGAATCTGATTGTAACCACTAAAACCATCCAAGAATGAGAAATACTTTTTACCTGCTAAAGTGTCTAATACCTGATCAATAAAAGGTAGAGGAAAATGATCCTTTAAGGTTGCCTTGTTCAATTCTCGATAGTCAATGCAAACTCTCCATTTACCATTCTTTTTGGGCACTATAACCAAGGGAGAAACCCATTGGCTATCTGAAATGGGGTAAATGAAGTTTACCTTGAGCAATTTCTGAAGTTCTTCTTTCACAATTTCCCTAAGATTTGGATTCATCCGTCTTTGTGGCTGCCTAATAGGTCTACTGTTTTCTTCAATGTAAATATGATGAATACAAGTCTTAGGGTCGATTCCTTTCATGTCAGTATATTCCCATGCAAAGGCAGTGGAATGTTTTTGCAACAGTTTAGTTAATTCTTCTTGTTGTAGTCTTTCCAAGTTCTTGTTGATATTTAATGTTTTTCCTGGAAAGACTTCAACTGTAGAACTACCAAACTCTTCCATTGAGAAGAGAGACATCTGTCTAGAGGAAAGATATTCAATATCTGCATCTAACTGGAATTGTGAAGAGTCATATTCTAAAGATGCCTCAAAATTTTCTAATGTATTTAGAATTTGACTGTCCTCACTGATTTCAGAGATGGTTAGAACAGGTTGAAGAGTATCCTCATCATCAATCCACTCATCTTCTCCTATTTCTGTTATTGCCTTTGCGGGAGGATACAAGTTGAATTTCTTGGTAGAATTACCATCTGATATATACATGTCTCCCGACCTACAACTTATGAAAGCATCAGCTGTGGCCAGCCAAGGTCTTCCTAGAATAAGAGGATGTCCTCCTAGATTGTTCTTGGGAGTTAAAATCATAAAATCAACTGGATATTCCCAAGAGTCTAGTGAGACTGGAATGTCTTCCAATACACCATCAGGTTTAATGATTGATCTGTCTGCAAGTTGCAGCAAAGTAGGTGTAAAGAGAAGGTTAGGAAGTTTTAACTGATCCATGGTCTGTCTACTCATAATGTTGATAGCGGCTCCTAAGTCAATCAAGGTATTTGGGATTTCAACCCCATTAATGTGAGTTTTAACAATAGGGCTACCGGGATCTACATATTTTTGCATGGTAATTTTACCCATCATAATGTCTGCAATTTTTCCAACTAGATGTATCCTTTTTGTGTCTCTGGTTCTTTTTATTGTTTTTTTCAAACTCATCTCCTTTATTGTCTTTGCTAGAATGGGAATCTCCTTAATGGCTGTTAACAAGGGAATCTTGATACAGACATTTTTCAATTCATCTAGAAAGCTATAGTCAGGCAACCAAATCTGCTTCTCCACTCCTTTATCAATTTGCAATCTTTCAGGAAAAGGAGGAATAGCTGAAGATGTGGGTTGCTCTACTAAGGGAGTTGATTCTTTTTCTTTTTCTTTAATGCTTGGGTTTTGAAGGGATACTTCAGAACCCTTATTGGCTTTGAGAGATTCTTCCTCAGAAATGCTTGGTTGTTGAGCACTTGTAGAAGGTTGGTCTAGGATTCTACCTGATCTGAGTTGGACCTCATTGAGAGGGACAACCATATAGGTAGGGAATGGTTGACCTTCCATAAGTGGTTGACCTTCCATCACATAAGCATTTTGAGGATTTCTATTATTGGGGTTTGGTTGAGGTTGAGAGGGAAGTTGATTTGGCCTCTGCTGAGATTGTAACAAGAGTTGAGAATTTTGATTTTGTGGAGGAGGTTGTTGTTGTTGAGGGAATGGTAATGACAATTGTTGACCTTGATTTGAAAGTTGGGGAGCTTGTTGATTCTGAAAGGATTGAGGATATTGATAGAATTGGGCAAATCTCCCATAAGGATTTTGCATTTGCATGCTTTGCAACCATGCTTGGAAAGGATTTTGTGGTTGTGACCAAGGATTCCAATTTGGTGGGGGTTGGAAATTCATAGAGTTATTAAACCCTTGATTTTGCTGCCCCTGCCAAGGTTTTCTTGCAACAAAACAAAGGGATTCAAGCGTACTTGGATCTTCTTGAAAGACTGCTTTGAGGCCAGGAATTGAAGGACATTCCTTGGTCTCATGGGTTTCTGAGCAAATTACACAGGTTTCCACAACTTGTGCTTCCAAGGGACATTCCCTTAAAGCATGCTTCTTTCTACACTTCGGGCAAAAGATGGTCATAGCCTCGGCTTCTGCTTTTTGTTTATTCTGAATCTTAAGGGTATCAATTTGTTCACTAAGACTCCCTAAGATGTCAGTTTTAAATTCATCTAGCATATTACCGATTTCAGCCCTACTCACTGATCCTGTTGCAGATTTATTTGCCCTAAGGAGAGAAGGATCTCTAGGCCCTTTTTGAGTTTTTGATTTGCCCCTTGAGAGATGGATACAAAGTTCTGCTATATCATTGAGAGAAAGTTGAGAAATATCCCCCTTTCCCATCATGTTTAAGATATCTATCCATTCATCCCTAATGGCTTTTAATAAGAGGGCTTTTAAGGTCTCTTCATCCAAGGTACTCATTTTTGCTCTTTTTAAATTATATTGAAATCTCTCAAGTAAATCTTCTAAGCTCTCATCTTCTTTTTGCACCATTTTAAAAACCTCACCCTTATGATCAGTAGGCATACAATAGTCCAAATACCTATCCAAAAAGGTTTGTTTCATTTCATCCCAGGTCCTAATGGATTGAGTAACTAACCCCATGAACCATTTCAAAGCTTGATCTTTTAATGTTGATGGGAACAGTTTGAGTTTCTGCGTATCATCCAGATAGTCATAAGTTCGACACACAACTTCAAATTCAAACAAGAATGTTTCAGGGTCCTCAGTTCTTAATCCATGAAAATTTGGGAGGACGGATGGTGATATGTTTTTCATGGTGGCTCGGGAGTCCTCATCAACAATGGGAAACCCAAATGAATTATCCCCATCTCTATTTCCTCCAATGGGACCTCTACCTCCTCCATTGTTATTATTATTTCCTCCTCCTCCTCTACCTCTACCTCTACCGCCTCCTTCTTCCTCTGCCATGATGATTCTCCTAGGGATTTCAAAATCTTCTGGTTCTTCTACAAAGGGTGAATGAGAAGAGATTTCTCCTTCCTCTTCAGGTGAGTCTATTTCTTCAATTACAATTGGTTTTCTGGTAGGAGAAAGAGAAGAGTCTCTTCCTAGTTCAAACTCAATAGAAGGTGTAAGAGAGTCAACTCTTGGCTCTTGAATTTCAGGACTAGGAGTTTCGGTTGGAGATAAGGGAGGTGTCTCTTGTCTATCTCTTGAAGGAGATGGACTTGTAAAAATTGAACTTCGAGCTCTAGCTAAAAACCTTCCCCTAGAATCTCTAGCTCTATGCATGTCATTTTTATTTTATCTTCAAGTTAAGTTAAATAGTTCTTTTTCTGATCTTCCAGTTCACTCTAGGTGCAAGAAGAGAGCATACTCAAGAGACTATTAAATCAATAACTTTCTCCTTTCTGATCCTCCAGATCACTTCAAAGTGCAAGAGGAGAGCATACTTAGATAGGTTATTAACTTCTTTCCTTGAAACTTTATATTTTTTTTTTTTCTTCTAAGAATATGGCTACTTAATTTCACTTCCCCGGCAACGGCGCCAAAATGTTTAGTCAATTTAGTGTTATCTAAATTGCTAGTATTTATTGTCAACCCGGGGCTCGTAAGCTGATGAAGTGAGGGTGTACTATATGTACTTAAATAACCTCTTAGAGTTTTTCTTATCGTTGGAGGGTGTTGTTGTGGTTAATTATGTTCCTAAGATGGAGTGAGAATTTATAAACAAGTGAGTGATGGTGTGTGTGTAGAGTGAATTCTAAATGAGTGGAAGTGTGTGTGGAGTGATCTCTAACTAATTGCTTGAAAGGAAATGCTTGGAAAGAATAAATGAATTGAAATGACTTGAAATAAACTTGAAAGAAAATGACCACTACCAATGGCACTAGACACCGTTCAAGTTGCTGCTAATAAAAGAAAAGAGAATCACTTTTAAAACCCAAGAATAAAGATTCTCTCTCTAACTCGATACTTCAAAGCACATGTACTGTGTAAAGCACGGAAAGAAAGTAGCTTAAGTGGAATTTATAAAAGTAAGAAAAATATGCTTGAAAGACTAATGATAATAATTTGCTATTTCTAATTCTCTACTTCAGCCATATGTACTATGGAAAGCATGATTAGAAAGTAGTGAGGAAATAGTCTAGGAAGCACTTTAAAATCAAAACTTTTACTCTAAAGACTAGTGGTAATGATTTACTCTTTCTAACTCGATGCTTCAAAGCACATGTACTGTGTAAAGCACGGAAAGAAAGTAGCTTAAGCACAGTCCAAAAAGTACCCAAACAAGCTGCAAGTTAGTGATATTTTGATCTTAAAAGATAATAATTTATGATGAAGATCATTCATGTATGTTAACAGCTCTTTGAGAAATAAGATTAAAAACTAACTATAAAGACAAAGGCAGCACTTGAATTGTCAACTTCAAATACCATTAGCTGTAAAGCAAACACAACACATATAAAAATAAATCCCGGGCTAAAAGAAACCTGCAAAGAAATAACACTGATCAGCTGAAAAGAAAGGAAAACAAGTAAATGAAACTATACATGCTTAAGTAAATAAATAAGAAAATAATGAAATACTGCACATAAAATACTTTACAAAGGCTGGGATGAGCAGGGGCCCTCTGTTCATTCAGCCACAAGAAAACTCAGAGATCTGGAAACTTCAAAACGGTGCTATATCTATTCCTCCATTTGCAAAAAGTTTACAAAACAGAGTGCTGGAATAGCACTAGAAAACAGAGTTCACAAAAGCTTCTAAATTCAACACAAGTGCAGCAAATTACAACTAATGAAAAGTTCCTTGAGCGTACGCAGACGCATCAATTTATAGGAGTTTCTAAGATAGCCTACTCGTACAGCTAGTTAACAGAAAAACAATAAAACGGTATGCGTATTAAAAGTCCTTTGACACATCACGGCTGCGTGGACGAGTTTAGTGGTTCTATCGACATGGATAATAAATCCTATGTTGGATTGCGTCCCCTGCCATCTGTAGAACATGGACAAATCACCATTTAAGGTGACGTAACCAAACAGCTTTCAAACACCGTTTAAACCACCTTGAGTTGACCGTGGCTTAACCAGCTTTGACCATGGGTAAAAATGACGTGGATGGCTGGAACAAAGGGACAGGAACCTCGAGCACACTGATACCTGAGTGCCCATGTGGCTCGTCTAGCAAACCGACACGTGGATCATAGTGTTTAACAAAAAGGCTGCAGGATCTTCAGATAGTTGCGGGATCATCAGATAGCTGCGAGATTCCTGCAAGTAAGTCAAAAACTAAACAAATAGTCATCCATTAGCAAAACTTGCTTGATCATGCTTATTGACACTGAATGTAATGATCTCAGAGGTTTTATGGTGAAAATGAGGCAAAAGTGAAGGAAAGATAAGGAAAAGTTGAGGAAAATGGTAGACAAATAGGTGTAGAATAGAGGTTCTACAAAATCCTTAATAAAAATTCATAACCAAAAACCATAAAATTAAATCTCATAAAATTCCTCCAAACATGACCTTCTTCTTCATATTTTCGTGACTATTCTAGACCACAAAACAACAAAGATACCCCATATTGTTTCTTGAGATCAATTGATCAAAGGAGGAAAAATGATCCCTATTTATATGGGTCGAAGAGGCTTCTAGAGGGGGTTAAGACAACCTGACATTTGGACGGATTTGAACTTGCAAAATTTGAATTTAAAATTCAATTTGAAATTTCCTTTGGAGCCAAAATTCAATTTTCCTAGTGTAACACCCTCCTCCGACATCTGCCCAAGTAATCGCCCAATCGGGGTAAACATATGACGAGAGGCTACTATGATATGATTCAAACTCCTATGTAACCTTAAGGAAGTGGAATCGATGAAAACACATCAAACATACCTTCCACATCAACAACAACACTCCCAAGAGCCATCCCAACCACTCAGGTATCATGCCCCTAGGTCCCACTAAGTTTTTAAGCTATTAAACCTCTAGACACTCCCATGCTATGGGCATTCCAGCATCCAGAGATCTTTGGACACTCCCACAAGCCTGCATGCCTATGTCCAGGGGCTATTTCTAGCATACATGTGCTAGAGTCTGTGGGATTTAAGGCACTTTTCAAGCCTAGAATTTCGACGACTACCCAAAACTTGTTGTAACGTCTGGAATCCATTAAACACATGATGACAAGACTAATAAACCAAAAACTAACTTCAGACTAGGCCTAACCATCCCCAATCGGGACTTACATTCTGTCAAACACTTGGCATCAATGCAATCTACAGGTCTAGGATACAAGACAGAGCATGAATGACTGAAAACTCTTACAAGACATGAAAAGAAGGATCACCACCTTCTCCCTTGAACTGTTATGACATCAATTAAGTCTTGCATCCATTATTTTAACAATTATAAGAAAATACATGAAATAACCATGACATGAACCAGTCAATTAACCATGCTTATAACCAACATAAAACCATGAAAATAACAATGAGATAACAACCATTAAATCCACATATAAATAAGTACAAAAGAAAGAGAACTTAGCTTTTATTAGACATAGGAAAATCTGACCAGGTTTAGGACTTCCACGTACCACCCGACCGTAGACATGGCTAAACCAAATATTTCTTTCAGCCAGTCACCCCCGTGCCATATTCCAAGCATGAATGTGGGATCTCATAAAACACATCAATCCAAAACCATCCAGGGCTTACACAGGCCAACCACCTCAACCCATTAAATAGTGATTCCACCTCACGGTTAGAAATCACAAGAATCATCATCATATTGGTCTCTACCCAAGCCTTCTAGGGCTCTAGAGTGTTTTTTCCAACCCGACTTCCAGGACTAGTAACTCAACCCATAGCTGCTTCTGGGCTCTAGAAAATTTGTCCAACCAAGGCTCTAGGACTAGTAACTCAACCCATAACTTATACAAGGCTCCAAAGCATTTGTCCAACCAAGGCTCCAGGACTAGTAACTCAACCCACCGAGGGCTCCAGAGTGTTTGTCCAACCAAGCCTCCAGGACTAGTAACTCAACCCAAGTTGTACAAGGCTTCTAGAGATTTTTTCCAACTAAGGCTTTAGGACTAATAACTCAACCCAAGTCGTTGAAGGGCTTCCAGAGCGTTTGTCCAACCAATAAACCACATGCATGCGCCACACATGCCAAAACTAGTGATGAAAATATAGATGCAACTCAGTACCTGCAAGAAAAACCCGTTGTAGCTGTTGACCCCGATGTCCTCTTACGCTTTCCTGCTCTTCCTCTGCCTTCTTGCTCCAAAAATACAAGTATGCCATACTCTCCAAGAGTGCTCCAAGAAAACTCTAAGTATCCAAGAGTATGAGAAAGTGAATATAAGAGAGCTCCACCAAAACTGAAATGACCAAGCCTGCCCATTGATCCTCATAAACCTTTTTATCAATGAGGCCTCTATTTTCTTCATTTTCCATTATTTTCCTTCATTTTCCTCATCACATGCAACATGTGACCTTTTACCTCCCTTTTCTCCTAATTTCCATTATTTTCATAAATAAAATGCCAATAAATGTCTCATGCATTTCCAAAGCCTTTTCCATTGCTTTTGCCAATTTCTTTAGCCATAATAAACTGAATGAACACCCACTAGGATGTTTTCCCCACAATTCAACTTGGCATACATGTCCCATGACGTTGGTCTTATATATTTTTTACATGGATTTTTAGCCAAGGTTGTTACACCTAAGAGGCTGACTTGATTCCAAATTTAAATAATTGTATGCCCTTGACAATGGCTTCTTTAGTACAAGAATTTTTTTTAACCATATTTTCTTTTGTAAGCAAACTTGATTAGGATATGCCCATAAATAATTTTAGATCAAAAATTGCCACCAATTCATAGGTTGCTTGTAGAATCTTTTTGGGGCTTTTGACCACACTTTTGGGGCTCAAACTTCCTCGAGGAATTATGAGGCATGCCACATACCATTAGAATCAACAAGACGAGGAGCATCAAATGATGATGCTCTCGTGATCAAAATCATTATCCTCTACATCCATATTCCTCAACAAGTGCTTCTAGGGTTTCCCCTTCCTCTCTTCAAGGTCTCTTGTCATTTGAAGCTTCCAATCAATGCAAATTAGATGAATATTAAAAGCGTTAAAGGCCCAACATTGACATCAATGACAACAATATTAGTAAAACTTTTAAGACAATTTTACAAAGAATATGGAGGGTTTCAATGTAATATCATAGTCCATAAAAACTCACAAAATAATTTTTTTTATTATAAATAACTTACATGGAAGCATCAGAAATCACTGAAACATGTAAATGGTTGGCCATAAATCCAAATATTTTAGTAAAAAAATTAACCGTACTATTTTTTAAAAAATCATTTAACCTATATTTATAGATTAATTTTTTATAATATTAGACATTTTATTCATACGAATTAATAATAATAACATTTTAAAACTGCTCTAATAAATAAATAAAATCAATGTAACCGAAAATAAATAATTAAAAAAATAAAAAATGAAAAACAAATCCTTTCAAGACGACTCTTGGCTATTCCCATTCACACGATAAATAAACTATTTTTTAAAAATAACAATTTAGGCTCAAGATATAAAATTCGACCATCAACGTTCTCGAGGTTACGGCCGTGATATCAGATGCCAGCTCTCCCAATGGTCGGCCTCTCACAAAGTGCCTCTAAGCATCTACTATAAGTTTCACTGTTCCATTCACACCATTCATACAATCTTCCCCCGAGCGGAGATTTCAGTCCAATATTTCAGAAACCCAAGATATTTCAGTCCAATATTTCTTAACCTTGGGTTTCTGCGAAGTCTAACGGTTTAATGGCCATGGATACCAGGAGAGACAAGGGAGACAATCGACCCAGCAGCAATGTTAGAGAATATCAAGACTCTGAAAGGAGAGAACCTAGAAGAAATATGGCCAGAAATGCACGCAGTGAATGGGTTCCCAAAAGTTCTTCGCATTCAACGAGAAATCCCAATCGTAATTTTAATCCCGGCCCCAAATCCGACAGCGACAGAAATCCCGGTCTGATTTTCGATGCCAATCCCAACCCCGACCCCAACAGCAACAGAAATTCCGATTCGAGTTCCAATGGCAATCGTAACCCCAGTCAAGGCTTTAGGGCTGAAAGAAATAGAGGTCGAGGTCGAGGTCATTATGGATTCGGAGCCGGTTCAGCTTCCAGTGATGTTATGCCATCACAAAATGGGCAAAATCAACAGTATGGAGCAATGAGAGGGCGAGGAAGGGGGAATTTTCAGAGAAATAATTACAGCAGAGGCTACTACAATGGGAGGAATCAGAGATCCTATCCTCATCAGAATTACGCTGCAAATGAGGGCACAATTCGGCCAGGGAATGTCAATGGGGTATGCAGCCTGGGACAGAGCACTACAAATGAGGACTTTAGTGGACAGAGTTCTGCAAATGAGGGATTCATTGGTCAATCCAATCATGGAAATCACCCACCCACAGAAACTAAACATTCTCTGAAGCAGATGGATTTGAGGGATGCGAGGAGGAAATTAAACGGCAGCGACAGAACTGATGTGCCTCAGCTGGTGCAGGAAATTGAAGGGAAGCTTAGTAAAGGACTGGTAGAATGTATGATATGCTGTGAAAGGGTTGGACCACCGGCACCAATATGGTCATGCGGCACATGCTATGCTATTTTTCATCTTCACTGTATAAGGAAGTGGGCAGATTCGTCTGCTGTTCAGGGGGTTTCGTGCTGGAGATGCCCAGGTTGTCGATCTGTGCAGAATTTGTCCGGGGAGGAAATTCAGTATTATTGTTTTTGTGGAAAGGTGCGAGACCCAGAAGTAGAATTTTATATCACTCCACATTCATGTGGAGGACCATGCGGGAAGCCACTTGCCAAAGGGAACGAGACACCAGAGGCTCCATGCCCACATAAATGTACTCTTCAATGCCATCCAGGTCCATGCCCAACTTGCACAGCAATGACCCTCCCTCGGCCCTGCCCATGTGGTAAAACGATGATGACAAGGAGATGCAACGATCAGAATTCTACTGAATCATTATGTGGAAAGCAGTGCGAGAAGTCTCTCGAATGTGGACGCCATTACTGTGAGAATATCTGCCATGAAGGTCCTTGTGATCCTTGCAAGTTTGTGATTAATGATGCTTCATGCTTTTGTGGGAAAAAACAGGAGAAGATAATCTGTGGAGATGTGGAGATCAAGGGCGAAGTAGATTGGAAAAATGGTGTGTTTCAATGTGAGAATGTGTGTATGAAGATGCTCTCATGTCAGAATCACAAGTGTAGCCAGATATGTCATCCAGGAGAGTGTGGAGAATGCGAAATGTTACCTGAGAAGATTAAGTCTTGCCCATGTGGTAAAACCCTGCTGGAAAATAACCAGAGGAAGAGCTGCATTGATCCTGTGCCAACCTGCTCAGAGAAATGTGAAAAGGCTCTTCCTTGTGGGAAACATTTGTGTCAAAATACTTGTCACCATGGGGAATGTCCTCCTTGTTCTGTTTTTGTTTATCAGAGATGCCGATGTGGGTCATCATCTCGGACAGTCCCTTGCTGGATGACCATAGAGGAGAATGAGAGCGCAGAATTCAGATGTGAAAAGCTATGTGGGCAAAAGAAAAACTGTAATAAACACAGATGCAGTGTAAAATGCTGCCCTCAGGTAAATCGAGAGCGAGGGGGTAACTCTGGTGCAGCTGATTCGAATCCACATTTATGTAGTGAGACCTGTGGGAAAAAGTTGCAATGTGGGCAGCATTTATGCAAGGAGCTTTGCCACACTTGGCGTTGCCCACCCTGCGGTCTAACCATTTTCGATGATCTCTCTTGTGCATGTGGGAGGACAACAATTTCTCCTCCACAACGTTGTGGAACACCCATTCCTCAATGCCCCTATCCCTGCTCAGTTCCTCAGCCATGTGGTCATCCGGCTACGCACAATTGCCATCCTGGAGACTGCCCTCCTTGCAGTGTGCTTGTTTCTAAATGGTGTGTGGGAAATCATGTCGTGAAGAATGTCCCATGTGGTTCTCAGGATATTTTGTGCAACAGGCCTTGTGGTAAAACAAGGCAATGTGGAATCCATACCTGTACTAGGACTTGCCATTTACCTCCTTGTGACTCACTCTCATCATCATCATCTGTTAGAATGTCATGTGGGCAAATTTGTGGAGCTGCTAGGAGAGATTGCCAACACACTTGCACAGCTCCATGTCACCCATCTACTCCATGCCCTGATACCAGATGCAAATCTCCAGTACAAATAACATGTTCCTGTGGTAGATTAACAGCAGAGGTCCCATGTGATGCTGGAGGCAGCAATATGAAAGCTGATCCAGTTTTTGAAGCCTTTCTCTACAAACTGCCTGCTCCTCTTCAACCACTGCAGTCAAATTCTAACAGAGTGCCTATTGGGCAAAGACAGCTTGTCTGTAATGATGAGTGTGCCAAATTGAAGAAGTATGCCTTTGGCCTTTGCACAACAAAGGCTGATCTGTCAGGGGTGAATTCACAGATTTCAGATTTGATAACCAGAGAGCCAGAATGGGTCTCAGATGTTGAAGAAAGGTTTAGATTCTTGGTTTTGTCTAAAACAAAAGGCATTCGTTTGCATGTTTTCTGTGCAATGCCCAAGGAGAAAAGGGATACATTGAAGCTTCTTGCAGAAAGATGTAATCTCTCTGTATATTCTGCAGGAAGGGATCCAAGATTTGTTTTGATTGTACAAGCTACGCAACAGTCAAAAGCCCCTCTGCGTCCTAGCATGAATCCCAAGGGCTCAATTCCTGCAACAGGGCAGGTGCGTCCTCTACCTTTCAAATCATCTGTAGATATGGATCCGAGGCTTGTCATTTGCCTATTTGATTTACCATGCGATGCAACTGTGAATTCACTGATATTGAGGTTCGGAGGTGAGTGTGAGCTAGTGTGGATGAATGACGTTAATGCATTAGTTTTATTCAAAGATCACACAAAAGCTGCAACAGCTCTTAAGGTTATGAATCATGCATCTGCATACCAGGGGGCCATTGAAGCACCTGCAACAAGCGTAATGATTCCCAGCCGTAGTGTATGGAATACAACAAAATGATCGGACAGGTGAACAAACTCATGCATGGACAAGAAATGAGCAAAATTCAAGCAATGTTTGAAGCAGCTAGCAAAATTTTCTTGGATTGAAGTTTTAAGGAGCCCTTCATATAATGTATATTTTCATTGTAAAAAATTAATATAGACAGATAGGCCATACCATGAATCATGTTAAAAATTGTTATTAATTAAGTGTTTATAAAGTTGGTTGCATTTTAATAGTTATAAAATATGTAATAATTATAAAATAGACTATTAAAATGTAGTGGTGAATATATTGTTGCAAAATATGTAATAATTATAAAATAGACTATTAAAATGTGGTGGTGAATATATTGTTGCGTAGAATATGATTGAATGAGATTTTTTTTCTCAGCACAATTTCTACTTGCAAAGTTTGTGTTTATTAATGTATTGCATTAATAATAATTTCATGATAAAAAGTAAATGATGCATTAATAATATTTTAATAGTTTCATTAAAAAAAGCCATTATTATAATAAATTGAAAATTGAGAATGAGAAATTGATGCAAAGGCCATCTGCCATAAAAGGAAGCCATTATTATAATAAATTGAGAATGAAAAATTGATTCTTTGCAGTAGAAGCATAAATATTCTATTCTTTTTCCTTTACAGTCAGAGCAAAATCTGTAATTAACATAGGAGGTGTTACATTGACATTTATCCCTTGATCACAGTTTTGATGGTTAAGGGAGAAAGACATGGAAGTAGAGATTTCAAGAACTCGTTGATCTTTCCCCTTCTGGTATAAGTGGAATATTATTATCAACTGTAATCCTGTATGTATTTTAATGCACATAACAAGGAACCAGTCTTCCATAATTCAAATGGAATTGTCTCCCTCAAACAATGAAATGATATTGCAGTCAATAGTCCACTCATAATAAGGATATGGTCTCCACAGAATCTCTGATTGGAGCAGTGTAGAAACTGTCAACCTGCAACAGATCCATAGAAAATATCTATTTCGAAAATTGGAGCGTTGCACCTTGCCATAGAGAGGTGGTGGTGTTCGGTGATTGGCACATTTTAATTTAAAAATTTAAATAAAAAATAAAAAATTAGTAATTAATAGAAATGGATATGACTAAACAATTTATAATAAGATCTTAATCCACCATTTTTCAAATAAATAAATTTAAATAATAATAAAAAATAACAAAAATTGAATTCTTAATTTATTTTTCTGTTGTTATTTGTGAAACCAACAAAAATATAGACCAAAATGGAGTTGTGTATAATGCTACTTTTTGGAGATTCCGGTGACAGAATCCGGCAGAAGAAATTGAGGTTAAATCTTGATTTGTTGCAGTTAAAATGGTTTTTTAACTGCATATTTGGATTCAGCACCCTGGAAAACCCTTGGACGCTTTGATTGTGCAGAAACTAGCTATCAAACTTGCGATTCCAATAAATTGCTGCCAGATTTTGACTGGAAAAACCCACCAGAAAGACTTCCAAAAAGTCGCATTATAGACAACTGCGACCAAAATCACAGCTTAGGCCAACAATCTCTCTATACCTACACTGACCATTACTGTCTACGCCGACTTTCTGACATTAATCATGCACACTGATCCTCTGACAACCACCACCCTTGACTTATTAAAATAACATTATAGTTCATTCAGAAAACTTGAAGAGAAATCTAGGACTCTGTCCATCAGCTATAAATTTGTAATTTGCCTCTTGAGAAGCAAGTAAAGCGAGACCTGCGATGTAAAGCTTGTGATTTTTTGTTCTCCATTGCTAATGTTTTAGTGTTTCTAAAATCTCTCTGAATTTACGTTGCGTTTTGTCTAATTGAATCCTTTGATTCCATCGGCTCATATCAGAACAACACTCAGATTCGTGTCGTGTCTCACTGTGGAAATGGTCGTCCTCAAAATCGTTCCCCTGCAATAATTCATCTTGTGTTGTTGTTGCTGCTGTTTCGAAACCTGAGAGAGTGTTGCCTCAATAATCTCCATTGTTGCTGCTTTTAAGAGTGCAGAGAATATCTCAAAGTCATGTTAGGGAAGAGCACCAAGGATTTTGCCCAAGAATAGTTTGTGAAGAATTTTGCGCTTCAGAAGGGGATTTTGATAAGTGACGTGCATAATCTGTTACCTATTGAGAAGGATGACTATATTATTTTCTAAGGAATAGCCTCGAGTCAAAGAGAAACCGTAAGAACCTGTGGAAATAGAGTCTTTTTTACACATTATCAAAATCATTGTCGGTGGATGTTAGAATGTTTATTCAAAAATGTTGTGGTTTTTTAGTTCAATAATTATTATGATTGGGTTCTCAAAGATATGAGGTACCGCACACCAAGTACTTAGAAATTATAAGAGAAGACCTCAGGGGGGAGAAATCTTGAGTTTCCAGGTAGTTAGATAGTTACTTTTTCTTTTTCAAAGGATTAAAAAAATAAAACATTTGAGTTGAGAGCTATTAGTGGTTAGAGAGCCTTGAAAAAATAAAACATTTGAGTTGAGAGCTATTAGTGGTTAGAGAGGGAAGTGTGAGGCAACAGAGGAAAGAAATAAATCTTTTACAGGAAGTTATCAAGATGAGCAGGTCCAAGAAATTATTTTCTGTCTTGAATTTCTCTCGAACTAAATAGATCTAATTTCTCACGAACTAAATACATCTAATTTCTTAAGGTTTAAATTTTTATCATTTACTTCTATGTTATTTATTAATTCCATATTAAAAGACAAACAATAAAAAAAAACATTACACTTTAAAGAATTGGTTACCTCTCCATGCTTATAGCTATAGAGTTTTAGATAAATTTATGGTAGTTTATTTTTTTAAATTTTGTTATAATTAGGTAGGTCTTTTTTTCCATGTTCAACTCATAATAAAAAATAAATCTTTGTTATTGTTATTATTATTATTTTAAAAATATAAATCTAAATTTATTATGAAACTTATTTGTTTGCTTTTAACTTTAATGATTTTTGTTTTTTAAATATCTAATGTGACTACTTTATATATAATTATTTTTTGGATATTATTATTTTAAATTATAATAATTTTAAAATGGAAAAAATATTTTATTAATCATATATATATATATTTCATGAATATTTTATTAATTTTTTTTAGTTTTAAGGGTTAGTTCAATTGGTTGAGTTCCTGTTTTTAAATTGCTTTGCTAGTTTGAGGTCATAGGGTTAATTCTCCTCAATACTCTTATGTTAAGATTTTGCTAATGATATAGGAAGTCATTCCTTTAGGTGGATCTCCCAAATAATTTCTCTGACCGGTTGTGGTTGTGGTTGTAACAGTCACTGGTCTTCAGTTTATCTGAACCAAAAATAAAATATATATATTTGCATCGGTTTTGTATTTGCATAAGATTGGGTAAATTTCTACTGGCGCCACCATAATTTCTAGGTAGCTACATATGTCATAACTTCTAAATACTTGCCTATGCCCCTTAACATAGGTAAATCGATAATTCATATATGAAATTCAAATCTCCTAAAATTTCATTTTAATGATACTTACTAATTGAATTGCACTCTAAACACTATAACTTTTAACTAAATTAACTAAATAAATTAATACAAAAGACAATTAATAAAAATAATAAGATAAATTAATTTAATATTAATATTTTTAAATATTTATAATATAAGATGAGATTATAATTTTCACATATTTAACATAACCATAAAATTTTGTGTTGTAAAAAAAAATAAAAGACCTGACTAGTAAATTAGATATATTAAAATTGTTTTGATATATAGTGAAAGAGTTTTTGGGAATTTCTTTATATATCATTTGTTTTGAACAAAAGCATAATTCTAACAAAGTTAATGAAAGTGATAATTTAGTTATAATGATATTATTTAAAAATGGTAACTGTGATTTAACATTAATGTGAATGAGGATACATGAGACAAGATTAATAGCTGCAATGCACCTTAGTCTTTCACTCTACTACTAATTAATTGATTAAGGCAATGTGGGGTCTGCGTTTTGTCATTATCCAAGAATGCTCTATTTTGCAACTGTCTCTGTAAGTCCTCCACAAGAAACTTATATTGATATCATCTGTTTGACCATCAACATGGAGATCAATGGCTCTCATGATATAGCTGTGACGAATGTGGAATGTGGAGTTTTCGGAAATTCATTACGTTGAGTGCAGAGGACCTACCCACTCCACACAATGAACTTCCTCTGCACTCCAAATAAAGTGTTGAATTGATGCTTATCAACACTTTATTTGGAGTGTAGAGGAAGTTCATTGTGTGTATGTCCTCTGCACTCACCACAATGAATTCCTCACACTCCAAATAGAGTGTTGAATTGATGCTTATCAACATTAGCTAACCAAAGTATTTAATTGATGTTTTTCCTTATTTTCTTCTAATAGCGTGAAGACTCTTTTTCAAGAATGTTATTTTGTAGACTATCTATCATCTTTTAATAACACCATTTTGCATATTCTGTAAATATTCATGGATTTAAATCAGGAACAAAGGGTTTTGTGCTTTGTTGGATGATCTATCTCAACTGCCAATGAATAAAATGACCAATGCAAAGAAGAATGGGTAGTAGAGGAAGGAAAGAGGTTATTTCTAGTGATATGATTAACTCACTTGCTCATGTCAATGAGAGATTTGATTGGTTGACAACATATGAGCAATATGTGAATTTGCCAATGGAAGAGAAAAAATCAACAAGATTTGGAGGAGTGTATTAGCAAAAGTTTGTTGTGTTCCAAAAATCTTTTATTTAAGAGGAATTGTTTATCTGTGTGCAAACAATTTCGATTCAAGAAAAGGAAAAAAGATGCTAGGAGAGTAGAAGATTCCTTTGAATCCCAAGGCATTCAGATGGTTAGTCAAGTTACTGGAACAAAACAAATGTTTAAAATTGTCCGATGCAGATAGTTGTTTGAAGCCAGAAGCAAACAAGATTGACATTATTCGAGAATTCATTTGTCCAACTTCTGAGATTCCTCCCAATCTTTCTCTTCTAGATATTTTTTTGTTTAGATAATTGTTTAGGGGCTTTTGTTGGCTCTTTTCCCATATGATGGGCTAAGAAACTACAACAATTCACCATTAATAAATATTTAAGAGATTCCAAAAGCATCTTTAACTAGATATGGATATTAGAATTATTGAATTTTTTCCCTTATAAAACCCATAAAATATACTAACTATATATCGAAATAAAAAAATCAACAATATCAATAAATTTATTATAAAAAAAAATTATACATATAAACAAACCTCCACTACCATCCTATAGGAAAAAAATTACAAACAAACATCCACTACCACCTTAAAATTTATTGCCAGGAAAAGATTATACATAAAAACAAACATCAACTACCACCCTAAAACAAAGAAGATAAACTTATAAAAAATTCCATTAAGTTACAACCTTAGTCTAACAATATTTACTTATAAATTATTCCCTATTATATTTTTAGCGTGTAAAACTAAACTCTAACATACCAATAAGGAGCCAAAACTATTGTTCACTGGTGAACGAGAGAAAGAACATACCCATACCATTGCTAATCCTTACCCTCACAACAAATAGTTATGTTCCATCGTTTTCCTTTCTTGAACCATTGCCACCGACGATTCCAAATCAATTGAATCTTATGAGGTCTTTTTACCACGTAAATGTAGTGTAGTTCGAGATTATCCTATGCCCAAGCCAACAGCACACAATGTCTTTCTCTCCCATGTGAGCTATGGAGAAAGGCGCAGGTAGAATGGTTACTTTAACAATAATTTGTAACTATAAGTATTTGATAATTATGTGCAGAAAAGACTACATAAATACATTAAATGCAAATGGATAGTTATGTGAAAGAGACTCAAAGTATCTCCTTTCCAAAGGAGGTGTCTTTAGTGCGACTTTTTTGACTTTCTGGTACTGGAATCCGGCGGAAAAATTTGAGGTGAAATCTTTATTTGTGTTATTTAAACTAGTTTTTTGATTGTATATATGAATTCAGTACCCTGAAAAACCCCTAGGGCACTTAGATTGTGCGGGCTTACCCATCAAACTTGTGATTTCAATAAATTCCTGCGGGATTTTAAAGAAACTAGACCGGAAAAACCCACCGGAAAAGCTTCCGAAAAGTCGCACTAAAGACAACTCGGTTTCCAAATTGTGCGTTTTGAAATAAAAAAGATAATTAAAATTATGATATATATAAAGAAAATGCTACATATATCATTAAATGCAAGTGGCATTCACATGGGAGGATAAAATAATGTTATAAGCACATGAGAGGAAATTTATGTAACATATTATGTATGAATTGAAATATATGGCATGATTAATTTTACAGGTGGGAAAACTTATTATAATTTATTTGTCAAACGACTAGTGAGGACAACTATCTCTAGTTGTGATCCGCGAATGCAAGCTAACTCATCACCGTGATTCAAGGAAAACCACACCACCTGGAATAACCCGCTGGTGGTCCGTAAGGGGGTAGGCTTTCACTCGTGTGAGATGCCTCCGGGGCTTAGGCTATTAACCTATTTCCTTACGTCCCAGGAAGACGAGCTCTTAGCCAATCAAAAGTAGTTTTAGAGCATATTCGAAACTCTAGATCACATGGTGTGACCTTGTGATCTAGCAAGAGAAATTTGACCTATAATAACTATTTTGACCAATAATACAATTGCATTGTTAGGAGCAATGAGAAAAATGGGGCTATTAATATTACTTACCTCCCCCTTTTTAGTTATCTAAGGTATTTATTGTCCTATTTTGTTTATTAAGAAGTTTGGAGTTGTTAGGCTCTCTATGCTATATATGCGCTTTTAACTAGTAATAGTCCCTAAAACGTTTTATTGGTTATGCTGTACTTTTTTTTCATTCCGACACATGGTTGAATTGAGATATTCATCACACCTAGAGGCACATTCTACAACCCAATATGACCCCAATGTGTAAGTATGTCCATGCTCAAAGTTAAATTTTAGCTAATATCAACCAACATAAAAATGAAAAATTATTGCGCCGAGAGGCGCATTCTACAGCCCAGTATGACCTCGATGTGTAAGTATGCTCAAAGTTAAATTTTAGCTAATGTCCGTCAACATAAAAATAAAAAAATATAAATCTAAATAATGTTTATGTTTGTCTCTCCAATAAATAATAAATCATGAAAATAGAAAAAAATAATGTTGGCCCGAAAAAAAATGAAAATAATCATATAAATAAAAAACAAAAATGAAAATAAGCATATAGATAAAAAAAAATACAATATGATTATACCATGCTTTTACATAAAAAAATTACAATACAATTATGTCATGAGTTTAATAGTTCGATCATAAATTTACCTTCAACAAAAAATTTTACCACATTAAAATTCCAAATTAGGTAAAATTTTAAACATTTTTACTCTTTACTAAAGCCACTACCATTTCTTAAATCAAAGTAAAAAGGTTAATTCAAGACAAAGAATCCAAAATCTCGCTGTAAAATATTTTAATATTTCTTTTAATTATTATTTGTAAAATGAGTCAGCCAAAGAATCCAAAATCTTGTTGTAAAATATTTTAATATTTCTTTTAATTAATTATTTGTAAAATGAGTCCACCTGGGGTAGGCAATGGCCATGGTAATAAAGCCTCATCGAATCAGAGATTTTGGGTTCCAATCTTGTGCTACCCTCCCCCGTAGCTGGGTGAATAATGGACATGTAAACTCCAAAATAGGAAAGTCCACCAAGCTTACAAAAAAAATTATTTGTAAAATGAATCTTTAAAAGGAAAAACATATCCTATGGATATATTAAAATCTCTATACACATAAATATTTCCACATCAAAGATATAATATTCGAAAATATTCATTTGATGTAGTTTTATTATAAATTTTGTTATCATGCCATGTAAAAAACATCATTAAAAATTATATTAATATTGAAAGATTAATATTCATATTAATATTGTTATTAAATCTAATATTAATATCAATATATTAATAAATTTAATATAATATTAACTTTTTTATATTATAATGATATATATTAACTCTAGATATATATGGGAGGGAAGAACAAAGGCATAGAGTCATAGAGGTGGAGAGATAGAGGGAGTGAGAGAAAGGAGAAGAGAGAGAGAGATGGAGTTGGAAGGATAGAAAGGGAGGGAAGAAGAAAGACATAGAGAGAGAAAAGTGGAGAGAGACGAAGTGACAAGGAAGAGATGGAGAGAGAATATTTATGCTTGGAGGTGAGATAGAGAGACAAAGAAGGAGGGATGGAGAGAAGGGGGGAGAGAAGGAGAGAGTGATAGAGGTGGAGAGATAGAGGGTGTGAGAGAAAGGAAAAGAGAGAGAGAGAGAGAGAGATGGAGTTGGAAGGACAGAAAGGGAGGGAAGAAGAAAGGCATAGAGAGAGAAAAGTGGAGAGAGATGGAGTGACAAGGAAGAGATGGAGAGAAGGGGGGAGAGAAGGAGAGAGAAGGAGAGAGGGATGGAGATAGTGACAGAGTTGGAGAGAGAGAGAGAGAGTTGAGTTGAGGGGGAGAGATAGAGGGAGGTGGGAGAGAAAGGGAGAGAGAGGAAGGAAGAGAGTGAGGACGTGAGAGAGAGAATGAGGGAGGAAGTGAGAGAGAGAGGAAGGTAAGAAGAAAGACACATAGAGAGAAAGGTGGAGAGAGTGAAAGGGAGTGATAACAGAGATGGAGAGAGAGGGAGAGATAGATAGATATGGAGAGAGAGTGTGTATGTTTTGGGGGTGATATAGAAAGATAATAGAGATAGAGGGAGAGAGATATAGATGGAAGGTGAAGAGAGGGAAGAAGAGAGAGATAGAGAGAGGGTTGATAGATAAATATAGAGAGAGAGCTTTTGTGTTTGGGGTAGGGGGTGATATAGAGAGACAAAGAAGGATAGATGGAGGGAGATATATATATATATATATATATATATATATATATATATATATATATATATAGATGGAGGGGGGAGAGGGAAGAATATTTCTAGCACTAGATGTATTGATTTCAATGTAGATGGTGATTTCTAATCCTATTTGATTTCTTGCACTGAATGAGATAAACTAAATTAAAGGGGAGAGGAGGAATGAAGAGAGAGGAGAGGAGTGAGAGAGGGAGAGAAGGTTAAGAGAGAGAGGAGAGGAGTGAGAGAGGGGAGAGAAGGTTAAGAGAGAGAGAGGGAGACACAAATATGGAGGTGGAGAGAGGGCGAGAGAGAGAAGGCGAGAGGGAGGGAGAAAGTGACAAGGTTAGAGAGAAAAGAGAGAGAATTTGAGAGAGAGAGAGATGGGGGAGAGAAAGAGATAGAAATGAAGGGTGAGAGAGAGGAGGAGAGACGGAGGGAGAGAGAGGAGGTGAAAGGGAGGGACAAAGAGATGGATTTGGAAGGGGAGAGAGGGATGGAATAAGAAATACATAGAGAGAGAGAAGTTGAGAGAGAGAGAGAGAGAGGAAGTGACAAGGGAGAGATGTAGAGAGTGTGTGTATGTTTGGGGGTGAGATAGAGACACAAAGGAGAGATGGAGGGAGATATAGATATAGATGGACGGGGGAGAGAGAGAAGAAGATTTATTACATTAGATGCATTGATTTTAATGTACATGGTGATTTCTAATACTATTTGATTGCTTGCACTAGATGCATTGATTTCAGTGTAGATGTTAATTTTTAATGATATTTGATTGCTTGCACTAGATGCATTGGTTTCAATGTAGATGTTGATTTATAATCCCATTTGATTGCTTACAATAGATGCATTGATTTCAATGTAGATGTTTTCTATTTCTATTTGATTGCTTGCACTAGATGCATTGATTTTAGTGTAGATGGTTATTTATAATCCTATTTGATTGCTTGCACTAGATGCATTGATTTCATTGTAGACGGTCATATATAATCCTATTTGATTGCTTGCACTAGATGCACTGATTTTCAATGTAGGTGTTAATTTCTATTGATAATTGATTGCTTGCACTAGATGCATTGATTTCAGTGTAAATGTGATTTCTATTCCTATTTGATTTCTTGCACTAGATGCATTTATTTTAGTGTAGATGTTTTCTAATTCTATTTGATTGCTTGCACTAGATGCATTGATTTCAGTGTAGATGTTGATTTCCAATTATATTTGATTGCTTGCATTAGATGTATTGATAGTGTAAATGTTGATTTTTTTTATTATATTTGATTTTTTGCACTAGATGCATTGATTTCCATGTAGATATTGATTTCTAATCATATTTGATTGCTTGCATGAGATGTATTGATTTCAATGTAAATGTTTTTTCTAATCATATTTTATTTCTGGCATTAGATGCATTGATTTTAGTGTAGATGTTGGTTTTTGATTTAATTTAACTAGTTGTATAATGGTACATTGATTTTAAAGTGATTGGATTAACAATGTGATTGATTTTAGTGTAAGCACAAAAAAAGTATTGACAATGAATAAGAGAAGTTGATTGAATAAGATATTTTTAATGCTTATTATAATAATGCATTTCATTATTTCTAAATGATTATGACATTTTTTTTCCAGGATTGATTCATTCGATTGGTGAAGTAAAGCATATTGCACCTCTATCTTGCATGACCAATGCATTCCTCATTAGCACTTTTATGATGGATATTTTGGATTCCCTCTTGATAGAACACTTATTATTGCATTCATGTTGGGATTAATTACTAGATCATACCAAGTCTCCATGATTAGAAAACTTGTATTGAGAATGAGTAAAGGAAGCTAACTGGGCTACGAAAATTACATATTATTAACTATGCAAACCCAAATAAGTAAGCAAGTTGGTAAGTTACATTTATGAAAATTAGTTGCCTTAGTCCCTCCACTTCGGCTATCAAATCTAACTGCTCACCTTTCCAATAGGATATGTGAACATAATTACACCTATAACTTGGGTCAATTTGGTTAATAAAGTTATGATAGGATCCTAAGTGGAGAAATAACAATCGAAAAGGTGTACATCATATGGGATCATGGTATAATACATAAGGTATTAGGCCCAAGAGAACAAAGGATGCTTGCTACTCAACTTTACCTATCTTATGTTAGGCAAGATAGAGTGCTACACGAATCTTCAATTTACATATCAAGGTCCATTGCTCACAAAACTAGGTACATTTGTTTGACAATGCAATACATATTGGAATTATAGGTCATGGCTAGAGGTCATGGGATGATTGTAGGTAGGCTGACAAAGCTAAGTACATTTGTTTGACCATGCCATACATATTGGAATTATAGGTCATGGCTAGAGGTCATGAGATAATTGTAGGTAGGTTGACATAATACACTTCTCTTCATCTCATCCACCAAATCCTTTCTTGAATTTCCCCACTCATAGAAATAGGAATGGTACTTCCTTGGGATGGCAGAATATGTGGCATGGGAGGTCATGGAGCAACTAATTAGTCACCATGTACCTATCACAAATAGGAATATTTCTAAATAACATACCTTTTCCAATCCACCTTTGTAATAGTAATAATGAGACATAAGTACCATGGAATTTATGCTTATAAATTCAATTCTATTTATGGGGGGCATTAAAATTCGAAAGATATGTTATGATCTATAGCTTCAATTATTACAATCTAGGTTTCACACAAATTCATAAATTTTCAACTTTTTTGTTTTATTTGACATTTGTGGAAACATTAAAAGGATTTTAACTAGTTTCAGGGAACATACTAGCTCATATACATCCAGAGATCAAGCTTAGGCTTAAGTAGCATAAGCAACACCAACAAGAATATGTAATATGGAATGCTAACACAAGCCTCCTAAATTTTACGAGTGGGAAGAATTTGTATTTATTCGACAAAATGTATTAGTTGATCCATTAGAGGTCGCAATGGACAATATGCTAGTTATTCATTATTCATTATTCTATTGACCCTGAACCAATGAATGTATTAATTGACCTTGAAATAGTTTATTGGATAATTAAATTTATATATTTTACAACGTCCGAGTAAGAAAGTAGATGACAACAACACCTAGACTAGTAGAAATAGGGAAAACCACCTACCTTTAAGTAATAATAAGTATACAACTTTGAGCAATATATCATAACATAGTCATGCTTTACCTCTTCAATGCGAATATTAAATGTTGACCTTGACATCAACTAGATTTGAACATAAGTAAAACCATATCTCTTATTTTGCCTAACCTATGATTTCTTCACCATCTACGTATGCCCACTCATTTGGTGTCTTTTCTCCCCTGCACATTGCAACTGATGCCTTCACTTAGATATCTATCTCCACTTCTAATCGATTTATAGATATGCATAATTGGATAAGTGGGTCAAACTTATCAGCTCAAGCGACTCGAACTAGATTTATAACCAATAAGGCGCTGATGCAATTGAAATTGGTACTTCTTTCATTGAGCTCAAATTGATGAAACAATGCCAACCTGCTATATTATATTATGATAAATTTGTTGGGTATATTATAAGCAGTAATTTATTATGACATCATTAAGATATACACTCTAGTTATCATTAGACCCCTTCCACACATTATTAAGAGAACATATAACCACTTTTCATTCATTACTCTACAATTTTTTGTTGGATGTGAGAAAGATATTTTGCTAACTTATTTTGTGAAAGTACCTCCGAATATCTCACGAATACTACAGATGGCACCCTCAGCTTGTTCGTTCTGGTCAGAAGGGCTTTGCGTGCTATTGGATATTGTGATTTCTTGGTCGACAATATTCAAAAGAAATACTAGAAATTCATGTGCAGCCTGCTGGGCTTCACTGCAACTGAAAATCTCGTTCTTTTCCATCACCAACTCTACAAATAGTCTGAGAGAAATGTGCGTTGGTTTTCTGGAGTTCTTGTGATGGAATAAATTTGCCAATCACGTTACGAGATTATTCCTCTCATCATCACTCCCTCCATTACGCGTTATAGGGCCTGAACAACGTTGTTACAGTAATAGGCATTCCCCAAGTTGTGAAGACCAGCGTAGCCATTTTCATCGTTTGTGAAAAAAAGACCTGAAAGCACTTCAAAGCTCTCAGTGCCGAATTCAGTAGATTCATCAAAATTGTGCAAGAACCATCATAACTTTTTCTGGTTAACGAGCAACACAATATGGATGAAATACTTCTTCCGCAGCTATGATACCTTTGCGATCGATTTTCTTCGTGAATTTCCAAATCAGAAATTATAGGCAAAGGAAATTTGGAAATACTGAAGCCTGTGGATTGCCTCCCCCTGCCGACATTTCTATTTCCAATAAGAGCTCGCCACTTTCTAGATTTGGAACTTCATCCATTGCATGTAGTCATAAAACAAGAATCCTGGGACCTCCATCTTCCCACTTTGTAGTGGACGGATTAATTTATATTTTTACAAATTCAATCACTCCAAATGAAAATTTGAGTGGCGTATATAGCTATATTTTAAATAATTTGAACATAAAAAAAAGTAAGCCACTTCATTGTTTTATATATATATATATAATAAAATAAATATACATTTTGTAGTCTTGATGGAACACTTTGAGTTTAAGTTGATTGCTGATTCCTCGAATATTCGAGAATCGTATGGACATGGGCGCAGTCAAAAAATTGACCGCACCTATGTTCGTCCGATTCACGAATATTCGGGGAATCAGCAATCCCGAATATTCCGGGAATCAGCCATCGACATAAGGATGGCCGGTCGAACACAAGGTAGAGAGGCAACAATAAAATACAAAGCGACAACTTCTGCCACAACTCCTAACACAGGTTGGGAAGGCTCTGGTGGCCATGAGGGACCTATGTGATGCATGGTTCATTAATGAATTTAGTGGTTTAATCCTAGACCCTGATCACACTAGAGGGAGATGGAGATGTACTTTGTATGTCTAGATTCTATTTTTATATTGGCAAATCAAAATTTTGTTGGTGCTTATGGATAGGGAAGCAAGATCAACCAAGTATTCTTGATTGTGTGAATAAGGACTGGACATCAACATCTACGATTTAATAGGTTCAAGCCATGGCTCCTCTTGAATCAACTGATGAGTAGTATGTTCTATTTTATGTTGAAAGACTCAACTAATATGCTAGGTAGCAATACATGGTTTGATGATGATGAATTTCTATTGGTTGTTTTGAAACTCTTGCAAACTTATAAATTTTGGATTGCTTCATCAACAATCACATGGTCAGTAGACTTGGTTTCTCATTAGGTAGATTGAGATAATGTGAAATGCATAGACCAATCATGTAACATCTTTTGTTAAATAAAAAAAAAGACTAACAATTTACCTAAAAAATTCAAAATATATTCTGACAAAATGAAATTTAAAAAATAAAATTATCTCTTATATATATATATAATATTAAAATATAAATTTTACAATATCTTAATCTCAAAATTGCATAATTGATACATTAAAAAATAAACTCTATATATAGAGTTTCTTGTTATCTTTCCCACTCATATATTAATTAATACATAATGTATAATTATATTTTCAAGTTATTATGTCTAATATTTGTGTATTTTTTTTCAATAACATAACATAATAATAACTCAAAATTGCATAATTGATACATTAAAAAATAAAATATATAGAGTTTCTGGTTATCTTTCCCACTCATATATTAATTAATACATAATGTATAATTATGTTTTCAAGTTATTATGTCTAATATTTGTGTATTTTTTTTCAATAACATAACATAATAATAATAAAAATGGGTTAACATATAGAGATATCTTTAAAATCTTTAAAGTATAAGCGATTTTTTTTTAAATATAGGCTATAAGATTAAATATTGTTTTTTATATATTTTACAATGAAAAAATTATATTTAGAATTTGTCATATATATATATATATATATTGGTTAATCGGATTAGTTTATTGTTACTATTCTAATCCCCAGATGAACTAGACCTTTCTAGCACATGGACATGGGTAAGCAACAAAGGATTTGAACATAATACTTTGTACTCACATTTACTTTATATTTTCATGAATTTAGCGATAAACTCCCGCATGAAAGTTATTTAAATATTTCATTTAAATAATTGAGATATATATATATATATATATATATATATATATATATATATATATATATAAACCATTTAAGTAAACCTAAATTTGAGACAAACACACAAGATGACACATTACTCATAGTAGCTGAGATAAGAGAGGTGTGTGAGGAGGCTCTCATGGAACATGATTAAGTAAGTGTGTTTTATGAGTCTCAAAACATGTGAGCAACTTATCAATCTCAAAATGAGACTACAACTTCACAAAATTCTAGTTTATTTTGCAACATTACAAATATTCACAATCCAACTCCTAAAATTACAAGCTTGGCACTTTTTTATATGCCCATTACATGAAAAATTTGCATATAAATGACTCATTGAATCACAATAGTAACGAAACTATAACACCTTAAGAATGATAGTATGGAAAATATAAGATAAAAGGAGCAAAAATAATCCTCTTTAAGGTTCGAAATTAAACATATCAACCCTAATGAACATAGTAATGAAACATCACTAGGGTGTATATCATATGAATACCATAATGATTATATATCATTCACTGCCAAACACATTGTTTTTTGTTCTCTCCCTAAAACACATCCTTGATGTGTAAAACTTTGGAATGATGCATATATTACACTGAGAGATGAAAATTTCTCTTTCTTGGGCACGTGTGGTGATCAAAGTCTTATTATTGGAACATGAGAACTAAAAGTCTTATTTAGTGCATAATAACCTAATTTTAAACCCTGTAACAGGGTCAAGTTGTCTAGACTAATATTTTCTACTCAAAATATTATAACACCACCAATATCCACATGTAAGACAAAGATTCTATTTATAATGCAAGTGAGGATATTTACGATGCTATTCATCGCTCATTATCCAGATGAAATCATTTTTTGGCATCTATAACATTAATTTTCATTTCCAAACCTTTAATATGCACTTAAAATCCATCCCTAGAATGTAAAATATCATATTCGTGCCCATATGACATATGTAGGATAATGATTCACTTTTAATCCAAATTGGATTATCATGTGTTTTTTACTCTATCTTGGCACTTTATAGGTGGAAAAGAAGGATTTTTCATGTAGGGCACATATCAGTTGTAGGTCCCATTTTGAAAAATTAGGCTTCATAACATTTTAAAGCCATTTTGAGGCATCACATAATGTTTTGGGGGTTTAAAATATTTAAAATTTATGCATATTCCCTTGAATTTGATTTACACTCTAAGACTTTCCAAAGGTGTGAAAATTACCCCAATAATCTAAAGCTCATATATGATAGTTATTCCCCTCATAGGTTGACCTACCTTCTTGACCACCATGGTATGGGTGGATGTGATGCCAACCCTACATTATTCACATATATGGGCCTAACCACATATGGAATATTCATAAGATTCTAGAAGGTCAAAAAAATTGTCACAATTAAGGGTTAATGAAGTCAAAACCATACCCTTAGTGGCTATTTTGATGTGTTAAATACTAGGTTATTAATTACCTTGACGGTGAAGAGGGATCAACCACATGTAAGGGTGAGGGTTACCAATCTCTCTTTTGTAGGAATGGAAACTGGGTGCCAATTCCTAGACGATGAGTCAAAGGGATAAATTTTGTATTGAGGGGGCGGGGGGGAATGGTTGAACAAATTTGGGTAAGAACAACCCTATTCAGGGTATATATCCTTAACCGTGTGTGATAAAAAGGTCCAAAGACTTTCCTGTCCTTTTCAAGAGAGATGCCAAACATCTCTCCATTCTACAAACATACTTAATGTGAGTGGCACATAGTTATTATATATAATGATAATATTCTTTAAGGTAGAAATGTGAGATAAATAATCCATTTCCATTGTAACAAGAAAGGAGAGGAGTACATAGAACTGAAAGCCACCGTCACAGCCATGGATGTCATCATCATCGTTAGTCTCTATCTTGAGGAAGAGGAATAGGGTGGGGAAAACCATGTATTGTTAATATTATTAGCAAAATCAAGTTAATAAATGTAGATGATATAAGTCATACAAATTTTGTAGATTGACATATATCAACTACATTTATTAATGTGGTTGTGTTAGTTGATTGTTGTTGTGTGTGGGGAGGATGTGATTATAATTGTTGATGACTAAATATATTCAAGCTATGGTTAAGGAGGATTTATTATAGTCAACACATAATTTACTATGAATGACCATGAAACAACTTGCAGCATCCTCAGATCACAATCTCACATGAAGTTGATAAGCGTCGATGGGGATATAGGTCCAAGGGAACCTTCTCAGTTAGTGATGCCTACCATTTGGAACCTGGATATCATGGTCAACCTATGGACAAGGTTTGGATTAAGATATGGAAATAACATCTATGGCATAAAGTTTATATGTTCCTCTGGTTTTTATTACAAAAAATCCTTTAACATGAAACAACATCCAGAAGAGGAACTTTGAGGGTCCCTCATGCCACCCTTTATGTGTACCAAGAATTGAAACTGTCAATCATTTATTTAGTATTTGAATTTTTTTTGGAAGCTTATGGAATAAGCTTATAGACTTCTTCTCCAAATTTGATAGGGATCCCAATAGAATTCCAAACACGATTGACGATTAGCAGACATGAGTGTTTGATAATCTAGTTCTCAACTACACATATAACATCTCCCCTGGGTTTACCCTCTAGGTTATTTGGAAATAAAGAAATGGATATATCATAAAGCTTTGGAAATACTAATGGATTCAACTTGGAACTCATTTGTCAATAGGGTAAAAGAAACATTACTCACGTTATCTTGGTCCTCTCAAGATTGGCAGGATTCAAGTGTTGAATCATGAATTTTGCATTAGTGGTTTCCTTCCACTCCGATGGGTCTATCATCATACAAACCTCTTCCTGTTATTGTCTCCTTCATAGGCCTTTGGAATCTCACTCTACCTTCCTTTTTAAAACTAAAATTTAATGCATTTTCAAGAGACATTTGGGCCCCATGGGATTTGGAGGCATAATTAAAGATCATACAGGGATGCTCATTTTCATATATTTTGGGACAATTGGGATTAACACTAATAATGAAATGAAATTAACAAGCATAAAAATGGGCATGGAGTATGCCCAAACTTAAGGTTACAATAATCGCTTTGTGGAAGGGGACTCAAGACTCATCATCAACATGTCAATCTGAAGAATCTAAGTTGGGTCCCACATCCATAAAGTTTCTATGAGTTGGAGGTTGGAATCCCTGCTAGAATAGGTTATGCTCCTTCTCTATAATACTCCAGTTCTTCCCCACTGCACATCAAGTGAACATAAAATAGAGTGGAAGATATACTAGAAACTTATGGTTGCTTGGAATCTTCTAATCCCATGGCATTAATTTGGAATTTCATGTTTAGTTCTCCCTTGAAAGAGGCATGCTGATAGATGGTTCAAAAATAATGTCCAACCCTAGATGGGGTGAATTTTGAGGTGGGGCGGGCGAGGGGGGTTGGGGGGGGTTTCTACTACCCCATCTAGCCAATGGGTTTGGGGATGTGGCATTGTGCCCCTAACAAGCGTAATTTTGGCTTGATGGCATTAATCCTATATTCACTTGGGAAAATGAGAGGACGGGTTATTGTAAATTTTGATGGCATGGAATGTGCGAGGAGGGTGGCCATAATGATATGCTTAGTATTTTTAAATCATTGATATATATCCATGGTTTAGAACAAGAGAGCGACACTTTGTTATGTAGAGAGATAACCCCATGTAGATGTAGGGCATGAGGTTGTAACGAATTGGGGAGATAGAAGTTAGGAACAATTCAATGAGTAGAGGGCCATGCCACTTTATATTATGTTTAATAGTTAGTTGTATGCTTGGGCTCTTAACCTTGTTTGGAGAATCAAGCAAGTTCTATTTCAGGAAGGTGCAGTAATTATGGGAACTACCACATTACCTAGTTGAATTGCAGGCTTCCTAGCTCGTAGAAGCTGAAGGGGGAATTATTCCCATTTTTCTCTCCTCTCTTCAGGAACTTAAGATGGAATGCATCACTTGTTTCACCAGGTGATATCTATCTCCAATTCTAGTTCCTTTATTATGGGTGTGTTTATTTCTTTTAATATCCTATATTAATCTTGGTTTCATTTCTCTTTCTATTCTAGAGTATTGCAGAGGATGGTAGATTTTTGTATGTGATTCATATCCTAACAGTTGGGTATTTGCAAGGTCTGTGGTGGTTGAGGGGACCTTTGGCATCTAATATCCCTGCTTTCTACCCCCATGTAGAAGTTACCATGTGTATTTGTTCATGTAAATAAATGTGAAAATGTAAATATGGTTGAGCTAGAGGAGTGGACACAGATTCAGAGGTCTAAGGAGGATGGGTTTCTTGTGTTATGCATAAATCCAAACCCAAGCCACTTCATTTAATTTTACCACCTATCTCCCTGACAAACTAATGAGTTTCTAACGCAAGCATTGAAGTTGTGTATTTTCCACTTGAGTAAAGGATGAGCCCCATACTATCCTTGTTATCATGGGATGTGTTGGGAAATTCAACACACAAGAGAGGGAAAAAGGGAGTCAACAATGAGAAGAGAGGTCAAAAGAGAAATAAATCTAGAACATAAAGTAAGAAGATGGGAAGAGAATGCAAAGTATGTGGAACCAAAGGAGAATATGAATGCGAGGGAGTGCTCAAGAGAAACATAAGAGAAGAAAAAATAAGAGAAGATGGGATGGAATTCCCTATAATAGTTTGGTGTATGAAGTGTTGTTTATCGGTTTCACGATGGGCCAATGGAGGCTCGTTGGAGAAAGTAACTCATTAGTGCTTGTTATATCAACTGATAAACCTCTTAGTGCTTTCCTTTTGGCTGATAAACCACTTAGAACTTGTTGAATGGGTTGATAAACCATGGGGGTGCTTGTTTAAAGGTTGAGAAGCACTTGGAAGATGGAGAAAGTTAGGTGCTTGCTATCTCGAATGATAAACCTCTGGGTTCTCACCTTGGGGATGATAAACCACCTAGATCTTACTGAATAGGTTGATAAACCTCTTGGATAGTGTGTTATAGATTCCTATAGTGCTTTCCTTAGAATTCAAGCTAATAAACCATGCTTAAACTGAGATCATTCTCTTAGGCTGAGTATAACTTCATTGGGCCTAAGGTGAATCTATGTGATCCTTTACATTGTGGTATCTATCACTGTGGTTCTTACTGCATGAAGAAGTTGATAAACCACCTGGACAATGCAATACTTATATGTCCTAGCTGAATTATTATCGTTTTGAAATTCCCTTGACCAAATAACTCCTCAAACTCTAAATCTAGCTCAAGGGTGGTTAGATATAAGAAATATTGTAGTGTAGTTGCCCTATGGTTGGGCGGAGAGTTAAAGTTCCTCTTTAGATGCTATCCATTCATGTTGATCAAATAAGTGTATTTTACTAATTTAACTTCTTGTGCAATGAATGATTAATAATGTCTATTGTGTGATATGAAAGTGCATGGGATAACAATAGTAATAGGGGAATGTTGATATTCCCATGCCTAGATGATGCTTATATTTTCTCATGGTTAAGTTGGTTTCATATAAGTTTGTTTTGTTGTCATTGTTTGAGCTATAACATGAGTTACATGAGTAAGTGTGAATGTTTAATTGATGTTGATCAACGAATTTGTTTATAATTGGGATATGACTTTGTGAGGATATGTTCAATGTGACATGAGTTCTATGTGATGTGAATCTAGGTTGTGCAACTCAACATTTTATTAAGGATTACTTATAAATTATGTGTGATCTAGTTAAATGCTAATGAGGATTCTCTAAGCTATTTTAATAGTAGATCAAGATGGTACAAATAACTGACATATTTCTTTACTAAGTTAGGAATGTTGTGTGAATTAGTATTGGGGTTCTTTCCCCTATTCTTACCTCTGCATCCATTTTCTTTGAGTGTTAAGAGGTTCTTACTTTTCTTACATTTATTTTTCACCATCAAGGGCCTTTCAATCTTAGGAAAGCCATAGATTTGAAGTTTGGTTTGTTGCCTCTCTATAATCACTGATGGAAAATGCAGTTGATTTTTCTATTGGCTTGCAACCCTGGACACTCTAAGAAAATTTGTGTTGGGACATGGTTCAAAATGATCTAGGAACTAGATGATGAAATTAGTACCCCAAGGATTTCATTTCAAATGAAATGGGAATATGGAGAGAGGAGCCAATGTGAGATGACATGTGTGCACATTGGGATCTCAAGCTTAAATTCAAGAGGGGCATATTTGAAATTACTTGTGGATGCGATGACATATCCACTTTCCACAAACATGCCCCTCTTGAATTTTCAAATATGCACTTTCCACATAGACATCATAGAAAAATTTAGTACTCAGATTGATTGGGCCTAAAAGGATAATATTAGAAGATTTGTTAGGAGTTTCAGAGAATAGTATTTGGATTGATCGTCAATTGTGAATGCATGTGTGTTGATTTTAGAATGATAACTGTTGTGAATGTTGGTATGATGAATTACTTGTATTTTATTCTATTTTCTAACTAGAACACTAAGTTGATATTTGGTGTTTTTGTTGATTTCAAATCAACATGTTTATTGAAATGTGCCAAGATGATGGATAAATATGTCTATTTGTATTTTATTTGAATAATAGATATGTATGTATGACAACACATAAGAAGACACTAAATCTACAATAAGAAAATAAAGGAATGGGAAACAAGATGGTGCAATACAACACTAATAGATCCCAAAAATGTCAAGAACAAGACTCAGTTGGGAAAAGGAGAAAGGAAGACTTTTGATTGGATGGACACCCTTAGGATTTTAACAACTGAGTTGAGAATTTGTAAGGAGGAAATGAAAACATCTCCAGAGCTAAGGAAAATAAAGGAGAAATAAATGTAGTAATACTGCAAAGCTTATCAGATCTGCAAAGACAGAAGCAACACATAAGAAGACACTAAATCTACAATAAGAAAATAAAGGAATGGGAAACAAGATGGTGTAATACAACACTGATAGATCCCAAAAATGTCAAGAACAAGACTTAGTTGGGAAAAGGAGAGAGGAAGACTCCTTTGATTGGATGGACACCCTTAGGATTTTAACAACTGAGTTGAGAATTTGTACGGAGGAAATGAAAACATCTTCAGAGCTAAGGAAAATAAAGGAGAAATCCGCCTTCTGCAGCCTTCTACGGCTTGGTCTTCTATCACCTTATTCTGCATCAAAAAAGCTGCAACCATTGGATTCCTTGCACTATACTCCTTCTGTGCGATCTTCTGCGGCCTTCCAGGCTAGTAAAATTAACCCTGGGTTAGCCAGTGTTCGTGCGTGCGTGCAAGGTTTTGCTTTCGGTCATGTAGAGCAAAGCAAGTAGTTAGATTGGTTTCTGTTTTCATCTTTTGTTCAATTCTTCGTAGATCTGTTGTATCTGCATTTTACATCATTGCATCTAAGGTTGTTTTAGGGCTTAGATCCGACTTTGTCAAGTTTTTCTTCTACATTTGGGGAATTTTGGGCTCAAATTTGGTTGTCTAGAACCTGATTTGGTTCTTGCTATCTGCGGCCCAAGGGTTTTTGAACTTATAGTTAACCATTTTTAAGATAGCAAGCGATTTTATGGGATTTAAGATAGCAAGAAAGTGAGGGCTTTGATCTCTGCGGCTGGAAAATTATCTCTGTGGCTACACATTTTGTTCTCTGTTGTGGGGGATCCTGTGAGATCAATCTCGCAAATACTAAATCTCAACAGCTCGCAAATATCAAATCTCCAGATGGCTCCTAGCTTCACGAAAATAGCTGCTGGCTCACTGTCCGCCTTTGGGGGGCAAGTTCCTGCCCATATCGTCAGTGAAGTCCCAGCTCCCACTCTCCAGGTGGTTTAGGCCTCACTCGATGAGGCTTTGAAGTTTTCTGAAAGTGCCCTAATCTGTCAGTTCAATTGCTTTTAGCCGCGACTGACAGCTCTCCACAGTTGGATCTCGGAGGTATGGAATCCTGTCATTTCTTATGCAATTAATATCTACCCATGTGCTAGGGGTTTATTTATAGTAGATTTTGAAAACCCTAAAAGCAGACAATGTATTCTAGATTCTGACCCTTGGTTTTGGGAAAAATCAGGCCTATTCATGAAGCCATGGAACCCATCATTCGATCCCTCAACAACAGTCATAACCTCAGCACCAGTTTGGGTGAGATTGCCAAACCTACCCTTGCATCTCTGGAATTTATCCTCGCTAAAAGCCATTGGAAATGCAATTGGGAAATTTTACTACAGGTGCCTAGAAACAGAGGAATATGCCAGAACCACCTATGCACGTATCTGTGTGGAAATGGACTTTAGTGCTGGATTCCCAGCTGAAATAAACCTAACAAGTAAAGACTATGTGTGGAACCAGAAACTCGATTATGAAAGTGTCCTCTTCAGATGTCGATCCTGCTTTGAGATAGGCCATCTAGCCAAAAATTGCCCAAAAGCCTCCCAAAAAATCTTTTCTAGAAAAAATCACCACAGATCTACATGGTGGGAAGGAGCACAAAAAGAACACTACACTATCATCAAAGAAGAATAATCTCGAGAAAACTCTGAATCACAAGAAATCGGGAATGAAAGAAACAACTCTCAAGACAAGCAAGGGGAAAGTGAACTCGACAACCCCTCAAGCATCAATAGTTATGAGGATTCGAATATCGCACAAAACAAATCTTCATTTACCAACAAAGCAGATCTCCTAGACCAAACTTCTTCTCTAACTATCTTCAAAAGGACGAACACAATAGATCGCGAAGCTAAGACACCAATGTCCCAAGAACCAAAAGAGATGAAGGAGATGCAAGATAAAGGAAGTTGGAAAACCGTAGAGAAAAGAAAATAAAGCTACAACACCAATCTCGCCAAGAAAGACGAGGAGCCAGACAATTAAAAACTAAGAAAATTATAGGTCCAATAGACCAATTTGGTCTCAGTGGACATTAACCACCACCACCATCGTCATCATCATCAAAATGAGCTAGTTTCCAACTTCCTAGGAAAATATAAGTCCAAATGATTCCAGCAAGAATTTGGAAGCATGAATTGGAAACTAATGGAGTTTAAGGTAGAAAATATAAGAAAAGGAATAGGTAGGCAAGTGAAGATACAGTGGGAGGAGGAACCCTACTCATAAATCTAGAGAGAACAATAGGTAGTCATGAGCATATGTCTAGTGTCACAACTAGGAGATTTCACTAGATGAATAGGAATGACATGAACTTAATGCTGAGGGAATTTAAGAAGTCTAAACCTCCTACATTTGATGGAGAAGCCAAGAAGGTAAAAGAGGAAGAAGCATGGTTATTGAGAATGAAGAGATATTTTAAAGTGCTTGACTACTTTGAGAATATGAAGGAAAGAGTAGCCATTTTCAGCTTGAAAGGAAAAGCTAATATCTGGTGGGAAGACCTAAGGAAAGTCAAATACATTGAGAGATAGAGTTATCATGGAGAAGATTTGAGATATATTTATGAGAAAAGTGCTTATATGGAAGGTACTATGACAAAAAGGTTAAAGAGTTTCATGAGCTTAAATTGGGGAAAATTACAGTTGATAGGTACACTATGATCCAAACAATGAAATTGAAGGTTTCATTGATTGATTTACAGGTTTGTTTATGTCATTTTAGGCAACAGATCGAAATTGCAAAAGTACACAAACATAATTTAATTTGCATAATTTTTACAGTAAAAGAGGATAAAAATGCAGCATAAGACAAGTGCAAAATGATAACGGAGTTCACCCATCTTGGGATACGTCTATGGGTCAAACTTCCAATGGTGAACGCTTTATTGAGATGTTAAAATTCTCATTACATCACAATATCAGCCTCAATATGCAAAAATAACACTCCCATGTTGTCCACAATGCTCAAGAACCCCTATTTAGGCTCTTGTTGAGCTAAAAAAGGCTTAAAACTGAGCAAAATATGCTCTCTTTTTGAAATTGTCTACAAAATGGCTCATCATTAGCTCTTGGCCCTATGAAATTTTCAACTAATTAGCCTTTGGCCCAATAGTGGCACATTGAATTGGGAACCTAGAGGTCCTGGGTTTGATTTGGCATCGTTGGCTCATTTGTGTTGCTTTTAATATATTATTATTTTTTTAATAAGGGCCTCACTTGTTGCCTCCGCTCTTAGTCACATTCATTATTCATATGGATAGCGGTGCGAGTGGTAATGCCACGTGCCCGACCCCTCCTCTCCTCCACTGATGGTCTGTCGGACCCACATGTAACCATAGGTCACAGGTGATGGGTCACGCGCCCACCCGCATACTTTGCCACCGGTCACATTATAATCATCAAAATTGTGGACTGGGTCTTTCTAGAAAGCCTTTCAGTCTGCCCACTACCCCCCAACTCCTCGAACAATAGAAAATAAATAAAATCCACCGACCCATATTAATAAGTCACTCGTGTAGCTTGATTAGTCAGGCGATTAGTTCATGTAATAGAGGTCGTGGGGTTAAATCTATCAGAGGATGGTCAGTCATTCAAAAAAAAATTAGGTGCCAACTCCCAGACCATTTGATGGCCTCTCATAGGGCCACGTGGTGCCCTCTAATTGAACCATGTGGCGGCATATTATTAGGCCACTTCATCAACTGTACAGCCAACTCAACTGCCACACATCCTCATGCCATTGGTCCACATGCCATCCGTACTTCCTAGTCAAACATGCCTCATCAACGTACGAAATGCCACATGTCTTGCTATGACAACATCCATACCTGCACAGTCAACCCTGTAAGTTGACTTTTTACGTGTTTGCTCAAAATTCCATAATGTGATAACTTGCTCATACGATGTCATATTGAGGTGATTCAAACATTGTTGGAATCAAAACAATGAGATCTAAAATTTGCAACTGATTTCGGGAGAATTTGAACACTTTGATTTTTGAGGATTTTTTGGATCCCTTAGATCACTCCTCCCCACTAGAAGCTTTTGGACCACCAAAATTATGTTTTTACTTGGAAAGTAAGTGAGGGTACAACTCCCTCACTTTCCCAATCTATATCCACCTTCATTTACTTGGATTGGTACCTTTGAGCCCCACAAGAAGAAACTCCACATTGCCCTTGCGTGAGGTCCTTATTCTTCTAATTGAATTTAGGATTTTGTGATCCATATCATGTGTTAAAAAGCTTTTTTGGTGATAATCACATGAAAGACGATGTGTTTTGAACCATCTAGTGTGGTTCATCGTTAGGACCAGATGGAGGATCATATCATGGAAACACAATAAATAAGTGGGTTATGTAGAAATAATAACTCCTAATGGCTAGAATCTAACGACTAATTATTTTTTCAAGAATAGTATCTTGTTGCAACTCATTCAAGTATTCAGGAGAAAAATATTTGATAGATGGAATTTGAACATTCTCTTCTTAATGAACAATCATAGGAATCTCATACAATCTCAAGTTTTCCACATTTACAACAAAATAAATTTTCATATAAGATGGTAAATCTAATCTGAAAGCGTTGTTACCAATAGTTTCCAAAATCTTGAAAGGACCATATCTGATTTGTTTAATATTTTTACCTTCACCTTGCAGTCTTTCCTTATTGATGTACAACCAAACTTGATCTCCCACTTGGAAATCATGATCAACCCGATGCTTATCATGTCTTTCTTTATAATTGGCTTGGCTTTTCTCCAGTTTTTCCTGTACCCTTTGATGCACTAACTGAATTTGTTCAATGAAATTCTTGGATTTTCCCACATCACTATGTCCATCTATTGCAATATATTTTTTCAAAGATAAAATCCAAAGGAGACTTTGGAAAATAACCCAAAAAAGCTTCAAATGGAGATAATTGTGTAGATGAATGCTTTCCATGATTGTAGGCATGTTGGATGTAATGCAAATGTTCATCCCAAAGCTTAGGATTCTTACCACAATATCCATGAAGGAGATGCACTACTATTATGTTCACTACCTCTGTCTGATCATCGATTTGTGGATGAAATGTTGTGCTATTCTTCAATTTTGTGTCCATGAGTTCCCATAAACTTGACCAAAAATTCCTTATAAATCGTGACTCTCGATTATAAATAATAGTAGGTAACCCAAAGTGAACCCATACATTTTGGAAGAACAAATGTGCGGTTTGTTTAACTGTGACCTATTTCTTACAAGGCATCAACACACATATTTTACTAAATCGATCCACTACAACATACAAATAATCATGTCCTTTTCTAGAAATAGGTAGTCCTACTACAAAATCCATAGAAACACTCTCCCAAGGATGGGAAGGAATAGGAAGTATAGTGTACAAACCCAATTTCCTATTACTTGGCTTACTAGTAGTGCACATAGAACACCCTCTTACAAATCTTGATATAATTTCATTCATATGAGGTAAATAACAATACCTTTGTAGTTGAGTAATTGTTTTTCCTACACCAAAGTGACTAACAATAAGAGAAGTATAAGCTTCCCTTATGACATTAACTCTTTCACCTTGTCAAATGCACAACTTGCCAAGATGATATAATAACTTGTTATGAACATGATGATCCAATTCTTCAACGTGATTGCCTTGACACAAAGTTGCATAAACATCTTTAAAATATTCATATTGAGAATATTATTCAATATAAATTTCATCCATGATTTATTTATGCTTAAGAATGATAGATGCATTAAAAATAGGCCTTGATAACATATCTACAGCTTTGTTCTAAATACCTTTATTATACCTGATGACCAAATGAAATTACTGTAGAAATCCCATCCATCTAAAATGTTTAGCATGTTGTAGCTTGGTTTGCGATTGAATATATTGAAAAAGTTGATGGTCAGTATGAATAATCACTTCTTTACCCAACAAATAATGCTTTCACTTCTTCACACTTTGTACCAAAGTGTACAACTCTTTATCATAAGTTGGATAGTTAATTATTTCATTAGAAAAGGTCTCAAAATGATAACATATTGGCTTACGATGTTGCATCAACACTACCCCTATAGAATATTTTCTTGCATCAGTTTCAATTCGCCACCTCCTACAATATGACCTAAGTAAAACAAAGAGGGTTTTTCCCAAATTCACATTTAGACATCTTCAAATACAACTTTTCCTTTTTCAAAGACATCTAAAACTTGCTTTACATGCTTGACATGCTCTTCAGGAGTCTTACTAAAAATCAGAATATCATCTAAGTAGACTATGAAAAAATCATCAGGGAATGGTCACAATACATCATTCATAACTCTCATGAATGTTGCAAGTGCATTACAAAACCCAAACAACATGACTAACCATTCAAACAATCCTGGTTTTGTCTTAAAAACAGTTTTCCAAATAGCATATTCAACAATCCAAATTTGATGATAACCGCTTCTCAAGTCTAACTTAGTAAAATAAACAACATCATTTAATTGATCTAGCAAATCATTAATTCGAGGAAGAGGATAATGATTCTTTAATGTAATATTGTTCAAAGCTAGGAAATCCACGCACATGTGCCATGTACCATATTTTTTTGGAACCAAAACAATAGGAGACCCACAAGGAGATGTATTAGTTCCGATGACCCATTTTTCAAGAAACTCTTGGATTTTCTTCTTGATATTTGCATTCTCCAAAACTAACATTCTATACATGCCAATATTCAAAAGTTGTGCATCCTACTACAATTGTATCTCACGTTGGATTCCTCTTTTTGGAGGTAACCCTTCAGGTTCCTGAAACATCTTGTCATAAGTATTAACAACTTCAACCAATTCATTCTTGAATTTAGAATCACATCAAGAGAAAGCTTCAGATTCAACAATATATTTATCTTTTATCATCAACAAAATAAAATTCTTACTAGCATTCACAAACCTTTTCATTTATGTTGTACTAACAAGAGATAATTTCATCTTCTTGTGATGTGCTCTAACAATATACTCAATTCCACTCAATTCCATCTTTGAAAAGATGATATTTTTTCTCATGACAATATAATATGTCTTTTTGGTCATAGAAATATGGGCTCCCTAAGAAAATCCCACAAATGTCAAGTGGTACAACATCAAGTTCAACCTCATCTATAAAATTAACAGTGATGGAATATTTGATTTTAGATTTTCTTGTCACTGTCAATTTAGGATCATCACATACCTAACCCAAAGGGTAAGGTTTTGTACAAGGTGTAGTATCTAAATTAAGTTTCTTGACGATTGCTTCAGAAATAAGGTTTGCTTGAGATCTACTATCAAATAGTGTATCAACCTTTGTATTCTTTGTAATAACCTTGATATGAAAAAAATCACTTATTTATTTATCATTTTGAGATTCAACAGACTTGTTAGAAGAATTAGTACTTGTGTTAGAAGCTATAAATTTCATTCCCATAGCTGTGATTTTAGTTTCATCACTTGAATCAGATCCCAGACCTTATTGAGTTGTAGAAATAGTCTTTTTCTTCCTCGTGTTATTGAACTTATTTGGTCTCAATTCTGGATGTAATTTCCAACAACGGTCTTCATCGTGGCCATATTTTGAACAATGTTTGTAAGTAAGTTTCTCTCCCTCTTTCTTTACTGTAACACTCTTCTTGCCTTTTCCTTTAGATTTCTCCTTTCCTTTATCTTCAGATTGAAAGGGTTTCTTGCTAGACTCTTGAGGAACATTCTCGCCTCTTGATTCTAAATGAGTATCTGAACATACTTCATCTAGATTGGTGGGATTAAACCTAAGTATAGTATGTCTCAAATAATTATGCAATCCACCTATATATTTAGGAAGAGTATCTTGTGAGGTCAAATCAACACCCAAGATTAATGCTCTTTTTCTAAATTCTTGTGTGTAACTTTGGACACTCTAACCTTTAGCATGCCTAAAAATTTTCCAATCCATTATTTCTTTTTGCATGTAAGCTAATTGATAAAATTTCTTTCTTAACGCAACTAGAAAATTACTCTAAGAAGCGATAGTTTTACCACTTTGCTTCAAATCTTCTTGAGTTTTGGCTTCCCGCCAAATAAGAGTTGCATCTCGCAAATGAAGAGAAGCAAGTTGAATCTTTGTGATATCATCACCAATCTTTTGGATCTTGCAATAAACTTCAATTTGACGAACTCAATTGTCCAAATTTTCAACATTCACTCCTCCATCAGACATTGGAAATTCAAACTTGATGTCAAGCTTAAGCAAAGGAGACTTATTTTGTCTTCTTGGAGATGTTGGAGGAGTTGGCATATGTGAAGAAGGAGGTGAAGAAGCGGGTGAAGGAGGAGGTGAAGGAGGAGGAGGAGGTGGAGGCTTGCTCCCATCGCCACCAACTTTCTCCTTGCAACTGTGTTTTTCTTTCATTATACAATATGTTCACCATCTTAGTAATATCAAAGAAAGCTTTTCTAAAATCTCTGTCATCCTCAGACATCAGTTCTTGTCCTTGTCCTTCTTCATGTGCCATGGCTAGTGGAGTAGGTGATCTTCTTGAACCAAGTTGAGAATTAGGTTCTTCAATTGATCCTTCTCCCCTTCTCAATCTAGAACTTGTAAGCATTCAAAAACCTTGCAAATTATGTCACACCTTCACAAAAACCATGTTATGATACCAAACGGATCCAAAAAATGAAAGTGAAGTTTTCACTGATTAATTTGCAGGGTTTTTTTTTACGTCCTTTTAGGAAATAGATAGAAATTACAAAAGTAAACAAACATAAGTTAATTTGCAGAGATTTTACAGTAAAAGAAGATAAAAATTCAGCATAAGACAAGTGCAAATTGATAACGGAGTTTACCCATCTTGGGCTACGTCTCTGAGTCTAGATTCTAATGGTGACCACTTTATTAAGATTCTCAAATGATCATTACATCATAATATCAACCTCAATCTGAAAAAATAACACTCCCGTGTTGTCCAAAATGCTCAAAAACCCCTATCTAGGCTTTGGTTGAGCTAAAAAAGGCTTAAAATTGAGCAAAATATGCCCTCTTTTCCAAACTACCTGCAAAACTACTCCTCATTAGCAATTGGCCCTGCAAATGTTTCAACTAAGTAACCTTTGGCCCAACAGTGGTGCATTGAATTAGGAACTTGGAGATCCCAGTTTTGATTCGGCAGAGTGAGCTCATTTTGCATTGCTTTCAATATATCAAATATTTTTTTTTTAATAAGGGCCCTGCCCATTGCCTCTGCTCCTAGTCACATTCAGTATTTATATGGCTAGGGGTGTAGGTAGTAACACCACGTGCCCATCCCCTATTCTCCTTTTCCAATGGTCTGTTGGACCCGCATGTAACCATAGGTCATGAGCCATGGGCCACGTGCCTGCCTTCATAATTTGTCGTTAGTCATGTTATAATCATCCGAACAATGGGATGGGCTAGTTGGGCAAGCCTGATGGTCTGTCCATTACCCCCAACTCCTTGACTGGTAGAAAACAAATAAAATTCAGTGACCCATATTAATAAGTCACTCATAGATCTCGATTGGTCAGATGGTCGATTCACATAATGAAGGTCATGGGGTTGAATCCACTAAAGGCTAGTTGGTCGTTCAAACAAATTTTTGGCACCAACTCTTGGACCATTTGGTAGCCTCTCATATGGCCACATGATGCCCTCTTATTGGCCCATGCGGTGGCTTATGATTAGGGCACTTCATCAACCACACTACCAACTCAACTATCAGAAGTCCTGATGCCATTGGTCCACATGCCATCCATACTGCCTAGTCAAACATGCCACGTCAGCATATGGACTACCACATGTTACAAAAAATTTAGTCACTGTCCCTATACTCCCCATTCCTTGATCCCAAAGGACCTCTACAGTGACCCTCATATGTTTCTCTTCCATGAAGAACATGTTCCTACATTACTCTTCATCTACAGAACATTTCCCTCTTACATCATTTCCCAAGAATATTCCTTCAAGCTCAGTTTTCAAGACTGACGCTAGCACTCAGTTTCCTCCCTATGCCAATTTACAGAGTCTAACACTAGGCCTAGCATTGAACAACGTTGGTCCACCATTCATGACCCACACCAACCCTCTTTTGGCAAGTTTTTAAAATGGAGTCGAAGCTTCCATGTCTAGAAGCTTCGTGAATCGAAGTCTGGTAAATGGTTGAGAAAGATAGAGATGAGAGAGAATGTTTGGGCTCCTTTCCCCTATTAAAATGGAACAAACCAAAAGGGATAAGGCCTCTCCCACCATAAGAGGATCCATTTCCCCTCCATTAAAGCTATATAAAATCATCATTTCACAACCTCATCTAATGAAAGGGATGAAATAATCTGAAATCTTTATAGCCATCTATAGAAACTTAGCCTTCTAGTTTGTGTGTGAAGGGAGAATAATCTTATAGTGTTTAGTTTGGAGCAAAGGGAAAGAGGCCTTGAACTTCCATTGTTTTGAGGGTGAATCATGAGATGCTTATAGTGGTGTTGGAACTCGGACATGCCAAAGGGAACTTGCAATGTCAAGGCTTTGGTTGTATTTCTCTTTGAAGTTTATATTAATACAACTAATGGTTTATTTCCTATATCATGTGTAATATTACATTTGATAGCTTAAAACTCCTTGACCTTTTAAGTAGATTGAATTCGATTTTATGCTATCATGTTTGTTGTTGTTTCTTGCATGTTTGTTTCAGGTATTTGAATGAAAGGAATGAAAGGAAGCTCAAGCAAGAAGCAAGATCACCATCAAGTGGATTAGTGATATGAGAGGTAGGGCCTCTTATTCAATTCTAATCTAACAAAATTTACATTAGATTGTCTTGTTTGTGGCTAGACCCATTCTTGGGCTAGAGGGATCACCTCTGTCCCCAGAGGGGATACTCCTACTTCACAAATTGGCGACTCCAGTGGGGATCCATCCCTCTCTTTGGATTGTTTTCATTTCATGATTTATGTTGAATTTTGTCATATCAATTTTTCTTTTTGATTTTCTGTGCTTTACACTGTCTGCTGCCTAAATTCTTGAATTTAGAGTAAGAGGTCTGGTTTTGATTTTTGAAATTTTCTATTTATTCTTTGAATCCCTATATCAACGCTATTTATTTTCTATCAGTTGCGCCGACCAACGTGATTTACACTTGAACAGCCATGCCAAAGCCCCTTGTGGTGCTTGTTGTCAGTTAGACAGTCACGCCGATTCCTGTAGGTTAAAATCAGGGTTTCTCCTGAGTCATTGTCAGTGTCTCTTGTCCTCATAAGTTCTGTTTCTTGGCTTGTTTGCCTTTATTCTCCCTGGCTAGAAAGCTTTGTTAGCTTGATTTGTTTTCTTGATTGGTTTGAGTTCGCCATACTTGATTTTTTGAGTTTTTGGATGGTTTGTGTCCCTAGGACATCTAGGTCATTGTCCATTCAGCCGTTTTTCTGGTCATCAAGTCAAGTTGTTGGTTTTCTGCTTCGTGCATTTCGTTTTTTAGTCCTTGCATATATTTTTCTTTGGTTTCAATTGAACAAGTGAAAAAAGTTTTGTTTGCTCTTCTCTTGATTGAACGTCTCTTTTCGAGCATAGATTACATTTCTCGTTTTGTTTTGATTGAGTCTTTGCATACTTGGTTTGAAGGGAGTTCTCTTTCTCGTGATTTGCATATGATTGACGCTCGTTGTTGGAAATTTTTCATTGAAATGTGTATGTGAAAGATCCATTTTAACATTCCATTGAATAAAATACATCATTCTAGTTTGATTAATTGATATGTTATATTGATTGGCATCATTGAAAGGTAGAATTACATCATCATGAGCATTTGAGAACAAATGAACTTCTTTTATTATTAAAAGGACTAGTTGAAGTCCATTTGATAGGAAGGATAGGAAGTGGAAAGAATTTTCATTATTTTGTTTTTAAAAACGAAGTAGTGAAGAGTCATCTTGCTTTCAGTTGCTTGTTTGTTGCATTTATTGTTTTCTCTACTCTCAATTAGTGTAAACATTCATCAAATTGAAAGGGTTTTGTCTCATATAGCTGCATATAGGAGTTTTTTCAAGTGACATCGATAGGGCTTGAAAACTGAGACTTAATTTCAAGATCAACCGTTAAAATTTATTGAATTAACCTAAGGAAGCATTGAAACTTAACGCTCACATTTAGAGGTCTAGGCTAGAGACGTGTTTCAACGTCTTGAAACCTAGCAGCTATCATTCACTTCGACATTAGACAATGCTAGTACAGACTTGTGCTCCCCATATAGTCGCATATATAATGGGAGACCCCACTAGGTTTGCAATCCTTTATCTGTAGGAAGCCGAGTCTGTTGCCTTGTAAATGTGATACACCGAAGACAACATTCGGGTAGATTACCTGCTCGCACTTCTCGGTTCGCTGGGAGGTATTCTGCAGTTCACGGTTACCTGGTAATCCTTTTTACCTAGATTATCCTGAGCAGTCATTTTGGTATTTTTGACTCTTTAAATTTAAAAGATCATCGAGAAATTGTACTTTCGAGCTCGTTAAATCTGAAAGAGACTAGAGTCATCTTTTGTCCTTTTCTCAACTCTCAAAACATGAAAAGGCAAAGTTTTGTTTCAATGTCTTAAAATTAACTGCCCACAAAATTTTCCTGGTTAACGTTATCTTCCTTAGTGATTCTTTAGGGTCGATTCCGATGGAAACATTTCCAGAGTCTACCAGTCAAGGATTCCCCTTAGATGAGAATCCTGGTCCTTTTCCTTCTCTTGGAAATGCCGGTGCTCCTTATATGGGAACATTGTCCCTTCCTGGGTTAACTATTGGTTTACCTGTCTGGTTATTTTCGACCTTAGTGGTCCCAAGCTTCTCGACTCCTATCTAGCCAGCTCCTTCATTTGAATCACATCACGTTGATTCCAAGGTTGACCTCTCACCTTCTTCCCTGATTTTTTCACCTTCCTCTTCTACTTCGCCCGGTGAAAGTTTGAAATCCAATAACTAGGAGGCTAAGAAGAAGAAGAAGAAGATGAAGAAGAAGAATTCAAATAAGAGAAAGGCCAACCGTGCAGCTACTACTCCAAATTATCTTCCCGTCGACAAAATTTCTGATCCTCCATGGAAGGTCAAATTCTCTTGCATGCTATGTAAGGGTGACCATCTCCTTCAAGACTGTCCTGGTATTCCCAAAGTCTTAGAGGTATGGCTCAACATCTGGATCAACCATCCCCATCGACCTCTAGAGATCATGTCAATGCTATGCCCTCGGCTAATGATGGTACGAAGAAAGAGAAGGTTAGATTCCCCTGTAGGTTATGTGAAGGAGAGCATCTTCTTCACCTTTGTCCTCTTATGTATAAAGCTTCCAAAGTTTTGGAAAAACATACAGCTCCTCAGGACCAACTCCCTGTTGGTTGTAAGAGACTTTCTTCTAACCCTCTCCTTGTTGGTAGTGAGATTGATTTGGATTCATCTCTCGCCCATCTTGCTCTTCCTGAGCATGGCTCTCTTGTATTTGTTCCTGACCAACCATTGGTCAGAAAGAGTGTAAACTTGGCTCCACCTTCAGTTGTTCACTCTGTTCTAGAAGAGAGTAGTGATCATACTACTCATGTTCTTCTCATCTCCTCTGATTCTCATGAATCGAAGAGTGACCCTCCCATCTCGGTTGTTGAGGAGAGTCCTTCTCCTATTCCTGCAGAGCATGGGGGGAATCATATGATACCCCCACCACGTAGTTCTGTTGTTTCTTTTGATTGGAGTCAATTGATTGCTTTCCGCCTTCCATCTTTTGTTCCTTTCCAGATCATAGTACAAGCCCATAATATGGTAGTACATGGCACTATAGTAGATGAAAGCACGTCTGTTAGCATCATGTCTTCTACTACTTGACAAGCTTTAGGTTCCCCACAACTTGTGCCTGTCACCCAGAATCTGTTGGCTTTCAACAGAGGAACCATCAAACCTTTAGGGATCCTTTTGGAGTTCCCTATTACTTTGGGAAGAAAGACCGTCTATATAGACGTGATGGTAGTTTCCACACGAAGGGATAATCATGGACATTGATCAATTGTCGTTCATTGGTCACCAGGTGCCTCCTTTGCAACCATTGTCCCCTACTGGTTCTGGTCTGCAAGTAGTACCTTCCCCGCCACAAGTCAATTATGTGGCTACCCGTTCCGTCTCCACATCTGTTGTTGATCACACAGATGGTATAGTACATTATGTACTGGGGGCATTAGAACCCGATTTGTCATTGGACCCAGTTGACATGTATTCCTCCTAGAGCTTGGTTCTCAAATCTAGTGAGGACCTCTTAGGAGCCATGTTCTCGTATGCTCCATGAGCAGGAGTCTCGAGGATAGTTTGTTCCTGTGTCAACCTCATTAAAAAATGAAATAAGGGATGTGAGAATAGTTCCTTGTCTTATGTCAAGCTTGTTAAAAAGAAATGAAACAGATGTCCGAGGACAGTTCTTTTACTGTGTCAACCTCGTTAAAAAATGAAACAACTCTTTTTTCCATATCGGGTCTCTGATTAAGATCTTGTACAATCCCAGTCGATTCTTTTCTGGATCTCAAAGTGATCTTTCATTCCATCCACCTAGTTGAATTAAATGAAGCTTGGGGGCATGTACCTCGATGAGTCATGCTGGGTGGCACCTTTTCCTCATCATGAATTCAGGTTTTTCTCACCTCCTTTCATGCGACTTTTTTGCCAAGTCTCTACCGTTTTCCCATTATCGCAATGGGGTTTCCATCTTATGACTGATAACCCTCACTCGCTCAGGCAGCATGGGGGCACAAAATTTTATGAGTTTTACTCTATTATTTGGCCAAGTCAATGTTTACACATCATGTCAATGGTAAAAGTCTGGTTTGATTACCTGGGTCTGGAAATGGACTCCTTAAAAATCTAGTGCGGGTCATCCTGCATGGTGGTTTATGTGCATAAATGTGTTATTAATTTTTGTGTAGTTTAGTTTGGTGTGTTTTTTAAGTAGCTTTTGTGCTCATTATGTCTTCACCTTCTTTGTAGATGTCTGCGACTCCTTATGTCAGTTTCGTTGATGGTGCTTGCCATAGTATTCCATAAAAAACCCTCGGTTATTGAGAATGTATTTGTGTATTCATATCTTGGAAACAAATTTTGATTATATCACATATTATCACATTCCTAGGCATATGAATACATTAACAGATGCATTAGCTAATTCTGTGTTAGACAGGCATATACGCAATATATGAAAAATAAAACATTATATATAAGATATATATCTATATATATATATATATATATATATATATATATATATAGATGTCGATAATGTTTGAGTGTCATACATCAAAACTCAAAAATAATATATGTGTTCGGTATACATCCATGGCTCACAAGCCTCAAAAATATAAATGCCAAAACTATGGACTACTCGACATTGTGCTCATGATAGCACGTTACTGCTCCTACTGCGCAAGTCAGTAATTGATGTATCCGATCTGACACTCCCACTGTGTGCCGCTAATAACAGTGTGGAATTTCCTCCATCTGGGCATACTTTGGGATGCCTTTGGTCAAGTTATGGAGATTGTGCAGAATCTCCTCCTCATTATCGATTCCTTCCTGATAAGGAGCGATCTCAAATTCTCGAGCAACGCGTCTAATGATCGGGGACATCCCGACTGGTCGCTCTGGTCCCACATCTACAATTACAAAATCAAAGTGTCACAAATGCATATATTTCGAAAATAATAAAAAATAAAAAACAATAAAAAATAAAAAACAAAAAACTGTTTTGCTCACCTCCATCATCAAAATCCTCCCCCTCTGGGAGTGACATGTCAAGATTGTCGTGGAAGTCAATCCCACTATATGGCCAATCCTCTACCACAATCATATTACACCTCAACCACAAAAAGAAAGAGGGCTTGTATGACATGTGCTGGCCCCCTCGAGTTCTGGGCATCAGTTCACTCCATCAGACCATCTGTGGATCTTGTGGCACTGGGGGATTTACCTCTGCTAGATGATAGTGGAAAAGTGGGAGTCGTTCCAAGAAGAAAGTCACCAAAACAGAACCATATTCAAATTATCTTAGGTTTCCTGCCTTGGATTTGGATAATTGGCACTTCATGTTCACTTTCATGGCTTCCGCCCAATTGAAGAAGTGGGTGCCATGCAGTCTATTGCGTACTGGAACTTAAATTTTTTGGACTCGTGTAATGCCTGAGCCTCAGCTACCCAGTTAATGGTCAAGAGAAGCACCTTCAGTACAAGGTCACCTATGGTCATGATGTCAACCTTGTAGCTTTTAGATTTTAGAGCTTTTGGACAATGTTCTACAAGGAGCATGTTCACACTCACCCCAATGGGACTGCCTCCATACAATTGGACTGGATCCCCCCTGCGGGACAGCTCGGTAATAAAGTAGATGTCTGAAGTCTCTAGCTATAACTCTTGATCATGGACCACAAATACCTCTCGTCCAATGTCCTGCAGACTGATCAGGTATTGTGGTATCTCAGGTTAAGCTCAAAGGCCCGGTGTAAGAAAGAACTTGAGGAGCCCACAGTTCCTCAGTGCATCTAGGGAGTTTTGATCTTCCAAAGCCAGTGAATCAATTCCTTCGTGATTGCGTTCTCTCCATTTGATCACCATATTTCTTGTTGTGATTTTCCTGCAAACACCACACATTTACCTTAACATCAGTTTTTGACAGAGAAATTTCAGATTTAGAGCAATGAAATTGGGTGGAAAATTGAAAAAATTCATCTCTCGGCGGTGACGCGACTATTTTTAAAATAGGTGCACTGACGATGTGAGAACCCGTTCTGAAATCCTCCGATCGGCGTGGTCCCATGCCTGGATCCCACGTCGACTGAGGGCAAAATATTTTTGCTAAAAATCCATCAAAAACCCTGAAAAAATGGTTAAATACATGAAAAATAGGTATAAATGCAAAGCTTAGGGCCTCAGCTCTTACCTGCAACAGACGGTTCATCGATTGACCTCCTAGATCTATTCGAATATGCTCCTGAAGATTTAGAGCACAAGTGGGTAAAAAATTGCTCCAAATGAGGTAAAGAAGGTAAATGGTAAAAATGTTTTACTTTTTCCATTTTTATAAAATTTTCACCATGTTTTAGGGTTTTAAAAACATTTTTCCACTATTTTACCTTAGAAATGGATAATACATTTGCTTCTTGTGTAGAAAAAAGTGATGATTTGCTAATGATGGTGTCGGAGTCATGTTTAAGCTCTTTTCTTGACTCGTAAAAAACTCTAATGAAAATATTGCCAAGTATTTTTCCCTTTTTGACTCGTTAAAGAGAATAAAAATGGGGGGTCTGCTTTAAGCTCTTTTTCGACTCTTAAAGCACAAAAATATTACTGAGCTCTTGTCGTTTCAAACTCATTAAATGTTGTGAAACGTTGTTTACCCACAAGGTACTCCTTAGCTGACATGGTCAAGAGGTTCTTTCGAGTATTGTTTTCTACCTTTTCGGTCTCGAGAGACAACTTTACGAAAATGGACCTTCTGGATTTTTCTTTTCTGTATCTTTTTCAAACTCTCTAAACATGAAAAAGATACCGAGTTTCCCTTTGTCAAACTTGTTAAACTTTAAATGACATCAGATTCATCACCATGATGGACACGAGCTCCTCCTTCCTAGGGCTCGTTAATATCACTAGGTCAGATCTATCCAAAGGATGGACTTACATTACAAGCATATGCTATCCCCTTCAAGCTTATGGTAAAAAATAATTGGGGTACCTACTAGAAATGGTGCGGGAAAATGGGAAATTTTTACCAGTTGTGTTGGCAGCTAGTCACTCTTGAACATGAAACTCTTCTGCTTCATGTTGGGTTGGGATATCCCCACCTCATCATTGACCTTCCTGGATTTTGGTCGCTGCTTTTTTCCTTTCCATTTGATCTTTGCCATGTCATCATGACCTTTGATCCTATGGATCCAAAAGATGCCAAACTCCAGAGTCATGTCACCGATATGTTCAAGAGTTAATCCTTTTGCAGTTTACACTCATTCCCGATTCTCTGTATCATCTCATAATCATTGCATCCCTTGTCTCGTGTTGATGATGTGGGATACATCATGGCCCTCCTTCGACAAGGTCACTTCCTGTCAAATTCAGCTCATTATCTAGGAAGTTGGCTAAGAAAATCCCTTCTAGTACCTTAGAGCTTGCATGCCCTAATGGCAAGTTCTTCGCACTCGATGATAAGTTCTAATCATTGGCTTTGCATCGAGTGACTTCACAGGTGTTCGACTTCAGTTTCTTATTCACACTCTGTGAATTGTGCTGCTGGTACCTTGAAAGCCATTGTCATTATTGGTGGTTTCTCTCGCGCTTGTTAACAGTTTACATCATTGACTGGTAATCAAGCAATTTTCTGGCATGTTCGATGTCAACACATCTATTCACATGCTAGAAATTGTACTTTGATCGGGTCGTGTTGGAGCACAAGACCCTATGCTCAGATTACATAAGTCTAGGTTGCAAAGCAGTGTGGCATGATCATGCTTACATACATGTATCTTTTAGATGGATGGATACGACCATACCATGAGTCTGTTATATGTGATCCTTCTCATTATTGGATGGCTGCAACCATACATTGGGTTTGATATGATCCTTCTTATTGGATGGTTGTGCCCATACCTTGGATCCCTATACATGATCTTCTTCTGAATGGTTGTGTCCATACCACGTTTCATGTATCAGAGATTTAAATGATGTTTATGTATCAGTCTCCGGTTCCATGCATCTACTCGTAAAGCATTTTACCCCTCACTCTTGTTCAGCCTTCATGCTTTAGGGGGCATCTGTTACACAACATTTTGTCACTGTCCCTGTACTCCCTCGTTCCTCGATCCTAGAGGGTCTCTGTAGTGACCCTCATATGTTTCCTTGCCATGAAGAACATGTCCCTACATCCCTCTTCATCTGCAAAACATTTCCCTCTTACATCATTTCCCAAGAATATTCCGTCAAGCTCAGTTTTCAAGACCGGCGCTAGCACTCAGTTTCCTCCCTGCGCCGATTTGTGGAGTCTAACACTGAGCCTAGCACCAAACAATGTTGGTCAGCCATTCATGACCCATGTCGACCCTCTTTTGGCAATTTCTTAAAAATGGAGTCGAATCTTCGAGGTCTAGAAGCTTTGTGAATGGAAGTCTGGTAAATGGTTGAGCAAGATAGAGCCAAGAGAGACTGTTTGGGCTCCTTTCCCCTATTAAAATGGAACAAACCAAAATGGATAAGGAATATCCCACCATAAGAGGATCCATTTCCCCTCCATCAAATCTATATAAACTCCTCATTTCACAACCTCAGCTAGCTAATGAAAGGGATGAAATAATATGAAAATCTTGATAGCCATCTTGAGAAACTTAACCTTCTAGTTTGTGTGTGAAGGGAGAATAAGCTTATAGTGTTTTGTTTGGAGCAAAGGGAAAGAGGCCTTGAACTTCCATTGTTTTTAGGGTGAATCATGAGATGATTATAGTGGTGCTGGAACTCGAACATGCCAAAGGGAACCTGCAACATCAAGGCTCTGGTTGTATTTCTCTTTGAAGTTTATATTAATACAATTGATGGTTTTTTCCTATATCGTGTTTAATATTACATTTTATAGTTTAAAACTCCTTGACCTTTTAAGTAGATTGAATTCGATCTTATGATATCACATTTGTTGTTGTTTCTTGCATGTTTGTTTCAGGTATTTGAACGAAAGGAAAGAAAGGAAGCTGGAGCAAGGAAGAAAGATCACCATCAAGTGGATTAGCGCTATAAGAGGTAGGCCCTCTTATTCGATTCTAATCTAAGGAAATTTACATTAGATTGTATTTTTTGCGGCTAGACGCATTCTTGGGCTAGAGGGATCACCTCTGTCTGCAGAGGGGATGATCCTACTCCACACCATGTGGCTTGCGACGTCAACATCTGTACTTGCACAGTCAACCTTGCAAGTTGAATTTTTCCTCTTTTCCCAAAACTTCATAACACAATAATTTTCTCATACGATGTTGAATTGAGGAAATTCAAGCATTGTTAAAATAAAAACAATGATATCTACCATTTGGCACTAGTCTTCGGAGAATTTGAGCACATTTATTTTTGAGAATTTTCTAGATCCCCTAGATCACACTAATAGATTCTTGGAGCTACTAAGGTATGTCACTTATATCAAATATGAGAAAGTATATATTGAGAGGTAACTTAATGGGTTTCCATAGTTTTTGAGGGATAAAATTGAGTTCGATGAGCCAAAAACATTGAAGGACATCATCTGGAAAACTCGGTATTACTATGAATTCCAAGTCTAAAATTGATTTCCAGGTTGATTGGAAAACAAGATGTATGTGTAATTTTAAGGAAAAAGGGCAGAAATATTTAGGGCACAGTAAGGAAGAAAGAATGTGAAGTTCACCACCCCTGTCAAGGGTGAATTTCAACAAATATTTGTTAACACCAACCAATATTTGTTCTCTAAGACAACAAGAAAGGAAACTAAGAGGTTCAAAAGAGGACCCATGCAGTGTTGGAAATGTGGTGAAAACCACATGCATAAAGACTATCATCAGTGACAATAGAATGGCCCAAAATTGTATAATGAGTGAGAAGCACATATAGTGAATGGTATGGCCCAAAATGTGCCATGAATTTATGCCACATTAGCAAATAGGCATGTCGATCATTAAGCTTTAGTGATTGAGATGGAAGGTATGGTCATTAACCAACCTATTTAGATGTTGATTGACCTAAGCTCTAATTGCATTTAAATTATCCCAAAGGTCTTAGAAAAGTGTGTATTGATAATAAATCCCATGAAAAACCATAGTTAGTTCAACTAGCAATGGGAACCAAAAGGCGAGTTGCAGACATGGTGGAATCATGCTCAGTGGTGATCAATGACATGCCCACATTGGTTAATTTGAACCTATTTCCATTGGGATCATATGATGTGCTAGTTGGTATGGAATTTCTAGTGGCCCACACCACAAAAAAATAGAGGAAATTTTAGCCTAAACATTGCCTCCTAAGGAAAAATAATAAAAGAAGAGTTATGAATTTTGGAGTGAAAACAAGAAAACTACTTTATTTTATTGTATTTTTGGCTTATGTCCTCATAGGTTTACTCAAATTTCAAGTGTATACACTTGTTGGATGTGGATTTTAATTCCACATTTTTGTATACACTTGAAATTTGAGTAAACCTATAAGGAAATAAGCCAAAAATACAGTTTAAAAAATTAGTTTTATTCTTTTCCCTCCAAAATATCTACATGTATCTCTTTCTAAATTTAGAGTATTTTGGTTGGTTTACATATTATTACATGGAAATTACATGAAAATTTCATGGACGCTTTTAGGCTATAATTTCCTCTAATGTCAACTTCTATAGAAAGTCGATAGAATGTCTCAGTGACGAAGGAGGAAGAGTGGCACTACAGGGGATGGAAAATCTTGTGATAGTTAGGAAAATATCAACGTTGAAAATGAGAAGACATAGTTGAAATAGATGTTTTTATTTGTGTTCCAGGTGACAAGTGAATCAGAAAATGACAAGGACATGATGGAAGGCACCCAATATTAAGACATTTCAATGATGTATTCTGTAACAGCCTTGGTGAAAATTCTATGTAATAAAAGTTAATAAAGGAAAAATAATAACTGCGGATGATGGGACAATTATTCCAAGCTAAATGTTGGAAAAATCCTAGTGATGGGGATCACTTGTGATTGTTTATGGCTAAGGAAATTCGCAAAGGAAATGGCTAAGGATTTGGGAAGGAAAAATGGAATTTTTGGCACATTTATTTATGAAAATAATGGAAATTAGGAGAAAAAGGAGGTGAAATGTCGCAGGTTGCATGTGAGGAGGAAAATAATGGAAATTGAAGAAAATAGAGGCCTCATTCATAAAAAGGCTTCTGAGGATTAGTTGGTAACCTTTTGTCAGTTCAATTTTCAAGCTCTCTCATTATTCTCTCTCTCTCATACTCTTGGAGACTTAGAGTTTTCCTAGAGCACTCTTGGAGGGTGTGGCATACTTGGATTCTTGGAGAAAGAAGGAAAAGGAAGAGCAAGAAAGTGTAAGAAGGCATCATGATAAGCAACTACATCATATTTTCTTGCAAGTATCGAGTTGCATGTATGTTTCCTTCACTAGTTTTGGCATGCATGTCATGTGCATGTGGATTATTCATTGTGATCTGTCATTAGCATGGAGGATTACCTGGATTGACAGTGGATTGTCTACCTTGCCATTCCCTGGATAACCATGGATTTTGTGGGTTTATTTCCTTGTTGTGTTTTTTCGTTGGTTCTCATGTTTCCTTAGCTTGGGTTGAGTTACTAGTTCTTGGAGCCTTTGTTGGACAGACACTCTAGATCCCTCTAACAAATTGGGTTGAATTACTAGTCCCGTAGCCTTGGTTGGAAAAATTCCTTGCATCCCTTGATGGGTTGAGTTACTAGTCCTGGAGCCTTAGCTGAAAAACACTCTGGAGCCTGATGACAGCTATGGGTTCAGTTACTAGTCCTAGAGCCTTGGTTGGAACAAATGCTCTGAATCCCTGGATGGCTAGGGTAGAGATCGATATGATGATGGTTGTGTGATGTCCGACTGTGAGGTGGAATCACTGTTTGATGGGTTGAGGTGGATGGCCTATGGAAGCCCTGGATGAGTTTTGATTGATGTGTTCTATGAGATCCCACATTCATGCTTGGAATATGGCATAGGGGTGAATGGTTGAAGAGGGATTTGGCTCAACCATTCTATGGTCAAGTGGAACGTGGAAGTCCCATTTCGGGTTTGGATTTTGCATCATTAATGAAAGGTTATTTCTCCTTGTATTTATATGAGAATTTTGATGGATTATATGTGGTCTATGTGGTTATACTTTCATGATTATTTATGTTGCTATTATGTTGGTTATGTATGTGTCTTATGACAATAGCTATGTATGGCTTTCATCGTGTTTTTACTTGTAATTGAATGATTAATGTACCTATGACCTAATGGATGGAATGGTAGTTGATGTGTTGAGGCATCAATGGTTCTTAGCAATTCTCAGCTAAGTATGAAACCCTTATGCTCAGAACTATTATTTACACCTGTAGTTTACATATTCGTGATATGTTTGACGAAATGCTTATCATAGCTAGTAGGGGTCCAGTCAAGGTCTTAAACAAGTATTTTCTTTAGTATTATCATTTCCATGTTATTTTACTAATTTGAAGAGATGGTTCAATTCTGGGCAATGACCTTGTCTCTAGGCCTGAAAAAGTGGCTCAAATCTTGGGGACACTGGCATAACACTGACTAAATGAGTCTCAGGACGCTGGCAGGAAATCCTATGAGAGAAACTCTGGGTTTCTAGATGTTGTCATGCTTATAACATGAGAGCGACTGAGGCTTAAGTTGTACAAAATCTCAGTGGGACCCAAGGGAAAGCTGTCTAAAGTGTTGGATTGGTTCTTGAGGGTCTCGAAGATGATGTTGAATGTCTATATGGTGTGTTTCAATTAGTTCCACTTCCTTAATGTGACTTAGGAGGTTCAACCATATCATAGTGGCCTCTCGTCACATGTTTACCTCGGCTAGCCGGTTGCTTGGGTAGATGTGGGAGGAGGGTGTTACAGAGTGGTATCAGAGCATGGTTCACCTGTTATGAAATCAACTCACAAAAAGATAGAAAAGATAGATCAACGCCTTAGAATTCAGCCTTTTCGAGGGGGCAACCTCCTTTACATTACACAAATGAATGATTCTTTGATGATTCAAATGACAAAACCTCCTTTCTATATATAGGAGTCTAAGGAGTCACAATATAACCTAGCCGACCTAACAATAATAATATAAAGGCACAAAAATAACAATAGAGGGATTCTAAGGGGCACAGTAATAACAATATGGGGACAATAGGGGCACAACAATAATAATAAGGGATACAATTACAATAGTAATGGGGTAATCACTAGTATTATAGGGACCTAACATGCCCCTCTCCTTCAAAAAAGTGTTGTCCTCAACGCTTGAGTAGTTTTGGATGCTTTGGTATAAAATTCTCATCCTCCCATGTGGAATCTTCAGTGGATAAGTTCTTCCACTTGCTGAGATACTTTGAAATTGATCGATTTCGTAGCTGTCGAGTTCTTGTTTCTGTGGCTGCCTCCGGTTCCAATATAATTTTTCCTTCCTCATCAAGTTTTGGCAATATTGTTTGAACTGGGAGCATGTCACCTATAACCTTCTTTAAACATGAAACATGGAAAACTGGGTGCACTCGAGAAGCTGCAGGAAGCTCCAATTTGCATGCCATAGTACCAATCTTTTGCAACACCTTGTACGGACCATAATAATTTGGTGATAATTTATTATCCTTCTTAGCTTGCTTGAGGGACATTTGTTTATATGGTTGTAGCCGTAGGAATACCCAATCACCTATATCAAAACTTCTTTCACTGCAATGTTGATCTGCCTGTTGTTTCATTCTATTTTGCGCCAACACGAGGTTATCCTTTAAGAGTTGGAGGACTTGTTGTTGATGCTCGATGTGATGTTCCACTAATTGAACCTTAGAATTTTCTCTTAAATATGATGTGATGGATGGTGGCTGATATCCATAAAGTTCCATAAATGGGGTCATTTTTGTTGCTGTATGGAAGGAAGTGTTATACCACCATTCAGCCAGAGGCAACCATTTGACCCATTGTGTCTGTTTATCAGATACAAAGCAACGAATATATCCTTCCAAACATTTGTTTACTATCTCAGTTTGCCCATCAGATTGAGGATGGTAAGATGAGCTATGAGCTAAATGAGTACCGAGACAAGAAAATAATTCTGTCCAAAAATTTCCAGTGAAAATGGGATCTCTGTCACTTATAATAATATTTGGGTTTCCATGTAGCTTTTGAATTGTTTCCATAAATGCAGTAGATAATGTACTGGCTTTAAATGGATGTGATAATGCACAAAAGTGTTCATACTTGGTAAGTCTTTCAACTACCACCATGATGACACTCTTTCCCTTGGACTTGGGTAAACCTGTGATAAAATCCATTGAAACCTCCTCCCAATGTTGGCTTAGAATGGATAAAGGTTGTAATAGACCCGGGGTCTTAATTGTTTCAACTTTACTTTTTTGGCAAACCAAACATTCCGCCACAAACTTTTGAATATCTGATTTAAGGCCATCCCGAAAAAATTCCTTCTTAACCCTGTGGTAATTTTTTAAAAATCCTGAGTGCCCATTAAGGGAGAAGTGTGCAATTCCATAAGAATCTTTTGTTTGAGTTGGGAATTCTTACAGAGGTATAAGTGATCTTTGTACCATAACGAATCATTTTGCCAGCTAAATGTATCAAATGTACTGGAATCTTGTTGTAACTTTCGAATAAGTGCCCACACTTCTTCATCATTCTTCCATTCCTCCCTTGCTTCGTTTATCCAATTTGGTTGGATAATAGAAATGGAGCACAACAATGCTTTCACATCCTCATCCTTTCTTGAGAGTGCATCTGCCACCACATTTTGCTTCCCTTTTTTGTAGATGATTTCAAAGTCATAACCCAACATCTTTGTGACCCACTTTTGTTGCTCTTCAGAGGATAATCTTTGTTCTAAAAAGTATTTAAGGCTATCATGATCCGTTTTTACCTTGAAGTGTCTTCCCATTAGGTAGGGTCGCCATTTCTTAAGTGCATGTAGTATTGCCAACATTTCCTTTTCATAAATAGCTTTGTGTAAAAACTTTCCCTTGATTGGACGACTTTCAAAAGCAATGGGTCTTTCATCTTGCATTAAAACAACACCAATTCCATTTCCTGAAGCATCACATTCCACAATAAAGGTTTTTGTGAAGTTCGGTGTAGCTAAGACCGGTGCTTGGCACATTGCCTCTTTAAGATGTTCGAAGGCCTTTGTTGCTTCTGGAGTCCATGAAAATGCATCTTTCTTCAATAATGTTGTTAGAGGTGCTGCTATTCTCCCATAATTCTTAACAAACTTGCGATAATACCCTGTCAACCCGAGAAATCCTCGCAGATGCTTTATGGATGTGGGGATTTTCCATTCCTTAATGGCTTTAATTTTTCTAGGTTCTACCTTAACTCCTTCATGAGATACAATATGACCCAGATATTCCACCTCTTGTACTCCAAAGAAACATTTGGATCTTTTTGCATATAATTGTTTCTCCTCCAATAGTTGTAGCACCCTGTCAACATGTTCAACATGATCCTTCCAAGACTTGCTGTAGATTAGTATATCATCAAAAAATACTAACACAAATTTTCTAAGGAAGGGTTTGAAAATTGAATTCATCAAACCTTGAAATGTAGAAGGTGCATTGGTAAGGCCAAAAGGCATGACCAAAAATTCATAATGACCCTCATGAGTTCTAAATGCTATTTTTGAAATGTCTTCAGTCTTCATTCTGATTTGATGATATCCTGAACGAAGATCCAACTTGGTGAAGTAAATTGATCCATGCAATTCATCCAGTAATTCATCAATGACAGGAATGGGAAACTTATCTTTAATAGTGAGCTTGTTGAGCTCCCTATAATCCGGACACATGCACCATGATCCATCCTTCTTGTGCACCAATACTACTGGAGCAGAGAAAGAACTTTGACTCGGTTGAATTATACCAGCCTCTAGCATTTCTGCAACCATACGTTCAATTTCACTCTTTTGGGCATAGGGATATCTGTACAGCTTGATGTTTGGAGGAACACTTCCTGGAATCAGATGAATAGCATGATCATGATCAAAATAGGTGGGAGACCTTTGGGAGTCTCAAATACCTTGGAATGATTGTCCAAGACTTTTTGGAGATCTGGAGAAATAGATGATTTCGATGTGGAAACATCTAGCGAACATAATTGTGCAATTACACCTCTTTGTTCCTTTTTTAGAAGCTTTGTCATACCATTAGAGTTGATTATCTTTCCCGGTTTCCCTGCAATACCCCTTAATTCAACTTCCTTTCCTTCCGCAGAAAATTTAATGAAAAATTCTTGAAAATTAAAAGCTATTGTACCCAAGGATTGTAGCCATTGGACTCCTAGTACAACATCAACACCTCCCATTGGAATGGAAAGCATTGGGCTAGTCAATACATATTCTCCCATGGATAGCTTGATATTATGGCACTTTCCAGAGAAATTTATTGTTCCTCCATTTGCAACCATCACTTGACACTCTGGTGTTGGATATAGGAAGCAATTCAATTCTTTTGCTACCTTACAATGAATAAAATTGTGGGTACTTCCTGAATCAATCAACACTATTACCTTTTTCTTCTTGATTTGTCCTTCTATCTTGATGGTTTGAGGAGTGGTAATTCTAGCCAATGCATTACAAGATATGGTCAGATTCATTTCTTCTTTATCTAGGCTTTGTTCCTGGAGTATATCCTCTTCTTTTGACCTTTCTTGCTCCTTTTCTTCTTCCTCTTCACAATCTATGTAGAATAATTTCTTCTCAGCACACTTATGACCTTTAGTGTATTTGCTATCACAACTGTAACAAAGCCCTTTTGCTCTTTTTTCTTCCAATTGTTGTGGTGTCAACCTTATAGGTTGTGGAAGACTAGGCACAACAACACTTCCATTTTTATAGTTGTGAGTGGTATGCTTCCTGGTTGCCATAATTTTGCTTTCCATTTTTCTTGCTAACCTGAATGCCTTCTCTAATGAATCAGGTTCCCAAAGGCGAACATCATGTTGGATATTATCCTTTAAAGTCCCTATGAACACATCAATCCTATGCTCCTTTGGAATATTTTTTACCCTTATGTTCAATTTTTGGAACTCCTCAATGTGCTCCATTATTGAACCCTTTTGTTTGAGACTTATCAATTGGCTAAAAAAAGTGTTGCTTTTTGTATCCTCATAATGTGCTGTCAATTCTTCTGTAAAAATTTCCCAAGTGATAATTTGTTTACGAGAGAAAAGCCATTGATACCATACAAACTAATTTGGTTCCAAATATAAAGTTGCAATACGTACCTTTTGTGTGTTTTGCACATTATTGAGATCGAAAAATTGCTCCATCTGTAATATCCATGTTGCGGGATCCTTGCCATCAAACTTCCTCATATCGATTTTTGGAATATGGTGGGTCTTTGATCCAACATTAGAGTCTATGAAATCATGATTAACATTTCTTTTTTTTGCATCATGAGTTTCCTTTACTACCCTTTCACCATTAGTAAGTATTTCTTGTAGAAAATTTGTCAAATCTGTCTTCAAATCTGCCATGTCTGTCTTCAAATTTGCCATGTCTCTCTTCAAATCTGTCTTCAAATCTATCTTCAAATCATCCATCTTAGCTTCCACACCATTCATCTTAGCTTCCATGCCCTTTATCTTAGATTCCACGCCATTTATCTTAGCTTCTGTTAACTTTTGTGAGAGTGACATTTGTTGCACTTGGTCTTGTAATTTTGATATATCATGTAGCATTTCTTCCTCTTCTTCATGAGTCATGCTAGAGCTTTCAGGTTCCTTATTAGGTGTTTGCATTTTCTTTTCTCAGGGCATCAGTTACTGATAATAATGCTCTACTATGCCCTTTGAATTCCTTCAAAATAATTTTTCAAACCAAGCTTAAGCAAAAATTTAAAAAAAATCTACACACCTTTTTTCACTTTGTAGGAGCTCGATATTGCCTTTGATGTATCTCTGTAATTTTGGATCATCCTATTCTGAAATTGTGATCTGCAGTAGCCCTCTGTGTCTTATTTCCAATGCCACCAGTCTGATCCAAATTGGATTCTCCAAGGAAGAGTTATGCCAAATATCCCACAGTGACCTGATTATAGACTAGTTCAGTAGAGCGAACTTGTATGACGTGTCACGTGTCCTTGTTTTGACCTTTGGCTCTGAAAAATATATACAAGAAACTGCAGTCTGTCCTCTTTTTGTACCTTCTGACGAAATTTGAATCTGATGCTCAGATAGAAAGTTAAGACAATTTTCCTCATGTCACCTATTTGGAATGTAATTCAGGAGTCTGCAAAAAGACCAACTTCCTCAGATCATATCTCTGCAAATATAGCGTGAAAAGCTCTGAAATTCAGACCTAAGGTTTATTGAGATTTCGTCTCAAATGGGTTTTTTTTTTTGCTTCTGAAACATCACAGAAAAAAAATTTATAGCTAAAATTCCACGATGACCTATTTGGAGCAATGAAACCCTAGAATCCAAAGCTCTGATACCAAATGTTATGAAACCAGCTCAAAAAAAGATGGAAAAGATAGATCAACACCTTAGAATTCAGCCTCTTCGAGTGGACAAACTCCTTTACATTACAAAAATGAATGATTCTTTGATGATTCAAATGAAAAAACCTCCTTTCTATATATAGGAGTCTAAGGAGTCACAATATAACCCAGCCGACCTAACAATAATAATATAAAGGCACAAAAATAACAATAGAGGGATTCTAAGGGGCACAGTAATAACAATATGGGGACAATAGGGGCACAAAAATAATAATAAGGGATACAACTACAATAGTAATGGGGTAATCACTAGTATTATAGGGACCTAACATCACCCCTTGAACTGGATGGGATATGTGTTGGTCATGAATGCATGTCAGTTGCATGTGTGTCTCTCACACTTGCATTCCATGTGCTTCTTTCATTTGCATGATGTTCGTCATGGTGGTAGTGATGTCCTCACATGAAACTTGAGGTTTTTGTTGTGGAATGAAACATCGTGAGTGTATGACTGGTTACATGTCGACTTATGTCACTTACATGTATTATTGTAGTATGTTTGGCTACATTTTTGTATGCTTGGTTGCATGTATATTTCTTGTAGGTTTGGTTCAAGTATCATTCATTCACGCTTGACCATATGTGCCTATGCATATGTGTAGTTGGTTACGTATTGCTTATGCATGTTCATGTTTCCATGTTGTCAAGTGTATAGTGATGTAGTGGTTGTTGTCATGAATGAGGTCATGGTGTGTGTTGTTGTTAAGGTCATGCATTGATGACTGGACCCTAGCTAGAATTAACGGTTGCATGGAGATATGCTTATGTATTAAGCTTCTATATGCCGTCATGATTACGTTATACATGTATCACACCGATTTGTTGATATTGCAGACAAGGTATCCTCCCTGAGCTATGCTAAGGTACACATGTTTATTGTGATTTGGTTTATCTGACATGATATACCTTACAAGAACAAATATCAAATTGCTAGCAAGATGGATGACTACAAAGAATCTCCCTATGAATCCGAAGGGCAGTATGGTGTTGGGAAATCTTCCGATTTGGCAGCTATTGACATGCATTCATGTGTTGGTCATGAATACATGTCAGTTGCATGTCTATCATTGAGATGGACGGTAATGTTTTTGATAAAGTTATTTCTATTTTAATTGACCCTAGATCTAGTTATAGCTATGTTAGTGCTGACTTGGTGGATAAGTGTGGTTTGTGTAAGGAATTGCATGCAGAGTCTTGGTTAGTGTAGTTAGTTACATGTATGAAGAAGTGCATTCATCATTGGGTAAGAGCTTGTGGATTTGATTTGAATGGTATGCCTATCACAACACATTTGAATGTATTACCATTGGGATCATACAATATGTTGTTGGGCATGGATTGGTTGTATCTACATAGAACCAAGGTAGACTGTTATGACAAAGCCTTTGAGTGTGTTGATGAAAATGGAGAACCAAGAGTCTTACAGGGAAAGAAGAAAGCCACATCAGTTAGGATGGTGACAGCTATGCAAGCAAAGCGCAATCAGAGAAAAGGGTCTAAGTTATTTGTAGTGCACACTTCTAGTGATAAGGGTAAGGAAGTTGAAGATGCAGATGTTTTGAGTAGGTACCCAGTTTACAGCAGTTCAAGGATGTATTTCTTGAGGAGATTTTAGAGTTTCCACCTCACAGGGATGTAGAATTTTCTAGTGAGTTAGCGTCAGGGGCAGCTCCAGCGTCAAAAGCACCTTATAGGATGAGCACACCTGAGTTGGTTGAGTTAAAGTTACAACTGAAGGAAATGTTGGACAAGGGATACATTAGGTCAAGTGTATCGCCATGGGGTGCACCGATATTATTTGTAAAGAAAAAATATGGTACTCTCAGATTATGAATTGACTATAGGTGGTTGAAAAAAGTGACCATAAAGAAAAGGTATATGTTTTCGAGGATTGATGACTTGTTTGATCAGTTGAAGGGAGAAGCAGTGTTCTCAATGATTTATCTAAGATCGGGATATCATCAGGTATGCATCAAAGAAGAGGACATTTACAAGACAAAGTTTTGGACCAGGTATGGGCATTATGAATTTGTTGTAGTTCGATTTGTCTTGACTAATGGTCCAACTACATTTATGTGCTTAATGAATAGTGTGTTGCATCTGTATTTGGATAAGTTTGTTATTGTGTTCATTGATGCTATACTGGTATATTCTAAAAATGAAGAAGAGCATGCTGAGAATTTAGCAGCAGTGTTGAGGTTGTCAAGAGAGCATCAGTTGTATGCTAAGATCAACAAGTGTAGTTTCTTTCAGATTTAGGTACACTACTTGGGGCATTTGGTCTCCAAGGAAGGCATTACAATAGATCCAAAAAAGATAAGAGCCATCATGGAGTGGGTAGCTCCTAAGAATGTGGATGAGGTTAGATCTTTCATGGGTTGTGTTGTCTAGGAAATCTTCTCTGTGGACATAGATGATCCCTCTAGCCCAATGAGTGGGACTAGCAACCTACATGACAATCTATTGGACACTTTCCTAAGTTACAATCGAAATAGGAGAAGAGGAAGATGGCCTACCTCGTTCTGGTGCTATAATATCCTCTTTTGTTGAAGATCGCAAATCACTTGCGCCACAGGCTCGGTCCCATTGCTCACAGCATCTAAATGCCTTCACAAGAGATCAAGACACAACAAAGCATAAAAGTAAAAATAGAATAATCAAAAGTAACATACTTAATAGATCAAGGAGCTTTATTGATTTGAGGCTTTTGCGATCTATATTCTTTGTAGTACCTCCGGTGGACTCGGCCCACACCCCATCACCTTACTTGCCAATGCCATATTGAATGTGGGGCCGGTGGGGATCGAACCTGCCCGGCCCACGTGGGCCAGCCCCCCACCAGACAGCCCCATTAACTAATGAACCCCCCATAAATACGCAACCAACCTTTTTACACAGCACACCAATTTAAATGCACCGCACCCAAACATTAACACCTTGTGTTGTGGAGGATTATGGGGTGAGCCGCCCAATGCATACCCGACCCCAAAACAAATTAATTCAGTTTTGTAAGTTAAAACGAAATGTGGATTAATATGGAGGTTTCGGGGTTTGACGACTCGACCTCCTCCTTATAATTCAGGATCCTTACCAATCCGCCCAACTGACATCTTTGTAATATTCGCCCACCATAAAATTTATATAAACCCATCATTTGCTTAGTGCACGGAGGCCAAGGTGTGGCAAGGAAATCGAGACAATTTTTAATTATTTTATTGCAGGTGGAACCATGATGGGGCGAAATTCTCAAGAGGGTGAAATTTTTGCAGTGTCCAAATTGGACAAATTTTATGTCGATCTTACACCTCTCAGTGACACGAAGCTGATGGCGCAGTCAAAATTTCGATCTAAGCAACAGATTTGCAGAGGACCCGAAGGAGGGAATCTTTGAGGAATCTAAAAGATTCCTTAAGCCCCAGATTTCCACTTTCTCAGAATTTAGAAATTTGACAGTTGATTTTGCACTATTCGACGCCACAAATCTGATGGTGCATTTAGATTTCCCATTTGATCATTTCATTTTTCGGCCACTTTTCTAGGTGGAGTGCGGGTGTCAGCATTCATGTGCGAGTAGCCATTTCCATGAGGTTCGATGCTGCAAGATTGATGGTGTGACTAGCTTCAGCAATTTGACATCCTTTTCTTCAAATGGCCCCAGGATGTGAGGTATATGCAGTGTGTTCATGTACTTCTTTTTCTATGCATTGTGCTGCACAGATCCCTGTTTGATGTTTGATGTGGGATCTTGTTTTCTTACTTGTCTCATGATTCCTACAAGTGACGCAGAATCATTTGTGGGATGTACTTTTTGTCATGATTCGTCATGTTTTGTTTGGGATCCCTTTGTTGTATGTTGATGGGATACTCATGTGTCGCCATGTATGTTTGCATTGAGATCCATTTTATGCCATGTTGGTGGGATGCTCATTATCATCACGCATGAGTTTAGGTCATACTGATAGGAGTCCTTTTTGAATGAGAGTTCCTGCAACAGAATATCTCTTGGAGCCACTCCTGCGTGAGGGAATTTTCCTTGTATGATAGCGACATCACTTCTTATGTACATCATCACTATTGACAACACTTAATGCAAAGGCCTACACCATCTTGATACCATGGCTTGAAGGCGTAGTCCCTCCTGGACAAACTTCGGCACTGTTAAACATTACGTTAAAGGGGTTGGTGGGCCACCTTCGTTAGACCCGGCCCACACCCCATCACCTTACATGCCAATGCCATATTGAATGCAGGGCCAGCGGGGATTGAACCCGCCCATCCCACATGGGCCAGCCCCCCATCGGACAGCCCCATTAACCAACGAACCCCCCATAAATACGCAACCACCCTTTTTACACAACACCCCCATTTAAATGCACTACGCCCAAGAAATTAACACCTTGTGTTGCGGAGGATTATGGAGCGGGCCACCCAATGCGGACCCGACCCGCAAAACAAATTAATTCAGTTTTGTAAGTTAAAATGAAATGTGGATTAATATGGAGGGGTCGGGGTTTGACCACTCAACCTCCTCCTTATAATTCGAGATCCTTACCAATCTGCCCAACTGACATCTTTGTAATATTCTCTCACCAAAAAAATTATATAAACCCATCATTTTCTCAGTGCACGAAGGCCAAGGCATAGCACAGAAATTGAGACAATTTTTAATTATTTTATTGTAGGTGGAACCATGATTGGACGAAATTCTCAGGAGGGTGAAATTTTTGCAGTGTCCAAATTGGACAAATTTTATGTCAATCTTACACCTCTCAGTGACACGAACTCGATGGCACAGTCAGAATTTCAATCTCAGAAGCAGATTTGCAAAGGACCCTGAGGAGGTAATCTTTGAGGAATCTAGGAGGAATCTAAAAGATTCCTTAAGCCCCAGATTTCGACTTTCTCAAAATTCAGAAATTTGACAGTCGATTTTGCACTATTCGATGCCACAAATCTGATGGTGCATTCAGATTTCCCATTCGATCATTTCTTTTTTAAGCCACTTTTCTAAGTGGAGTGCATGTGTCAGCGTTCATGTGCGAGTAGCCATTTCCATGAGGTTCGACGCCACGAGATTGATGGTGCGACTAGCTTCAGTAGTTTGACATCCTTTTCTTCAGATGGCCCTAGGATGTGAGGTATATGTAGTGCGTTCATGTACTTATTTTTTATGCATTGTGCTGCATGGATCCCTGTTTGATGTTTGATGTGGGATCTTGTTTTCTTACTTGTCTGATGATTCCTGCTTGAAGTGACACGAAATAATTTGTGGGATATACTTGTTGTCATGATTCGTCATGTTTTTTTAGATCCCTTTGTTGTACGTTGATGGGATACTCATGTGTCACCATGTATGTTTGCATTGAGATCCCTTTTATGCCATGTTGGCAGGATGCTCATTATCATCATGCATGAGTTCAGGTCATACTAATAAGAGTCCTTTTTGAATGAGAGTTCCTGCAACAGAATATCTCTTAGAGCCACTTCTGCGTGAGGGAAATTTTCTTGTATGATAGTGACATCACCTGTTATGTACATCATCACTATGGACAACACTTAATGCAGTGGCCTACACCATCTTGACACCGAGGCCTGAAGACGTAGTCCCTCCTGGACGAACTCTATTATCGACGTCTTGTTATTTTATGTTGCTGATGATTTTCATGTTCCTTCTTCTTTACATCATGCATTTATGTTCCTTTAGGCTATTTTAAATGCAATTCTAATCACATCACGAAAGAAAAAGATCTTGGTTAAATCCGGGAGTTGAGTAAACTCGGATCAATGCAAGTGTAGGCATAAAAAGTGGATGCAATAGAGAATGCAAAAGTTGATGAAACCAAATTATGTTCCAAACTTGATGCAAAACATGGTGCAAAGGATGGCACAAAACCTGGCGTAAAACTTGGTGTAAAATCTGGTGCCAAACCTATTACAATACTTGGTGCTAAACTCGGTGTAAGACTTGGTGCAAAACTCGGTGCAAACCTTTCATCAATTTTTGCACCATATTTGATAAATGGACACAAATAAAAACAAAAATGGGCTCTAGATGCAAAACAGGAAATAAAAAGGGACGTTAATTATAGGGTTTTGTTGTAGTGACAATACTTAGCTTTACCACAACCTGTAGTCTAGTTCAAGGGTCACTAGGATAGTGGATTTACTACAATCCACAGTCCGATCCAAGGATCACTAGTCCATGTGTTCTTTCTTTCGAAGATCCACCTCACCCAACTTTGAATCCTTCCAGCAATCCAGCTCAACCAAAGCATGAGAACCCGATCACACCATGGCTATTTGGAAATATCAAGCTAGGTTGAACACATTTTCACACCTGGAAAAACCCATGCCATGACAGCAAAGAACCACATGCAATACTATGCATGCCAAATCTAGCAAGGAAAACACACATGCAAATTGATTCCTACAAAGAATCATGATATAGCTTCTTGGTCTTGCTCTTCCTTGCTTTCTACTTCCTTCATCTTGCTCCTTTTCCTTTCTTGATCCAATGCCAAAGTGCTCCAAGAAACTCTAAGTGTCCAAGAGTTAGAGAGAGGGAGAGAATAATGAGAGAGCTCCAAAACTGAGCAAAATCTTGAGAAAAATCTTGCCAGCTGATCCTCAGAAGCCTTTTTATCAATGAGGTCTCTATTTTCTTCATTTTCCATTATTTCCCTTCATTTTCCCCCTCACATGCAACCTGCGACCTTTCACCTTCCTTTTCACCTAATTTCCATTATTTTCATAAATAAATGTGCCAAAAATGCCATTTTTCCTTTCCAAATGCCTTAGCCATTACCTTTTCCAATTTCCTTAGCCATAGTAAACCAAATGAACACTCACTAGGATGTTTTTCCCACCATTCAGATTGGAATACTTGTCCCATGACAATGGTCTTATATATTTTTACAAGGATTTTTAACCAGGGTTGTTACAAAACCCTCCCCCTTGGGGGAACACCATCCTCGGTGTTTAATGACACCTATAACCAGCAAGACCGCTGAAAACAAAGCATACTTCCCATGGAGCTTTATAACATAGATTGTTGTAGTATTTATAATGACCATCTACTAAAACATGACAAACATACCGTTTACTGGAGGTTTATAACACAACTCATTATGATATTTACAATAATAACCACATATACACACATACACATTTGCTTCGACCAGAAAATAACCATACTGTCTATGGAGCTTTATAACACAACTCGATACAATATTTACATAAATACACACATATACACATATGCACATTTTCTCATCCAACAAATAAAAGGATACGATGCCTACATCTGCAATAAGGGAATCTAGAGGCTCACACCTCCACACTCAAAGTAATACCAGGATTCATGTCCTTCTCAAGAAGTCCAGAATCCACTGCAAAGTCAAATCTACATCCAATGTCCAGCGCTACAAGCTTGCACCACTTGTCCTCTCAGTGAACAATTACCGACTCATTGTTCTAGGGCACACTCCCAATGTACATTTGATTCCATCTGGCAATGCTAATGAATAAAAAAATCCATCCCCAGCCTTCCCTTCTCTTCTACACAGTCCCTCAAGAAACCTAGTCACCCCTTCTATGAATTCACTCACCTTCCAAGTTTCCCGGCATCCCCTATCCCAAGCGATCCATCCCTTGGCAAGGCTTACTCGCATTGGAAGTTAAAATAACCAAGGAATATACCTGCCCCAAAACCATCATACTAGTCATAAGATCCTCATGGAAATCAATTGACACTATTGGGTACCAGTGTCCCACAATGGCCAAGCTTCTGAATTCTTTACTAGCATACTATTGCATGTTCCAATTCCTTTCACTGACAGTGCTAATTCTTGTAGTCAGTTTTAACCACCCAACCAGGCATTTCTGTGCTTCCTGTAACAAGCACATAACTTCCATTAGATTTAAAATAAATTTGAATAAATTCACGTCATACCTCATTGGTAGCTTGTCAATAAGGTACACTTTCAATCTTGTTTACTTCCTATCACAACAAGTCAAACTAATTGTTTGATCAAATCATCATGAATAAACATATCACATTCAATTATCTCAAACTCAACCATCATAAATTAAAATCATGAATAACATGAAATCATCATAAACCATAATCATAAATCACATGTAACCATCACAAGTCAGAAGCATAGATCACATGCATAAAAAAACTAAAATAAAATATAGATACTTTTCCATCATCGATCCTTACTTCTGCCTTTGTTCTTTTTGTGCACACACTGGATCAATTTCCACACCCAGCAAACACCCAATTCCTTTTTCTTCTCTTCAATCACGTACACATACACGATGTACATCACAATATTTACATCCACACACAACGTGTGACACCATACAATACATATACCTACACCTAGCGTGCAACACAACACAATACCTGTACTACACAAAGTACAACACAACGAGTACACATGTCACAATATCAAAACTACACAATGCACATACATAGTACTACATGCCCGCAAAAGAACATGTATGACATGCAGACAATACCACATGTACGCTAGTACCATATGTACAACATGTATACAGTACCACATGTACAAAGCACCACTCGAACAATGTGTGCACGACATCACATGTACACGACACTACCTACACAACATGTTCACAATGCCACATGTACTTCGTACCACCTTTACAATGTGTACACAACTCCAAACGTACACAACACCACATGTACACAACACGATATGCATGACATGTACACAACACAACTTGCACACAACACCACATGTAGAACATGTACACGGCACCACATCATCACAACAGCACTTGTACAATCATGCACACAATACCATATGTACATAGCACCACATGTACAACATTCACACAACACCATATGTACATAGAACTTCATAAACAACATGTACATAACACCCTATGTACATAGCACTGCATATCCAACATGCACACAACACCATATGCACACAACATCGCATATCCATCATGCACACAATATGATATGTACACAGAACCACATATCCAACATGTACATAGCACTGCATATACAACACCATATGTACATAGCATTGCATATACATCATGTACATAACACCCTATGTACATAGAACTGCATATCCAACATGTGCACAACACCATATGCAAACAACATCACATATCCATCATGTGCACAGTACGATATGTACACAACACCACATACCCAACATGTACATAGCACCATATATACCCAGCACTGCATATGCAATGTACACACAACATCATACATACAATAGGCACACAACATCATATGTACACAATACTACATATATTACATGCACAAATCACCATATGTACATAGCACTTCATATAAAACATGCACAATATATACACAATAGTAGTACCACACATCCAAAACCACATTGTCTCTGGAAATCAACCTTTCTATTGGTGTCTTATCCAACATCCATGCGTATCCTAGCATGTCGCGGGTCTCACTGCTTTCATTGAGATAATGTATCCCTCAGAGTTAACTGACATAACATAAACATAGGCATAAGGCAAGCATACAATATCAATCCATATCCACATGATACTCACCTCGTATATTTTTCATGACTACTCTCCCCACTTGATTCTCCATAAGACCAGAACCTCGTCATGCCACTCACATGCATAAGGAATCATTCCTTTACAAGAATGATCCTTGACAACCCTGTTAGATAGGGACATAGATACATAAACATAAGCATTAGAATATAACAATCATGATCCCGTCAGATAACGACATACATATATACATGTATACATGTATACATATGTAAACATCAACATAATCATGATCATAACATAATTACTAGATAGCATAAGGTCAAGGTTAAGAGAACTCGCTTTATTCATGCATAACATGCAAAACATTGAGAACAACATTTCCCAAGATAACCAAGGCATCTGTTACCTTAAGCCCATTTAATTTACCTTTCTTGTTATCTTTCTCATGACTATCCTACCACCGTCCATTATCCCAATGGACCAAACAAATGCAACTGGATGTCATATTATTTCCTTCAACTACCCTTTACTCATGCACTGAGCTTCATTCAAGTCTCACATTACCTTCTAGGTGTCATTAAGCTCTCCCTAATCTCCATTAAATTTCCTCTTTCCCAACAATTTCCCAAGTCTCTCCAAACATGAAAGGAAATAAAATGCAAACAAGAAGAAAACAATGAAAACCAATAACAATACGACACTGCGAACAAAGTGGTATGGCCATACACTAGACATAAACAAAGTTTCAAATCAAGCACAAACAAAGCAAAAAGAATCGAAATCACAAGACTCTCAACAGACACCATGACTGAATCCCCATGGTTCCCAATGCTTCCAAGGAAATCTCAACCTAAGCCTTCTTCACAATTTCATGGTAGTCTCTTTGCCATCCAATCCCATGCATCATGTTTACCTCACCTTGTTTTACCATGCATGTTGCTTGCAAATAAACACATCCATTCCATCTCTCAAGGGGATCCAAGTCCCTTGACAAATCTAGATATAATTAGACACGAGTTGTTACACCTATCAAATACATGTCCATGAATATAACACATATCCACATAATTTCAGACAAATTAGGGTTAAGAAGACTTCCTGTATGCAAAGCACTCATTCGTTTCGAATTTAGGTTTCCAAACATAGCCAAAAGAATTTTCACCCAATTCCTTTCTTTTACCTTTTCATTGCTGCAATTGAGTCTTACTATGCGCTGTCACGTCACCCAACTGTTAGTTATATAAACAAATCAATTATTACCTTGCCATGCTAATAACAAGCATGTTGCCCTACAACTATTCACACATGTTAGTCACATGTTCCACAAATCAAGGTATCCTGTCTATGAATTTGAAATCAACCTTTACTAAGTCTAGAAACCATGTCATACTCAAAAATCAACTCACATTCATGAGTCACAATACATAATTCTACAACTATCACCTACTTACACTGAAGTACATATCAACTATCTCAACACATATGTATTAGTACAACCATCTTAAAACAAGATTATTTCGGCAAGAAATATTATAGACACATACTCATATCATTCAAGTAATCCAACATTCAGACAACAGATAGACGACATAATAGACACCAAACACTCAAACACCAAATAAAAAACATAGTCAAACATTAACACGCCAAATAGATGACATAGGAAAACTCACACCTGAATGTATCTCAGGGGAGGCTATCTTGTCTGCACAATCAAGCAAGATTAGCATGATATAACTTCATAACATATCAACTCAAACATAAGTAAGGTCATGATATACATAATAGTCTTTGGCTTACATGTTCACATCATAAACTAATAAACAATTATCATTCATACATAATAATCACATATGCACATTCAGTCGAGATTAGTATGACATAACATCACAACATATTAACTCATACATGAATTTCATAAGCCTAACCATTTTCATAGACCAATCCAACTTAGTATGATACATATAACATCAAGATATTGATGTTATAACGCTAATAATGAAGTTACTTGCATATAACAACAAGAAGTTATATATCATGCATATCAACAACATATAACCTAATCATCAAGCTAACTATCATAAAACAACAATAAAAATGCATACAACCACATATTACTATCATTCATGAATATATGACACATGTGTATATGACTACACTAATCAACTAGCATCTATCATGCATGTAACCATAACATCAATAGAATCAAAGCTATACACATAACCATAATGCATATAACAATCCTTAACCTACATACTTGCATGCCCAATATATAAACTTGTATGAAGACATGCTCTTGCCATGAATTCTAGTGCTTCTATCTCACTCTAGTGATCTACATCTCCTGCTCTATGTCAGTCAACACATTAGCATCATAACATACCAATATCATCATGATGACCTAATTTCATACAATGATGTCACAATGCATATCTGACCTACTATACATGCATAACTATAATCATGAAAATGCATGCATAACAACATATAAACACTGTAATGGATAACAAATGCATATACAACCATACACTCATGATGACACCTTCCACAACAACACCATCAACCTTCACATGGCGACATCACTACAACCATAATCAATACCATGCAAGTGAAACAAGAACATATACTACAAGCATAAGGAACACAAATGAAATCAACATGAATGCATGACCAACACACCGCCCATCCAGTCTGAGCGGCGAACCATGCTATGATACCACTATGTGGTATCAAATATCACACAAGGAGAATAGAAACCAGAAACCACCCAAACAGAATGGAACCTGCTCTGATGCCACTCTATAACACCCTCCTCCCACATCTACCCAAGTAACTGGCCAACCAGGGTAAACATTTTACAAGAAGTTACTATCATATGATTTGACCTCCTAAGTCACCTTAAGGAATAAAAACCTATGGAAACACACCACACATAACCTCTACATCAGCAACAGGACTCCGAGGTTCCATCTCAACCTCTCAGGTAACCAACACCTGGGTCCCACTAGGATTTAGAACATTTAACCCCCGGATGCTCCCTTGATATGGGCATGCATGCGTCTAGGAGGCTCTCGACACTCCCACAACATGGGTATGCTAGCATCAAGGGACTTTTCTACCCAGTGTTGTTCCTGCATCCCCAAGATTTTAGCCACTTTTTTAGGCCTAGAGACCAACTCACTACCTAGAACTCAATGACACCTTCAAGAATGAAAGATAAAAACAAAGCAATGATACAAATGCAACTATTTGAAAGAGGACTTGACTGCACCCCTAGTAGCCATCCCAAGCATTTCATCAAAAATGTCACAAGTATGTAATCTACATGTTTAAACAACATATCTAAGCATAGGGGTCTCATACTTATCTAAGAATCGATAAGAATAATTGCTCTCTTAGGTCATAGATACATTATTCATTCATTTAAAAATAAAACATGAGGATATCCATGCATCATCACTATCATAAAACATGCTTATAACCAGCATAATAAGGACATAATTATCAAGGATACATCATGCATAGAATCCACATATACACTAGTACATTTACACATAATATATCAAGGAAACAACCTCTTATTAATGAATGCAAAAGGCAACCTGAGATGGGACTACCACGTTTCACCTGACCATAGATAGGTTGAGCCAAATCTCCCTTCAACCAATCACCCCCGTGCCATATTCCAAGCATGAATGTGGGACTCAAACCAAAATAACCAACCAGGGAATTTGAAGGCTAAACCACCTCACCCTCATCAATAGAAACCAGGCTTTACTACAATCCATCCGGACCAATAAGCGAAACAATAAACATGTAATAATAGGCTTTACCATGATCTCCACTAGATCACTAGGCCAAACAAGCATGGATTCCACTGGATTTCTCCACCTACACCATGAGGAATTTTCTTGTTTCCTAGTCTCTTAGGATTTACCACAATCCCCACCAGATCATTAGGCCCTAGAATGAGGCCCACTCTCTAGGCCTTACTGCATATCCCATCCCAAGATTACTAGGCCTAATGGAGAGGATGCACCTTTAGGATTTACCTTATACACCGCCATTCACCGGTCGAGGGTTCCTAGGCCCACCAAGGCACATAATACCTACCTTTACCACAACCCACTGTCTAGTTCAAGGGTCACTAGGCTAGTGGCTTTACTGCAATCCACAGTCTCATCCAGGTATCACCAGACCATGTGTTATTTCTTTCAGAGATCCACCTCACTGAGCATTGAATCCATCCATCAATCCAACTTAACCAAAACATGAGAAGCGCATGACACCATGGTTATCTAGAAATGGCAAGGCTAGGCTAAAAAAACTATCACACCTGGAAAAACCCATGCCATGAAAATAGAGAACCACATGCAATACCATGCATGCCAAATATAGCAAGGAAAACACACATGCAAATTGATACCTGTAAAGAATCCTGTTGTAGATTCTTGATTCTTCTCTTCCTTGCTTTCTCCTTCCCTCCTTTTGCCTCCTTTGCCTTTATTGATCCAATGCCAAAGTGCTCCAAGAAAACTCTGTGTCCAAGAGTGAGAGAGAGGGAGAGAATAATGTGAGAGCTCTAAAACTGAGAAAAATCTTACCAACTGATCCTCATAATCGCTTTTATCAATGAGGCCTCTATTTTCTTCATTTTCCATTATTTTCCTTCATTTTCCTCCTCACATGCAACCTGTGACCTTTTGCCTTCCTTTTCTCCTAATTTCCATTATTTTCATAAATAAATGTGCCAAAAATTCCATTTTTCCTTTCCAAATTCCTTCGCCATTGCCTTTTCCAATTTCTTTAGCCATAATAAACCGAATGAGCACCCACTAGGATGCTTTTCCCACCATTCAGTTTGGAATATGTGTCCCATGACTGTGGTCTTATATCTTTTTACATGGATTTTTAACAAGGGTTGTTACAATATCATCCTCCAACCAAAGTTTAGTCAACACTACATGTCATCATAGGTGGTACCCCTATTAAAAATAAACCTACTAAAAATAGAAATCCTCAAGAATAGAAAATTTTCCAAATGACAAGGAATGTCTAGTAATGAATGAAAAGTGGTGAGGTGTTCCCCTAACAATGTATGATATTTTTGGAAACAATGCTATTTTTAAGAGTGGGCGGCGGTGGGGTTAAATCAGTATTAAGGCTAAATTTACTTTTCTTCCAATTTATCTTTAACATTCAAACTTGGTAATAATTCATGTGACAAATCAACAACATATCATGTGCAACAACATAAATCAATACATGAATACAAGCATTATGTGCAACATACACATTGGACACAAAGGTTTAATGTGGAAACCCTTCCCAGAGAAAAACAACCAAATATTTTTTGTTATTTGATGTAATAATAAGGACCTACTCTATTACATCAAATTTTTGTGGTCCACCACTAACAGATAGTACCAACTCCTTTTGATTGTTTGTTAGCACCCACTAGTAGGAAGCACCAAATCCCTTCTTCTGTAGACACTTGATCAACTTACCACAAGCACCAACTGAAGCACCAACTTCATATATTTGTTGCAAGCCCCAACTTGTAGGAGGAACCAACCCCTAATCTTTCTTCATATACCCACTAGATGGAAGCACCAACTCCTTGGTTTGCAGGCTCCAACCCACACTCAATAAGGGACGAATGTTCACTATCCTTGACATTCATTCTACCTTGTTTCAACTCTTTATTCTTCTCTAAAGATTTCTTTGTCCTCTTCTAAATTTGTAGCAGCACATTGCATTCGACCCTCTCTTCTGCTTGACAACCTTTACTCATACACATCCCACACAACACTCTATCACTTTACAACAACATACACTCTCACATAGAGCTCTCTGTTCTCGATCCTCTTCTTCTGCATAGGCACTCTCGACCTCTTTTTAGCAGCCCAAGCACACTTGGCCTTCTTCTCAGCAGTGCTCGCTCGTAGACCTCTTCACACAACTCACACAACTATGTTTCTTCCCCAAAATTGCACAACTACAATCCTTGGCTTTTGTCCTTTCCTGCATGGGAAACAATGTTGTCTCTACTACAATTTCGTTTCTCGAGAGTTTACTCACGCATGGATTCCTATACTACATGAAAGCATATTTTTTCATGGCTATCCATGCTAATATTACATAGATTACTTTCTCACTGCAATACCATTAATTTAGAGAATGGGCACCTGTGTATTTCTCCATACTAAAAATTAAATCTCAATCAAATTGTAGGATCAAAGAGCTCCATTAATTTCTATCTATACTCACAACATAGCTCTCCTTATTTTCTATTTAAGAAACATAGGAGTAGAGGAGAGCACTACAACGCACCATATTTTTCATTTAATTCATCATAACTTGCAAGTAATCTCAACCGTGTTTGTTCTAGAGTCATATTCTACCCTTGCAAATCATGGTCCTCTTTGTATCCATCCATAGTTTCTGAACAGTCAAACTTTGGCAAATCTCTGGATATGGCATTAATCCTAGTTATAGCACATTTTGCTAGATAATTTTCAATTCATTCAATCCTTCTTCTCTGAGTTGTAGCAGATTCCAAATATGGAATAATTTCCAGGATTAACCCATAATGCTAAATAGTTTCCCACTCCTTCATTTCCTCGTAAACCTGTGACTATAAGAACTAATTATGACAACAATCTAATTCAACATCACTGCCAAATCTAGATGGACTGTCTCCAAAGTTTTCGACTCCTTCACAAGTATGGCACATTGCCGAATATGGCACATAGGCCAAATCTAGCGCATAGTGCAAAAGAGTTACTGACTCATGCATTCTCCATTAATATTTCCCAAAACATATGCCAAAGCGCTTTTACGTAGGCCTAAATCATTTTAACATAAATTCAACCTTTCCTGGCCCAATCTCTTTATTTATCAACGACACTGCATAACTCCTTCCACATGCCCTTTGACTTTAATCCATGAGTGCTTAATCTCCATGCATCAACCCTTGAGTGCCCTCTATCACATGCTGCTCATAGGACCACGTTCTGGCCTAGCTTTAGCTTCCGACATACTCCTCCTTAAGCCTTTTTCTTTGTTTTTGGCATAAAGTCCCTTGATCACCATAGCACATGAAAACCACCGAAAAACCAAGACTTGGGCATGCTTAATGTTATTTGATAGAACCGTCAAATGTAAATTAAATATTCGTCTCCTGAATCTGTTACCCTGAACAAACACTTTATGCACCTGTTTATTTCGACCGAGGTGAAATTTGCAGGCTTACGCATCCCATGGGGTTTTCCTAACGTATTTTCCATTGGCCTATGCTCTGCCGTGGCCATGTCTTCCTAATGCCCAGTCTGTAGAAATATGGTGATAGAATTGTAACTACTCAAGAAATGTAATATAAATCAAGAGACTCAATTCTACTCTACCAATTTACGATAATTAATTCACAATTTAGAACAACATTCGCAAACATGCATCAATCACATACATAAGTACATAGATGTACCTATGTAGTTTACCAAGCTATATGTGAGTATTTGAGACCGTACAATGCTTGACCGAGTCTTCACACATGAGACTCCCAATCAAATGTCTCAAAACCTTATGGTTTCTCTATGTACACTTCCTCCTTAATAACACCATTGATATTCAAATAATTCGAGTTGGGCTCTCATGCTAAGAAGCCAAAACAACTTGAGAAGTCCACAATTTATCAAAACCTGAATAGTTGTTGGATCATTGGCATCACCTAAGTCATGGGAATCATTTTCTCTTTCTCTCCAAATCAAAGCCATTTTTCTCCAGTAGAAAGTTGCAATATTATAAGAAGAGAAGTGAGGAGAAATGTCATGCAAAATTTTGAGAGAAATTTGAGTGAAAAACATAATTCCCTTTTTTGAAATGTGCCCATCACACCCTAGCTTTAGAGGACAGAGCATTGTAGCACACCCTCCCTTCCTTGAGAGGTGCATTGAAGTGCTCTTCCCACTGTTGATTAATATAGACCATCGCACCTTTCGACACAGAGAGAGTGCGCTAGAGCTAGGTTGCAAATATAAAACATAAATGCACTTAAAACTCCAAAAAAATTGCATGAAACGAAAAATGGAAACTGTGAAGAGAAATAGAAAGGTAAGATCTACCTATAACTGATGGCACTAGAAATGGTCCACCATATTAGCTGCAATCAGATGCTGAAGTTTGGGGGAAAAAAAACACTCAGAGCTCACTCATAAAGAGGTAAAATGAAAATTGTAAAAAGGTAAAAATAAATTTACTTTTTTCCTATTTATGGTCAATTTTATTATTATTTTTATTATTTTGACCATATTTTACCATTATTTCATATATTTTTAATCTTTTGATGATGTTATGAGCAGGTTAAAAGATTTTTGAAGGATTTAATGACATCTTTGAGTTGAAAACATGTCATTTTGACAAAGGAGCCTACTTTTATCACTTTTTTGCGCTCTATAAACTCACGAAAAAGGAACCCCCTGGAGTCATCTTTCAACGCTTTTCAGACTCCCTAAATATGAAAATACTTTTGAGCACTTGTCTTTTCCAACTCGTCAAATTAAATGAAAAGACGTCTAGCCAGTATAAGTTTAACCCTTTTATGGACTACAATAGAATATTTACAAAAAAGGAATACCTTAGTTGAACATGGCTAAGAGGTTCTCTTGAGTATCATTTTCTGCCTTTTTGGACTCAAGAGACAATTTTACAAAAAGGAACCTTTGGAGTTTTCTTTTTCACCTCTTTTTCAAACTCTCTAAACATGAGAATGAAGTCAATTTACACCTTCTCTGGACTCGTAAAAACATCAAACAATGATGGACTCATGTAACATGATGAGACCAAACCACTCCTTCTCAGGGTTTTCTAAAAATACTCAGAAGGATTCATCTTAGGGATGAAAATATAGATCAAACATATGTTATCCTTCGCAAGCTTGTCAAAAATAAATAGGTACTGACCATAAATGGTTGGGAAATGGGGAAAACAGGGTACTTGACCTATTGATGGAAACCTAACACTCTTTCACTTCATCTCCGTGATTGTTGGGTTCATAAATCTTTTGTCTCTTTGGTTAGTCATACCATATCAAAAGCCTTCATAATCAATTTTGAGTCAATGCTACCAACTCCATAAAAGTGTCGTTGGTATGCTCAAGAGAAGTCCCTCAATTGATATCTTCTATGATAATCCTAAGACTTTATTCATGTATGTTGTCCCTAAACCCGCTCCACATCAACATCATTATGTATCAAATCTTGATACCAATTTCGTGTCGTTGGTGGGGGACACATCAAGGCCCTCTTGCGACGGGTCTCTTCATATCAACATCAACACATTATCCAGGAAGTCGACTTAGAAAATCCATTTGGTATCTTGGAGCTTACACACATCAATGATAATTTTCCTCACTCTCGGTGAAAAATCCTCATCATTGGCTTCCGATCGAAATATTTTGTGTGGTGTTCGACTTCAACTCATGTACTCACACCACATAAATTGTACTATAGTACCTTAAGAGCAATAAACCTCATCGGTGGTCTCTCTTGCATATGTTAACAACTTACATCATTGGACAATAATCAGATTATGTCTACCATGTTCGACTTCAGCTAATTTAATAACATGGTTAGACTCATACTACTGAGGGATTGAATGAATGAGATAGAAGACCCCAAATCTAGTTTCATCCATCTAGGCTACGTTTTCAGTATTCATACCAGATCATAGAGTGTGATGTTTATGATCATACAGAAGATTATCTAAGGATGGGTCCACACTTTTTCATTAGTGGATGAAACTTTTTGATCATTTACATGTAATATGCCTTATATGCTGAGTATGGGTCTTCCTCCCTCAACAGTGATATTAGATGAAAATGTACTGTAACAGATGATGATCTTGACCAATTGTTCTTATTCCAGACTTGTCACAAGGTAAAGCACTTCATTCCACAACCACCCCTTCTAACTTTGTACTTTAGGGGGCAATATTTTATAGGCCATTTTGTCACATCTTTTCAATAAGGCTACAAACCAGATCAATCAACATCCTTTAACACCTTATAATAATCCCTTCACAAATCCCTAAGAATCACCTCTCCAAAAAGTCTGAGTTTTTTAGCCAATTAGCTCAAAAACACTATTTTTATCCCCAATGCAGCTTGCATGCTTGGCCACCTATGCTTAGCGCATGTTGCATACTTAGGCACCAATGCTAGTGAACACATGTTGCTCCCTTATGCAGATGCACTGATTCTAGAAATTTGGGAAATATAAAAAACATCTCTGAAGCTTCCTCTTCCAGAATATTCTAAGGTGGTTTTAACTATATACCATGGATAGAGATCTCGAATTCCTATATGATCCTACTCTAATGGACCTATATCTTATCCCTTGAGCTTATCCTCCCATCATATGTGGATCTCAATCCTAGAATGGTAAATCTTAAACTACCACACTTACCCTATATATTTATTTCCTTCCATAGCCTTAGGGTTGGCTTTTGGAGATTGATAATGCCCTCATGTTGCTACTTTGAGCCTAAGGAGTCATCACATTCATGCATTAGGGTATGTGTTGAGGCGTGCTCTGTGGAAAGGAAGGACATGTCAACTTGGGGAGACATATAAAAAGTGAGACTTCTATTTATGGTTGTAACTCTCCTATATTTGTTAATACAAAAATAATCTTGTTTTCCTATATTTGTTGTGTTATGTTTGCACTCATTTTAGCTTATGCTACATGGATTGTGGTTCCTTTTCTTATTTTAGTCACGTGTGTAGGTTTTAATTATAGCACTTGGAGCTATAATAGAAGCTTACAAGCAAGGAGGAAAGGAAGGCTTGCTACATATTCTAGGCAAGCTTCTTTCCCATTTTCTAATTTCTCTAAGGAAAACTTGAATATTTTTTTCTTCTGTTGTTTTAGATCATTCCACTATCTCTAGGAAATTTGCCTTTATCTGCAATCGTGAAAATTCTGCATAACGCACTCCTTATTGCCATATTTCTCTCTCTTCTTCCTAAGTGGCCATTAAATCTTATAGTTTCCAAAAGTTAGGGTTTTTGTCGCTACAGTCTTGATCAGTTGGGACAACCAAATTCCTACACATTTTGTAGTATTGAACAGTTGGGGTTTTTTTCACTGCAATATTGATCAGTTGGGATCACCAAATTCCTATACAATTTACAATATCGATATTTTGGGATTTTGGCCACCACATTATTGATAATCCAAGAGTAATACTCCTATCAGAGTAAAAAAGAAAAAAAGTCGAGTGTTCCCAAAATTCTACTTGTAAGATACCTAGCCCATATGATTTAGGATGACAAGTTGATCATAGTGATATCATCTTCTAGTGACAATCCACTTTTTCCCACAGTCCCAATATTTTCTGAGGTTCTTTTAAGTGACCTACATTAACAAACTCCTTGTCTCATTGTTAGGTCCCTATAATTCTAGTGTATTCCCTTATTATTATTGTCATTGTAGCCCCTTATTGCTATTTTTGTGCCCATGTTATCCCCATATTATTATTATTGTGCCCCATAGAAGCCCACTATTGTTATTTTTGTTCCCTTACATTATTATTGCTATGTCGGCTATGATTATATTGTGACCCCTTAGGCTCTTATATATAGAAAGGAGGACTTGTCATTTGTATCATCCAAGAATTGTTCATTTGTGTAATGTAAAGGAGGTTTCCCCCTCGAAGAGGTTGATTTTGAAGTCATTGATATATCTTTTCTTCTATTTTGTGAGTTGGTTTCATAACATTTGGTATCAAAGCTTTGGATTCTATGGTTTTGCTACTTTAAACAAGTCATCGTCGAATTTTCGCTATAACTTATTTTCTATGAAATTTCAGAAGTTGAAATTAAAACCCATTTGAGTCGAACTCTTGATGAACCTCAGGTATGCATTTCAGATCTTGTATCACTATATTTTCAAAGATATGATCCAAGTAAGTTAGGGTTTTTGCACGCTCCTGAATTATATCTCAAACAAGTGACCTGGGGAAAATCACCATAACTTTATCTCTGAGCATCAGATTGAAATTTCATAAAAATTTAAGGAAAGAAAAGAGGGTTTAGTTTTCTATGTATTTTTTCCAAGTCCAAAGGTCGAAACAGTGATACGTGGCACTTCGTAAGATTTTTCTCTTCTGAACTAGTCTATAATTAGGTCATCGTGGGAGATTTGGAATAACTATTTCTTGAAGAATCCAATACTGATCCAAAGAGGACTCAAAGGGATACAACATGAAAAAATTTAAAACCTTGGAGATCCGAAATTATAGAGATATAATAGATTCAATATCGAGCTCCTACAAAGCAAAAAAAAGTGTGTAGCCTTTTTAGAAATTTGCATAAGTTTGGTTTGAAAAATTAGTTTGAAGGAATTAAAAGGGCATAGTGAAGCATAATTATCATTAATTGATGCCCCGGAGAAAGAAAATGGAAACACCTAATAAGCAACGTGAAAGATTTAGCATGACTCATGAAGAAGAGGAAGAGATGAAACATGATATATCAAAATTACGAGACCAAGTGCAACAAATTTCACTCTCACAAAATGTAACAAAAGATAAAATGGATGGTTTAAAGAAAGTCATGTAAGCTAAGATGAATGGCATGGAAACTAAGATGAATGGCATGGAAGCTAAGATGGGTGACGTGGGAGCTAAGATGGATGGTGTAGAAGTAAACAATGAATATTTGAATAAAGACATGGAAGGTTTGAAAGGCAGTTTCGCAAAGTTTCTACAAGAAATGCTTCCTAATGGCGAAAAGGTAGTAGAGGAAACTCAAAATGAGAACAAAATAAATGTTAGTAATGATTTCATAGACTCTAACGTTGGATTGAAGACCCACCATGTTCCAGATATCGATATGAGGAAGTTTTATGGCAAGGATCCCGTAACATGGATACTATAGATGGAGCAATATTTTGATCTCCATAATGTGAAAAACACACAAAAGGTATGCATTGCAACTTTATATTTGGAATCCAATCAGTTTGTATGGTATCGATGGCTTTGGTAAACAAATTGTCACTTGGGAAATTTTTACAAAAGAAATGATAGCACATTATGAGGAGACAAAAAGCAACACCTTTTTTAGCCAATTGATAAATCTCAAACAAAAGGATTCAATGGTGGAGCACATTGAGGACTTCCAAAAGTTGAATATAAGGGTAAAAGATATTATAGAGGAGCATAGGATTGATGTGCTCATAAGGAATTTAAAGGATAACATCCAACATGAGGTTCTCCTTTGGGAACCTGATTCATTGGAGAAGGTATTCAGGTTGCCAAGAAAAATTGAAAGCAAAATTATGGCAACAAGGAAGCCTACCAATCACAACTATAAAGATGGAAGTGTTGTTTCCCCTAGCCTTCCACAACCTACAAGGTTGACACCACAATAACTGGAAGATAAAATAGCAAAAGGGCTTTGTTACAATTGTGATAGCAAGTACACTAAAGGTCGTAAGTGTGCTGAGAAGAAATTGTTTTACATTGATTTTGAAGAGGAAGAAGAAAAGGAACAAGAAACATCAAAAGAAGAGGATACAAACCAGGAACAAACCCTAGAGAAAGAATAAATGAATCTGACCATATCTTGTAATGCATTGGCTAGAATTACGACTCCTCAAACTATCAAGATAGAATATAATATCAAGAAGAAAAAGGTAATAGTGTTGATTGATTCGGGTGGTACCCATAATTTTATTCATTGTAAGATAGCGAAGGAATTGAATTTCTTCTATATCCAGCACTAGAGTGTCAAGTGATGGTTACAAATGGAGGAACCATAAATTTCTCTATATGTTTTGAATAGTCCAATGCTTTCCATTCCAATGGGTGGTGCTGATGTTGTATTGGGAGTCCAATGGCTACAATTTTTGGGTACGATAGCTTTTAATTTTCATAGGGAAACCAGGAAATATAATCATCTCTAATGACATGACAAAGCTTAAAAGCATGTTAATGTGTATCACTTTTTCCCTTTTTGTGGCAAAGAAATTTTATAAAAATAAATGGAGTTGGAATGTTTACTCTTAAAATTACAAAATCATCAAAAACTAGGTGGTGGTAAAAGAAGACAAAACATGTCAATTTAAATTCAATTTCATGTCATATTTTTTCTAAAATTTAATATCTAATCTTTATGTAATTTATTCATTTTCTTTAAAAGGTATCATTAGTATTTTACATAAATTTTTAAGTAGTGACAAAACCGCGACCCCCCATTTCTCTATTGATTTATGTTTTTTAATTCCAATTTCTTTAAGAGATGTGTTGTAAACATTCTAAAGATTGCTAAACAAATTTAAAAATAAAAAATAAGCATATTTTTTAATTATTATTAAAATACTAGTAAAAATGATCATATTTTCGTATAGATAAAACCGCGACCCAAGAAACTACCCTTTCAAGTTTATAAAAGCAATTTTTTTAAATAGAAATTTGAAAATAACATATAATAAAATGTTAAAATTATTTTTTGAAATTTTTTAAAATATATTTTATATTTTTTATAATAAAATTTTTAATTATGATTATAATAACGTATTTTATATTATCCAAAATATAATATAGAAAATTATTTTTTTAGAAATTCTACTTCTATTTTTATATATATTTTTAAAGAGTTTTAGCATTTCATTTAACTTTACATAAAGTTATTTATATTTTGTGAGTGATTAACCATAGCTTTTACCAATATTTACTATCAGTTGACTTATTTGCAAATTTAGTATTTACTTTTTATAACATTATTTATATTTTCTAAACCCAATAAATAGGTTCACTATAGCTTTTACCAAAATTTATTGTGAGTTAGCTTTGTTACAAATTTAGCATTTATTTTTTATAATTAACAAGTATGAAACTCAACTCATTTAATTGATATTTTTATATTATCTTTTTTTATCTTTTTTCATTTGAGTACTTTTTTGCTTTTGCCATATAATGAGACACATTAACATGCTTTTGTAATTGCACAATTATGTTTGCTAGAGGTTCCCACATCGAAATCATATATTTCTCCAGATCTCCAAAAAGTCTTGGACAATAATTCCAAGGTATTTGAGACTCCCAAAGGCCTCCCACCTATTTGTAATCATGATCATGCTATTCATTGGATTCCAGGAAGTGTTCCTTTGAACATGAGGCCTTACAGATATCTCTATGCCCAAAAGAGTGAAATTGAACGTATGGTTGCATAAATGCTAGAGGTTGGTATAATTCATCCTAGTCAAAGTTCTTTCTCTGCTCCAGTAGTATTGGTGCACAATAAGGATGGATCATGGTGCAAGTGTATGAATTATGGGGAGCTAAACAAGCTCACTATTAAAGATGAATTTCTCATTCTCGTCATTGATGAATTATTGGATGAATTGCATGGAGCAATTTACTTCACCAAGTTGGACCTTCGTTCAGGATATCATCAAATCGGAATGAAGATTGAAGACATTCTGAAAACAACATTTAGAACTCATGAGGGTCATTATGAATTTTCGGCCATGCCTTTTGGCCTTACCAATGCACCTTCTACATTTCAAGGTTTGATGAATTCCATTTTCAAACCCTTCCTTAGAAAATTTGTTTTAGTATTTTTTGATGATATATTAATATACAACAAGTCTTGGAAGGATCATGTTCAACATGTTGATAGAGGGCTCAAACTATTGGAGGAGAAACAACTATATGAAAAAACCAAATGTTTCTTTGGATTACAAGAAGTGGAATATTTCGGTCATATTGTATCTCATGACCCTAGAAAAATTAAAGCCATTAAGGAATGGAAAATCCCCACATCTATAAAGAATTTGTGAGGATTTCTCGGGGTGACAAGGTATTATCGCAAGTTTGTTAAGAATTATGGGAGAATAATAACACCTATAACAACATTGCTTAAGAAAGATGCATTTTCTTGGACTCTAGAAGCAATGAAAGTGTTTGAACATCTTAAAGAGGAAATGTGCCAAGCACTAGTCTTAGTTATGCCAGACTTCACAAAAACCATTATTGTGGAATGTGATGCCTTGGGAAATGGAATTGGTGTTGTTTTAATGCAAGAAGAAAAAACCATTTCTTTCAACAGTCGTCCAATCAAAGGAAATTATTTACAAAAAATTATTTATGAGAAGGAAATGTTGGCAATACTACACGCACTTAATAAATGGTGACCTTACCTAATAGGAAGACACTTCAAGGTAAAAATGGATCATGATAGTCTTAAATACTTTTTAGAAAAAATATTATCTTCAGAAGAGCAACAAAAATGGGCCACAAAAATGTTGGGTTATGACTTTAAAATCATCTACAAAAATGGGAAGCAAATTGTTGTTACAAATGCACTCTCAAGAAAGGATGAGGGTGTGTAAGCATTGCTTTGTGCCATTTATATTATCCAACCAAATTGGATAAATGAAGCAATGGATGAATGGAAGAATGAAAAAGAAGCGTGGGAACTCATTCAAAAGTTGTAGCAAGATCCTAGTACATCTGATACATTTAGCTGGAAAAATGATTCATTATGGTGCAACGGTTACTTATACCTCTGTAATAATTCCCAACTCAAACAAAATATTATTGTGGAATTGCACACATGTCCCTTAGGAGGGAATTCAAGATTTTTAAAAACTTATCATAAGGTTACGAAGGAATTTTTTTGGGATGGCCTTAAATTTGATATTCAAAAGTTTGTGGTGGAATGTTTGGTTTTCCAACAAAATAAATTTTAGACAATTAAGACCCCATGTCTATTACAACCTTTATCCATTCCAAGTCAATGTTGGGAGGATGTTTCAATGGATTTTATCACAGGTTTACCCAAGTCTGAAGGAAAGAGTGTCATCATGGTGGTAATTGATAGATTTACCAAGTATGCACACTTTTGTGCATTATCTCATCCATTTAAATCCAATATAGTTGCTACTGCATTTATGGAAACAATTCAAAAGCTACATGGAAACCCAAAGATTATTGTAAGCGACAGAGATCCTATTTTTACTGGAATTTTTAGACATAATTATTTTCTTGTCTCGGTACTCAGTTAGCTCATAGCTCATCTTATCATCCTCAATCTTATGGGAAAACTGAGATAGTGAACAAATGTTTGGAAGGATATCTTCGTTGCTTTTCATCTAATAAATAGACACAATGGATCAAATGGTTGCCTCTGGCTGAATGGTGGTATAACACTTCCTTCCATACTGCAGCAAAAATGACCCCATTCATGGCACTTTATGGATATCATCCATCGTCCATCACATCATATTTAAGATAGAATTCTAAGGTTCAAGCAGTGGAAGATCACATCGAGCAACAAAAGAAAGTTCTCCAACTCTTAAAGGATAACCTGACTTTGGCGTAGAATAGAATGAAACAACAAGCAGATCAACATCGCAGCGAAAGAAGTTTTGATGTAGGTGACTGGGTATTTCTACGACTACAACCACAAAAACAAATATCCCTGAAGAAAGCCAAGAAGGATAATAAATTATCACCAAAATATTATGGTCTGTACAAGGTGTTGCAAAAGATTGGTACTATGGCATACAAATTGGAACTTCCTGCATCTTCCTGAGTGCACACAGTTTTCCATGTTTCATGCTTAAAGAAGGTTATAGGTGACAAGCACCCAATTCAAACAATATTTCTAGAACTTGATGAGGAAGGAAAAATCATATTGGAACCTGAAGCAGTCACTGAAAGAAGAACTCGATAGCTACGAAATCGATCAATTTTAGAGTATCTCATCAAGTGGAAGAACTTACCTGTTGAATATTCCACATGGGAGGATGAGAATGTTATACAAAAGCATCCAGAACTACTCAAGTGTTGAGGAAAACACTTTTTTGAAGGAGAGGGGCATGTTAGGTCCCTATAATAGTAGTGTATTCCCCTATTATTATCGTCATTGTAGCCCCTTATTGTTACTTTTGTGCCCATGTTGTCCCCATATTTTTATTATTGTGCCCCATAGAAGCCCACTATTGTTATTATTGTGCCCTTACATTATTATTGTTATGTCGGCTTTGATTATATTGTGACCCCTTAGACTTCTATATATAGAAAGGAGGTCTTGTCATTTGTATCATCCAAGAATTTTTCATTTGTGTAATGTAAAGGAGGTTTCCCCCTTGAAGAGGTTGATTTTGAAGTCGTTGATCTATATTTTCTTCTATTTTGTGAGCTGGTTGCATAACACTCATGCCCATAGCAAGAATACTAATTTTAAGTAAACCAAAATTTTGACCTAGGCAATTGTATGATAACTGCAAGGGCTCAAGCTATGGAGAACCTCCGAAAAAAAGTGGAATACCTCAAATAAAGCATCATTACCAAAATTTAAGATGTAGTTAAAAAGGCCCTAGAACCAATACTACCACACATCAAGGATAAAGGCCCCAATGGGGGAAGGAAGCCATCTCAATGGCAACCTTGAGGGAGAATCTATCCACCATCGATATGAGGGGTATCATCATTTCTATGGGGGTCACCAATATTATAGAAATAAGACACCCAAGGCTGACATGCACAAATATGATGGCTCTAACCCAACAGTGTGGGTGGCACAAATGGAACAATATTTTCAAAACAACAATATTTGGGATGATAAAACCAAACTACATGTTGGATTTCTTTATTTGGACCAAGAATGTTGGCAGTGGTTGCAATGGAATTAGAAATTCTACACAGGAAAGACAACTTGGAATATGTTCTCTAAATCCATTTGTGCATGTTTTGACACGGAATCTCACTTTCTGGGCCACCTCATGAAGCTCACACAAACCAATATAGTCTGAGACTACATCACAACATTTACATAACTTGTCATCCAGACCGAGGTCTAAGGGGATGCCTTCTATATGGAATGTTTCATTAGTGGCCTCAAAGAATCCACTGAGGCACATGTTTGAATGCATCAATCAACTACTTGGTTGGAAGCTTGCCCACAAATATTTAGATGTAGAAATTGTTCTTAATGCCCAAACTAGTCATCCTTCATTCACATCAAAGACACATCCCACCCTTACTAGTGGCCCCACCCAAACCCTTAAGGTGTAAAAGGTGTTTCCAGCGGAAAAGGATGAAAGGAGAAGACAAGGATTATTTTACTAATGTGGTGAAAAATATTCTGCAACCCATAAATTCAAGGAATCAAAGCTCTTTCAAATTGATGCCACTGAAAATATCCTAGACAATGAGGCACAACCCACTGAAATCTTTGGGGAGGATGCAGTGGAACCCCAAGACACTACAACAACTCCTGACGAACTGATTATATCATGTCGTGCGTTAGCAGGTATTTCTTCTCCATAAATCCTTAAAAATAGAGGCTTTATTAAGCATCCACTGGTGGTGGTATTAATTGACAGTGGCAACACACATAATTTTGTCCATAAAGGGGTTAATGGGGCTGTGCATTATTTTGTGTAGGAAGTGTCCATTTTTTAGGTCTTTATATCTGATGGGGGGCCATAAAATGTGAAGGACATTGTGAGAACATAAATCTCTAGATGGGGAACTATCACCATAAAACACACATGTTTTCCATTGAAATAGGAGGCTATGACAATGTCCTCGGAGCTAAACGGCTTCAAACACTTGGCCCCATTTCCATGGACTTCCAAGAACTATATATGAGCTTCAAACATAATGGAAATTGTCATACACTCTATGGGCTCCATGCAAATGCTTCTATTATCATCAAATCACATAGAATGGAGAATTTTTCAAGAAAGGGACACCATGGGGTGGTTTCTCCATTCAATGTAATCCATGCCATTGAATCAAGCCTTGCCAACTTTCATCTAGATTTGCAAAAAATGTTGATTCACCATCAACAGGTGTTTGAAAAACCCAAGGAACTACCCCTTTATTGAGGTGATCATGCTCATAACATCCCTTTGATTATGGATATCCAATGACCCAATCTTCACCCCTATAGGTTTCCATTCGCATAAAATAATGATATTGAAAAGATTATAAGGAGATATTAGAAGGAGGAGTGATTCATCCCAACACCAACCATTTTTATCCCCAATGGTCATGGTCTTAAATAAAGATGGGGAGTGGCACATGTCTCATGACTTTAGTGCCCTCAACAAGCTCACCATCAAGAATAAGTTCCCTATTCTAGTAGTTGATGATCTCCTTAATGAAATCCATGACGCCTAATTCTTTAACAATTTGGATCTCCACTTGAGCTATCACCAAATTAGAATGAAAGTACCAGAAATTCCCAAGACAACTTTTAGAACCCATGAGGGTCACTATGAACTTTTTGTTATGCCCTTTTGGTCGTCGTAATGCCCCATCAACTTTTCAAGGTATTATGAATCACCTTATCAAGCCATATCTTAGAAAGTTTGTCCTCGTATTTTTTAATGATATACTCATTTACAACAAATCATGGGAAATAAATCTTCAACATGTTGACTAGGTATTGCAATTTTTGAAGGATAATAAATTATTTGTCAAATTATCAAAGTGTTCTTTTGTAATGAAAGAGGTGGAGTACATGGGAAATATTGTGGGTTGCAAAGGAGTATGGGTGGATCTAAAAAATATTCAATAAATGCAATATTTGCCACAACCTCAGATGTTCAAAAGTTTGCTGGGATTTTTGGGTCTCACCAAATACTATCACAAATTTGTTAGAAATTATGGACACATTTCCTGACCCCTAAAGAAACTTCTAAATAAAAATGCATTCCTTTGGATAAAAGCAGCTCAACAAGCCTCCTTGGATCTCAAACAAGCTATGTGTTCTACCCCGGTTTTGGCCCTCCCTGATTTTACAAAAGCTTTTGTGATTAGATGAGATGTTTCAGGGATCAGAATTAGAGCAATCTTAATGAAAGAAGGTTGAACAATAATCTTCACAAGCCAACAATTAAGTGGCAAGAATTTGGGTCAATCTACTTATGAGAAAGAAATGATGACCATCTTACATGCAGTAGACACTTGGAAACAATAATTTCTTGGATGACATTTGTAGATTTAAACTGACCATCACAGCCAGAAGTATTTTCTAGAGAAAAGCTTATCCTCTCCACAACAAAATATAAGGATTACCAAAATGTTGGGCTATGACTATGAGATAATTTATAGGAAGGGTTAAGACAATGTTGTAAGGAATTCCTTCTCACGACAATTTGAGGAGCATGATGCCCTCTTAAGCTTATCCTTGCCCATACTATTTTGGATTAAGGATGCATGCATAGAATGGTTTTCGCATCCATATCTTTCCTAGCTAATCCAAAGGTTACAAGTGGATCCTAACCCCCCACAGGTTACACTTGGAAGGAATATATTCTTCAATATAAGGATAATGTAGGTTATGTCCCCTACCTCCACTCTCAAACCACACATCCTAGCAAAGCTGCACTCCTCACCCATAGGAGGACATTCAAGCATTGAGAAGACTTATGCCTGGGCACACCACTCCTTCTTTTGGGAAGGGATGAAACATGGAATTCTTACATTTGTAGATGAATGTTGTAGCCAATGCCTTGTCACGACAATTTGAGGAGGATGACACTCTCTTATCCTTACCCTTTCCCATACGATCTTGGATAGAGGACGCATGCATAGAATCATTTTCCCATCCATCTCTTTCGAAACTAATCCAAAGGTTACAAGTGGATCCTAACCCCCCAACTGGTTACACTTGGCACGAATATATTCTTCGATATAAGGATAGTGTAGTTCTCTCCCTTAACTCCACTATAAAACCATGCATCATAGCAGAGTTTCACTCCTCAAGCATAACAGGGCATTCAAGCTTTGAGAATACTTATGGTCAGGCACACCGCTTCTTCTTTTGTGAAGGGATGAAACATGGAATTCTTACATTTATAATTGAATATGATGTCTACGAGTGAAAAAAAGGGGAAATAGTGAAGACACTAGGAACCTTACAACCATTTCCACTACGTTCTTCTATATGGGTTAATGTCTTTATGGATTTCTTTACAGGTCTCCCTAAATCCAGTAACAAGGTAGTCATCATGGTGGTAGTGGATCAACTCTCCAAATATGCCCATTTTGTGCCTTACCATACTTTTTCACTCCAGATTTGGTGGTTAAAGTCTTCATGTATCAAATTTTCAAACTACATGGCATGTCTACTTCTATTGTCTTTGATCATGATCCCACCTTCACTAGCAATTTTTGGTAGCAAATTTTCCAGCTACATGGCACACAACTCCAAATGAGTACAACATATCACCCCCAAATGAATGGTCAAATTGAAGCGATAAACAAATAAGACCTACTTAAGGTGCTTTGTGTCGAGTAGACAACATTAATGGGTGCAGTGGTTACCTTTAGTAGAATGTTTTATAATACTAATTATCATGAGACAACTAAGATGAAACCATATGAGGTGGTGTATGGCCAACATTCACCTTCGCCTACTTCTTATCTTCAAGGATCTTCCAAAGTGTAGGTAGTTGATAAGCTACTTCAGAATCAAGCCACCACTCTCGGTCTTGTGAAGGATAATGTCCATCAAGTGAAAAACTAGATGAAGCAACAAGTTGACCAACACCACTCAAAAAGATATTTCAAATGGGTGGCCAAGTGTTTCTTTGACTCCAATCTTATAAGTAGACATCTCTCAAGAAAAGGGCTTCCAAAAATAAGCTCCAAAATTTTATGGGCCTTAATAGGTGATTCATCATATTGGCTTTGTCACCTACAAACTGGCACTGTTGACCACTTCAAAAATCCACCTTGTCTTCCATGTATGTTTCCTCAACAAAATCATGGGGCAAAATTGTAAGGTACAAACCATACTACCTGAATTAGATGAGGAAGGTTCTATTTGGCTCCAATTGGAATGGGTCCTAGATTCATGGGAGAGACATCTTCATAGTCGCACTATCAAGGAAGTCCTTATCCTATGGAAAGACACTTTACAAGAAGACGTGACATGGGAACCAACAACTATTCTCCAATTTTTTTTATAGCTCCAGCCTTGAGGATAAGCATGGGGGATTCAATGGGGGAGCAATACCCTACCACGTGCAATCATATTGGGGGATATATATTGAGGAAAAAATGACATAATATGTTGAGCATATAATAAGGGGCAAAGGGTTTTCATATTGAAAATTATAGAAAAATGGAGCTCAAAGTTAATGAAAAATGGATATCTACAATACCTAATGAAAGTAGGGGTTTTTTAAATTGGGAAGGTGTATTGGGTTCATATTGGTAGGGGGTTAGATAATATGATTTTTATAGTTATTTTCCAATATGTAGTCAGATTATGGGTATTGTTTAGTATCCCACAAAATCACGTGATATGTCATAGGTTCATTGGGTGAAGCCCCCATGAGGATAAGTCTACTTCTGAAGGGGGAGGGCATGTTATGGTCCGACCCTAACCCCTTTATTAATGTAATAATCCCAAGAGGCCTTGTAAGAGTCACGATTAGTTATTTTAATAAATAAATCTCGTAAGCATTGTAATTGGTTGACCCACATTACAAAAAAGGGATCACAATAAATTATAATGGCCTATAGCTAATAAATAAATTGGTTGACCTGCATTATGTAAGGGACCACAAGTAGTTAGGGTTTTAGGTCTCAAGAAACTATATATTATTGAATGTAGTAAGGGAAGTCTTGTCTTGTAATTTGTTGTTGAGCTATGCTCTATTAGAGACTGACCCCTTGAAGACGCAAGTGAATAGTATTTTTGCAGATCCTGAGAAAATATTTCCATTGTTATCATCTTATTGTGTTATTTTATGTGGTATCTCTACCATATTTCGCTCTTCTGATATCTTTTTTAGGTCAGACATACTACACATGTTGTTATAAAGCTAGTTCCAATTACTCCAGATAATAAGATTTACCCACTTATCCAATTTTGCAAATCAATTAGAAGTGGAGGCAATTGACTAAGTGAATGCATCACTTATAGTGGGCACAAGATTCAAAGCATCATTTGCAGTGAGGACAAGAGTGAAGGCACTAGATGATGGGGCATATGAAGGTGATGAAGAAAGAATTGGCTATGCAAAGTAAGAGATAATCCTAGTTGCATTCAAATTTAGTTGATTATTAAGATCAATATATAATTTATACATTGAAGGGGAAAAGAACCATTACGTTATGATATATCGCTGAAGCCTATAGACTTATTATTACTTAAAGGAATGTGGTCACCCTATTTTTGGTAGTCAAGGTGTTTTTGCCATCCTTTTTTCTACTCAGATGTTGTAAAATACATAAACTGAATCCTTTGATCAACTACTTCTAGTTTAGTTCATACATTCACTAGTTTAAGATCAATAGAATAATGAATAACTAGCATATTTCCGATTGTCATTGATGGATCAATCTATATCTTTTCTTAGGAAAATACTATTTCTTCCCACACAAACAATTCAACAGGATTTTCTTAACATTCCATATTACATATTATTGTTGGCGTTACATATGTTTCTTACTTAAGTGTGCATCCTTAGATGGATATGAACTAATATGTTCATCGAAACTAGTTAAAATGTTTTCAACATTTCCACAAATACCAAACAAAACAGTGTAGTTGAAAATTTTCGAATATGTGTGAAACCTAGATTGTAATGATTTAAGCTATAGAGCATAACAAATATTTTAAATTTTAGTTCCCTCCACACAAATATAATTGAATATCTTAGCATAAATTACATGGTACATATGTCTCACTATTACTATTACAAAGGTGGATTGGAAAAAAATTGTTATCTATAAATTATTCCAATTGATGATAGGTACATAGTGACTGATAGATTGCTCCACTACTTCCCATGCCATGTATTTTTCCACCCCAAGTAAGTACCTTTCCTACTTTTATGAGTGGGGAACTTCAAGGAAGGATTTGGTGGGTGAAATGAAGAGAATTGTATCATGTCAATTTGCTTACAATCCTCCCATGACCTCTTACAATGACTTCTAATACCAAAATGCATTGCATGGGCAAATATATGCCTAGACTTGTGAGTAAAACACCTTAAGATGTAACTTAACAATCCACATAACACTCTATCTTACCCAATATATAATAGGTAAATTCGAGTAATAGGTGACCTAGGTTCTCTTAGGCCTAATGGTTTTCGTGTTATACTATGATCCCATATGATGTAAACCTTATCAATTGTTATTTATACACTTATGATCGTATTAAACCTTTGAGAACCAAGTGGATCCATGCTATAGGTGAAATTTTGTTCACATATCGCATTATGATTGGCTAGTGGTGAGTAGTCAAATTCATTGGGTAAAGTGAAGGGACAAGTGGAACTAATTTGCATAAATGAAACTTTCTCTAGGTGTTCCTAGTCAATATTATGTAATTTCCATGGCCCAACTAACTTCCAATACTCATTCTCATTATGAGTTCGCCAATAATGTATATTTGATGTGACCTAGTGATTAATTCCAACATGAATACAATATGAAGTGCTCTATTAAGAGGGAATCCAAAATCCCCATCCTAAAAGTGCTAGTGTGAAATGCATTTTTCATGCAATATAGGGGTGCAATGTTCATGACTTTCCCAATTGAATGAATCAAAGTTGGAAGGAAATTGTTGCCATCATTTAGAAGTAGTGAAATTTTTTATTATACAAGGCAATGAAAATATATTATTCAACATCGTTGCTATGAATTTCTCCACCAAAAGTAAGAATGAAAAAGAAACACAACATAACTTAGATGACTTAGATGCCTTTGGGTCGCGAGTCTTTAAGACACAGGTTAAGCCTCGAGTATCACAAACAACTTGACAAAAAAAAAGGTTGTAATATGATGAAATCTCCAAAATCTATGGATGATCCTAATTATTTTGTTCTAGAGTAATAAGGATGATAAAATGACACCCAATATATTTTATGGAGTAATTTATTAGTAAATAATATTAGATTAAAGTTGTAATAGGATGGAATCTCCAAAATCTATGGATGATCCCAATTCTTTTGTTCTAGAGTAGTATGGGATGTTTGTAAGTATAATTCTTTATGGTAATTCTTTATTTTATTTTATTAATTTTTATCTTTAAACATAGTCGGGTTTATGAAGGAAATCATTCAATAGTTTTGATATATATTCTATCACATATGACTTTGAAATTTCTAGAATATTTATGGAGATGAAGATAAAGTCAGCATTGAGCTAGATTAGGTTATAAATAATGGCATAAATCTTGTAAGTGAGGTTAGGTCATTTCTTGAGTTCTCAAATTTGTATAAAAAAATTATTAGGCATAAAATAAAACAAAATAAAATAATAATAATAAATATTATTTATAATTACTATATATCATTACCATAATTCCCATAATGTATTTAACACATTTTAAATATCATATTTTAAATGAATACAATTTGATTCTTAGACAATTCATATCATTTTGAAAAATAACAATAAAAATATATAATTACAATAACTTTATTGTGGTGCTTAAACCACCCAACTAAATATGTCACTCTCTCAAATAATCCAACATCATCGCTTAAAAAACTTTCACATATTACCAAATCCATATTACAATAATAGTGTATCTAAGTTCTCACTTCAACATCATAACTTAAAAATCCTTCCCAAATCCATACTACAATAGTAATGTGTCTGAGTTCTCAATGCTAACACCTTCCCAATATCTCACTCAAAATCCACTTCAATGTTTACAATGCCCTTCCATCCTCTTCAGTCTCCTTTCCCACACTTCCCCTCCACTCTTCGTGACCCAAATGATTTTCACTCAAAACTATCATTTTAACCTTCAAATAATAATCTTATTGTTAAAGTCTCTTACATTTACCCTTTAAAAATGGCTAAACTTCTAGTTAATTTCAAAGTTCTCTAGTTTAAACTACTCCACTAGACAATAATTAATCATACATTAATTAATTATTAAAAGAAATCTAACTTATCGTTTTAACTATCAGATCTGAACAAAAGCACTAATATTATAAAAAATTACCCATGGTGTTTGGAATTTTATAAAAGCCTTTGCCAACATAAAATTCTAAATTTAAATTTTAAAAATTATAAGATTTTCTGATTTAAATCTATTTCTTATATATCAGAAAATATCAGAAAATGGAAACCACATTAGAATTGCAGCATACTATTTTGCGCCACAGGTTTCAAAAATCTACAAAGGTAGAGGGCTTGACCACAAAGATCCATTTGTAGCTTTAAAAGCAGATATTGCAACATATTCGCAGCTAGGTGAAGTCCTTATAGTGGATGATTTCAATGCTAGGACTACAAGTAAGCAAGCTGGCATTCTTTGTTTTAAAGATGTTTGTGACCCTATTTGGCTTACAAAAGAAAGTACTCATCAGTGGGAAACAATTTCAGAGGACAAGGGCTACAATCTCTTTGGTGAACAATTGCTTACTCTATGTGGGGCCTTTGATTTAGTCATTTGTAATGGCTTGACTAGATGGGCAATGTCCGGTAATTTAACTTGCAATACTTACAATGGAGCAAGTGTGGTAGATTATGTAATTTGCTCGCATGGTTTGTGTGAGAAAATGGAAGAAGTTTTGCATGGAGATGAGCTGTGGGATTTGAAATTAGATCACAAGCCAATTTATTTATGTTTCTCTTAGATTGGAAAGAAACAATTAGAGTCAAAAATTCAGCATGTCCAACAAAATCTCCCACAGGGCAGAATTCTTTTGACCCCAGAAAATTGTAATACCTTCAAAATGACGCTAGAGAGGCTCTTTGAGAAGGAGAAAATTTCAATTCACAACCTTCATAGTCATGAATTAACACATTTAATTCAATGCGCACTTGCAAAGTGCAAAAGAACAAAAATTAAGAAGTCTGAAACAAATTGTTTTCCAGTGAATGCTTGGTTTGACGAGGAATGAAAAAAGGAAAGGAGAATGTGGAAAGAGACAAACAAGGATAACATAAAGCTCAAATCTTACAAACAATTATTAAGCAAGGAAAAGGCCAATTTCATGGTTTCAAGGAGGGAAGAACTAATCTTCCTTGGGAAAAATAATCCCAAATTATTTTGGAAGGAGCTCCAACCAAAAAAGATACAAATTGGAAATAATATTATAGCTTCTAAATGGTTTGACTATGCAAGACAACTCTATGAGCAGGTTCCCAAGGTTGACCCTCCCCCCTTGGTCAACACTAATACTGAACTCTTCACGGTACAAGAGGTAGAGATGGGTATCAAGAAGTTGGGTGTTGGAAAAGCAAAAGACTTAGCTGAACTCCAAGAAGAATATCTAAAGTGGGGCTCAAAGATTCTTGCACCTCACATTACAAAAATCTTCAACAACGTCATACAACAAGGGCTCCCCACAGATTGGACAACTAGTCTGGCAATACCTGTTTTCAAGAATGGTGACGTCAATAAACCCTTTGTTTGCAAAGCTATTTGGAAGCATGCTAGAAAACAAAATTAGCAAGTGGGCAGAAGAATGAGATAAGCATGCTAAAGGGCAAGCAGGTTTTAGACCTAAGCGTTCCACATTTGATCATTGCATAACTTTAAGGCACACCATCGAAAAAGTTTGGGAGAAAAAGGAAGAAGTCTTTTGTTGGTTTGTTGATTTCAAAAAAGCGTTTGAGTCGGTTCCTAGGGATAAACTTTGTTAGAGAATGGAGGAACTTGGGGTTCCTAAACATTTGAGAGCAGTTGTGCATAGGCTGTATGAAGAGGTGAAAGTCAAAATTAGAACTTCAACAGGCATTTCTGTAAGTTTTAGAAGTGATATAGGGGTCAGCCAAGGTTGCCCATTGTCTCCTACCCTTTTTGGTTTATATATCGACAAGCTTGAGGAGTGGTTAAATTTGCAAGGGGGTGATGGTATCTATTTGTGCAAGTTTGTTATAAGGCTTCTTTTGTATATAGATGACCTTATTATGATTGCTAAATTGGCTCTTGGTTTGCAAGAGCACTTACTATCCCTTGAGCATTTTTGTAGAAGTGTGGGGATGCAAGTCAATATCAGCAAAACAAAAGTAGTGGTCTTCTCTAAGAAAAGAAAACATAACCAGCATAAGTTCTACTTTGAAGGCAACATTTTGGAAGAAGTTGCAGATTACAAATACCTCGGAATTGACTTCAACAAAAATCTAAGCTGGAATGGTTGTAGAAAGAAAAGAACTTTGGGGGTTGGAAAGCATTTTATGCTTTTCAAAATAGGTGTAGAGAGGCAGAGTTATGGGACTGGAAGAACACTCAAACTCTTTTTGGGCTTCTAGTGATTTCAGTGATTCTTTATGGTTGTGAACTGTGGGCTAGTAGTACCTCCGACATGCAGTGGAGATGTTATTCTCTTAACCTGCAAGACGATACTAGAATACCAAATATGCGAAGAAATATACCCAGAACATAGAATAGCGAGTAAAAATAGCAAGTATTTTATTATTCAGAAAGCAATGTTCACTTGCCTCTTCGAGGGGGCAACCTCCAATAGAGCAGAGCTCGATGACAAAATAAGACACGATGCTCCTCGCAGGGAGTCTCTATCCTTTATATATGACTCATACATGCAATACCATGGATCAATACCATGGTTTTTATTAATACCATCTATCTAATACCATGGCCCATTTGCAACTAACTGTGGTCCCATCATTAAATGCGGGTTAACCACTTACAATTATTAATATGGGCTTTATTGACTCTTTACTATGACTCGATCCTACTACGTAAATAAGGGGGTTAGGGTGGGACCCTAACATGCCCTCCCCCTTAAGAATAGCCTTGTCCTCAAGGCTGAAGCTATAGAAACTGCTGAAGAATAGTGGCTGGTTCCCAGGTTGCATCTTCCGGAGAGGTGTATTTCCACTTGATGAGGACTTCCCTGATCATGCGGCCACGCAGGTGCCATTCTCGTGTGTCTAGGACCTGTTGAGGTTGGAGCCAGATTGACCCTTCTTCATCCAATTCAGGTAGACTGGTTTGAATTATGCAATTGTTCCCAATCACTTTCTTGAGGCATGAGACATGGAAAATTGGATGGATTTTTGCAGTGGGTGGAAAAGCTAGCTTGTAGGCCACTTCTCTAATGCGCTGAAGTACTTAATATGGTCCGTAGAATTTTGGAGATAGTTTCTGACAACCCTTGTCTTTGAGTGATGTTTGCTTATATGGTTGTAGCCTCAAAAATACCTGATCCCCTTCTTGAAATTGGCGCTCTGAGCGATGTTGATCTACCTGTTGCTTCATGCGGTTTTGAGCTTGATGAAGATTCTCTCTAAGATGGGCGAGCATGGTTGTGCGGTTTTGTAGGAGTTGATCCACTGCTTGTACCTTTGAGCACCACTTGATATAAGAAGTAGGGGAAGGAGGGAGTTGACCATAAACTGCTTCATATGGAGTCACTTCGGTGGTGGCATGATAGTTGGTGTTATACCACCATTCAGCTAGAGGTAACCATTGTACCCAAAGATGTTGCTTTTCTGAAGTGAAACACCTAAGGTAGGTTTCTAGACATTTGTTGACGGCTTCAGTTTGACCATCTGTTTGTGGATGATAGGAAGTAATGAGTTTTAGTTGGGTGCCTTGTAGCCTGAAGAGTTCCTGCCAAAAATTACTGGTGAAGATCGAGTCATGATCAGACACAATAGAAGTGGGCATGCCATGCAATTTGAATATCTAATCCATGAAATATTGAGTGACCAAATTTGGTGTAAACGAGTGGGGTAGGGTGCAAAAATGAGCATACTTAGAAAGTCGGTCTACAACCACCATGATGACTAACTTGTTTCCTGACTTTGGAAGACCTGTAATGAAATCCATAGAAACCTCCATCCATATTGATGCCGGGATGGGCAACGGTTGTAATGTGCCTAGTGCTTTGACTGTCTCCCCTTTGTGGCGTTGACAGACATCACATTCCGCTACAAAAGTAAGGATGTCCTTTTTCATGCTTGTCGAAAAAAATGATCTTCTAGTGTGAGCATACGTCTTCTGAAAGACTGAATGTCCTGCAATGGGGGATGAGTGCAATTCTGCCAAAATGCGGCTTTTGAGGGTGGATGTTGGTGATATTACAACTCTGCCCTTGTAGCGAAGAATCTCATCCTGCCACGAGTAGCCCTTGGTGGAATTTGGATCTGCCTGCAATTGAGTAATGATTTGGGAGAGCCAGGGATGTGAAAACCATTCCCTGCAAGCCTCTTCAATCCACTCTGGAATGGGAAGGGAAATTGTGAGCAGGGTACTTTCCTCTTCAAATTGGCGAGATAATGCATCTGCTACACTATTTTTGCACCCTTTCTCATAAATGATTTCATAATCATATCCTAGCATTTTGGCGAGCCATTTATTTTTTTGTGGGGAGGATAGGCGTTGCTCCAAAAAATATTTAAGACTGTTATGGTCTGTGCGGATTTGGAAACGTCGCCCCAGTAAGTAAGGTCGCCAGGTATCTACTGCATGTAAGATGGCCATCATTTCCTTCTCATAGGTAGATTGTCCCAGATTCTTCCCACTTAGTTGTTGGCTTGTGAAGGCCAAGGGCCAGCCTTCCTGCATTAAGACCGCCCCAATACCCATACCCGAAGCATCACATTCAATGACAAAAGATTTGGTGAAATCAGGTAGTGCTAAGACTGGAGTGGAACACATGGCATTTTTGAGAGCTGTAAATGCCTGTTGTGCGTCATCATTCCAAAAGAATGAATTTTTCTTGAGGAGTTGAGTGAGGGGCTTCGCAATGCGACCATAATTGCAGACAAATTTGTGATAATAGCCTGTGAGACCCAAAAATCCTCTCAGGCTCTTCAAGATCTTAGGTTGAGGCTACTCCTGCATTGCCTGGATCTTTTTGGGGTCCACCTTGACACCTTCACGCCCCATAATGTGGCCCAAATACTCAACTTCTTCCATGCCAAAAGAACACTTGGACATCTTAACAAATAATTTATGCTTGCGGAGCAGTTGCAAGAGCAGATCTACATGTTGAAGATGTGCGGCCCAAGTGCAACTATAGATGAGGATGTCATCGAAGAAGACAAGGAAAAATTTCCTAAGATATGGTTTGAGAAGGTGGTTCATAAGGCTCTGAAAAGTAGAGGGGGCATTGCAAAGACCGAATGGCATGACCAGGAACTCATAATGGCCTTCATGAGTTTTGAAAGCAGTCTTTGGAATGTTGACTTCCTTCATGCGAATTTGGTGGTAGCCAGAGCGAAGATCCAGCTTAGTGAAGAATTGAGCCCCATTGAGTTCATCCAGCAAATCATCAACAACCGGGATGGAAAATTTATCTTTGACTTTCAACTTGTTGAGGGCCCTGAAGTCTAGACACATCCGCCATTCCCCATCTTTCTTGAGCACCATGACCACCGGTGATGAATAAGGACTAATGCTAGGATGAATGACACCTGCTTCCAAAAGTTCCTTGATTATTTTTTCTATTTCATTCTTTTGGGTGAACGGATATCTGTATGGGCGCACATTTGGTGGTTGGGCCCCTGGAACCAAGGTGATGCTATGATCATGTTCCCCTCTCGAGGGTGGAAGCTCATGAGGCTTGTCAAAGACTGGTAGATGGTTATTTAAAATCTGTTGCATCTCAGGATGAATCAGCAGAGAATTGGATTCGATGGCCTGGATGGCATTAAATTGAGCTATAACTCCATGATGGCCCATTTTTAGCAATTTTTCCATCCTATGTGAGCTGATGATAGAGGGAGCTCCCGCCTGGAGTCCGCGGAGGGTATGTATGGAGTTGTTCTGCTTAAAGCTCATATATAACTCCTGGAAATCCATTGTAATTGGCCCAAGAGTGCGAAGCCATTCAGCACTGAGGACAATGTCGCACCCTCCCATGTGTATGGCAAACATGTGGGTCTTCAACTGATAATTCCCCATTTGAAGTTTGACATTTTCACAACGGCCTTCACATTTCATTGTTCCCCCATCCACAATTTGGACTTGGAAGTTAGAAACTACTCGTACAAAACAATGCACTGCTTCCGCGACTTTTTGATGGATGAAATTATGCGTGCTTCCACTATCAATCAAGACTACTACTGGGTGATGTTTAATAAAACCTCTTATTTTGAGAGTTTGAGGTGAAGAAATCCCTGCCAAAGCATGCAGCGAAATAACTGGTTTGTCAGGGACATTGTCCTTCTAGTTGTCCTCTTCTACCTCCTCAGGTTCCTCAAGTGGTGGGGCTTCCTCCGATGAGCTGTAATCAGTGGCATCAATTTGAAAAAATTTGGGCTCCTTGCATTTATGACCAGGGGAGTATTTTTCATCACAATAGTAACATAATCCCTGCATTCTTCTTTCAGCCATTTCTGCAGCTGACACCTTTTGAACCTTAAGTGTTTGAGTCGTGCTATGAGCCTGTGGGGGGCGACCCTTGGTGGTGAAATTTGGGCGAATGGACTGGGCCGCTAACACACGTTCCACGTTATGAGCTACCTTGCAAGCCTCCGACCATGTGGGAGGGTGGTGCAGTCAGACGTGGGCTTGTATGGCCTCTTTAAGACCACTGATAAAACATTCCGTGTAGAACGCATCTGGGATATCCCTAGTGCGGAAAGCTAAGGCTTCAAAGGCTGTAACATATTCATCCACTGTGCCAGTCTGTCGGAACTTAGTGAGACGACCCAAAAAAGTAGATTCATGGTCAAAGCGCTCTATAAGAGCTTTTTTGAAGGCAGCCCAAGTCGAAAAACTGCCATTGCCACATTGATGCCATTCCCACCATTGCCATCTTTCATTGTCTAAGTACATGCTCGCCACCATAAGCTGAGTCTCATTATCTAAGATGTTATTCAAATTGAAATACTGCTCCATTTGTGCTACCCATGTGGCCGTGTGAGAACCATCAAATTTATGCATATTCAGCTTGGGAGGTCGCGAACGAGATTGTTGGTGGGTGCCCCAGAGGTGAAGAGAGTGGCTAGACCCACCCTCACTGTGTCCATTGCCAATATACGCCTCCTCGCGGGCTTCCTCCTTGCCCTTAGAGAGTGTGTTAGTTAGTTTGTCAAGCTGAGCTTGGATGGCTTGCAAGGATTGTTCAAGTTTGTCGATCTTCTCATTGGCCATAGCTTGAGCTCTAGTTGCTACCATGCACCAACCCGATGTACTTGAAATTTGGGACCGCTTGAATTTTTTTCACTGAAAATTGAATGGTACCACCTTGCTCAGCTCGTCGTCCTGATTCTTATGGGCTAGATCACCAATAAGCGCCCTGGGGGGTCTCAGACTCTTTTTTTTTTTTCTCTCTTTTTCTGAAAACTCCTAACGGAGTTTTACTCCTTGTTTAGGAATACTGCAATAGCCGAATCCTCAAAATGTCAATGCTGCCAAAAGTCCTGCGAAAATCATGCCCCGGTATAGGAATCTCACACAACTACTCAGATCTGGTGGATCTGAGAGATATGAATGGCTAATCGGATAATGCTGATCAGCGGAACAGATTGCTACTGTGGATCTGATGGATCTAATAGATCGGAATGGCTGGTCTACTAACTCGGAACTCCGGGACTGATGTCTACTGCTGCTGCAAACCCCCTTGCAAGATCTGATATGGCAGAGATTATGCGTGATCCCAAGATAGAAAAGGGAACTATGGTCTCGAGGAGTGTCAAGTGCTATAGATTGCAATATACATAAGGGTCTGACAGTAGTACTCGGCCCAATGTTTCAGGGCTCTAACTAAGGAGGATCAACCGTACCCTTAGCCGTACAACCCGACTACCTTATCGTATGGGCGAGTAATCTCTCTGAGTGTTGTTCTCGGTGTACTGTAGTAGCAATACGGCCGATGGTTTATCTATGGCGAGGTTTCAAAGGAGCTAAAGGGCTTCCGATATACCCAGAGGGTACTTGGAAGACAGTCCGTGCATGGTTCTGTCTAATGTGCTACTACTCGAAGGGGTACCCACAGGGGTTACAAGGGAGTCCAACAAGCGTGACCACCTCTTGTATTTCCTGCGTGCATGCCTCCCTAAATCCGCAGGTTTATGCGCTCAATGACAGATCCCGTGGTTTGAAGACGCCGGAACACGTCTCTAGCCAAAAGAAAATTTCACTAAGAAATGGAGATCCCACCTGCCCTGGAAAGAGCTCTAATACCACTTGTTATGCTCTTAAACTGCAAGACGATACCAGAATACCAAATATGCGAAGAAATATACCCAAAACATAGAATAGCGAGTAAAAACAACAAGTATTTTATTATTCAGAAAGCAATGTTCACTTGCCTCTTCGAGGGGGCAACCTCCAATAGAGCAGAGCTTGATGACAAAATAAGACATGATGCTCCTCGCAGGGAGTCTCTATCCTTTATATATGACTCATACATGCAATACCATGGATCAATACCATGGTTTTTATTAATACCATCTATCTAATACCATGGCCCATTTGCAACTAACTGTGGTCCCGTTATTAAATGCGGGTTAACCACTTACAATTATTAATATGGGCGTTATTGACTCTTTACTATGACTCGATCCTACTACATAAATAAGGGGGTTAGGGTGGGACCCTAACAGGAGACAAATTGAGAAAATTTAGAAGTGTTTCATTACAAACAAATTTAAGATTAAAAGTGCAGTTCCTTATGATATCTTGTTAAGTGAAATAGGGACTGCTCCTATTGAAGCAATTGCTATGGTGCGAGTCATAAGGTATTTAAAAAAAATTGAGGAAATGGAAGAGGGTAGATGGCCTAAGGTTGTCTTTAATGATAGATTGTGCAAGAGCAAAAAAACTTAGATGCAACAAAATAACAAATGGTTTAGTAAATGGGGTATTTTCTTGAACACGTGTCCCATAAACAACAAGGAGATAAAAGCTTTTGTTATGGAAAAGTTCCACAAATGTACTTGGGATAAGGAGCTAGGAAAAAAGAAAAATTACTATATTGAAGTGTTTAATCCCACTCATAATCATCAACCAAAAGCATACATAGAGGCCAATATCTCTTGGAGAGCCAAAATTCTTATTGCTTAGTTAAGGACTAATTCTCATCAACTCCGTTGTGAAACAGGGCGCTGGAAAAGGCCAAAGGAAGTGTGGGAGGAAAGGATATGCATTTTTTGTTCTTCCGGAAAAGTGGAAACAAAAAAACATTTTATTTTAGAATGTGAGGCCTTCAAAGACAACAGGGAAAGTTATGAAGATATGCTAGCAGCTAGCTCTTGGGATAATCTATTTAACGAGGGGTTTTTCAAGAAGTTGGGAGCATTTATTGTGAAGCTTCACAAAAAAGGGGCCGAATACATCAAGCAGATGAAGAAGCAATCTGTCCCATAGGCTATCTTTAGCCTCATGAATGTTAAAATAATTTCTTTCTTTCTTTCTTTCCATATTTACGTAACTATCTTACCCACAGGAGACAGAGGCTCGTAATTATGGAATCTAGAACAATGGAATGGCATGATTTTTGTTATGCTTATATTATTTAAGAAATAATTCTATACATCATTTTGATAAAATAATATATATAATTAATATGTCCACTACAAAAAGGGAATATGGAGGTCTGAGGATTATTTTTTGATTAGTGCATCAAATGGATAAATGTTGAAATCCAGTAAGTGGTGAGCTAATATTAGAAATGTCGGCCGGCTACGTAAACCACAAGCGTCAAGAGTTTCCCATTCTTTTTTGCTACAAGTTTTGATTTGGGAAGTCATGAAGAAAATTGTGATTGTGATGGAAAGTAGGGAAAACAAATAAAATAAATTTTTATTCATAAAATTTTCTCTTCTTATATCTATTGAGCTGCTGTTTGTTTTTTTTTGGGTTTCATATATTACAACGACTTAATTATAACCATATTTGCTAAATATGGAATTATGCAATCTCTAATTAGACTTGATTTTTTTCTAGCTAATTGCTTCATGCAAACTCACACTTATACTTCAAACATTAGACTCTATTTGCTTTTCTTAACTTCAATGAACTCAACTCAACTCTTCACTTCATGCATTGCATGCATACATGAGTAATTACTATTTCAAACATTCCCCCTTAATTACAACCTTATGACTCAACTTTAACTTAATCATGACTCAACATAACTTGGTCTCTTGGTCTAAGTCTTAGCTAGGCTTACAATAGAAACCTTTTACAATTTTGGATTTTTTTTTTGGTTTCTTCCAAAATCTATACCCTTGGCTGCACTTTCTTTTTGTAAACTCCATATTTCTTGACTTGTTATTGTTGCAAATTTTCTTTTACTTCCTTTTATTTGTTCTGAAAAACAATATGAGCTTGTCTTCTACAACTTCTTCTTCAAATATTTGTTCAACCATGGGCTGCTACCACAAATCATCATCTTCAAACTACATTCTTCACTCTACTTTTGTGCTTCATATTCCCGATCTTCTTTTTACCATATTTCTTGATAGAAAAGTTTGATTTCTTTTTGACTCCACTGTTGAAAGATTTTTTTCAATGCTTCCTTCTTCATATTCATAAACACCCATGTCCTTTCCTGTATCTTTTTCTTCATCTTCTCTTTCAACTATTACACTATAAATGGACTACTATCATGTTTACTTGAACACTCAAAATCAATATAAAAAACATATTCATTATGCTTTGGAGTGAGAGATTTTTTTCTCTTCCTCTTCTTTCTTTGTCTTTGCCTTCTCTTCCTCTGTCGTTGCATCATAATCTTCTTTCTCTGTCTTTCCCAACCTATACTACTGCAAACAAGTAGTCTTCCACTTGGTTTCCAGAGAAAAGTGGGCTTCTCTCACCAAATAAGAACATATCAATGCGTTCTTTCTGTTACATCATGTGCAACCACTCATCATCAGTTAATTATTATTCATCAAAATTAACATCAACAATTTCAATTGTTGGATCCACCAAACCACTTATTGCTCTATTGGTATCTTTATCTATGCCAAAATCAGTTGCTGCTAGTTCATGCACTGTTTCGTGAGTAGTGCCAGCGTTTGCTTCATAACTTGCTGCTAAAGCGGCAACTTCAACCTTCAATTATTCATCAAACATGGCACTTTCCATATTACTACAATCAATCCTTGTTGCAAAAAATAGACAAAATATGTCATCAACATAATTTTCATTCACTCTATGGTAGGATATTTGAGTATGCATGTGCTCATTAACTATTTCAACATCGCCAAATTCATCAGCTGCCACTAAATTCATGAGAGATGCACTCTCAGCTCCACAAAATATTACTTCATATGACAAATTGTCTTTGTCATTCTCAAACTTAAATGGCTCAACCTCTGATGCAAATAGGTCATCATGAACTTCAATCTTACCATTATCAGCAAGGTCTATTGCTAGATTCACCAATTCACAACTCATTTTGCAGTCATCATCCACATGTATCTCGTCATAGTAGGGTTCACCATCATCTTCACCATCCATGTTAGTATGCTCTTGCTCTGCTTCACACACATATGCTTCAACTTCTCTCTTTGCAATCCTTGCCGCATCTTCTTCATCTATATGCATGTCTACATAATGGGTGTCACTTTTACAATATTCATGACCATCATCCACCTTTGAGTGGGATTCTCCAAGCTTTGTTGTCCTCCTAAAGTCTTGTTCATCTAGTATAATATATGTGGCTAACTTCTCTATTGATTCTTCAACAAATAGTGACACAACTTGCTGTTGCATGATACTTTCCTTTGTACCAAATTTTTTTTCTAGGATCTTTCATGCTTCTTGGGAAGATGTAGCTTTTGATACCTTGCATAAAAAATTCTAATCCAATTCTTGTTTTATAAGATCTAATACTAAAGAATCACATACTTTAACATATTCGTTATAGACCGAAACTCAATTAACTCTTTACATTGAAGAAAAGTTTGCATTTTGACAACCCAAAAATCAGAATTTTTACTAGTAAATTTTGGCAATGTTGCCAGATCCATCCTGATCCATGCATTCTTGGCTTGTTCTACTTCATCTACTTGTCTTTCCTCAGTAGTGACGTTAACCTCTATGAACTCTTCAAAATACTCTGCCTCTTCTTGTTGATTCCTTTTCTGCTGCTTCAATCTTGTTTTGAGATCCATGACCGTCACATTTCTTATGTCTTACGGTTGCTTTCCTTATTGTAGGAGGCTTATTTTCAAATCACCCCGATAAAAAATATGGATTTTAATATGTGCTGCCATAAGGAAATATTTTCACTAGATTCATGTATCCTTATCATATAGAGAGATTTTTTCAAACAAAAAACATTGTCATACTTGACAAAGAAAAAAAATGTACAAATCAACTTACCTTTTTGAAGCCCTAAACTCTCTTTCCAACAATTTTTTTTTTTAAATTCTCTTTTAATAAAAAAATTTTAAAAATCACTTTTATCCCATCTCCCAAAAATATATATCCACAAAATTCTACCACAATACTCTTTAACAATAAACCTTTATCCTTTAAAACCATAACTTTTCATATAATATAGAAAACAGAGTTATCCTTTAAAACCTTAACTTTTCATATAATATAGAAAACGGAGTTGTCTTTAGTGCGACTTTTTGGACTTTTCGGTGCAATTCGATGAAAACATTTGAGGTAAAATCTTGATTTGTGTTATTCAAACTATTCTTTTTACTATATATGGATTCAACACCCTGGAGAACCCTTACGGCACAGGATTTCCCATCAAGCTTGTGATCTCAATAAATTCCTACAGCATTTTAGAGAAATTAGACCGGAAAAACCCACAGTAAAAACTTCCAAAAAATCGCACTAAAAACAGCATAAAAAACTCTTTTGATACTAAACACATTTTTTTAATAAAAAACTTGTATTTTAGAAAAAAATACATTTTTTATATCACTCAAACTTTAAACACCCTTTCGAAATCTCCAATAACTATTATTTAGATATAGCTTAATATCGCTTAAACAAAAAAATATTTGATTTAATTTAATATTTTTTATCTAAATAATTGATGTCATATATCAAAATATTATATTTTTAAAAATTCAATGTTTATTATAACAATTAATATTATGAAGTGTCTTTACATTATTCTCTCTATTTAATCTAGTATCATCCTCTATATTTAATTTACTATCATACTATCTGATCTTAAACTACATTAATAATTCCAATTTAATCTAGTATCATCCTCTATATTTAATTTACTATCATACTATCTGATCTTAAACTACATTAATAATTCCAAACGCGTCAACAAAACTTCTCTTATATATTTATTACCATTTTTTTTCTTAATTATCAAAAATATTTGATCTTAAACTACACTCATAATTCCAAACGACTTCAACAAAACTTCTCTTATATATTTATTACCATTTTTTTCTTAATTATCAAAAATACTCTTTCCAATAAATATTTTGAAGCGTTAAACTTTGTAACCAACAGCTTTGATGTTAAATGAGGCTTTGACTTTTTGAAATGAACATTGCCGGAATCTGTGTAAAAAAAATTTCAAAAAATCTTGTAGAGGCAATGTTTGAATCATGTTTTTGATGGTGGAAATGGATTCAGCACCATCAAAAACGTCTAAGACACCTAAAATTTGAAGATTAACAACTATAACTTGTATTTACAAAAATCCTTGCTAGATTTTCTCTAGATATGATTGGAATTTTCATAACTTTCTCCTGCCCTCATTAAACTAGGCGATAAATTTCTATTCATACACCTTGTTCGGTCGGTGAATGCAAATTATTATTTCGCTTAATCATACATGATGAACTTAAAGAATATTAGACCCCATTATAATCTAATAAAAAACCACTACTTGGGGATTTCTGGAATAGGGAATAAATAGAATTTGTTGTACAAAGGAGCACATCATGGTATCTATTAATATTTAAAAGTATGATTAAGAAAGTTAGCATGCTAATTATAATCATTAGTAGAAGAAAAAAATTGTAACCTATCATGTCCCGAAATTTTTAGCTATGGGTAAGCACAAATTCGTTGAGACAAAATAATTATATATGAAATTTATCTAATTTATATATTAAGAATTAAGATTAAAGTAAACTATAATTACATGAAAATTATTTCAGGTTATATATATCAAATTGATAATTGATACTTAATTTTTTTTTGTGATTTTTTAAGGTTTTCTTTGAACTATGGATTTTTTATATTATTTTTTTTAAATTTTATTTTGAGTTTTGAATTTATGATTAACAAGTGGGTTATTGAGTAGTAGGTTTATAAAAGAAATATGTTGTTTTTTCGTAAGAGAGTGTATGATTTACGAGCGTATATTAAAGTTTGGATTATAGTTTTTAATGGTTAAGATAGATTTTGTTTCAATTACAACACCTTGCTAAGCACTAGGAACTATATGTAGTTTCTATTTAGCACTAGTAGTTAAATGTAATTTGCACTTGTCCATTTACATCTAAAACATGCCACATATCACAAACAATTTTGTAGAATTTTAATTATAAACACAAAATTTAAATGTAAGAAAATACTAAACTAGCTCTCAAAACAAAAGAGAGGACAAAGAAAAATTGTGAGAAAAATCACTAAATAACCAAAGAAAAAATTGTAATTACTCAAAGCACATGAGTTGAATAATTGATGATGATGATATATTGTTGCTCAACATGAATACGGCTATGAGTTGAATAATTGATGATGATGATATATTGTTGCTCGACATGAATACAATAGATAGACTCTTCAAGAAGCCAACTAATTCAAACTAGGTTGGGATTTTATGTGCATGCACTCAATTTCACTCGAAATCACTTTCCCTAGTTGAAAAATGAGTCAAGATTAAACTGAGAACCATAAAATTCGAAAATATACTAAAATGAAGTGAACTAGAAGTAAGAAGGAAACTAAAAAGCCAACCCATAGGAATAGTTTGTTCAACACTGTATGTAATTGAAGTGAACTAGAAGTAAGAAGGAAACTAAAAAGCCAACCCATAGGAATAGCTTCTTCAAGACTGTATATAATTGAGACATAAGTTTTGTAAATTTGTGATTGACAATAGCGGTATAGATAATTTAGTGTCAACTGAAATGATAAAGAACTAAAATGATAGAGAAATTGAATTTGGAAAGAATAACACACCCGCCTTTTTATAAAGTGTCATGGCTACAAAAGAGACACCAAATTTTAATCAATGAATAGCGTACAGTAGAGTTTCAGATTCACAATAGAGTTTCAGATTCACAATTAAGAGTAAAGTAGAATTTCAATTCACAATTATAAAAACAAAGTATTATATAATGTAATTCTCATAAATATTTGTCATATTCTGCTAGAAAACCCATAAAAATATGACATGAAAGTTATTCCTTACAAAAAAACAACTCTACACTAAAAAAAGCCATAAAAATGCACAATATTTCAAATTAAGGTTCTTTCAAGAATACTATCAAAGAACAACATTACCTCATTAAAAGCTAATGACGACTAATACAAAATTAATTTTTGTATTAAATTAATTGCGGCTAATTTCTTCTTGTCTATTAACTTTCACACATTACAACGACCAAATCACAATATAGGAAGACCACCAAGGACTTCAATGCGTCTATATTGTTCTATTTAATAGTTGCATTTCGGTTAGTGAATGCAAATTAGTATTTCGCTTAAATCGTACATGATGAGCTTCAAGAATATGAGACCCCATCATAATTTATTATTGACACTGTCAAATTATGTACTTTTACTGTTTAAGATAATAACAACATCAATACTTACTAATTTGGGTCAGCTTTAATAAAAAACCACTACGTAGGGATTCCTTGAAAAGGGAATAAATAGAATTTCTTGCACAAAGGAGCACATCATGGTATCTATTAATATTTAAAAGTATTATTATAAAAGCAAACATATTCATTATTATTAATATTTAAGATTATGAAAGCAAACATGTTAATAATAATCATTTGTAGGAGAATTTTTTTTAACCTGTCATCTCAAACTTTTAGCAATTGGTAAGAAAAAATTCGTTGAGACAAAATAATTATATATGGAATTTAATTTATATATTAAGAATTAAGATTAAAGTAAACCATAGTTATGGTAAAATTATTTCAGGTTTTATTTACCTTATTTATCAAACTGATAATTGATACTTGAGTTTTTCATGTTAATTTTTTCGAAGGTTTTTTTGAATTATGGTTTTTTTTTTCAATTTCTGTTAAATTTTATTTTGAGTTTAGAATTTATGATTAACTAGTGAAGTTGTTGAGCAATATGTTTATAAAAGAAATAGGTTCTTTTTTCTTAAGTGAATGTAATTTACAAGAGCATATTAATGTTTGGATTATAGTTTTTAATTGTTGAAATGGTTTTTATTTCAATTACAACATTTTTCTAAGCACTAAGAATTAAATGTAGTTTTCATTGAGCACTAGCAATTAAATGTAATTTGCATTTGTCCATTTACATCTAAAAACATGCCACATATCATAAATAATTTTGTAGAATTTTAGCAATTAAATGTAACTTGCATTTGTCCATTTACATCTAAAGACATGCCACATTTTTTCAGAAGAAAAAATCAAAATAGATTATATTAAGTTTATATAATGATCAGTATTACAGGTGTCTCAGTGGAGACATTTTCCAGATAGACAGGAGAATTTTAAAAAACATTTGTGTCCCCATGAGGAGGACCGAGAAAATTGCATATGAAGGACCCCGGAGGCCGCAGCATGAACCTGGGTCATCATTGATCATATCAGAGTGGTGGTAAAGACATGCCACATATCAAAAATAATTTTGTAGAATTTTAATCATTGGCACAAAATCTAGATGTAAGAAAATACTAACTTAGATCCTTGCAAAATGAAAAAGAAGACACAAAAAAATTGTTAGAAAATTCACTAAGTAACCAAAGAAAAATTTTTAATTACTTAAAGCACATGAGTTGAATAATTGATGATGATGATATTTTGTTGTTTAATGTGAATACAATATATAGACTCTTCAAGGGGCCAACCAATTCAAACTAGGTTGGGATTCTATGTGCATGCAATCAGTGTCACTCAAAAGCATTTTCCTTGAGAGCCCTATAATTAGAAGATATCCTAAAATGAAGTGAACTAGAAGTAAGAAGGAAACTAAAGAGCCAACCCATAGGAATAAGTTGTTCAATATTGTATGCAATTGAGACGTAAGTGTTGTAAATTTGTGATTGACAATGAAAATATAGATAATTTAGTGTCAACTAAAATGGTAGAGAAATTGAATTTGGAAAGAATAACACACCCCGCTCCTTATAAAGTGTCATGGCTACAAAAGGGACACCAAATTTTAGTGAATGAATAGCATAAAGTAGAGTTTCATATTCACAGTTATAAAGATAAGGTATTATGTAATGTAATGCCCATAGATGTTTGTCATATTCTACTAGGAAGACCATGACAATATGACATGAAGGTTATTCCTTACAGAAGGAGAAACAACTATACACTAGAAAAGGCCACAGAGGAATACACAATGTGTGTGGTTGCATCGACTTGGGGTTCTTTCAAGGACACTATCAAGGAACAACAATATTAGAGAGGGACCAAACAATATTAGAGTCCATAAATATCTTCCATACCTTGCACACTAGCCTGGGTATCAATGATTCTAAGCAAGATCTAGTGCTCAAGTATTGCAATAGTCTGCACAGATACATCTATACAAAAATGTTATTTCTGGACATCTCCGCACTAGGTGCAGTGTAGCTATATGTTGTTAAAGTTATGCAAAAGAGGAAGCGAGAGAACCATTTAAAGAAAAAATGGAAGATTTGATATTAGTATTGGATTTAATTGATATCAAACCAATTTAAAGAAGATATACCTAGTCTACTAGGAGACTAAGACCTGGTCATATAATGACTTGATTAGACAAATTCTTGATCAAGTGTGATATTTTGGAGAAAGAAATAACCTCTTTATCTCAAATTCTTCCATGGGTGGGCTCAAATCACAAGCCCCTCACTTTGTCCTTCATTACTATTGAAAATATTGGGCCTTGTCAAGCCCATTATGGGTACACGAATGAGACTTCCTCGAAGTTGTGACTAGGGCCTAAAAAATTGGATAGATGGTTCCCCATCCTTTATTTTGGAACAAAAATAAAATGTGGTGAAACAATCTCTAAAAGCTTAGGCCAAACTAAAGAAAGGAAATGTAACCTCAAATGTTGTAATGTTAATGATGAAGTTGGAGGAAATATAGAACAAAATTGAAAAAGGGCAATGGGCTGCAAACTTAATCATGGAAGAAAAAAGAGTATTTCAAAATCTCTAGAAAGAGCTTAGGGAGGAGGAGGAGATCTAGAGGCTAGAGTCATGAAGAATTTGGTTAAAAGTAAGGGGTCAAAATACAAAATTATTCCATGGGAAATAAAGGAATAGAATATGGAAAAAAACATAAAAAAATATAAATGTTGAAGAAGGGGAAACATTGGATTCATTCCCCATAATTAAAGAGATTGCTATCAAATATTTTTATTCTCTCTATCAAGAATTAAGGGAGATAGATGATGAAATAATTTCCCCCTTGCTTTAGCACATCCTAACCCTAGTACATGATCGAGAGAATGAATTTCTTATAGACCCAATCTTAGAGTTGGAGATCTGGGAGATACTTTCTTTTATGGATTTTGACAAAGCCCTAGGACCAGATGGAATCTCAACTCATTTCTATAAGGCTTGTTGGAACACCATCAAGGAATATCTAATGTGTATGCTACCATTTTATCTTAAATCTAAAAAGGCGGGGGCAGTAGTAAACTCCACCTTCCTAGCCCTCATTCCAAAAGAGGTGAACCCTTCTACTTTTCAAAGGTTTAGACTCGATATTTCTTTGTAATTTTTCTTATAATATTATCTTTAAGGCTCTATCTAGAAGATTAAAAGTTATAATGCCAAACATTATTTCAGAAAACCATGGAGGATTTATCCAAATATGCCATATTGTGGACAACATTGTTTTGGTTCAGGAGGAAATTCACTGGAGCAAAAGAAATGGAGATAAAGGTCCAATAATAAAGCTAGTCATGGTCAACACCTTTGATAGGGCATGTCATAAATTCCTTTTTTAGATAATGCAAATATTTGGCTTCAATCAAAGTTTTATCTCATGGAGCACAACATGTATTAGCTCTCCCTAGATCTCCCCCCTCATTAATAGTAGATATTTTTTCAAAACCTCTATAGGTTTAATACAAGGTTGTCCCATCTATCCACTTCTTTATATAACAGTAGTAGACACATTAATTAGGAAATTGGATTTTGAAAGAAGGATTGGGAATCTCCCTAGAATATCCCTTGGATGTGGCATCAAAGTAGTCAATCACACCCAATTTGGGGAAGAACCTTTATTGATCAAAGTAACCTCCATCATAATAGACACTAGGTCCAAAAACCCATTGGATCTTTTCATGCATGCAACTAGGGTTCTAATAAACAAACACAAAAGCTTGATAATTACATGGAACAATAAAGAGCCAAGGAGAGCGGTTATTAAAAGAATCCTCCAAAGCGAAGGAAGCCTTCAAACATATTGGAATCCCCCTTAGTCCAACCCCTCTCTACTCCTTTGCATGGCTTCTAATAATATGCAAATTCAAAGAAAAATTTGTAGCGTAGGGCACACATTGGCTCAATCTTGCTGGAAGACTAGTGTTGTTAAAAACAATTTTTTTCCCTTCTAATCTATATGTTTTTTTCTTCTCTTGCACATATGATATTTCAAAATAAAATGTCCAAAGAGCTCCATAAATTTCTTAAAAAGAGGGAAAAGAAATATTTTATTTAGTAAATTGGGCCATAGTGAAATCCCCTCTTAAGTATGGAGGTCTAGTGATCAAATATCCATCATTGGTGAATTTAGCTATGCAAGGGAAGTTGATTTGTAGATTCATCACTTGAGAAAATGATTGGAGGAAGAAAGTCCAACAATTAAATTAATGTATTAATACACTTCAACTTATCTCGACCCTCTTGGGGAAGAGGAGATTCTTCTATCTAGAAATTTCTTATGGTGATCGCTCCTCTCATCAACTCAAGGATTTTCTAGATCCCAGGAAATGGAAAGAACATAAACTTTTGGTTGGATAAAATTAATAATTATCCTCCTTTGGCAAGCTCTCTTTCTCTATCAAGGCTTCACTATTGGGCTTCTAGATCATGAAAATTCTCATTGTTTCATATTTCCATATGAGTCAACAATAGTATCTGGATTGGTTGGAACTTGGAATACATACCTCCCCATATAGACTACTTGAAATTAACTCTAGTCTTTTCCCTGATAGGTTGTGCCCTGAAATCCACCTTGGAGCCTAACTCTAGGGGTTGGGGCAAGTCCTTTTATTTGGTAAAATATGAATACGAGGCTCTTATTTTCCCATCTATCCATCACCCCAATCTATAAGTATGATGCTAGTGGTCTCCTAAAAGAAAACATATTTTTTTGGACCCTCATGCAAAATAAAATTTTAACCTCTAAAAACTTGAAAGAAAGAGGAATCCAAGGCCCATCAATTTGTGCTCTCTGTAAAAATCAAGATGAATATATTGACGGTTTGTTCCTTTTTTGTGATTTTTTCCAAACAAGTTTAGTTGTTGTCTCTATAGGAAATCAAAAGGAAAGTTCAAATGTTAGATTCAATCCACCAATTTTTTGGATATTGGAATAGAAATTACACTACAACCTTCCAAGGAAAATTGATTTTCAAAAGAGTATGGATCCAAATCCCAAAGCACATATGCTGGAAGATTTGGATCACAAGGAATAAAGTTGTCATCCAAGAGAAAATCATTCCCCTAGAAATTGTTTCAAATCAAGCAAAAACATTGTTGGGTAAACATATTCAATAAAAAAAGATCAAACAACTCCAGCCTTAGGAATTAGATATGTAAGGAAAAAATGGTATGATCAATTATTCTCATCAACTCTCCCTCCCCCAAAAATGAATCGAAAGAATCAATCTTGGCAATTGCATCTCTCCTCCCATGAATTTCATGAATGGATTACATCACCAAACCACCATATGCTAATTTTTGGCAGAGCTTCAAAAAGGAATATGAGGATGGTAGATGAGGGGGGGGGGGGTGATATTTTTCCTTGTAGGACAAATAGACTTAGCATATTCTTGGGGATTTGGGATAGTTACAAGCAACCATGCCAAAATTTATGGGCTCCACAAGGGGCTAGCTTTGGCCTTGGAAAAGGAAGTCAACTCCATAACAATAATCAAGGGCTCTAACAACATTATTCGACATCTAGTGTTGAACAACATTCCTACAAACATGATCCTAAACTCAATTCTCTCTAGGATCAAGAACCATCTCTCCTCCTTCTCTAAGTACCAAACATTCCATATATACAAAGGAATCAATGACGAATTAGGCAGTGAAATTACCTCCAAGAACTCTCATGTCAAATGGGTTCCTCAATAATGCACCCATACCCTAATCACATTTCATTAATGTTAAACACCATTTATAAACCAAATCCAAAAAAATTTAAGAGGTAGAAAGTGGCTCCCCTCCTTGGTGAATTTGGAAAAAAGTGTAGGGTGATGAGGATCAACTTTTACTTGTCACCTTGCATTAAAGTATTAAACAAAGAAAGGAATCCCTGCATAGCTTTTCTAGTTTGGGATATGATGGATCCTGAGAGTGAAATAATACTAATGAGGTTGATTCATATCACTCCATCACAAGACATTTAAACTAGGTATTTGTGGATGAAGTTGGTAGTGTGGATATATGATGAAAAAGGGCGCACATCGTGTGAGATCCTTCTTTGCAAGGGATTGACATTCAAAACTATAATGAGTAACTACTAGTTTGATCAAGTTTATTCCCCTCTAATCTTATGTCTCCTGCTTTTCTTTCTTGTTTATCTTAGGACAACTAAGTACTACCAGTGGTGTAGTTGGTGGCCACCATGGACTGTGATGCAAGACAATCAAGTTTGGTCAGCCAACATCAAGGGTAACAAAATTTTTGTCTGGCCACATAATTCACCAAGGTACTCTACTCCTTGGTCTCTCATATTTCATTATGATTTATTCAATATAATTTCTCTGCCTTAATTTCCTTCATGGAGATTTGGCACTCTATGTTGGTGTTTCTAATGGGACCTTTGCGATTATAGGAGTGGAATGTTACTTTTCCTACATTCCTACTCTGGAACTGTCTAAGTTTTATCTATTGTTGGAATTTCCCTGTTTCTCTCTGTTTCTGTGGGTTTGGTTTTGAGGGGCTATTTTCCGCAATATTAGGGCCAAAGTGATCTTCCTCGTTTGTGGTTGAGGGGGAGACTGCAATTTTGGTGGCGAATGGTGATGGAGTAGTGGATAACCGACATATCAAGTTATTTGGGAGCTTAGTCCAAATCATCTCAAGTGTTGTACGTTATGCCCCATGAGGAGGGCCTCTATTTATAATAGTAGCATGACTTTTAACTAGGAATTGACAAATATCATTGTAGTTTTGGAAGCAAAAGAAAAGAGAAAAAATATCATTGTAGTTTTGGAAGCAAAAGAAAAGAGAAAAGCCATTGATGTCTATACACTCATCACGCTTATCATAGAGCTCTCTAACAAGTTCAATTCTACAAATAACACACTAAATGTGAACATAAACCAAAACAATGAGCTTTGTATGGATGCCAATCTATATTGGGAGCAGAAGAGTGGCGCATCTATTCCAGAAACAACCATTGATGTCTATGAAGTAAAAATGATGAAATCTTACTTTACCGACAAAAACGTTGAAATTTAACCTTACGGATCTGATTTATGTATTTGTTATATATATTTATGAAACTATACTACGCGCAGAAGACGCAGAATTGAACGCCGATGATTATGAAATCTCCAACAATGGAGGGACGTGCTTCTTCTTCTTTCTTTTTTTTTTAATTATTTAAAAAATCATTGTATAAACCACTCAAGTTTTCAGTTGGGGTGATTGATTTTGATAAAAAATATAAGATGAATATGTCCACTACAAAGTGGGAAGATGTAGGTCCGAGGATCGTTTTTCTAATTACTACATGCAATGGATGAAGATGAGAATCCAGAAAGTGGCAACCCAATATTTAAAAGGATGTCTAAATTTTCTCCTTCAAGATTATAACAACATCAATACTTACTATTTTTAGGCCATCTTTAATTCAAAAACACTACGAAGGGATTTCTGAAAAAGGGAATAAATAGAATTTGTTCCACAAAGGAGCACCATTAGTAATTAAAAATATAATTATAAAAGTAAGAATGTTAATAATTAGGAGAAGAAAATATTTTTGAACCTTATAATAATTACTCCAAATTTTTAAGTATGGTTAAAAGACAAAAAAATCATATATCTTATTTATTGAATTTATATATTTAAGTTTAAAGTGGGAAAAAACATTTCAATGTTTTATTTATCTAATTTACAGGTTAAGGTGGATGAGGATCGGTTGATTTTTTCTTTTTTTAATTGATGCTTTAAACTGATTCTTGAAGGAATATGCTCCACGTGTGCTTAGTCTTAATGCTTATCAACGATTGTAATGTGTTACAAAGTTTATTAGATTGCATTGGTTTTTAATAAATTTAAAAAATAGGTTGATGAGAAACTGTTGATTTTTTCTTTTTTTTAATTGACGACTTAAATTGATTCTTAGGGGAATTTTCTCAGCGTGTGCTTAGTCTTAATGCTTATCAACCACTGTAGTGTGTTACAAAGTTTGTTAGCTTGCATTGGGTTTTACTAAATTTAAAAAATAGGTGGATGAGGATCTATTGATTTTTTCTTTTTTTAATTGACGACTTAGATTGATTCTTAAGGAAATATGATCAACGTGTGCTTAGTCTTAATGATTATCAACGACTCTAGTGTGTTACAAAGTTTGTTAGGTTCCTGCCCACCAATTTCCTAGGTATTTGATATTATTCCAGTTCTAATAATGAAAGGGAAATAGATTAGGACTGGTAGTTATCGATTCACCATGTAGTTAAAAAAAAAATAATGAAAGGGAAATTAATATATAAGCAAATTTTATTCAGCAAAATGATCCATTTTACAGTAAGAGGTGTAATTCCTTTTTTTCTCAAATTAAATTAGATTCATGTCACATGGCTCTCCCCGCCCACCAAATTCTTATGGATTTGAGATTATTCCAATTCTAATAAGTTCATATTCTAATTAGATGGGGAAATTAATATAAAAGCAAATTTTATTTAGAAAAATTGTCCATTTTACAATAGCTTTTTTGCATTTGACAATGTATTAATTTGTCTTTCACAAAAAAATATTGTTGCTTTCAATTTATGTTATTTTTATTATTATTTAAATTTGTTTATTTGTAAGATGATTGGTTGAAGTCTTATTATGGATGTTGTTCAGTAACTTCAATTTTTCTATTAATTATTATTTTATTTTTTTTACTTTTATTTCCTTTTTATTTAACTTTTTTATTTTTATTTTTTTATTTTTTCTATTTCTATTTTCATGAATTATAGTTTTTTCTTATTTTCAATTTAATATGACAAATTTTAAAGAGGAAAAAATGATTTTTTTTTTCTTCATATATTGATAGCTTTATTACTTTTAAATTTGAGCGAGATATATATATATATATATATATATATATATATATATATATATATATATAATCATTTTTCCTTCATATATTGATAGCTTTATTACTTTTAAATTTGAGCGATATATATATATATATATATATATATATATATATCTTTTTGTTTTATGAGTTCTTTTTTTCTTTCTATTTCAGTTTCATTAATCATAGTTTTTTTTCTTGTTAATTTTTAATTTGATTTGATTTTTTTCCTTTCACCTTTTTATAATATTCTTTCCTTGAAAGCAACAACTATTTCCCTTTCCTATGTTAGATTCCACAAGAAACACTACAATGCATTTTTCTCTTCTGTGTAACAATGTTAGCTATTATTTCCTTTTCCCTTTTCCTCCTATGCGTAGCTATGAAATGAAACTAAATTTTCTCACATTTGTCTTTTAATGCTCAAAGCCAAAACCACTATGAAATGAAACTAAATTTGCTCACATTTCTCTTTTAATGCTCAAAGGTGAAACCGTTACGTGAAACCCTATAAGATAACCACGACAAAGCAATTTGATTAACTTGTTTTAAATTTAGATATTGGATTTTGGTTGGCCATTTTTTATCCCATTTATTGTTAAACAATTTCTCCACAAAATATGTAGAGTAGTTTTATATCGTTACAAAGAGTAGGATCCACTGAGTTAACAAGTTTTTTTCTTTGAAAAAAACTATCTCAATGTTATCTATGAAATATCTATGGAATTTATGAAGATTTTGTTGGTGATTTTAACATGTAAAACATGACAATACCATATGAAGCCCATTTTAATTTTATTGCAATATAAAGATAAATATTTTCTTTCATTTGGGTTTATTTAGAAAGTATCAAGCTATGGCTAATTTATATTATTTTTTCAAGATTTACCTTTTTCAAGATTTGAAGGAATCTCATGGAAGTTGAACTTGCAGAGTAAGCCTATGGTTTATTTTCACTTGTGCTTGTTTAGTAAGTGTAGACACTTTCTTTTTTCATTTATTGTAACACTTCAACACTGTAATATATGTATTATAAAAAAAATTACCTTTGAAACCGATAATTATTAAACTGATACCAAAATATCCCTATCCTAATCTTTGCGCAATCAATTAAATGTAAGGATTCATGTAAATAATTAAAAAGGGATTAAATGTGATTGAAAAGGTTTAATAAAAAATGCCAATCTATGGTTGTCCGGTAAATCCACTGCCCCACCATGCACTTGCTTGGAAACTGTGGCATTTACACCATCGGACAGCTCATTGAGATGAGGCGCTGCCACTTGATCATTGACTTCAATGCGGATAGTCCGGCCTACTGCCAGAGGGCCAGAGCATTAATCCGGAAGCTCTTCCACCGTGAGATCCATAGTGGATGGATCCGATGGTTCAAACGCTCCCTGCTAACCCTAACCTCTCCTCCGACTATCAAACCCGCTCATTTTTCATTTGTGTGTGGTATTTCCTGAGTGTTGTGGCTCTGCAACTTTGTCACTATCAGGGGAGATACTATGGTGGTACAGTGAATACTTTCAAGGTTCATGGTGGACACTGCGATGACATTGGGCCTCCATGCTCTGTTGTTCCCTGGCGAGCACACATGTGAGTTGGTAACTGTTCTCTGCCCATGGTTTGCATTCGATTTAATTCCTTCACTTTAAACGATGATCACTAAGGTTACCATGTTGCAGGTGCTGCTTCAGTTGCTGCCTTGTTCCTTCCAGCTGGACCACAATGTGCAAGGAATGTCTTTCCTCCGAGGTAAGGTTTCAGTCTCGCATTTGGAAACCCCGCTATTTCTTTTGCTTATTCTTGTAGAGGGGTTTTAACTATCGCCTGATACTACAGGCCTGTGGCTCTACCTCGCCTGGAGCGGCTCTTGCTCAGGTAAGGAGGTAACGAAAAACGTTTGGTCATAAATTAGATTTCCCTTTAAAAATTGGTCATGAACTTCGAGGATCTAATCTTTTGTTTTGGCCTCACAGGTACATCCTTTATCCAACAGCTTTCTTGAAGCGTATCTATGGAAGGTCCCCTAACAGAGTACTCGTCCTCGGTGCTTTCAGGTTGGTGTCATGAAACCCTTGGACGACATTGAGAAAGGGAAAAAATACTTCGTTTTTGGTCTTCTGTTGAAAGTAACTAAGTGTTTGCTCCTATAGCTGAGAGTGGGTTTGCTGGCCTTGAGTGAAGCTCGGCTAATCCTTTACCGTATAAGTAGTTTCTAGATTTCCATATGAGGTTACCTCGATATACAGTTTGGTTATTTGATTTTAAAGTGATTATGGGTATTCAACCCGACTGCACAATGTATTCACTGTGTATTTATCAATTATGACTCGAAAGGTTTATATTTGTAATATTATACTAGGCTACTTTTCTTGGTTTATTGGAAGTTATAACTTAAGGGTTTCTTTGAAATTCTGCTGATATGAAGGTTGGTCGGCTGTCGGTCCATCCTTAGGGATTCGAATGAGATCTGGCACGGACCTTAACTACTCTGTCAATAATATATATATGCATTCAAAAATTTGTTGATCATTAAATGGAAGTGATGTCGCCCTTCATATATGGAATAAACTCTTATGTTGTTTTAATGGTATCAATAAGGGTTCCATTATTGCATTTATATTGATTTGTATTCTATTCTCAAATGGTTTATGTTTCTGATCATTCTTAAATTTATTTCTATTGTTGAAATCTCAAAATTGCTAAGAGACAGGCATTTAAAAATGTTTTCTGTGTAATTGTTCGAGATAGTAATGTACTAATTATTTTACTGTTCTAGGAATAAACAAATCAAGCTTAAAATAAAATTAATAGTATTAACATATTTTTGGTCATCTATTGAATAGATTATATCATTTGTTATCTCAACCAAGAGAACATAATATTAATAAAAGAGAAAATATACTTCCTACCTTTCTATTCTAAATACATCAGAATATACTTACAGATTTAGCCATAACAATGATTTTATGTTCATGGTTGTAAATAATCCCTTTCTAGAAGTTAAATAATAAGTCTAGAATTATTCACTTATCAATTTTGAATTGTTTGTAGAACTGTGAAAATACTCTTTGTTTTTCTGGAAGGTCTCACCACCCAGCCATAGATCTGGCAATTACATCCAACATCCCCCACCGAGCACTTCCTACCACTGACAGTCACTAAGCATACATAGTCTGGTATCTTGGGCTTCAGGACTATTGTCCAGCCTCAAGTCGCATGCCAGTTTGACTATTTTCCATAATTTGTTTTCCCACTGGTTCCTTCTACCCATCTCAAGGAAGAAAAAATCTAAGCAACCCCTCCTGCTTCTTTTCTCCTTTTCTTTGGGTAAGGAAGGTGGCAACTGTTTCTAACTGTCCAAGGAGTTATGTAACTATTTTCATTCAGTTTCCTTAACAAAACTATTTAAATTCTTTAAACAAAATATCATATTGTTCTGGCTTTTCTAGCCTTAATTCTTTAACAACTGTGTTAAGTAAAAATAAAAGTTTCTGAAGTTCTGCGTAAAACTTGGTAAAAACAAAAATAAAAGTTTGTGCAATAGAGGGTGTTACAGCTCCCCCCCCCCTTATGAGGAACACCGTCTCTGGTGTTCTTTTAAGAAAATAATGTCGGATAGGCTTTCTACATGGTCTCCTCATCTTCCCAAGTAGCCTCTTCCAGGCCAAAGTGCTTCCATTGCACTTTAACCTGGGTGATGGCTCGCTTCCGCAAGGTGGTTTCTCTCCGATCAAAGATACGAAGAGGCTCTACCATAAACTCTCCCTCTGGTTCGACCTACATAGTTTAGAATTTTCTGTTAGAATTGTGTCAAATCAAAAATTCAATATTACTTATTCAATTGTTTTATTACCTGTATATTTTCCCAGTTAATTATACGCTGAGGGTTGTATACATATTTTTTTAGCAAAGAGACATGGAACACATTGTGGACTCGGATGTGGCCAAGGAGTGCTAATTTGTGCGCAACTAGTCCAATTCGTTCCAGTATTTGGAACGTTCCACAGTACCGTGGTGCCAATTTGGCGCAACCTTTCCACTGTAAAGTGCTTTTTCGGGGTTTAACTTTCAAATACACATGCTCCCCCAACTGAAATTCTTTATGAGTCTTCTTTTTATCTACATAAATATTTTGCCTATCTTGAGCAGATTTTAAGTTTTGGCAGACCTTTTTCACCGTGGCCTCCATTTCAGCTAAAATATCAAGACCCAATGCTAACTTATTAACCCGGCTATTCCAATCTGTGGGTACTCGACACTTTATTCCATACAACACCTCAAAAGGGCTCATGCCCAATGATTCGTGATGGCCATTATTATAGGCGAACTCTACCAGATGGAGGTAGTCCTCCCACTTGTGCAGTTGTTGCATTACGAACATCCTCAACATGTCTTCCAGGACTTGATTCACTTGTTCTATCTGGACATCCATCTGTGGGTGGTAGGCAGTACTGAATTGAATTTGAGTACCTAACCCAGAAAAGAGGGTTTTCCAAAATTTGGATGTAAATTTTACATTCCTGTTGGAAATTACTACCCTGGGTATCCCATGTAATCGAAAAATTTCCCTCATGAATATATTTGTGATTTCTATAGTTTTGTAGGTGGATTTCACAGGAATGAAATGGGTGGTTTTTCTTAGATTATCCACTACCACCATAATTGATTCATGCTGCTTCTTAGTGCGAGGTAGTCTTGTAATGAAATCTAGAGTGATCGTCTCCCATTTCCACTCAGGAATGGGTAATGATTGTAATAAACCAACGAGATGTTGATGCTCTGCCTTCACCAACTGACATTCTAAACACTTTGATAAGTATTCCGCAACATCTTTCCTTAAACCTGGCTAGAAATAACTTTTCCTGATGGCTGTCAAAAGTTTCTGGTATCCTGGGTGAGCGGCATAAGGATTTCTGTGAAATTCATCCAATAACAATTGTTTGACAGAATTCTGGTTGGGAACATAAATCCTGTTTCTGAATGTTAACAATTTGTCATAGTTTATTACATAATCACACTGTTTCCTCATCTTTGGATCCTCTAATGCTTGGTGCCAAAGGAATGCGTATTCAAGGTCCTTGAGGGATGCTTTCCTGATGATTTCAGGAAGGTTAGATTGTATTTGACTAAATTGTATTTCATAGATGCAATGCATTTTCCTACTCAATGCGTTGGCCACTCGATTCTATTTTCCTTTAAGGTGCTTCATTTCAAAGTCAAATTCACTCAGGAATGCGGTCCACCTGGCCTGTCGAGCATTTAAGCTAGACTGGTTAAAGAAATTTGTTAGGCTGCTATGATCAATTAATAACAAAAATTTCTTTCCTAGGAGGTAGTGCCGCCACATTTTAAGTGTGTGTACTACTACAGTTAACTTCAGATCGTATGCAAAGTATCGCTGCTCACAGTCTTTTAGTTTACGCGATTCATAAGCTATGACCTTCCCTTATTGAGTTAATACACCACCGACACCCTCTTTACTTGCATCTGTGCATACCACAAATGATTTTTCCAGATCTGCTACCTTTAGCACCGGTGCAGTGCTAAGTAATTACTTTAACTGCTCAAAACTTTGCTAACAATCTGTTGTCCAGTGAAAGGAACGCCCCTTTTTCTATAGCGAGGTCATAGGAAAAGCTATTTTTGAAAAACCTTTAATGAATAGGTGGTAATAACCTTCCAGGCCCAAAAAGTATCTAATGTCAACAACATTTTTCAGAGTTGTCAATTCCATTATAGTTTTGATCTTTTCTGGATCTACCGCTATTCCCTCAGCTGATATAACATGGCCTAAGTACTGAATCTGGTCTTTGTAAAAATCGCACTTGCTATACTTAGCATATAATTGATTGTCTCGCAAAATTTGCAAGATTATTCTCAAGTGCTTCTCATGCTCCTCCTGATTTTTTGAATAAATTAATATATCATCAATAAAAATTAGTACAAATTTATCTAGGAAAGGCTGAAAAATGCCATGCATCAGGCTCATGAAAGTGGTTGGAGCATTGGTAAGGCCGAAAGGCAGTACCACAAACTCGTAATGACCATAATGAGTTCGAAATGTGGCTTTACAAATGCCTTCATCCTTTATTCTGATCTGGTGGTAACCGAATCTGAGGTCAATTTTTGAGAATACGCTGGCTCACTGCACTTGATCAAATAAATTGTCAATACGGGGTAAAGGGTACTTATTTTTTACAGTAAGTTTATTTAGCTAACGATAATCAATGCATAGCCTTAAGGTTTCATCCTTCTTTCGAACAAACAACATAAGGGCTCCCCAAGGAGATACACTAGGGTGAATGTACCCTTCATCTAAAAGTTCTTGAAGCTGCATTTTGAGTTTTGTTAACTCTGGAATGATCATGTAGTAGGGGGCTTTTGAAACAGGAGCTGCTCTAGGTATTAGTTCAATGGTAAAATAAATATCACGTCTAGGTGGAAATTCAGGGATGGATTCAGAAAACACATCCACAAAATCCTGAATTACAGGAATATTTTCCAGTGAAGTCATCTTATTTCTGTCATTAGAGTATCCTACTTGGACAACATAAATATGGCAGCCCTTTATAATGCATCTTCCTAGCTGGTTAACAGTAATAGGATGTAATTTAATGTTTTTCTTGATTCTTTGGATTTCCTTTCTTTACCCCGGCTCTGTGAGGTAGCTTACATATTTCTCTTTACAATCCACTAAGGACCAACACCCTTCCAACTAGTCCATCCCTATTAGTACACCGTATGAACCTAAGGAGAGTATATTTAGATCAACATGGATGGGTTGTCCTGAAACTGTTATAGGACAGTTTTCTGTTTTTCGCAGCTACCTTTCTCTTAGTTCCGGTGGCTAGTTGAACTGGCCAAGATTTCTTAAATTTGCTGCTTGGAAGATGACATTTCTCTACCACTTTGGGACTAATGTAACTTAGGCTAGCACCTAAATAAAATAAAACAGAAACAGGTTGATCAAAAATCATACCTTCGCACTTGATCATGGTAGGTTGGTATTCGACTTGATGATCGTCCAAAGTGGCGTTAATTCTGGGCATACTTCTTGCTATATCTCCAACTGTGGAGGCTTCCTACATATTTGAAAGCTGCTCCGTTCGAGCTTTGTGTAGACAGTTCTTGTAATAATGAGGTTCCCCACATCCCCAACATTGCAGAGGTTTTTTTGGTAGTTGATCAGTCGTAGGTTTACTAATTCCTTCTGTCTGTTTATTTTCGGTGTATGCTAGGACCTTGGGTGAGTTCTTAGTAAACCTCCCAAAAGATCTTTGTTTATTATTCCTTCCATTTACAACTTTCTGTTGTCTATTTGGGGGTAAATTCCTCATTCTTCTGCTTGAATCTCCTTTGGGCACTTCATTCTTCTGTTTCATTTGTTGATAACAGATATGGGCTTTTCGCACCACATCATCCATTGTTCTAGGATAGTCAAATTCTAACTTTTCCTTCATAAAATTGGGTAGGCTGCTAATAAACCATTGAATTTTGGCTTTTTCCTCCTGCATGTATGGAACATATCATAACAAGGAGGTGAATCGCTTCACATACTCGTCCATGGTCAAGCTCCCCAATCTTAGCTCATGGAACTCCTTCACTTTTTCATCGTAGTAACGTTCAGTCAAATATTTGTCCTTAAAATGTTTCTGGAATTCTTGCCACGTCATTTGTTCTTAATCATTTTTTCTAACAATTTTAATTTCATCCCACTAAAGGGTGGCCTTTACCCTTAATTGGTAAACTGCTAATCGTGCTTTAAGTTTGTCAGTATATTCATAAATATGGAAATATTTAACCATGTGAATCAGCTATGCTTCAGCTGCCTCTTTAGATTCTCCTTCGAACAATGACGGTTTTATTTTTTTGAACTCACCTTGTAATTCCATCTTTTGTCTTTTGGTCTTTCTTTGGCCAGAAACATTATCTGAATGCCCCTGTTCATCCTCCTTATGTCCCTCTGTTGATTCTGCATTTTCTTCACCATGATGGGCCGTTGGGGTCTTCTCCCTATCCTTCGTACTGGGATTTGGTCCTCGTTGATTCTGTCAGTCGAATAGACTTTTGAGAATATTTTCCTGCTCCTACCTTAGTCATTCATTATCTGTCCTCAAATTCATCATTTCTGCACGTAATTGTTGCACAATTTCAAGCAGGGCAGCGTTGGCTTGCCGGGATTCCTCTCCCAGCTCTATCCATATATTCAGATTGGCCTCAATGTAAGGCACTTCCAGCTGGTTTGATAATCTGGGGCTCCTCTGCATTTCTGTTCTTTGGTGTTGACTTCTGCCTCTCTGTGTTCACATTTTCCAAACTCAATTGTTTATTGCATAAATATAAGTATTATGTAGCTTAATTAAATGTTCATTATCTATCATAGAAGTCTCAGTGTACGAGCCTAGGCTCTGATACCATATGTAACACTTCAACGTTGTAATATATGTATTATAAAAAAATTTACCCTTGAAACTGATACCTATTAAACTGATACCAAAATAGCCCTATCCTAACTTTGCGCAATCAATTAAACATAAGGATTCATGTAAATAATTAAAAAGGGATTAAATGTGATTGAAAAGGTTTAATAAAAAATGCCAATCTATGGCTATCCGGTAAATCCACTACCCCACCATGCACTTGCTCGTAAATTGTGGCATTTACACCACTAGACAACTCACTGAGATGAGGCGCTGCCACTTAATCGTCGAATTCAATGTGGATAGTCTGACCTGCTGCCAAAGGGCCAGAGCATTAATGTAGAAGCTATTCCACTGTGAGATCCATGGTGGATGGATCTGACAGTTCAAACGCTCCCTGCTAACCCTAACCTCTCCTCCGACTATCAAACCCGTTCATTTTTCATTTGCATGTGGTATTTCCTGAGTGTTGTGGCTCTGCAAATTTGTCACTATCAGGGGATACTATGGCGATACTATGAATACTTTCAGGGTTCATGGCGGACACTACGACAACATCGGGCATCCATGCTCCGTTGTTCCCTGATGAGCACACAAGTGAGTTGGTAACTTTTCTCTGCCCATGCTCTGCATTCGGTTTAATTCCTTTGCTTTAAACGATGATCGCTAAGGTTACCATGTTGTAGGTGTTGCTTTGGTTGCTGCCTTGTTCCTTCCAGCTGGACCGCAATGTGTGAGGAACGTCTTTCCTCCAAGGTAAGGTTTCAGTCTCATATTTGGAAACCTCGCTATTTCTTTTTCTTATTCTTGTAGAGGGGTTTCAACTATCGCTTGATACTACAGGCCTATGGCTCTACCTCGCCTGGAGCGGCTCTTGCTCAGGTAAGGAGGTAATGAAAAACGTTTGGTCATAAATTAGATTTCCCTTTAAAAATTGGTCATGAACTTCGAGGGTTTAATCTTCTGTTTTTCTCTCGCAGGTACATCCTTTATCCAACGACTTTCTTGAAGCATAGCTATGGAAGGTCCCCTAATAGAGTACTCGTCCTCGGTGCTTTCAGGTTGGTGCCATGAAACCCTTTGACGACATTGAGAAAGGGGAAAAATACTTTGTTTTTGGTCTTATGTTGAAAGTAACTAAGTGTTTTCTCCTTTAGTTGAGAGTGGGTTTGCTGGCATTGAGTGAAGCTCGACCAATCCTTTATCGTATAAGTAGTTTCTAGATTTTCATATGAGGTTACCTCGATATACAATTTGGTTATTTGATTTTAAAGTGATTATGGGTATTCAACCCGATTGCACAATGTATTCACTGTGTATTTATCAATTATGACTCGAAAGGTTTATATTTGTAATATTATACTAGGCTACTTTTCTTGGTTTATTGGAAGTTATAACTTAAGGGTTTCTTTGAAATTCTGCTGATATGAAGGCTGGTTGGCTGTCGGTCCATCCTTAGGGATTCGAATGAGATCTGGCACAGACCTTAACTACTCTGTCAATAATATATATATATGCATTCAAAAATTTGTTGATGATTAAATGGAAGCGATGTTGCCCTTCATATATGGAATGAACTCCTATGTTGTTTTAATGGTAGCAATAAGGGTTCCAGTATTGCATTTATATTGATTTGTATTTTATTCTCAAATGGGTTTTGTTTCTGATCATTCTTAAATTTATTTCTATTGCTGAAATCTCATAATTGCTAGGAGAGGAAAATAACCTACATGCATTTAAAAATGTTTTCTGTGTAATTGCTCGAGACAGTAATGTACTAATTATTTTACTGTTCTAGGAATAAACAAATCAAGCTTAGAATAAAATTAACAATATTAACATATTTTCGGTCATCTATTGAATAGATTATATCATTCGTTATCTCAACCAAGAGAACATAATCTTAATAAAAGATAAAATCTACTTCCTACCTTTTTGTTCTAAATACATCAGAATATACTTACAGATTTAGCTATAACAATGATTTTTTGTTCCTGGTTGTAAATAATGCCTTTCTAGAAGTTAAATAATAAGTCCAGGATTGGTCACTTATCTGTTTCTGATTGTTTTTAGAACTGTATAAATACTCTTTGTTTTTCTGGAAGGTCTCACCACCTAGCCATAGACCTGGCAATTACGTCCAGCGTCCCCCACCGAGCACTTCCTGCCCCTGACAGTCACTAAGCATACACAGTCTGGTATCTTGGGCTTCAGGACTATTGTCTAGCTTCAAGTTGCATACCAGTTCGACTGTTTTCCATAATTTGTTTTCCCACTGGTTCCTTCTGCCCAGCTCAAGGAAGAAAAAATCTAAGCAACCCCTCCTTCTTATTTTCCCCTTTTCTTTGGGGAAGAAAGATGGCAACTATTTCTAACTGTCCAAGGAGTTATGTAACTGTTTTCATTCAGTTTCCTTAACAAAATTGTTTAAATTCTTTAAACAAAATATCATATTGTTATGGCTTTTCCAACCTTAATTCTTTAACAACTGTGTTAAGTAAAAATAAAAGTTTCTGAAGTTCTGCATAAAACTTGGTAAAAACAAAAATAAAAGTTTGTGCAACAGAGGGTGTTACATTTATATTTTTTCAATTTTGGATTTTCGCTATTGTTCCATGCTTTTGTTTATATTAATGTTTAGGATTCTTTTTAAATATCATTATTTATTTAGGTAGTTGAGCATATTGGTATTTGATTTTCTAATCCATTTCACTCAATAAAAGTTGTTTCGCAGTTGATCATATTGATATCTAATTTTCTAATCCATTTCACCCATTAAAATTTATTTGTTATATACAACATTTCTCTTTTAATATTATAGTATAGGATAAGTATGTGTTGCAGAAATTATGATTTTCTTTATAGTTAAAGTTAGTATATTAGAATTGAATAATGAAAATTATAAATGGAGAGATAAAAATAAAAGTGTTGTTCCATATCCCTCGTCCTCACTGCCACAAACAAAATTACATTCATCTCTATATCAATCATGTACAATGCCCATGAACATGGTAGGATACATATGTTGGTGTAAAACAAGTTTTCTGGAATTCACATTTTATTCAATTGAAACTAAGTTTCTCCATATCAATTTGAATGAAACATTGTCAAAGAAATAGTTTCATTACAACCAATGAGGTAGATTGCTCACCAAAAAAGCATCATTTTAGCATAATATTTTCGCTTTCGTATCTATTTTTCATCAAAGCTTTAAGTGATCAACTTGTAGTCTTTTAAGAATCAAAATCCAATTTAAATACCAATTTAATTATATTTAAACTAAATGACATATACTAACTATTACTTAATACTTGATTTTATAACTAAGAGTTAAAGTTAAATATTTATCAAATCTAAACTTAATTTACTGGAATTTTTTTAACTATAATTAAAGCAAAAAAATCATTGAAACAAAGTAATCGTATATCTTATTTATTGAATTTGTATACTAAAAATTAAGGTTAAAGTAAACAATAACTGGGACAAAATTATTTCATGTCTTATTTATCCAATTTACACGTTAAGTAAATGAAAGACTTGTCTTTTATGTCGAATTTTTCTAATTTTCCGTGAACCATGGATTTATGATTTATAAGAATATTTAATTCTTTTTATTATTTTTTTTAATGTTATTTTGAGTTATGAATTTATGATTAATAAGTGGCTTCTAGAAGAACATATTTACAAAATAAACGGGTTTTATTTTTTCTTAAGTATATGGATTATAAAAGTTGATTAATGTTTGGATTTAAATTTTTAATTGTTGAAATTATTTTTATTTCAATCACAACGCTTTATGGAGTACTAGTAATTAAATGTAGTTTCCACTTACATCTTAAATGCGACACATATTAGAGGACAACATTTGTAAAATTTTAATCGTAGATAAATCTAGATCCTAAAAAACATTAAACTAGTTACTTACAAAAGAAGAGAGGGAAGTGAGAAAAATTATTAGAAAATTTAGTAAGTAACAAAAGAGAAATTTTGAATTACTCAAAGCATATGAGTTGAATAATTGATAATACCTTATTATTAAACATAAATATAAGATATAGAATTTTACATAGGCCAACCAATTTAAACTAGGTTGGGATTTTATGTACATGCACTCAAATTCTCTCAAAAACACTTTTCTAGTTAGAAACTAAGTAAAAATTAGACCGGGAGACCTAAAACTAGCAAATATCTTGAAATATAGTGAACTAGAAATAAGCAAACTTACAACTTAATTAGAATTAATTAACAACTTTCATATACAAACTTGTGATTCCAATGAATCCTTATCAGCTTTTTGGAAAATGGTACTATAAAATAAACCAGAAAACCCTCCAAAATGTCTAACATATATACTACAGTCATTTAAAGTCCAAAAATAAGACTAAAAGTCAACTTAACAAAAGGAGGAGAGAGACAAGTGGTGGTTAACTAGTACAAAGCAGGGAGGAAGTGTGTATTCACTCTAGAAATAATTATGCATGAGGTAGTACAAATTTACTGACTAAAAATAGTCCTTTCATCCTACAATAAGTGTCCAATCAGTGCCACATGTCATCCTAGGTTGTAAGCCCCTACTAAGAATAAACATGTTAATAATAGAAAAACCTAAAAAAAAGAAAAATTACTAAATGATATCGATTGTTTAGTAATGAATGAAAAATATTCGTAATATCCCCTAATAATGTGTGGAAAAGCATCTAATGGTGGCCATATTATATGTCCTAATAAGGTCCTAATGAACTACTGAGTGCAATGCACCCCAACATCCCCTAACATCCCCTTGAAGCACAACTGAGGAGTATGCTAGTGAATGAGTCCCAACAGTACTCAGCCATGTTAGGTACTCATGTACAACAAATATGAAATACATATTATGATATTATTGAGGTGAAAATGGAAAACCTAGTGGGAAGAAAATGCCTACCTCAAAATACAATGCATATTATGTCACCTGTGCAATTGCTATGTGGAAGGATGGTGTTGCTAATTAACCCCATCATGAATTTCTCCTTGGATTTTTCCTATACCAATATATGGGAATTCAATTTTTGTTCATCTTTTAGTTCTATAAACCTGCTTTCATCCAACAAGTTTCTTGTTCGGAAGAAGAGGTACCAATTCCCAAGTTTTTTTCTCTATTAAGGATTACACTCCTCCATCATAGTTGATTCCCAAGAGGGTTTCCCTTTAGCATATGCATAAGTATGAGGGTTATATCCAAGATAAAAACAACAATATATAGGATATTCATGCTCCATGACAATTAGAGATTGTGGAGGCTCCACAAACTATGTCCTAGTTCTCCATGAAATAGTAGGATCACCTACTAGATCACTAATTGCCTGAATTGTCTGTTGTATTCATTGAGGCCTCTATTATGGACCTAAAAATTATTGCTTATGTTATGATATGTTAGAATATTAAATCTAATTAGACAAATGATCTGAAGAATAATCATGGAGTACTGGTTAAAGTAGAGGTGGAGAGGATGAAGTAGGATGCTATGGAAGTTCCTCTAAAGGACCTTCTTCAAATATGGCACTCCTTTGGATGAATAAAGTATCTAAATAGGTATATAATAATATGTATCCTTAAGTCCTTATAGATATCCCATAAATATGCACTCTCTGATATGAGGCTCCATACCTTTCCTCTTATCAAAAGGAATCCTGACCCATGCCTAGGAACCAAATTTTTTGAAATGAGTACCATCCAGTTTTTTTCCCTATCAAGGCCTCAAAATAAGTGATATCATTTATTGATTTATGAGGAATCCTATTATAAATATAAGAATCACAAGTAATGGCTTCAACCTATAGTTTAGGAGGTAAGGGTCTAGCATGAGGTATGAAATTCACCATCTCTTTTATTACATTGCATTTCTCCTCTCTACAAATCCAGTTTCCTACGAAGTGTATGGAACATATTGAAGCTTTATGCTTGATTCTAAACAGATATTTTGAACATCATTATTTCCATATTAAACCCCATTATTAGTGTTGGCGCCCATTTTTGTCCCCAATTTTCTGCCTCTCATCCCTATTTTCACCATGTTTTGCCTATGAAAGTACTCCTACTACCTACCCTATCACCTACATCACTCCCTAAACCCCACTAGTACATGACTAAGAGGTAAATGCACTTAACTGACATCGTTTTACTATTTGTGATTGAATTCAAGTGAATTCTTGAGTCATGTCTTTATATGCTAACTATTTATTCATGGGTCTAGCTAGAAGCTTGGTGGTAGGATTGGCAGGTCAGCATGAATGGAAAGATGCCTTGTCATCAACATCAATCTCAGCTTTCATATTCAAACAACTGATCCTTGATTGAGTTCGAGACAGTCTGGCCAGGTGGACTCCTTCTTCTTGTTTTGACCATCGAAGTTTACACGACGATCTGTAAGGACAAGTGCAATGCTTCCAGGATCGGTTTGTTATATTAAGTGTGATAATTCCAAGGCCGAAGATCCTCCAGATCAGAATCAAATTGGACTACTATCATAATAGTAGCCAGTTATTCTAGAAGGAAGTAGTTTGTTCTAAGTAGATTTAATATGATTTGGAGCAGATCAAGCAATGCTTAGATTAGTTTATAGTTTCTAAGGTTGCCATAGTTAGTTAAATTGTTATTTTTACATTCACACAGTCACCTTTAAAGGTCATTGTAATGCAATGACAATGCTAGTCGAGCTAGCCTAGTTAAGAGTTAGAATTGTTGCTGTTATTAGTAAGATACACTGTGACTTATGTCAATTGGTTCCTAAACTTTGTTTTGAAAATATACTTGATCGCTTTCAAGTTGTGAGCCAGAAGCATTATTATCATGGTTGATTGCGAGTTATGTCTCTGATGTTTTAAATCCTTCTTTCATTGTAGTAAGATAGCTTACTCCAGGTGTGGGAGGGCCCACCACCTCTGGAAATAAGCCTCATTAACAGTTCGTATAGCTAGGTGTGTCCGTACAATTTTATAGTTTGAATCCTGTGTGTTACAATTACGAAAATTGGTATATGATTTCATAACATATGTGTGGTTTGTTACCTTACAGATTAAACAATTTAAAGATTGCTTTCCTCTATTGAAGATCTTCGATTCATTTTATAACCTGAACTTATATTTCAACAAGATCCATGCTCTGTTCCTCCACTCAAGTCGCATTTATTCATATTTATAATTGGAGTGTCCACGATAGAGAAAATCAATCGATTCTTGAAGTTTAAGAAGCACGATTCCTTTGTGTTTATCCATGCAAATTGTGAAGTATGGTATGAGTGTGAACAAAGAATTCCTTTTGTATAATTGAGTGGCTGATTTATGGTTTGAAAGGTTTTGATTGTGATTGCAAACGAAGTTGTGCTTGGTAGTGATAGGTGTTGTGTCCTTCATTTCCACAATTTGAATTGTTTGATTTGTTTCAATCAACGTGGTTTACTTCAAAGCATTTCATTTAGAGCATCGATTTGAGTCATTAAATTATCATAGGATAATTTAGATTTATTTTCACATGATAGAATAAGTTTGATTCCCATTCCCAATGTTGTAGTATAGTGATTGATTTCATAGCAGTGTGACAACATTTCCATTACATTTATAAACTCAGAGAATTTCGTTAAGATTTCATTTTCCTTTAAGCACCAATAGATCAGTTCAAGTTGATTTCAAAGTCAGTCTTTGTAGCAGTGTGATTTGAGTGTATTTTATTTCTGAGCAAGAATAGTCTAGGTTGACAATTCAGGATTTAATTCTGGTTTTCTTTTTCAAGTTGTAGCATTTCATTTTGATTTCTTAGAGATTAGGTTTTGATGATTGCTTGCCTCTGCCTTTCGAATAATTAGAGTTTGAACTTCCTGTTTTGAAAAGGGTTTATTTCAAGAATTGTGCTTAGAGTAAATTTCATTAAGCCTTTGGTTTCAGTAAGTTTGTCTTTTGATTGCAGAGATTTAGAATAAGGAACAGAATGGATTGAGTTAAGTTGATTTCCTTTAGATTTCTTACATTTTCTGGGAATGAGATGAGTGCTAGTTTGCTTAATTGATAGTGTTTTTTTCATCATTTTGTACTTAACAATCATTATCAAGGAAAATTACATATTCTGTACAACTCGTTTTTACGAGTCTTGGTTGATAATTAAATATTAAGAGGTTTAATCACTAATTAAAACTCTCAACATTTTGGTGTCATTGCCGGGGAGTTGTATTTTGGTTCGGGTAAGATTATTATCACAGAGTTTCAAGGGTATTACAGGTAGTCAGAGGGTGGAGAGAGTACGGTAAGACATGAGTGAAGTGCCACACATCCACTATTGTGGGGTTTCTCCAAAGTATGATTATTTTTTCTTATCTTTGAAATTTTATTTCCTTTTCTTTATGCATAGAAGTAGAAGTAGGCCTAGGGATAGTCAAGGTAGATTTATTTCTAGTTCAAAATTTCCTACAACTTTTGGTCCAACAACCACACCAATCACTAATCCTATTAATCAGTATGCAGGAGTAAAGCAAGAAGAAGGAGGTGTTGACAGCAAAGTGGCTTCAGAGAGGGAGATTCTGAATCAAGATGAGGAAACAGTTGAACACATTATTTTTGGGAGTACAAAAGGAATTGTGTTAGAAGAACCAGTCAAGCTACAAGACCACACAGATTTAGAATCAACTAATTCTTACAAGTCTATTTGGGCACATCACTCCCGACAATAAGATCAGTGTAAACAGGGTCTATCAAACCCTAATTCAGTTGCTACATGCCCTAGACATGCCACTTCATTGAGTGCTTTCATCCATAAAAGTTTCTTAGTTTGAAACCCAGCGGAAATGCCTCTTTGGGACACCAATGCAGACTTGGTCAGGGGCAGCTGCTCTGCATAGCAGGTAGGCCCATTTAGACCTGCATTGTGGAGCACTTAGGCACACTTTAGCCTACACTGGGCAAGGATGAGCAAAATTGGCATAGGATTCTAGGAATATTCTTTGATTCTAAAGCATTCTAGAAGGATGCCCAACTCTTATCTCATCCTATGAGCTCGATTTTTGATAGGATATGGATCATTCAACCCTCTATCCTCTCATCCATTTCTCTATGGAGAATAACTATTCAATTATGGAAAACCATTCAATACCCAATTTATGACAAAACCACTTGCATTTCCCTATAAATTGACCACTCATCATAGTGATCAGAAGGCTAAAACTTGGATATTATAGAGAAATAATGTTGGTTTGAGACTTGAAATCATTGTCGAGTAATGTTATGATGCTGGATTGATGTGCTATTGGTGTGATGAGGGTTTGGACTAAGCTGGATGAGTGACACGGGTTCAAACCACATTGGGTGTACCTTCTCCTTCTATCAATCAATAAAGTTGCTTGTTCCTTTTCCAATAATTTTATCTATACTTATGATGAATGTATGTTCAAATGTTGTCAATTCCATTTGTTTATAGTAGATAGATCATATGCTTTGATTGTTGTCATCTTCTGTGGCAGGTACCAATTGAGAAAATTCAGCTTGAGCAGGAGCGATGAGAGCAATTCAAAGGAGATCAAAGGAAGTGAAGGATCACAAGTAGGTTCCTTTATATTATCTGTCTATTGTAGGAAAAGTTTAAACATCTTTACTTCTGTTGTTCTAAGTGTAACTACCCACTTAGGGAAGATGTACTTATCCATAGGTATAGATTCCATATAAAAAATTGGCGACCATACTAGGGAATGACCATTGTTCCTGGTAGTTACCCTTATCATATTACATACTAGTAGACTTTACTTGACTTCATTGATCTCTTTTCAGTCATTTTGAAGCTTTTTTGGTCAAAATTTACACTAAAATGCTTACTCTAGGAATTTTCTGTTACCAGAGCACCCTTGGTCAGGGGACAGTGCTCTACAGAGCACCCTTGGCTTAGAGACAGTGCTTTGTAACACACTGTCTCCCACTCAGGGCTACACTGGTCCCTGTCAAGCCAAAAAACCCATCTTTTGCTTGATTTTTTCCAAAGTTGCTTCTGATGTTGTTTGTTGAAGATCAATGTTTTTCTTTGTCTCTGAAATCAGTTTGCATTTCCTCTCCTAGCCCTACTTTGACCTTGATTGTTTAGTGATTCTTAAGAGATTTCTTTATAATTATCAATTCATTGTCAAAGTTAGCTTACATTTATTAGTCTTTACTTTTCTGAAAAAGAATTGTCGTAAAGTATTCATTTCTTTAAAAAAGAAACTGTCGTAAAGTCTTCATTTCTTGTGAAAAGCATTGATTGATCGTTTGTGTATTTAGTTTCTTTGTGTTCATCTAAACATTAAAGGAATGAAAAGAAAAACATGCATAAGGCATTTATAAGTTTGTGTGTGCTTGTAGGAATGGTATAGGGAAAGTTGCATTAGATGTGCTCTATGCTGTTTGTTTAGAGATCCTCATTGTTGTATCCCTTTTAGTTACAGTTTTCATTGTTGAAATAAAATGAAAAGAATGTTTCCCATCTTAGTTGCATTCTAGGAGTTTCAGAAACATCATGCGGTGAACCTGAAAGGAAAACTTTTAAACAAAATCAACTAAAATTTATCTCAATTAACCTAATGGAGCATTGTAACTTAACGCATAACATTTAGAAGTCTAGGCTAGAGACGTGTTCTGGTATCATTAAACATAGTTGTTGTCGCTAATAGTCTGCGATACATTCCGAGTGTGATACCTCATTCCATGTACGTAAGTATATCATAGCTCGTCCACGTACTTTTAGATATATCGGGCGGTGTTATAGTATGAAAAGTATAAGGGAATGCTCTCACTGTGCAGTTTCACATTAGATAGTACTAACACAGATTGGGCCTCCATGTACTTTTGGGTATATTTGGGAGAAATACATTAGGTTTCTATCCATCCATAAGTAACCAAGTTGACCACCTTGTATACTGTAATACACTGAAAACAACATTCAGGGAGATTGCCTGCATGTATGTTAAGTCCTTGGTTTACTGAGGCAGTATATTGCAATTCACCATTACTTGGTAATATATTTGCCTAGATTATCCCTCTTTTCTTTTGTTATGTTATTTTGATTAAACTAAAATTAACTGACGACAGATAACATCCTCCATGTCACTTCTTAGTTGATCTTAGGTTGAGACATTTGTTAACAACTCCGGAGTCCATAGATCAAGGAATTCCTTTTGATGGGAATCCTAGTCCTTTTCCTCCTTTTGGAAATATTAGTGCTCCTTATATGGCTACATTGTCCCTTCTGGGACTTACCATCGGCTTGCTAGTATGGTTGTTCTCAACCTCCTTGGCCCCACAACTGAATATTCCTACAACTGGACAAAATCAACCTCCAGTTGATCCTACAGTTGACCCTTTACCTTCTTCATTGTTTGTTTCTTCCTCCCCTTCTTCCTCTTCGCCTGGTGAAAGTATTGACACTAGTAACCAGGTGGATAAGAAGAATGAGAAGAAGAAAATTTAGTAGGGGGGCAACCAAGCAACCATTGCTTCGAATGAAACTTCTGATGAGAAACCGTCTAATAAGCCTCACAAACTTCGATATGCTTGCAAACTTTGTACGGGAGACCATTTTCTTCGAAATTGTTCTAGTATTCCTTAGATCTTATAAGAATGGTCTTCTTGTTCACATCATCTTGTGTCATCAACTTCTGGAGATCATGTTGGTGACACACCATCAACTAGTGGTAGTAAAGTTCATGGAAAGAAGGGTAAAGTTAAGTTTCCCTATAGGTTATGTGAAGGGAATCACCCCATTCACCTTTGTCCCTATCTGTATGAAGCCAAAAAAGTGTTGGATAACCATCCTGCTTCTCTGCAGCAACTTCCATATAGTTACAGGAGACTCTCCCTTAATCCTTCATTAGTTGATGAAGTGACTGACCCAAATCAACCGTCGGTCAAACCCACTCTCTCTGAATGTGATTCCCATGAGTCTATACCTGACCAATCACAGGTCGAGGAAACAGTTGACCCGATTTCACCTTTAGTTAATCATACCTTTCTCGTAGAGAGTGAGTGTGATACCACTCAGGTTCTTTTCATTTCTTCAGATTCCAATGAGCTTAGAGGCAACCCTCCTATTCCATCAAGATAGGAGGAAAATCCTCCCGTTTTCGTAACTCAAGGGGGTAATTATGCTATTCTTATGGTACCCCCTCCAAGTAGTCTGGTCACTTCCTTTGATTGGAATCAACCAGCAGGACGTCGTCTTCCTTCTTATGTGCATTTCCAGATCATAGTACAGGTTTATAATATGATTGTATCTGGCACTATTATAGACGAAGGTGCATCTGTGAGTATCCTTTCCTCCACTTCTTGGCAGGTGCTCGGTTCACCGCCACTTGTGCGTGTTACTCAGAATTTGTTGGCTTTTAATAGAGGAACCTATCAACCATTAGGGATCCTTCCTCAGTTGCCTCTTACTTTGGTAGAAAAAATTGTTTATCTCAATGTGATGGTAGTCCCAGGCCCTTTAGATTACAATTTACTTCTTGGGCGCGACTATTTTTATGAAATGGGAGCTATTGTTTCAACACTCTTTCGAATGATGCGTTTCTAGCATGAAGGCAGAATTATCACCATTGACCAACTTTCATTTCCTGACCCAAATATGGCTTCTAGTCAACCATCTTCCCTAAATGGTCCTTTTGTCCCAATGGTATCTTCCCTGCCACGGGTCAATTATGTGGCAACCCATTCCATGCTTACATCAACTGGCGATCAATTCCATGATGTTGTGCATTATGTACTGGGAGCATTGGAACTAGATCTCTCTAATAGATTCCTTGCTATGTATCCCTTCCAGAGAAATTTTCTCCCATCTGATGAGAACCTCTTGGAAGTCATGAAATCTTATAGGTTGTGATCAAGGAATCATGAGAATAGTTCCTTGTCTTGTGTCAAGCTCGTTAAAAAATGAAACAAGGAATCTCAGCAGAGTTCCTTGTCTTGTGTCAAGCTTATTAAAAAATGAAACAAGGTCCTCTGGAGCAAAATTCCAATTCAAGTCTTTGATTAGATCTCGTAAAATCCCAGTCGATTCTTTCACTTGATCTCGTAAATGAACCTTCATTCCATCCACCTGATAACCACAAGTAGTCTACTTAGGTGAATTTAATGAAGCTTGGGGGCGCATGCACCTAGAATCAAGTCATCATGCTGGGGGCATGTAAACCAATCTCAAGAATAGTTTTTCATTTCAAGCTTGTGTAAACATGAAAGTGAATCCAAGCATAGTTCCCTATGGTTCAAGCTTGTGTAAAAATGAGCCCACCTCCATTTTAACCCTCATGATTTCCATTCTATCAGTCTCTTCCATCAGATGAGCCTTGGTTTCTCTCCTTCCATCGCCACTATCTGCTTGGCCGATCATACACTTTCACTTGGTTGTTTTACCCTTTTTGAGGAACAGTTGCAATGAGTGGTCTTATTATCCAGCCTCTTCACATAAATCAACATGTTTTGAGAAGTTCCAACATCACTGGAACCAATTGTTATCCTAGACACCACTCGTCCCTCTAAGTAGAGTCATCTTTAAGCTCTTTTCAGACTCTAAAAATATGAAAAGATTGTTAGGCACTTGTCCTTTTCAGCTCGTAAACGGATTGGAAACGACATCTACTCAGTATAACTTTAACCCTTTTCCAGACCGAGATAGATTACTTATGAGAAAGGAATACATTGATCAAACATTGTCAATAGGTTCTCTCTTGTATTATTTTACGCTCTTTTGGACTTGAGAGACAAATTTATGAAAAAGAACTTGTGGAGTTTTCTTTTTGTCCCTTTTTAAACTCTCTAAACATGAAAAGGATAGAGTTCTCATTGTCGTTAAACTCGTTAAAGCATCAAATAGCGACAAAATTTTCCATCATGACAAGACCAAGTTTCACCTTCGCTAGACTCGTTAAAACATCACATAGGGATGGATTCACTCGAAGGGTGGAATTACACTACAAGAATATTTTATCCTCCTCAAGATTGTTTAAAAAAATAAAGAGGTACTAGTCAGCAATGACTGGGGAAAATGGGAAAAGGGATAAATCACTTTATGGTAGCAAGTCGCTCTTGAACATGACACTTTCACTTCATCTTTGTGGCTATTTGGGTTGGGTTATCTGCTTGATGGTTATCATACCTATGGTCTATCACACCATCCATCACTTTGGTTTTGGGTCAATGCTTCCAATTCATTCAGTGTCGTCGACATGTTCAAGAGAAGTCACTCAGTAAACTTCATCCTTTGCAATACTCATAAACCTTCATTTTCATGATTGGCATTCCTGAACATTGTGTCGTCAGTCATATTTTGTCTTCAAAATCATTACACTCATTAGTACCTTGAGAATCATTATCATTACTGGTGATTTCGCTCACGTCCTTTAACAACTTACATCATTGGCTAGTAATCGGACGATGTCTTCCCACGTTCTTCTTCAGATCACATTTTCACATGGTTAGACTCATATTTGAGCAAACAACTGGATGAGATAGAAGGCCCGAGTTCTAGTTTCATCCATCTAGGCTGCGATTTCAAGAGAGTACTAAATCATCTGTGTTAGGGTTAGTCTTTTCAGCCTTCCTCCAGTGATCAAATATGCTCTTACAAAGTGATTTTAAGGTGTCAAGGTCAAATTTTGTCATTTCAGTGAGTCTTCAAGTAAAATTTGGTCACTAGGTATTAGGTCTAGGGTTTGCTCTTACTTTTGTCAAAGTTGTCCAAATGTTGGTCCATGTCACCGTTCAGCTGAGTGTACCATCATTCAAAGGGTTATCATCATCATGTCAAGTTCCACTGCATCATTTTACACCTTGTTCATGCTTCAGTTGCGCTTAGGTAAAGTTCATTTCCCTCTCCTAGGGTTTTGAAGGAAATTTCTCTTGGATGGTCAAATCATAAGCAAAACTGGTATCCTGATGTTCATGCACCTTCCCCTATCCTTAATGTACCTTATTAAACACTTCCCATCACTGAGATCCCCCAAATTCCTCATTTTCGCACAAACCCTAGTTTCTTGCTACAACTTGGCAATTTTCTAGGCTAGACCTGTGTTTTGCCCTTTTGGACCCCTTCCCCTCACTCAATCTATAAAATTCCACTTTCCCCTACTTCCTAACATCCCTCCCCACCTAGAAAAATTTCCTCAAGAATTTAGAAGCCCCCTATCCCCTTCATTTCTCTTCATTTCGACAAATCCCCTGTTCCACACATCGGGGTAGGTTTTACTCAAATGATGTTTCTGAGCAAAAAGATGAATTTTGGAAAAATGAGAGAATTTTTTTCCATAATAGGGCAAGGAAGAAAAACCTCCTTCACTTTTTACCCAGGTGTCATGGTTTTTTAGAAATGTTAAAAATACAGTTGCCTCGGGAGAATTGATGCACCTCTGAAGTGACCTTGGGAAAATCAAGTTTTCTCCTAGCTTGGTTGGCCAAATGACTTTCTTGATGAGTTAAGTGATAATTATACTCAAATACCTTTCCAACGAGCTATCTTTCACCCAATTTGGACACTAGGAAGGCCTCCAAAAGTCTCCTGGAAAAAGCACTACGCATAGGGAAGGCGCGACGCATTGGGCTAAAAAGCCTGATTTCTCTCAAAAACTCCCTCAAATTGCCAAAATCACTCAACTCTTCTAGTGTGAAAGTAATATAAGCCGTCTTCCTTGCTAGTGAAGAAGTTTTTCATACAATTTATGGTGGTTATGTAAAAGAAAATTCAAACCCTAATACCTTGCAATTTGTGCTCACAAACAAGTGCTTAGGGTTTGTAGTTGGTTTTTTGTTGCCAAATTCCATTTCCTCACTTCCACACTTTTTTTTTTCCCACATTCATTTTCTAGTTTCATCCCCATATCCCTAATTCCCATATCCCTAAATTCACTAACCCTATATTCCTAACTCCCACTATCCCAAACCCTAGCTGTTATCCCTAAAGCTCCCTCATTCACTCCTAAGCCCCTTTTTCCTATCCCTAAATCACATCATTCCCTATCATTCCTATTTCCCCATCTCATTTGTAAAATCCCAAGTTACTCCAACATTCAGTGGTTGTCCTCTCCTCCAAAGTTTATCAAATCCTCAAAGGGCAAACTACCACTTGGCAAGACTTCATTGTTCCCACTGTCCCATTTTTGCCACAGTCCCTCATTTCCCTTTGGCACACATTTGGCATTGAAACAAGACACCAAGTTCTCATTTCTCATTCTAAACAAACCAAAAATACACTTGGCATAGACTTTCAACACCATGGAGGCGGGCACCGATACATTATATGACCAAGACAGTGACTTTACAACTAAAACTGCATGCACCAAGAGGGCAATAAAATGCCATAAAAGGGAGGATAGACTCTGAATCTTGGTCGAAGCCTCTTTGGCTGAGCATGATGCTTGATGATGCACCTTCAGTCCAAATTTCAAGAAATTTGGAGCAATTTTTGACATTTTGAAATTTTTTGCACAAAAAACAGAGTTTTCCTCCCTATGCGCCGCGCCACCTAGCGCTCGCTTTTGCTAGAGGCCTCCAAATATCAAAAACTCAGCATTTTTGGATTTTTCATGCAAAATTACACTTTTCTACCTATGGCCAAGAAATTTGGGCAGGTTTTGAGCACTCAAAAGGTCAAAAAACACTCAAAAAATGACCTCACTACCCCTATTTTGACACACACGAAGCAGTCTTGGGATATTGAAGTTTTGGAGGAGAAAATGACATCCAAATTCAGAAATTCCACTTGGGTTGGAAAGTAGACAGGTAGGTATTTCCAAAAAGCACACTTTGGCTCAATTTTGACTTTAGGAAGTGCCTCAAAATCAGCTCCAAAGTGGCGCAACGCATAGAGAATCAGGGGCGGCGCATAGAGGATTTTTGCCTCATTTTCACTCTTCAGCTCAGAAATTTGCCCAGTTTTGACTAGTTTTACTTTTTGATGTTACTCTTGATATTCCATGATGTAATTTCATGACCATGATGTAATTTTGGCACATTTTTACTTGTTCTAGAAGATTCATTCACCAAAAGGTGAAATGTGAGGGAATGAATCAGTTTCCTAACATATAGAGGCAAGTTGTTTCATTGCCTATTTTTCAGTTCCTTGTTTAGATATGGTTGAAACAGCTCCTAGAATGATGAGCTCGACCCCTAGAGGCATGGGAAGGAGTTAGGATTGTCTATATTATGTAATTTCTCAGTAATTTTCAGGGTTGGATACTTGGGATTGCTTGGCACTCTATTGTACATTTTATTTCTGCAATTTTGGCAAAGGAAGGACCAGGGTTTTGCAGCACTTGTTGGGATCCATGTGGCTCTATGTTTTGATGGTGTGTTTCTCTATGTATTTGTAAGTTCACTGATGTTATTGTGTATCATTTTCCCTTCTCTTGTCTTCTACAATTAAACAAATGAGTGATTAAGGTAGAATTCATGGACTGCTATGCTCTGCCTGGATATTTTGTTTAATTCTTCATGTTTTCATCTGTTTGAGGAGGACTCTTGAGACCTTCTTTCCCTCCTTGGCTCCTCACCAGTCTAATCCATCCATTCATTCAATCCAAAGCATCAAAACTACTCCCTATATCGCCCCTATCTGAACTCTGCAAAAATCTGGCCTCATCCCCGGACCCAAAATTTGCCTATCCCTTTTTTCCAACAAAACCCTCAGAAACTCAAATCAAATCCTTTACACTTCATACCTAGCCTAAAATTAGTTTGGTTTTTAGTCATCTCCAGCCCCATTGATTATCTTTCGCTAAGATTGACCCGGAGAGAGCCCTCTCCTGTCCTCGTAGGGCTAGCTACGAGGCTGAGCGTGGTTTGATGTGGACCTAGAACCTTGTCTTTTCAGCCTGAGGAAAATCTAGGCTCTAGCAATATGTACAATGGCTTTACACAGATGGTCATCCTATCATGGGTCTATATCTGTAGATGACTATTTGATTTATGTACATGTAATGAAAAGTTTATATGCTGAGTATGGGTATGCCTTCCCTCAGCAATTCATGAAAAATTCAAAGATATCATGACATTATGTATTGTAATTGATGCAGATCACCATCCTGTTCAGATCCTCCTCATCACATCCTAAAGCATATCACTCAGCATTATCATTTTCGACTTCATGCTTTAGGGGGCAGCTGTTACAGGTCTATTTGGGCACATCACTCCCAACGATTAGATCAGTGTAAACAGGGTCTATCAAACCCTAATTTAGTTGCTACATGCCCTAGACGTGCCACTTCATTGAGTGCTTTCATCCATAAAAGTTTCCTAGTTTGAAACCCTACTAAAATGCCTCTTTAGGACACCAACGTAACCTTGGTCAGGGGAAAGTTCTTTACATAGCAGGTAGTCCCATTCAAACCTACGTTTCAGAGCACCTAGGCCCACTTTAGCCTATGTTGGGCGAGGATGAGCGAAATTGACATAGCATTCTGGGAATATTCCTTGATTCTAGAGCATTCTAGAAGGATGCCCAACTCGTATCTCATCCTATGAGCTTGATTTTGGATAGGATTTGGATCATTCAACCCTCTATCCTCTCATCCCTTTCTCCATGGAAACTAACTATCCAATTATGGAAAACCATTCAATACCCAATTTATGACAAAATCACTTGCATTTCCCTATAAATTGACCACTCATCATAGTGATCAGAAGAATAGAACTTGGATATTATAGAGAAATATTGTTTATTTGAGACTTGAAATCATTGTCAAGTAATGTTATGTTGCTGGATTGATGTCCTATTGGTGTGATGAGGGTTTGGACTAAGCTGGATGAGTGACATGGGATCGAACCACATTGGGTGCAACTTCTCCATCTATCAATCAATAAAGTTGTTTGTTCATTTTCCAATACTTTTTTCTATACCTATGATGGATGTATGTTCAAATGTTTTTGATTCCATTTGTTTATAGTAGATAGATCATATGCTTTGATTGTTTTCGTCTTCTATTTATGTTGGCAGGTACCAATTGAGCGAATTCAGCTTGAGTGGGAGCGACGAGAGAAATTCAAAGGAGATCAAAGGAAGCAAAGGATCACAAGTAGGTTCCTTTATCTTATCTATCTATTGTAGGAAAAGGTTAAACATCTTTACTTCTATTGTTCTAAGTGTAACTACCCACTTAGGGAAGATGTACTTATCCATAGGTATAAATTCCATATAACACTAATATCAATGACCATCCTTTAGTACCTCATGTTGACAGGGTAATCATCAGCAGACCTCTTCAAGAACCTATAGTAGACATGGCCAACGAGGGAGGAGAGAACATAAACAATGAGGAACATCAGGGGGAAGGAGAAGGTCAACGTTGTAACATATTTGGATGAAATAATGAGGAATGTCAGGGGGAAGGAGAAGGCCCACATCACAACCTATTAGGAGGGAACCATGAAGGACCGAGGGGAGGACTGGAAGAAGAAGAAGAAGAAGAAGAAACCACTTTTGGGTTTCCTATTCTCGATGTAACTAGGAATATCACTATGAAAAACATACCAATGGAATCTCTTCCTCTCTTCTACGGTAAGTCCTCCGAATACCAAGATTCCTTCTTATTTGAATTTGACATTTTATGTAGGAGTTATAATTATTATGAGGATGCACATAAGCTCAAGCTATTCCTAGCCACCCTGAAAGATACAACCCTTAGATGGTTTATGAGCCTAGGTGAACACACCATCTACTCTTGTGATGACATGGAGTATGTCTTTCTTAAGAAATACCAAGACTTCTGCAAAAGTAGGGATGTGAACGATATTCTTAGGATAAAACAATTCGAAGACGAGAACATAGAAGAATATCTTGAATGCTTCTTTTATAATTTCCATAAATCCCGAGGGGCACATCTAGATGAGAAGACTGTCATAACTATGTTTTTAAAGGGGCTGAGGGTTGAATCTATTGAAACCCTAAATATTTAAGTGGTGGGGATGTTTATAAAAATCCTTTTTCTAAGGTGGTTGAACTATGTCGCACTTACTCACGAAGTGAGGCTAAAGTAGGCAAGAAGCTCTGTGACAATTCCCGAGATTATGTGCCAATAAATCAGAAATCTGTACCCAACACTATCACTAGAGTGGAATTAGGAAACTTATTGGAAAACTTCAAAATGGATATCCTAAACACTATTGGTAACCATCTTGACACAATAAAACTAAAAAAGAAACAAGAAGATGAGAGGACTGCCATGACAATCTTTTGTCCTAAATGCATAAATAAGCATGCTGAGAGGGAGTGTCCCATCAATGTTATTGAGGTTTTTGGGATTTGTGCTTTAGAACATGCAATTGAGAAGTGTCAATCTCTTCTTGGTTTACAGGCTATCTATAAGGGCAATGTTGAAACAAATGATTTTTCACAAACAAACAAGAAACCCTCTTAGAGAAGCCCAAATCAAAACATGTTTCAAGATCCTAGTTTTCAAGGCTATGGTCAGAATAAACCTTGGAGTTTCCAGCCATATTACCCTCCTTGGTTTAATCCTCAATCACAAAACACTCCTTGGAATCAGTATTGGAGGGGAAATCCTTATGGAAACACTTTTCAGCCCTAAAACCAATCCTATCCTCCATACTCAAACATTCCTAGTATGTCCTACAATCCGAACATTCAACCTTATCAGCAGGGGTACAAACCAAATCATTATCAACAATCCTCACTACCTCTTCCTCCTTTCCAACAGCTTTTACCTGCACCGTCCAACCCATCATCCTCGCAAGCACCACCATCATTGAACCCACCTCGTCCTACTTTGTTGCATGCACAACCCATAGCTAATCCCAACCATAATAAGTAGCCTTATCCGGTACAAAATGTAGAAGTACATCCTTTTCCTACCTATATGATCACCATTGTCCCAATAAATGAGATTCAACTACGATCTGGGAAAACAATCAATAAGGAAAAATCAATTGTCATTATTCAGGAAGAGGCCTGTCAAGAACAAACTGAAAATCACCATCAACAAGAAAAACAAAAAGAAGAACCAAATGAACCTCCTTACCCTGAAAGACTAATTGTTAAGAAGGAATATATCCCAATCGAATATGATTTAGAATCAGAATGAAGGAATGTTTGTATTAAAACTCCACTATTACAAGCCATTAGGGACATTCCTATCTACACTAAAATCATTAAATACCTCTGTATTAAGAAACCGGGAAGGAAAGGACACAAGAACCAAAATGTGAAATTCATAAGTGAAATGCGGAGGATGATCTCAGATTTACCATTAAAATATAGTGACCCAGGAAATCCCATAGTGACCATCGAAATCAATGGATTACTTCTGCCAAACACCCTTGTAGACTTAGGAGCAGCGATTAATGCTATGAATTTTGAAACCATGACATATTTGCAATTGCAAGGGATCAAACCTACACCTATTATTTTAGAATTGGTAGATAAATCCATTATTAAACCCATGGGAACTCTAGAAGAGATAGTAGTCACCATTTCTTCCTGGAAATATCCCATCAATTTCATTGTCATTTCTCCTAAAAAACCAGGACACCCTGTAGTCCTAGGACCCCATTAGTTAGCTACTGTAGATGCTGTGATAGGGTGCCGAAATGGAGAAATGATCATTTCCAATGGTTCACATAATCAAACCTTTTCAATTTCCCCCCTACTCAAACTGCTGCTAAAGTACCCTTATGGCTACAGATTCCTTATGGAGATGAGGATTGTATGTTTCCTTTGTTATCATTAGAACAATCTAGAGGACTCCAGGAATAATCAGAAGATCATATTTTGCAACAATTTTTATCTGATCGTTCTTATATTGATTATCTTATTTCTTTTATTGGTTATCAACATGTTTTCAGTAATGAGTTTCAGGAATCTTGTCATCCAGCTATATTTTCCTCATTTACAACAATAGAGGATAGAGATGAGCTCACTACGGAACCAGTTGAAATTAGTGAAGGACAAATTTTGTATACTGGAAATGAACTAAATGAAGAACAAAAGTAGAAATTGTTGAGCATGGTTCAAGAACAATCCAGAGCTTTCGCCTGGGACTATTTGGACATGAAAGGAATACACCCAAATACATGCATCCACCACATCTACACCAATGAGGAGATGAGACCAATTTGGCAGCCGCAGAGATGCATGAACCCAGCCTTGAAAGAAATTGTAAAAGATGAGTTGCAAAAGTTATTGGCTACATATTTTATCTATCCTATTTCATATATCAAATGGGTGTCACCTTTGGTGGTGGTTCTGAAGAAGAACGGTAAGTGGCACATATGTGTTGATTATAGGGAGTTAAACAAAGCCACCCTATGAGATTACTTTCCACTACCATTTATTGATCAAGTACTTGACACACTCTTTGGTAAGAAGTATTTCTATTTTCTAGATGGGTATAGCAAGTATAACCAGATTCAAATAGTTGAGGAAGACCAAGAGAAGATGACTTTCACCTGCCCTTGGGGTACCTATGCCTATCGAGTTCTTCCTTTTGGCCTTTGCAATGCCCCAACCACCTTTCAGCGAGTTGTCCTAGCTATCTTTTCTAACTTGATCCATGATTATGTAGAAGTCTATATGGACGACTTCACAATACATGGGGATGATTTTTCCCAAGCTCTAGCAAATCTAGAAAAGGTTTCGATTCGATGTCAAGAAGCCCACCTAGCCCTTAGTAATAGTAAATGTAAAATGATGCAAACTGAGGGGATAGTCTTGGGCCATCACATTTCATTTGAATGAATCAAAGTTGATCCAGCCAAGATTGAGGTAATCTCACATATTTCAATTCCTAGTACACAAAAAGAGGTAAGAATATTTTTGGGACATGTGGGTTACTATCATCGATTTATCGAAAATTTTACAAGGATTGTAGCACCTTTATTTAAATTATTAACTAAGGACGTTGATTTTGTTTGGAATGATGATTGTCAACATGATTTTTAGGTATTAAAGGACAGGTTGTCCACCGCTCTAGTATTGAGGGGACCAAATTGGTCCTTACCATTCCACATTTGCATGGATGCTTCAGATACCGCACTTGGAGCAGTCTTAGGACAAAGGGAAGATCATTCTCCTTATGTTATTTATTTTGTTAGCAAGAATATTTCCCCTGCTGAACTAAACTATATAGTTACTAAAAAGGAATTGTTAGCATTTGTTCATGCCATTAGCAAATTTAGACATTACATAACCGGTTATGAGACTTTTGTCCATACCGATCATTCTGCCATTAGATTTTTTATGAACAAACCTATCACTAATGGTAGGATTACTAGATGGCTACTACTTTTGTAAGAATTTAATATAACTGTGATTGATAGGCCTGGGCGAGATAATTTCGCAACTGACTCGTTGTCCTAGATGAATGTCATGTAGGGAAATGTACCAAACCCAATACTAGACAATTTCTCGGATGAAGAATTGTTTGCTTTATCTACCATTACTCCCTGGTCTGCAGATGCTGCCAACTACCTGGTGTCAGGGAAGTTGCCTCAGAATTTTCCTACCAGGGAAAAACATAACATTATACAGTGTAGTGCCAACTACTCCTAGACCAATGGAGACCCATTCTACACAGGACCCGACTTGATCATGAGGAGATGTGTGTGGGAAAATGAGATATTTGATGTGTTGAAGGCTTGCCACAGTGAGCCTTGTGGGGGGAACTTTGTAGGAAAAAAGATCGCATACAACATCCTTCGCACCAAGTATTCTTGGCCCTAGCTCTTCAAAGATGCCAAAAAATTTGTATCTAGTTGGGATGCTTGTCAGAGGATGGGGAGGCCAGTTCCTTCGGATGATATGCCCCTTCAGACACTGATATCAATAGAACCTTTCAAAAAGTGGGCATTAGATTTCGTGGGGCCTATATCCCCCATGTCAAAGAAGAAAAAGTACATTTTAGTGTGCATCGACTATGTTACAAAGTGGGTAGAAGCTAAGGCTTTGTATGCTGCAACTAAAAAGGCAGTAGTGGAATTCCTTTTTGAAGACATTTTCACTAGATTTGTAGTACCCCAAGAGATTGTTACTAACCAGGTCACAGAATTGACATCAAAATTGGTCAAGGCTCTCACTGAACAATATCGAATCAAACATCAGAAATCTACTCCCTACCACCCCCAAGCCAATGGGTAGGTGGAATCCACAAACAAAGTGTTAGAATCCATCTTAACCAAGACCATTCAGTTACATCATAGGGATTGGGATGATAATTTATTGGAGGCATTGTGGGCTTACCGCATAACTTGGAGGAACGTGACATGGCACATCCATATGAACTAGTTTATGGTAAACATGTACTGCTATCTATTGAATTCCAAGTGAAAACATTTCAGACTGCCTCTCAACTCGGGAGGAATATTAATGAAGACTATGAACAAGGGTTAATGCAACTGAATGAGCTTGATGAGATTAGACAGGATTCATTCCATTGAACCATGTTGGTCTAGGATCAAAGAGATCATTGGCATGATCAGTTTATTAAAAAGAAGATTTTTCGTCTAGGAGATTGGGCCTTGCTTTATGACAATAAATTCAAACAATTCAAAGGTAAATTCTCCACTAGGTGGTCAGGTCCATATTAGGTGGATGAGATTTTCAACAATGTCTCAGTCCGGATTAAAACTATTGATGACAACTAGACCTCTTTTGTAGTAAATGGCCATCGACTCAAGATTTATCACCAAACACTCTCCTGACAACAATTTCTGCAGGAGGTAAGAAGAGATCCAGAGATGGAGCTGGTCCATGAAAATGACCAGCCTCTTGTTGGTTCATCTGGTTGATTTCTTATATATATATATATATATATATATAGATATATATATAATAATCAGTGGGATGTCATTTTTCATATCTTTAGGTGTTTCTCCCCATAGCCCATGTAGAATAAATGAGAAATTTGTCTTGGGTAGGTTTATTCCTATAACTAGACTTGATAGATTAATTATGAAAAAGGAGCCTTTCAGATTCTTCTTTGGATGTTTTTAGACTCTCAAAAATTGAAACTCCTAAGCAGTAACTGATCTCGGCTCGTAAAAACTACATGGAATAGTGGTAGTCTAGGGATTCCTTAAGTACAGATTTATTCTTTTCTGGGCTAAAGGAAATATTTACAAAAAAGAAGCCCCCTTGAAGTCTTCTTTGGGTGGTTCAGACTCTCTAAATATGAAAAACTAGAGCAGTGGCTACTTTGGGCTTGTTAAAATTATAGAGTAGTAGTAGTTAGGGATCTACTATGTATAAACTTATTATTTTCTGAGCTCAACATAATATTTACAGAAAAGAAACCCCCCTAGAGCTTCCTTTCTAGCCATTTCAAGCTCTCTAAATATGAAATGCCTCAAGAAATTATCATGCTGGCCTGTTCAAAATACATGGGACGGTGAGGAGGTTTACCATGTTCTAAAGGCAACATTTAGCAGATTTCATGAGAACACTCAAGGAGACACTTTTATATTTTGTACTCCAAATTTTATGTACTTAGCATCTTTCTGTACTTTAATGTGTAAAAATTAAAGTTTGCTATTCTGAATGTATTTCGGGAACAACATTTTTAGAGCACATTTGGTGTTTATGCTTCATTTTCATAAGCATTGTTTCATGACCAGTGTCCGCTTCTACTATCAACCAAAGATGGTCGATCTCTACAAATTAGCATCCTATAACATTAAGATTTAGTAAGGTATGTGCTCATAATTTGTTTAGATTTAATTGTTAATAGTTAAAATGTTGTCAAGTGATATGCAACCACTGGTTCCCTAATCATTTCTACCCTTTGTTTCATAGCACAAGCCCTTACACTCCCTATCCTATAATCATTACCTTATCCCTATCATCATTCCCTAAAAGACCCCTGTCAATCCTTTCGGCTCATGTTAAATCCTCCCTATCGTCCTAATCATTATCAAACTTATCCACTTAAACCACATCTAAACCATGGCTATTATCACACCTTCAGCCTTGTACTACCCTGTCGCCATGATAACCATTCCCATGGAGGCACGATGAGGGTGGAATCATTGACACGATGGGGGAAATTCTCATCAAAATCAAGGAAACTATTTTGTTTATCAATTATAAATTCTATTCTTATCTCAGTTTCTGCAGGCAGAGAGTTAAAATTTTCAGTTGGATTTGGAAATTGTGGTTTTACACAAGCATGGGGGTCGATCGCCATGAGCCAATCTTTGGCCAATTTTCCTACAACTCTGAGTATCAACAATGCAACGAAGTTCTTGAGTAGCGGGGATGGTTTCCATTTTTAAGAAAATTTCAAGGAGATAATGATAAAGTAGCCCTTAAATTTTCTCAGAACTTTGATGGAGAGCATGTTAAAGTTGTTAATTTGGATTTTAAGGTTATCGAGGAGTCTCTTAGCCACAGTATAGGGTTACCCTCTGTGGGTGAACCATTCTTAAAGGGTTTGCAATTACATATTCCAAATTGTTCTTCATTCCTAAAGCCATTCTATCAGTCAATCAGCTGGACGAAAGGTATACTACAGAGTTGTATCGAAGAGAAATGGCACCCTTTGATCACCATGTTGCAGCGTTTTGTTACCTTTGAGGGAAGTTATGCTATAGTGTTTTTATATCATATTCACCTGTTATCACATTTTGCAAAAGATAGAAAGATCAATATTCCACATTTCTTGAAGTTAAGCTTGCATAAAATGTATCTAGGGGTACAATTAGTGAGCAGGAACCCTGAGACAACCTTATATCACCACAGTATTATTAAAATGGTAGTTTTTGCTGAGCTTACAAAGTAGTGGAGGTCTTGGGAAGACTTCCTGATTGAAAATTTTCCTGGAGAAGAGACTCAGTTCAAAGGTTGGCAACGGTTGGTTGGATAGTCACTTAAGCATAGAAGGGAGACCTTGTCACAACATTCCCAAATGACGCCTAACCCTATAGACAACCTTGCCTCTCCTATTGTCGAAACCCCTCATGAATCAACACCCTATTCTAATACTATGGAAGAGGGGACATCTTCAAAAACCTAAAGGGTAAATAAGCAAAGGAACAAGTGGAGCAGGGGTAGTAAAGACCAACCTGAGCCAGCTGACATTGTAGGGTCAAAAGGTGAAGAACATGCATCTAAAGCTCCTGAAGCTCATGCAGGGGCAGAACCAAAGCCTAAGTGGAAGAAAGCTCTTTTTCCATCCCAAGTTCCATCAATGTCCATGGTCGATCCAAGGCCGTCACAGAACTAAAAGCATGAACAAGCTTAAAACTCCTATACCTAAAGTTACAAATTTTGAGTGTATTGATGTTATTTCATCTCTTGAATTAGATGTCAAATAGTTTCATTCTTCCTCTAAAGGAACTCATGTCTTAGCATCTGCAACAGAGAATCCCTTTGACATTGCACAAGATTTAGAAACACAGTCTCATGTTCAGTCCTTTCCCAACAAGATTCCTAGTCGAAATGTTAGCAGAGAAGTTAAACAAGCTTCCTCTTAGGAGAAAGGTAACAACAAAACACTAGGAGGTAGTGCCTCTCAACAATCTATAACACCCATGAAAACTCTGACTCCTATAGAAGAAGAAAACCTGAAGATTCACTTAGTGAAGTTGCAGAGAAATATTGTTAAACTTCGTAAGCAAGAAAACAAGTATCGAGTCTTATTTCAGTATGTTAGATAAGTTAACAATTAGATCAGGGAAACTAATCTTCAGTTTTTTTCCTGGAATGATGAGATGAAGCAGAGGAACAAGCAGTTTCTATGTTGGAAAATCTCCAAGATGAAACCCACCAAAAAGCTAAGTGCTCAAGAGCTTGCTCTACAGTTTAAGAAGTGTTATATTCCAATTAAGCATGGGTTAGAGGTCTTGGTTAAGGCCGCTGGTCTTTGACCAGAGTTTCTTTTGCTATCACTACTATTTTTGGCATACTATGGCAACATGCATGAGGACATGCATTCAAATCGGCATGGGGGGATGTTGGCGCCCATTTTTGTCCCCAATTTCTGCCTCTCATCCCTATTTTCACCATATTTTTCCTATGAAAGTACTCCTACTACCTACCCTATCACCTACATCACTCCCTAAACCCCACTAGTACATGACTAAGAGGTAAATGCACTTAACTGACATCGTTTTGCTATTTGTGATTGAATTTAAGTGAATTCTTGAGTCATGTCTTTATATGCTAACTATTTATTCATGGGTCTAGCTGGAAGCTTGGTGGAAAGATTGGCAGGTCAACATGAATGGAAATATTCCTTGTCATCAACATCGATCTCAACTTTCATATTCAAACAGTCGATCCTTGACTGAGTTCGAGACAGTCTGGCCAGGTGGACTCCTTCTTCTTGTTTTGACCATCAAAGTTTACACAACAATCTGTAAGGACAAGTGCGATGCTTCTAGGATTGATTTGTTATATTAAGTGTGATCATTCCAAGGCCAAAGATCCTCTAGATCAGAATCAAAGCAGACTACTCTCATAATAGTAGTCAGTTACTCTAGAAGGAAGTAATTTGTTCTAAGTAGAGTCAATATGATTTGGAGCAAATCGAGCAGTGCTTAGATTAGTTTATAGTTGCTAAGGTTTCCATAGTTAGTTAAATTGTTATTTTTACATTCACAGAGTCGTCTTTATAATGGCAGAAGTGTCCTCAGACACGTAATTTTATTAATCAGAAAAAAACAATTACATAATTGTTTTTTGCAAGAGTTTACACCCGAACAACCAAACACTCTTGCAATGAGCTATTTATAAGCTCCATGTTCTAACTACCTCTAATTATGGATCACTTATTAAATAACAAGTGTCCATTTACAATAAATGCTATTCAAACCAACTAGATAACTAATCTCCTATAATAGAGCCTAAGATACGACACATTTGGAGAGTCATATCTAGTTACAACAATATGCTAATTCTAAAAGTCTCCATTAAATAATTAAACATTCTAGAATAATAATTATTAATTTAATATCTTAAATTAATAATTATTTTATTCTAATTTTATAACCTATGATAAAATTTGTATTTTTGGATCATCTAACATTCCCCCCTATGATCCAAAGATACATTACAACAGATACCAAGTTCATCCCTGAACTTAGTAAATTTTATTCTGCCAAGCGGTTTGGTGAAAATGTCGGAGATTTGATCTTCGGAAGGACAATAAACTGGTTTGAGGACATCTTTGGCAATGAGAGACTTGATATGATGATACTTGGTGTCCACATGCTTTGTCTTTGAATGAAAAACTGGGTTTTTGGCAAGTTTGATGGCTGACTGACTGTCAATGAACAATGATGTAGCTTCTCCCTGAGAAATGCCCAAGTCCTGCAAAATTCGGCACAACCAAACAATTTCACATGCTGCTTCCCATGCTGAAATGTACTCTGCTTCAGCTGAAGAAGTGGCCACTGTAGCTTGTTTCTTACAACTCCAAGATACTGCTGCTGACCCCATATTCATTAAATAACCTGATGTTGATGCTCGATCATCAATACTCCCAGCAAAGTCGGCATCAGAATATCCACCAAGTACAAAATTTTTAGTCTTTATGTAAAGAAGACCAAAATCTTTTGTTCCTTGGATATATCAAAGAACTCTTTTGGCTGCATTCCAGTGGCTATCTCGTGGTTCCTGCATAAAACGTGAAAGAATACTGACTGCATAGGATAGATTAGGACGAGTATTTGTCAAATAAATCAAGCTACCAATCAACTGTCTGTAAGTTGTACTGTTCGACAATCTTCAGCATAATGGCCAACTTTGTTACATCGTCGACACACAATTTGACTTAAATCTCTTCCTCTTCCTGAAGATTGTCCTTTTCCTCTGCTTTGACCTCTATTTTGAGATTGGCCTCTACCTTGATTATTATATCATTGTCCTTGAAAATTGCCTCTTCCTTGGTTGTTTCCTCTACCTTGAAAATTATTTCTTCCTCCTCTGTTAAAATTGTTGCCTCTGCTTTGGCTTCGACCTCGATTATGTGCTGCTTGATGCTGATTCCATCTGCCTCTTCCTTGAGAACTATCTGTTGATGAATTACTAGTGCTGGCCTCTGTGAGAAAAACATCTTAACCAACTTTCTTCTTCTTCCCAAAAGTTTTATCATGTTGACTCAACATTTCACAAAGTTCATCAAACTTTAGTTTTTCTAATTTCCTAGTTACTTGTAAAGTCTCTAAAAAATGCGTATAGGAAGAAGGAAGCCCAGCAATTACAATTGTGACCATAAAGCTATCATCAATTGCGGGAAAACCAGCATTAATAATTTCCTGCTTAATATTCTTAAGTCTGGAGAGATATTCAAGAATATCACCATCTTTAGTTAATTTTTGTTGCAACAATTTTAACTGTAGATCAACCTTCTTTGATTCAGGCTGAGTATCAAAGAGGTCTTTAAAAGTTTTCAAGGCAGTCCATGCATCTAAAGCATTTTCTATATGGACATACATTTCATCATTCACAGACGATTTAATAAGAGCTAAGGCTTTAGCATTCTTGATTTCCCATTTTGCCAGTGCATCTGCATCTGTGGGTTTATTCGGCTTAACATCTCCATCACATATTCCCTGCCATAATTCATTGTAAATGAGTGTGCTTTCAATAAGACGATGCCACGTTTTATAAGATTTGGCGCCTTCAAGTTTGTCGGAATCAGAAAATAAATTAATCAACTTAGACATTTTTAGCGTTGAAGAGACGCACCAAGAAGCAGAACAGAAAGGACAAGATAGTCAGCACAACACACCATGCAAAAAACATGATCTATCGGGGCTTGGCCTTGACCCTCGAATAGTCGTCAAAACAGGAGAATATTGACTGAGCTTTGCACTTGGCTCTAGTCAATTTCTCAAATTTTTACAGGGCAACTTTCAAAATTTGACTTTTTACAATGGTTCTTTTGCACAATATGGTAAAAAAAAATAAAAATTTACCCCCCTCAAAGTAAAAAATACTTTGAGTTACAATGTGATGATCCCAAAAAACTTCTTAAAAACAAATTACCCAACACACCTTATCTCCCCAATTTACAAATTATAAATAAAACTCCTTATTACTCCAAATACAAAAGAAAACATTTATATCTCCACAAAATATTCTTCAAATTTACAAAATGTGCTTGCCCCTGGCTTCTGGGCATTTTTTTAACGGTAGGCATGGGACTGGCTGAGGCTGCAGTGGATGATGCATAGCTGCGTGTCCATTGCTGCAAAAGCCTCTCGCTTCTTCGGCACCTGAATACCAGCACAAATCACTCCAGAAATGATCATATTAATGAAAATAAACAGTTACACCCATTGCACATACAATCAGAGGAGCTTTCGCTTTTTCACAACCTAGAGATACAATGTTGTAGAAATACATCAAACAGATGAGAGCTCCTGAAAACATATACGCCCCACAGCCCCGTAAATTTAAACTGCTACAACTCAGTTTCTATTCACGTGCTCTGATACCACAATAATGGCAGAAGTATCCTCAGACACGTAATTTTATTAATCAGAAAAAAACAATTACATAATTGTTTTTTGCAAGAGTTTACACCCGAACAACCAAATACTCTTGCAATGAGCTATTTATAAGCTCCATGTCCTAACTACCTCTAATTATGGATCACTTATTAAATAACAAGTGTCCATTTACAATAAATGATATTCAAACCAACTAGCTAACTAATCTCCTATAATAGAGCCTAAGATACGACACATTTGGAGAGTCATATCTAGTTACAACAATATGCTAATTCTAAAAGTCTCCATTAAATAATTACACATTCTAGAATAATAATTATTAATTTAATATCTTAAATTAATAATTATTTTATTCTAATTTTATAACCTATGATAAAATTTGTATTTTTGGATCATCTAACACTTTAAAGGTCTTTGTAATGCAATGACAATGCTAGTCTAGCTAGCCTAGTTAAGAGTCAGAATTGTTGTTGTTATTAGCAAGATACATGTTGGGTTGTGTTATATTCTTTCCACAACTAGCCCATGTAGTTAAAAGGGGGGTGGAGCTCCCCCTTCATTGCGCTGATTGTGTGGTGAGGAGAGTCACAGGGGGTTTGAGGGGTGCAAGTAACCCCACTCTATGGGGTTTGGGGTAGCGCCCAATTTGTTTTTGGTTTTGGACCCTATGTTAGGTTGGGCAGACCTACCTATGGTTTTGTGCATGATTTTCACACATGGTTTTGGACACAATGGTTTTCGATCCATGGTTTTGGATGTGATGGTTTTCTGTCCATGGTATTGGATGCTTCGGCATGCATAAATATGTATTGTAACATTGAAAGGAACATAATGAAAAATCAAGCTGGTAATCCCTATTTTGGGATCCAGGGGAAAATCTCTGTGTGTGTTTTATGTGTTATGCTCTCACATTGTTTATTTTCTGTGTTTTAGAATTCATATGCAGGTAATTTCTGTATGGGGTTAAAACCTACATTTCGTATCAGAGGTGTTTTGGCTTCAAGGGGATGCCTTTGTTACTGAGGGGTTTCACTCAGGCTTGTGGTAAACCCTGTTCAGTGGGAGATCTGCGAGATTGATTCTGGTGGTGAAAGAAGATGGTGAGCAGTGGAAAGATAGAGATCGAGAAATTTAATGGTCATAGTTTTGAGTTGTGGAAACTCAAGATGGAAGATCTATTGGTAGATAAAGATCAGTGGACCGGTAGATCTAGGTACTAAACTAATGAGAGTGTCTGATGAAGAATGGAAGAAGTTGGATTGAAAGGCAAAGAGCACAATATGATTGTGTGTTTCAGATTTAGTATTGTTGAATGTATCAAGGGAAGTTACGACGAAGGCTTTGTAGGACAAGTTAGGGACTTTATACTAATCTAAGTCTCTAGTCAATAAACTGTTCCTACGGAAAAAATGTATAGCTTGAGGATGAAAGATGGAGACTCAGTGACAAAGATTCTGAATGCATTTAATATTGTGGTAAGTTAGTTATCGTCTGTTGATATCAAAATTTCAGATGAAGATAAGTGCATTAGTTTGTTGTGTTCTCTACCAGATATGTGGGATAGTCTGGTTATTGGAATAGGTAGAAATGCAACTGCCTTGTAGTTTGATGAAATAGTCTCATCCTTGCTGACAGAGGAGATGAGATGGAAAAATATGGAGAGCTAGAATGGTGATGCCTTGTCTGTATGAGGACGGTCCCAGAACATAAAAAAAAAAATATAAGTCATCGAGTGGGAGATCTAAATCTCCAGGAAAACCTGTAAAGGTGGTGTGCTAGAAATGCAGAAAGGAAGGGAACTACAAAAGGGACTGTAAATCTAAAGCTTTTGACAAAGGAAAGGGATCTGATGATGCTCCTTTTGTAGAGGTGAAAACCACTTCAGATGAAGGTGGGGATGTGTACTTATCTTCTTCAAGTACACATGTAGATCATGAGGCATGGTTGATTGACTCAGGTGCATCCTTTCACTTCACTCCCCATAAAGAGTGGTTCTGCGAGTATAAGAAATATGATGGTGGTGATGTCTTCTTAGGGGATGATAGGAAGGCTAGAATCGTTGGTCACGAAAAAGTAAAATTGAAGTTGCAAGGTGGAAGGGTTAGAACACTTACGGGTCTTTTGCATATTCCTGCATTGGCTAGAAATCTTATTTCTGTAAGCAAGCTAGATGATGTAGGTGTAAAAATAGTGTTTGATAAGGATACTTGCAAGATGGTTCAGGGAGCATTGGAATTGATGGGGGGAGTTCGGATTGGAACACTGTACAAGCTGCAAGGTAGCACTGTTGTTGATGGGCGCAACAGTTTTGTGGTTCCTGAAAGTGGAGCAGAAAATCTACTTGTCTCTGGAGAGAAGACCATGTTGTGGCATCAAAGGCTTGGACATATTGGAGAGAAGGGTCTTCAAATACTTCATGGTAAAGGTATGGTAGAAGGCATGAGTAATAGCTCTCTATATTTTGATTTCTGTGAAAATTGTGTATATGGGAAGACGAATCAGGTGAGTCTAACAGATATTAGAGCTTGTGCACAATGATGTGTTTGGACCTGTGAAGGTTCCATCACTGGGTAAGTCTGTGTACTATGTATCATTTATAGATGACTTTCAAGAAATACATGGATATATTTCCTTAAGAAGAAATCTGAAGTCTTTGACTGGTTTAAATAATTTAAGGCTCTGGTGGAAAACTAGACAGAGAAGAAGATAAAGGTGCTGAGGACAGATAACGGTGGAGAGTTTTGCAGTAAGGAATTTGAAGAATTCTGCAATAATTGTGGTATAGCATGGTAGAATACTACTCCATATACACCTCAGCAAAATGGAGTTGTAGAAATAATGAATAAGACGTTGATGGAAAGGGAAAGAAGCATGCTCAATGGTGTCGGGTTAGGACAGGAATTCTGGGCAGAGGTGGTGGAGACAGCATGTTATCTAGTCAATAGATCACCTTCATCAGCGTTGGAGGATAAGACTCCATAAGAGGTATGGACTGGTAAGAAACCCTCTCTTTCACATCTGAGGGTATTTGGATGTGATGCATATGTACATGTTCCTAAATTTGAAAAGTGCATCTTTATTGGGTATAAGGATGGTTTAAAGGGTTATAAGCTTTGGAACCCAGTAACAATGAAGGTTGTGTACAGCCGAGATGTGGTGTTTAGAGAGGTGAAAGATATTATTAAACATGAAGTCCAACCAAATGAACCTGAGAAGATAGAGTTTTAGCTAAAGGAGGAAGAATTAGACGCTACAACACAAGAGGAATCATAAGATGAAGAGCCACAAAATCCAGGTGTGAGAAGATCAACTCGAGAAAGAAGGCAACCAAAAAGGTATAGTCCATCTACTTTCTTTTCAAATTTTGCTTTATCTATTATTGATGATGATCCCAGAACTATGAAGGAAGCAGTAGATTCAGAGGATGGAAAACTCTAGAAAGAGGCCAAGGTTGATAAAATGGCATTTTTGTACAAAAATAAAGCTTGGGATTTAGTGGAGTTGCCAGCTGGAAGGAAACCCATTGGCAGCAAATGGGTGTTCAAGAAGATGACAAATGCAGAAGGAAAGGTGGAGAAATACAAAGCTCGGTTGGTAGCAAAAGGTTATTCCTAGGTGCCAGGAATTGATTTTGGTGATATTTTTTCTCCTGTTGCCAAGGTAGCTTCTATTAGATTACTTTTATCCATTGTTACTGCTTTTGATTTTGAGGTAGAACAGATGGATGTGAAGACAACATTTCTTCATGGGGATTTGGAAGAGGAGATCTACATGAATCAACTTGCAGGCCTTGTGGTGAAGGGTAAGAAAGAATTGGTATGCAAGTTAAAGAAGTCTCTGTATGGGTTAAAACAGTCACCAAGGATGTGGTATCAGAAATTTGATACATTTATACGAGGACTTGGCTTCACTAGAAACAAAGAAAATCACTGTGTGTATTTTAAATTAATTGGTGACCGTATTATTTATCTGGTCTTGTATGTGGATGATATGTTGCTGGTTGGAAATGACAGTGAAATTATCCAGGATTTGAAGACCCAATTGTCCTCCAAATTCGACATGAAAGATCTTGGTGCTGCAAACTATATTTGGGCATGGAAATTTAAAGAGATTGGGCAAAGAGGAAGCTATGGTTAAACCAGAGGAAGTATGTTGAGACAATATTGCAGAGGTTTAATATGCAGGATAGTAAATCGGTGAAGGTTCCTATTCTTGTAGGTGTAAAGTTATCTGCTGAATAGTGTCCCAAGACACAAGAAGAGGAAGAGGATATGTCCCGTGTTCCATATGCAAGTGCAGTCAGTAGCCTGATGTATGTGATGGTCTGTACTAGACTAGACATTGCACATGCAGTGGGAGTATTGAGTAGGTTTATGTCAAAGTCAGGGAAGGAGCATTAGACAACAGTGAAGTGGGTTTTCAGGTATTTGCGTGGCACTAGTGATTATGGTTTGTGCTACCAAGGAAAACCAGGATTAGACAAATTTTTGGATATCTGTGGCTTTGTTGATGCCGATTAGGCTGGAGATCTGGATCAAAGAAGATATACAAGTGGGTATGTGTTTAACCTATTTGGAGGTGCAGTCAGTTGGATGAGTAAGAAACAATCTGTAGTGGAACTATCAACTACAGAGGCAGAATACATGGCAGCCACTCATGCAAGCAAGGAAGCAGTTTGGTTGCAGAGATTGTGTTCAAGTATGGGGTTAGTATAGGGAGCTATAAGGATAGACTGTGATATCCAAAGTGCAATTTTCTTGGCAAAGAAACTTGCTTATAGTTCAAAGACAAAGCACATTGATGTTCAGTATCACTTTGTGAGGGATATGACAGAAGACAAAAAGGTGTTGCTGGTAAAGGTGGACACTTTGAAGAATATTGTAGATGCATTGAAAAAATCTGTGAGCTCTGAGAAGTTCTCTTGGTGTAGAGAAACAATGGGCGTTGCAGGGCTGGATAAATGACTAAGCTATCTTTTGGCCCCATGTGGAAAGAAAGCAACAAGTGGGAGAATGTTGGGTTGTGTTATATTCGTTCCACAACTAGCCCACGTAGTTAACCGAGGGGTACAAAGGGGGGCAGAGCCCCCACTTCGTTGCACCGATTGCGTAGCGGGGGGAGTCATAGGGGGTTTGAGGGGTGTAGGTAACCCCACTCTATGGGGTCCGGGGTAGCGCCCTGGAAAATTTTGCTTCTGGACCCTATGTTAGGTTGGGCGGACCTACCTATGGTTTTGTGCATGATTTTCGCACATGGTTTTGTACGCGATGGTTTTCTGTCCATGGTTGTGGATGCGATGGTTTTCAGTCCATGGTATTGGATGCTTCAACATGTATAAATATATATTGTAACATTGAAAGGAACATAATGAAAAATCAAGTTGGTAGTCCCGGTTTTGGGATCTAGTGGAAATCTCTATGTATATGTGTTTTATGTGTTATGCTCTCACATTGTTTATTTTCTGTGTTTTATAATTCGTATGCAGGTAATTTATGTACGAGGTTAAGACCTACAATACACTGTGACTTATGTCAATTGGTTCCAAAACTCTGTTTTGAAAATATACATGATCTCTTTCAAGTTTTGAGCCAGAAACGTTATTATCATTGTTGATTGCGAGTTATGTCTCTGATGTTTTAAATCCTTCTTTCATTGCAGTAAGCTAGATTACTACAGGTGTGGGAGGGCCTACCACCTCTGGAAATAATCCTCATTAATAGTTACGACAGCTAGGTGTGTTCGTACAATTTTATAGTTTGAATCCTGTGTGTTACAGTTACGAATATTGATATATGATTTCATAACATATGTGTGGTTTGTTACCTTACAAATTAAACAATTTAAAGATTGCTTTCCTGTGTTGAAGATCTTCGATTCATTTTATAACCTGAACTTATATTTTAACACAGATCCATGCTCTGTTCCTCCACTTAAGTTGCATTTATTCATATTTATAATTGGAGTGTCCACGATAGAGAAAATCAATCGATTCTTGAAGTTTAAGAAGCACGATTCCTATGTGTTTATCCATGTAAATTATAATGTATGGTATGAGTGTGAATGAAGAATTCCTTTTGTATAACTGAGTGGCTGATTTATGGTTTGAAAGGTTTTGATTGTGATTGCAAACAAAGTTGTGCTTGGTAGTGATAGGTGTTGTGTTCTTCATTTCCGCAATTTGAATTGTTTGATTTGTTTCAAGAATTATGATTTAGTTTAAGCGTCATGGTTTACTTCAAAGAATTTCATTCAAAGCATCGATTTGAGTCATTAAATTATCATAGGATAATTTATATTTATTTCCACATGATAGAATAAGTTTGATTCCCATTCCTAGTGTTGTAGTATAGAGATTGATTTCATAGCAGTGTGACAACAATTCGATCACTGGGCTCCTTCGGTTTTAAAGGGCATATGAGACCAGCTGGGAGAATATATTAAAATGTCTGAAGGAACAAGAAATGGACATTACATCTCCTATGCCTGAATATGCGTGTATATAGATGTCTCCGGAGCCCTTCTAGACATAATCAAATTATTTTTTAGGGATGAAGTCTGGTTACAAAACAGAGACTATGAACACATCCCCTTCAGGTGCAAGAAGTTCAATGAGCATGGTCACCTCTTTAGAGACTGTCCTTTAAACAAAGCCCCTCAAATCTCTGATCATGTAAGAAAAAAAAAAGACAGCAAAGGATACATCCAAGTCAACTCCAGGAACAAGAACAACAAGAAAAAGACTATCCCCAAAAAGCATCAGCACAATGAGGAAAATCAGAACCCGTTCGATGCCTTGAACATCACACAAGAAAAAGCAAATGCAAAATATCCGACAGGAGATGAAGCAGGAGAAGAGGAACATATTCAAGCAGACACAGAACTAGACGATAGGGATGTAGATAACAGTAACAGAGAAAACGAGCACTCACAAGAGGACACCGAAATGGAACAAATAGTGATCGAGGAAACACTAGAGGAGAGCGTCATAGAAGAAGAATTGGAGGGGGTTGACCTCGCAACCATCATAGAGGAATGGAAGTTAAATGGTATAAAGGCTATACTAGAACACAAACTACAAAAAATTGAAGGATCTTACCTCCTTCAAGAAGATCTAAAACTCAAGGCACTCCACCCCTCACAGGAAAGCAACGTATCAAAAGGAATCTTAGCAAACATTCCAGTAGGAGGACTCAAACTCAAAGGTCCAAGTCGAAAAAGAGGCCGAAAGACCACCAATCAGCTCCTCCAAGAACTGGGAGCCAATCTCATCAATGAAGGAAAGCTAAAATATTTGGCCCTAAACCCCTCTCTTTACTTATGAATTACATTTCTTGGAATATAAGAGGAATAAACAGTCTTGGGAAGAAACGAATCTTGAAAAATAGAATCCTGTATGACAATCCCGATATTCTCCTTATTCAAGAAACCAAACTTGAGTTGGTGCTACCTTATCTCCTTCAAAACACCTACTTCAAGCCTTACAACTTCTTAGCCAATTCGACTATAGGTTCTGTAGGAGGGATCATGACATTATGGAAAAACTCGAAGTTCGACCTCATCTCCTCTTGGGAAACTCACCATTCCATTACCATTGTCCTGAGAATCATTAGTACCAAGAATAGTATCTGTATAACCAATGTCTACACCCCCCACAAGGTCATAGATTGAATCAAGATGCTTCAATGCATCTCCAACCCTCTTGACCCCATATATATCCCTTTCAAACTCATAGCAGGTGATTTCAACATGATCACTAATCTGGCAGAGAAAATGGGAGGCATACGAAAGATAGACAAGGACTCAGAGGCTTTCCTTTCAACCATAGAAAGGCTCAACCTCATCGACATCCCCACTAGTAATGGAAAATTCACTTAGAACAATCGAAGAGGAGGGGAATGACTAATTGCCTCTCGGATAGACTATTTCCTCCTATTGAAAGAAACTTACTTAACCTCCTTCGAAACAGAGGCTTGTATCCTCCCGGAAGTAGGCTCGGATCACTAGCCCATCTCTCTAGAGATATAAATCTCCACTGGTCCTAAAAATAAGCCTTTTAGATTCGAGGCCTTCGGGTTGGATCACCCTAACTTCTTGGACAGAATGAATCAATGGTGGACCAACCCTACCTCGGGCGTTAGAAGGGGGGTGGAGGCCCCCCTTTGTTACGCTGATTGCGTAGCTGGGGGAGTCATAGCGGGTTTCAGGTGTGCATGTAACCCTAGTCTATGGGGTCTGGGGTAGCGCCCCAGAAAATTTTGGTTTTAGGATCCCATGTTAGGTTGGGTGGACCTACCTATGGTTTTGTGCATGATTTTCACACATGGTTTTGGACGCGATGGTTTTCGGTCCATGGTTTTGGACACGATGGTTTTCAGTCCATGGGTATTGGATGCTTCGACATGTATAAATATGTATTGTAACATTGAAAGGAACATAATGAAAAAATCAAGATGGTAGTCCTAGTTTTGGGATCCAGGGGAAAATCTCTGTGTATATGTGTTTTATGTGTTATGCTCTCGCATTGTTTATTTTCTGTGTTTTAGAATTCGTATGCAGGTAATTTTTGTACAGGGTTAAAAGCCGGTATTAGAGCTATTTTGGCTTCAAGGGGACGCCTTTGTTGCTGAGGGGTTTCGCTCGGGCACGTGGTAGATCCTGTTTAGTGGGAGATCTGTGAGATTGATTATGGTGGTGAAAGAAGATGGCAAGTAGTGGAAAGATAGAGATCGAAAAATTTAATGGTCATAGTTTTGAGTTGTGGAAACTCAAGATGGAGGATCTGTTGGTGGATAAAGATCAGTGGATCGCGGTATATCCGGGTACTAAACCAACGGGAGTGTCCGATGAAGAACGAAAGAAATTAGATCGGAAGGCAAAGAGCACAAAACGATTGTGTGTCTCAGATTCAGTATTGTTGAATGTATCAGGGGAAGCTACGGCGAAGGCTTTGTGGGACAAGTTAGGGACTTGGTACCAATCTAAGTCTCTGGTGAATAAACTGTTCCTATGGAAAAAGCTATATAACCTGAGGATGAAAGATGGAGACTCGGTGACAATGTATCTAAATTCATTTAATACTATGGTAATTTAGTTATCATCTATTGATATCAAAATTTCAGATGAAGATAAGTGCATTAGTTTGTTGTATTCTCTACCAGATTCGTGGGATAGTCTGATTATTGCAATAGGTAGCAATGCAACTGCCTTGCAGTTTGATGAAATAGTCTCATCCTTGCTGACGTAGGAGATGAGAAGGAAAAATATGGAGAGCTAGAATGGTGATGCCTTGTCTGTACGAGGACAGTCCCAGAACAGAAACAAAAATAAGTCATCGAGTGGGAGATCTAAATCTAGAGGGAGATATAAATCTCCAGGAAAACCTGTTAAGGTGGTGTACTGGAAATCAGGAAAGGAAGGGCACTACAAAAGGGACTGTAAATCTAAAGCTCCTAACAAAGGAAAGGGATCTGATGATGCTCCTTCTGCAGAGATGAAAACCACCTCAGATGAAGGTGGGGATGTGTACTTGGCTTCTTCAAGTACACATGTAGATCATGAGGCATGGTTGATTGACTCAGGTGCATCATTTCACTTCACTCCCCATAGAGAGTGGTTATGCGAGTATGAGAATATGATGGTGGTGATGTCTTCTTAGGGGATGATAGGAAGGCTAGAATTGTTGGTCGCAGAAAAGTAAAGTTGAAGTTGCAAGGTGGAAGGGTTAGAACACTTCCGGGTCTTTTGCATATTCCTGCATTGGCAAGAAATCTAATTTCTGTAAGTAAGCTGGATGATGCAGGTGTAAAAACAGTGTTTGAGAAGGATATCTGCAAGATGGTTTGGGGAGCACTGGTATTGATTCAGGGAGTTCGGATTGGAACTCTGTACAAGCTACAAGGTAGCACTATTGTTGATGGGTGCAACAATTTTGTGGTTCCTGAAAGTGGAGCAGAAAATCTAGTGGTCTCTGGAGAGAAGATCATGCTGTGGCGTCAAAGGTTTGGACATATTGGAGAGAAGGGCCTTCGAATACTTCATGGTAATGGTATGGTAGAAGGTATGAGTAATAGCTCTCTGGATTTTGATTTCTATGAAAATTGTGTATATGGGAAGCAGAATCGGGTGAGTTTACCCTCTAGTGGTAAGAGGGCGAAACAGATATTAGAGCTTGTGCACAGTGATGTGTTTGGACCTGTGAAGGTTCCATCACTGGGTAAGTCTATGTACTATGTATCATTTACAGATGACTTCTCAAGGAATACATGGATATAATTCTTTAAGAAGAAATCTGAAGTCTTTGACAGATTTAAAGAATTTAAGGCTCTAGTGGAAAACTAGATAGAGAAGAAGATAAAGGTGTTGAGGACAGATAACGGTTGAGAGTTTTGCAGTAAGGAATTTGAAGAATTATGTCAGAAGTGTGATATAGCACGGCGGAAGACTACTCCATATACACCTCAGCAAAATGGAGTTGCAGAAAGAATGAACAAGACATTGATGGAAAGTGCAAGAAGCATGCTCAGTAGTGTCAGGTTAGGACATGAATTCTGGGCAGAGGTGGTGGAGACAGCATGTTACCTGGTCAACAGATCACCTTCATCAGTGTTGGAGGATAAGACTCCACAAGAGGTATGGATTGGAAAGAAACCCTCTCTTTTACATTTGAGGGTATTTGGATGTGATGCATATGTACATGTTCCAAAGGAGAAACGAACCAAGTTAGATAGTAAATCTGAAAAGTGCATCTTTATTGGGTATAAGGATGGTTTAAAGGGTTATAAGTTTTGGAACCCAGTAACAAGGAAGGTTGTGTACAACCGAGATGTGGTGTTTAGAGAGGTAAAAGATGTTATTAAACAAGAAGTCCAACCAAAGGAACTTGAGAAGATAGAGTTTGAGCTAAAGGAGGAAGAATCAGACTCTACAACAGAGGATGAATCAGAAGATGAAGAGCCACAAACTTCGGCTGTGAGAAGATCAGTTCGAGAAAGAAGGTAGCCAGAAAGGTATAATCCATCTGCTTTTTGTTCAAATTTTTCTTTATCTATTACAAATAATGATCCCAAAACTGTGAAGGAAGCAGTAGATTCAGAGGATGGAAAACTCTGGAAAGAGGCCATGGTTGATGAAATGGAATCTTTGCACAAAAATGAGGCTTGGGTTCTGGTGGAGTTGCCGGCTGGAAGGAAACCCATTGGCAGCAAATGGGTGTTTAAGAAGAAGAAAAATGCAGAAGGAAAGGTGTAGAAATACAAAGCTCGGTTGGTAGCAAAAGGTTATTCCCAGGTGCCGGGAATTGATTTTGGTGATATTTTTTCTCCTGTTGCCAAGGTAGCTTCTACTAGATTACTTTTATCTGTTGTTGCTGCTTTTGATTTTGAGGTAGAACAGATGGATGTGAAGACAAAATTTCTTCATGGGGATCTGGAAGAGGAGATCTACATGAAGCAACTTGAAGGCTTTGCGGTGAATGGTAAGAAAGAATTGGTATGCAAGTTAAAGAAGTCTCTGTATGGGTTAAAACAGACACCAAGGATGTGGTATCAGAAATTTGATACATTTATACGAGGACTTGGCTTCACCAGAAGCAAAGCAGATCACTGTGTGTATTTTAAATTAATTGGTGACTGTGTTATATATCTGGTCTTGTATGTGGATGATATGTTTCTCGTTGGAAATGACAAATAAATTATCCAGGATTTGAAGACCCAATTGTCCTCCAAATTCAACATGAAAGATCTTGGTGCTGCAAAATATATCTTGGGCATGGAAATTAAAAGAGAACGGGCAAAGAGGAAGCTCTGGTTAAACCAGAGGAAGTATGTCGAGACAATATTGCAAAGGCTTAATATGTAGGATAGTAAACCGGTGAAGGTTCCTATTCTTGTAGGTGTAAAGGTATCTGTTGAATAGTGTCCCAAGACAAAAGAAGAGGAAGAGGATATGTCCTGTGTTCCATATGCAAGAGCAGTTGGTAGCTTAATGTATGTAATGGTTTGTACTAGACCAAACATTGCACATGCAGTGGGAGTATTGAGCAGGTTTATGTGAAAACCAGGGAACGAGCATTGGACAACAGTGAAGCAGGTTTTCAGGTATTTGCGTGGCACTAGTGATTATGGTTTGTGCTACCAAGGAAGACCAGGATTTGACAGAGTTTTGGATATCCGTGGCTTTGTTGATGGTGACTGGGTTGGAGATTTGGATCAGAGAAGGTCTACAAGTGGGTATGTGTTTAACCTATTTGGAGGTGCAGTCAGTTGGATGAGTAGGAAACAATCTGTAGTGGCACTATCAACTACAGAGGAAGAATACATAGCAGCCACTCATGCAAGAAAGGAAGCAGTTTGGTTGCAGAGATTGTTTTCAAGTATGGGGTTAGCACTGGGAGCTATAAGGATATACTGTGATAGCCAAAGTGCAATTTTCTTTGCAAATAACCCTACTTACCATTCAAAGACAAAGCACATTGATGTTCAGTATCACTTTGTGATGAACATGATAGAAGACAAAGAGGTGTTTCTGGTAAAGGTGGACACTTTGAAGAATACTGCAGATGCATTGAAAAAATTTGTGAGCTCTAAGAAGTTCTCTTGGTGTAGAGAAAAAATGGGCATGGCAAGGCTGGATAAATGACTAAGCTCTGTTGTGGCCCCATGTGGAAGGAAAAAAATAAGTGGGAGAATGTTGGGTTGTGTTATATTCTTTCCACGACTAGCCCATGTAGTCAACCAGGAGGTTAGAAGGGGGGACAGAGCCCCCCCTTCGTTGCGCTGATTGCGTAGCGAGGGGATTCACAGGGGGTTTGAGGTGTGCAGGTAACCCCACTCTATGGGGTCCGAGGCAGCACCCCAGAAAATTTTGGTTTTGGACCCTATGTTAGGTTGGGTGGACCTACCTATGGCTTTGTGCATGATTTTCGCACATGGTTTCGGACACGATGGTTTTCGGTCCATGGTTTTGGACGTGATGGTTTTCGGTCCATGTTATTGGATGCTTCAGCATGTATAAATATGTATTTTAACATTGAAAGGAACATAATGAAAAAATCAAGCTGGTAGTCCCGGTTTTGGGATCCATGGGAAAATCTTTGTGTATATGTGTTTTATGTGTTATGCTCTCGCATTGTTTATTTTATGGGTTTAGAATTTGTATGCAGGTAATTTCTGTATGGGGTTAAAACCTACAGGACCAACCCTACCACCAGATCCAGCAAAAAAATGTACTCCTTCCAATAAAAACTAAAATATCTCAAAGAAGAAATCAAAAAGTGGAACAAGGAATCATTCGGCAATATCATTACGAAAAAAGAAAAAACTAGAGCTCAAGTTGGAGCTTCTCCAACAAAACATCATTGAAGAGGGGTACATAGACAACAACAAGAAAGAGGAACAAAAACTACAACAAAGCTGGGAGGAAAGGGCTACCCAGGAAGAGAAGTTATGGAAACAAAAATTCAGAATCAACTGGCTGAATTGTGGGGAAAAGAACACTACGTTTTCCACAAATCTATGATATAACACATAAGGAACAACAAAATTCTAGCTCTGAAGAATCGAGAGGGGAAAATCATTCACTCTTTAGAGGAGATGGAAGCATATCTCACTCATTACTTCAGCTCTCTTCTCAAGGAGTCAAGGAATGGCCAGGATCAGGATATCAAAAAAATCACCAAACACATTCCCAAGATCCTTACAGAAGAGCATAATAAAATGCTCTTAAGAAAAGTATCCCTCTCGGAAGTGGAGGATGTTGTCATGGGTATGCCCAACGGTAAATCCCCTGGTCCAGATGACTTTACCATACATTTCTAAAAAGCATGCTGGCCTATCCTTAAAAATGAGGTCCATGCCCTTGTTGAAGAATCCTGCTTTAAAAAGTCTATCCTAAAAGCTCTCAACTCCACGTTCATCACTCTGATTCCCAAGGGTAACTCAGCTAACTCCTCGGTCAAGTTTCACCCCATTTCCCTCTATAATGTCATTTATAAATTTATCTCTAAAGTCCTAGCCAATCATCTGAAATCTATCTTGCATGTCCTTATCTCTCATCATCAATCAGGATATGTGGAAGGAAGGAAAATTATGGACAACATCATCCTCTCTTACAAACTTATCCACTCTCTCAACGCGCAAAAGAAACCAGGCATGATGATTCAATTAGACATGTTTGAAGCCTTTGACAAGTTAAGTTGGGAGTATATGAGACAAGTTTTGGATGATTTTTGATTTCAAAAGGAGAGTATCAAATGGATCATGGAAGCGGTGTTTGGGGTGTTCTTCTCCATCCTCTTGAATGGCTCCCTCGCAACACCTTTCCATCCCTTTTGAGGAATAAGGCAGGGGGACCCTATCTCTCCTTTTCTCTTTGTTATCATGGCTGAAGGGCTTAGCCGCTCTATTTCTTCTACCTTGCAAGCCAACAAGATATCTGGTCTTCATCCTCATGCCTCTGCTCCTCCCTCCACACACCAACAATTCGTGGATGACACCCTGCTCATGGGACTCTCGACAATCAGAGAAGCTTCCTCTTTCAAGACCATTCTGTCTGACTTTTCTGCTGCCTCTGGTACCTCCATAAATCCTGAGAAATGTAAGCTTTTCTTACACCCATTTTCCTATCTGCAGGAATATTTCTAGACTCCTCGATTTCTCCATCATCTCTCTCCCCTCTAATTATCTAGGAAACCCCATAATAGACAGGCCATTGGCCCGGGCTACTTGGGAAGCTCTGATCAACAAACTAGAGAAAAGGTTAGCCAATTGGACCTTTAGATCACTCAATCTAGCTGGCCATTCCTTGTGAAATATGTCTGGTCATTTCAATTTAAAAGAATCATACAGATATATTCTAGAGCATGATCAAATTCAACCTGACCCTAAATGGAGATCTATCTGGGACAAAAAACATTAGCTAAAAATTTCTATTTTCCTATGGCTTATCCTGCATAGGAAGATTCTAACCTGGGATAATCTAAGAAAAAAAGGATTTATGGGTCCCTCCATATGCCAACTTTGTCAGCAAGAGGAAGAAACTTCAAACCATCTCCTAAATGAATGCCTCTATGTGTCCAAACTTTGGGATTGGGTTTTCCTAGTCTTCAACAGTTCAGATCAGGATCCCTCATCCATATTGATCACCATATCGAACTGGAGAACTTCCTTCTCCTCCCATCCTTTGTTTAATCGAGCATGGAACATAATCCTAGGTTTGGTCTATTGGGCTACATGGAAGGAACACAATGCTAGAATTTTTTGAGGCATCTCAACTCATGAGGAAATCACATTATCTAAGATCAAGAGTGCCATTTGGGAGACTGTGGATTCATCCCCCTTTCAAATTACCAATGGCCCTCCCAGCAACTTTGATGCGAGAATTTTGTCAATGCTGGACCTCCTCTAGATTAGCATCCCCATCGTCCCTTCCTCATCCAAGAATAATAAATAGAAGTACACTTGGAGGCCACTGGACTGGGCACCACTATGCTCAACTACGATGGAGCGGCAAAAGGAAACCCAACCTTGGCTGGTTTTGGAGGTGTCTTCAGGAATGCAAAAGGTGAAATTTTATGGGTTTATGAGGGTAACATTGGTTTAGCTACTAACAACGCCGCTGAACTACATGATGTGGAACATGGAATCTCCATCACGAGGAGACTAGAGCTCAGCCCACTGATCGTTGAAGGGGACTCCACTCTAGCCACTCAGATCTGTAAACAACTTCAGCAGGGAATTGAGGTGGCCAAAGTCTCGGATAACTGGCGCCTAAACAAAATTATGCAGAGAATCAAACACAAAATCAACAGCATGGAAGGTGTACACTTCCAGGCCATCAGAAGAAATGGAAACAAGCTTGCGGATAGGTTAGCCAATGAGGGGACGGTAGGGACCCTTCGGCTGAACTCTAGGTCATGGCATGATCTCAATGACAACGATCTCCATCAGCACTGCACAACCATTAATGTCAAGGACAACTAGACTACCAAATAATAACTGTTCATGTACCCTGTGTCACAACATGGATGATTCTAAGCATTGGGAGAAGGATAGTTTTGTGGCGCACATGCCTAGACCCATCCTCAGATTGACAGCTATACTAGACACTCTTGCCGCCTTCATGTCCCATCAGCTCTATAAGGCTCCTTCTCCACCTCCTTACCCATGTACTTTGCACGCTTCCCCTTCCATCCCATCCCCTTCACTCCATGCTCCCTAATGTCCTCCCACCTCTATTTATTCCCCCCTCACCCCTCTCCTTCCTATAATTCCCTCTACTCTCTGGCCTCCTCGTATTTCCTCTGTTCTCTGGCTGTTATGGCGTTCCAAGGCACTTGAAACCAAAATAGACAGTCTCATAGAAAAGTTCGTGATCTATGTTGAAGCGCTCCACCAATGCCGATTCATTATGAGGGACTTTTCGCAGTACACCGTCATCGGGAAGAAATCTAGGATGAAAGTCCACTCGACCACTGAATCTTTGCCAAGCATTAAGAAATAAATTGTTAGAGCCTCCTCTAGCTGACTGAACGCTACTACACTGCAGGAAGGGAGTACCTAAGAAACTCCCATCAGCATGGATGACGACCCCATCACCACCAATCCAGAATGAATTCTACTTTTTCTCTTTTGTCTCTTCTCCCCCGCGGTTGTCTGACTACAATAGACCTTGCAGTATCAGAAATAAAGAACCTCGACTTTGTCTGTGTAGCAACGACTAAGTCTTTACTTCTTCTTTTTGAGTCTGTTGTAAAAAGGGTTCTTGAGTGGTTCCTAGATATTCATCATTGTAACTATCATAGTTTTCAAAACCCAATTTTGGCAAAGTCACATTGTAAAGGGAGAAAATCAGAAGATAGAATAGATAGTTTAGTTGGTCTTTGTGTCGGTCTCTCTCTCCCACACAACCCAACTCATGTAATTACTCTCATTTTTTAGCAATATATTCTATCTTATTTACAAAAAAAAAACATTAAACTTAAGGGATTAAAATTCTAAACAGAAGTTATGTAAACCCTACGATAAATATTATAAACCCTAAAAAAAAATACAGTTGACCATGTTCGATTTTCATATTGAGACAATCTTTGTAATGATTTGACGTTGGACGATGGTTGAACATGGTTGATTTTCATATTGAGAGCATCTTTGTCACAATGTGAAATTGGACCATGGCTGCGCATAGTTTGCCATGATTGACCATGGTTGAATTTCATATTGAGACAATATTTTTCAGAGTGTAAAATTGGACCATGGTTGACCATGGTTTACCATGGTTGTCACAATGTGACGTTGGACGATGAGACAATCTTTGTCACAATGTGACATTGGAGAATGGGACAATCTTTGCCATAATGTGACCATGGTTGACCATGGTTTATTTTCATATAGAGACAATATTAAACCCTTGACCATGGTTGACCACGTTTGACCAATGTAGACTGTGATTAACTATGATTGACCATTGTTGACCATGGTTGACCATGATTGATCTTTATATTGAGAAGATCCTATGATAAACCCTAAGATAAATATTAGAAACCAAGCTATATACATCCTATGATAAATACTATAAATGGTCAAATAAACATGTTTGACCATGGTTGACTTTCATATTGAGATAATCTTTGTCACAATGTGACATTGGACCATGGTTGGCCATGATCGATATTCATATTGAGACAATATTTATTAGAATGCGACGTTGGACCATGGTTGACCATGGTTAATTTTCATATTGTGATAATCTATGTGACAATGTGACATATGACCATGGTTGACCATAGTTGACCATGGTTGATTTTCATATTGAGACAATATTTATCATAATGTGACATTGAACCATGGTTGACCATGATTATCAACCCAAGGTATTTATATTAAACCTTAGGATTATTATTATAAACACTATGAATAATATTATACCCTAGGAATATGAACCCTTAGATTAATAAACCCAAGGGATTTATATTATAAACCCAAGCGATTAATATTATAAAACCAAGGTATATAAGCCCTAACATAAATATTATAATTCCTAAAATAAACATGGTTGACCATGGTTGATTTCCATATGAGACAATCCTTGTCACAATGCAATGTTGGACCATGGTTGATCATGATTGATTTTCATATCGAGACAAGATTTGTCACAATGTGATTAGTAAACCCAAGGGATTAATAAACCCAAGGAATCTATATTATAAATCCAATGGATTATAAACCCAAGGGATTTAAATTAAACCCTAGGATTAATATTATAAACCTTATCAATAATATTATACCTTTAGGAATATGAACCCTTAGACTAATAAACCCAAGGGATTGATATTATAAACCCAAGGCATCAATAAACCCAACTGATTAATACTAAAAACCTAAGGGAATAATACTAAACCTAAGGGATTAATATTGTAAACCCAAGGTATATAAACCCTAGGATAAATATTATAAACCCTAAAACAAACATGGTTGACCATGGTTGATTTTCATATTGAGACAATCTTTGTCACAATGCGACATTGGTCCATGGTTGACCATGGTTTACCATGATTGATTTTCATATTGAGAGAATCTTTGTCACAATGCGACGTTGGACCATGGTTGACCACGGTTGACCATGACTAACCATTGTTGACCATGGTTGATTTTCATATTGAGACAATCTTTGTCACAATGCGACGTTGGACCATGGTTGACTATGGTTGTCACAATGTGATGTTCAACCATGAGACAATATTTGTCATAATGTGACGTTGGACCATGGTTGACCATGGTTAACCATGGATGACCATGATTGACCATGATTGACGATGGTTTACCATGTTTGATTTTCATATTGAGACAATCTTTGTCACAACATGATGTTGGACCATGGTTGACCATGGTTGATTCTCATATTAACCATGATTGATCATGGTTGACCACGGTTGATTTTCATATTGAGACAATCTTTGTCAAAATGCAATGTTGGACCATGGTTGACCATGGTTGATTTTCATAGTGAGACAATATTTTTCACAATGTGACGTTGGACCATGGTTGACCATGATTGATGATGGTTGATGGTTGATTTTCATAGTGAGACAATATTTTTCACAATGTGACGTTGGACCATGGTTGACCATGATTGATGATGGTTGATTTTCATATTGAGACATTCTTTGTCACAATGTGACATTAGACCATGGTTGACCATGATTATAAACCCAAGAGATTTATATTGAACCCTATGATTAATATATAAACCCCATGAATAATATTATACCCTAGGAATATGAACCCTTAGATTAATAAACCGAAGGGATTGATATTATAAACCCAAGGGAATAATGGTTTAATATTATTAACCCAAGGGTTTAATATTATTAATCCAAGGGTTTAAAATTAATTATTAACCCAAATTATATAAACCCAAAGATAATTATTATAAACCCTAAAAAAACATAGTTGACTATGGTTGATTTTCATATTGACACAATCTTTGTCAAAATGTGACGTTGGAACATGATTGGCCATGGTTGGCCATGGTTAATTTTCATATTGAGACAATCTTTGTCATAATTCAATGTTGGACCATGGTTTACCGTGGTTGATTGTCACAATGTGACGTTGGACCATTCTTGACCATGGTTAACCATGATTGATCATAATTGACCATGGTTGATCATGTTTGACCAATGTTGACCATGATTGGCCATGATTGACCATGATTGATTTTCATATTGAGAAAATATTATGATAAACCCTAAGACAAATGTTATAAACCTTATTATAAATATTATAAACGATAAAATAAATATGGTTGACCATGGTTGATTTTCATATTGACATAATGTTTGTCACAATGCGATAGTTGACCAGGTTGAGCATGATTGTTTTTCATATTCACACAATCTTTGTCACAATGCGACGTTGGACCATATAATGTGACATTGGACCATGGTTGACCATCATTGACCATGATTGACCATGATTGACGATGGTTGACCATGGTTGACCATGGTTTATTTTCATATTATGGTTGGCTTTCATATGATTATGGTTAATGATTGTATGCCTATTATTGACCATGGTTTTATTATGGGTGACTATGGTTGATCATGACTGACTATCATTGAACATGGTTTGCATATGACTCACCATTATTTGACTAAGGTTTGAGTATTGTCAACCATAGTTAAACATGATTGACTATAGTTGACCATGGTTTGAATATGGTTTGACTGTGCTTGACCATATTTCGACTATGGTGTCACTATAGTTGACCATGATTTCATTATGGTTACCATTGAAATGGTGGTTGTTGATGCTCAACCATGGTTTGAATATGGCTAACCGTGACCATCCACAATAGGCATCCATGGTCAACAATGGTCATTCTCATAGTTCAATATAATTCACTATGATTGACAATGGGTCACATACTGATAGGGAAATAATGTTCCTGGTAACCATGGTTCACCGTGGTAGTCATGTTGACTATTATTGACTATGATGCCCATGCTGACCATAGTTGACCATGTCAACAATAGTCAATCATAATTAACATGTTTTAATTGATAGACTAATGTATAAGTAAGATATAAATGTGTGGAATAATGTACTATTAATATTATATTAAACTTTCATTAAGGCTATCTAAATGTTTTAATAATATTTTCTACAATTGTTGATATTATATTAATATCATAATTAAATATTAATGATATATTAAACACTAAATATACATATACTAAATATATTAATTTATAAAAATTAACAACTTAATAATTAATTAATTTATAATAATTAATTACTTAATTATTATAATTATAATTAATAATAATTAGTATAATATAATATTATATAATAATAATTATAATCAATATTAATATTAATATTAATATAATATAATATTAATTAATATATATATATGAAGATCATAAATACAAATAAAATTTAAATAGAGTTTACTTTCACCAAAAAATATATATTTATTTTTACTTATAATCAATAATAATAATAATTAATTAGGTTCATATGTATAATGAAAACATACATAATGAACCATTATATATATATATATGATCATATAGAATCTTATCAAATCAATCAAGATCGTAGTATAAAAGGAATAAAATACGCACCATAGCGTAAATGAATGGTCATGCAAGCATAAAAGTTAAGGTCAGAGTACTTCATTTCAAAAACTCTAAATTTGTATATGAAAATGCCAAAAAAGTTGAAAAGGGATAAATACAAGTACAAGGGTTTTTATTTTAATCAATCATAACATTACAAAAACATCCAACCCCACAGGGTCAATCACGTGCAATTTACGCCATTCGATCAGGGATGCTAGGAAAGGGGTGGGTGTTATGAATGTATTCATTTAGTCAGGACGAAGACATCGATTTTTCATCCCTGCAACATTTGATCACTATCTTCATTTCCCACTTTGCACACAAATTACTTCGCAGAAGTGCTTTCATAGAGACTATTCATGAGAATCAGAGCACAACTTAGACAAATTGCAGCGAAGCAATTCACACTTCAGAGATAGAAGGTCATAAAATTTGGAAGCAAGAAGACATTAAACTGATGGAGAACAAAAATCACACCTCTATTACATTGAAGGCCTTTTCCTTTCTTGGAATTCTCAAGCAAAGGCAAGATTACAAATGTATAAATCAAGGGAGAAGAGTTCTAGATTTTTCCTCATGTGAAATTCATGGCTACATAGTGAAGTTAAAAGTGAAATGACGGTGGGCGGTAGTTGGTGGTAGTCAGTTGTGGACGACGAAGTGTCAGAGTTTCAGCATCGGTGGTAGATCAGTATGTGTTGACTTCTATATTTGGCTTCACATTTAACATTCTCCCACTTTAAGCCAAATAAGAGTCCTGAATGAAGTCACACTGAGTCTTACCATGCCTCTACATAACTCATGCTTATTTCTTGGTAGAATATTAGTGAGCATATCAACAAGGTTCTTATTTGTATGGATCTTTTCCAAGGATAAATGTCCTTCCTCCAACACATGCCAGATCCAATGGTACCTTAATTCAATGTACTTGGTTTGTGAGTGAAATGCTGGATTTTTTTGCCAAGTGAATGGCACTTTGACTATCACAATATAGCACATACTTGTCCTACTTTATTCATATCTCTCCTAGGAATCATTGCATCCATAACATGTCTTTACAATCCTCTGTTGCAGCTATGTACTCTGTCTCTGTTGTAGAGAGAGATATTATTCTTTGTAGCCTTCACATTTAATCGATTTAAAAATAAATAAATAAAAGTCAACAAAGCTTCAATCACTCAAAGTCAAAATTTAGTCAACCAAGCTTCATCAACCTAGAGTGGAAATATAAATGTAGGCTATCAATATTTGTAGAGCTATGGCTCCATTAATACACTAAAGCAATATGTGTCACTCATTAGATTTAACCAAATACAAAATCTAATGATTGACATATCTATCCGATTATGTTAATATAACTATGGCTCCAAAAATATTAATGGCCATAAACACAACAAATTATTATAAAAAACTTTAATTTACTATTTTAGTTTTCAAATCTTTAAAAAGTCACCAATGTTATTCAAAATTATTTTTGGCTTTTGGAATTTATAGAGACTTCTAGGGACATAAACTTCGAAATCTAAATGTTGATTAAAAGGAGTGCAGCATTTATTCGTTAAACAACCTTTGATGTCCCTTAGGCGAAAACTATAAAATCTTATTTTACCGACAAAAACGTTGAAGACTAAACCTTTCGGATCTGATTTATGTATTTGTTATATATATTTATGAAACTATACAACGCGCAGAAGACGCTGAATTGAAGGACGATCATTATGAAATATCGAACAATGAAGTGGCGTGATTTGACTTTGAATAAAAAATATAAAATTAATCCGTCCACTAGAAAGTGCGAAGATGTCGGTCCGACGATCATTTTTTTAATTACTCTTTCCAATCCCATAAAGGGTCGATCTGATGTTACAAATGTCGGCAGCTGGACAGTATTTTTTCCAAATTAGCTTTGCCTATAAATTCTGATTTGAAAATTCACGAAGGATCACAGAGATATATAGCAGTGCTTCATCCATATTCTGCTGCTCATTAACCAGAAAGAGTTATGATGCTTTTGGTAAATTTTTTGATGAATGTATTGAATTTGGGATTGAAAGCTTTGAAGTACGCCCATTATATGATTTCAGGGTTTTTTCCCACAAACGATGAAAATGGGTACGTTGGTCTCCAGAACTTGGGGAATACCTGTTACTGTAACAGCATTGTTCAGGTTCTGTATTTCTGTGCTCCTTTCAGAAATAAGTTACTCCAATATTACTGTGAATATGGAGGGAGTTATGATGAGAAAAATAAACTACTGACGTGCTTGGCAGATTTATTCCATCAAATGAACTCCAGAAAAAAGCCCCACGTTTCTCCTCGACGGCTTGTAGAGTTGGTGATGGAAGAAAACGAGATTTTCAGTTGCAGTGAAGCCCAGCAAGATGCACATGAGTTTTTGATATTTCTTTTGAATAATGTCGACCAAGATATCACGATATGGAATAACACGCAGAGTATTCGTGAGATATTCGGAGGTACTTTCACAAACGAGACTCGCTGCCTGTGCTGCGAGAGTGTAACATGCAGAGAAGAGCCATTCATGGATGTGAGCGTGGAGATACAACAAAATTCTTCTCTGTCAAGCTGTCTGAATGCATTCAGCGCTGCGGAGAAACTGGTTGGGAAAAACAAGTACTGGTGTGACATGTGCTGTCATTTTCAAGAAGCCGAGAAAAGGCTGAGGATCAATTCTGCACCTCAAATTCTGGTTTGTCAGCTGAAACGTTTCAAATACACACAACATGGTGAAGTTGTGGGATTCAAGAAGTTGTGTTATCGTGTGGCTTTCCCAGTGGAGTTGAGATTGCCTGTTAACAGTCGTGCAGATGAAGATGCAGAGGATCCTCTGTACTCTTTATTTGGTGTTGTGGTGCATGTGGGGCGCAGGGTGAATTGTGGGCATTACATTGCTCTAGTTAACAGCTGCGGCCAGTGGGTCAAGTTTGATGATGAGAAGGTGGAAATAATGGAGGAGAGTGAGCTGCAGGATTTCTTTGGGTCTTCTGAAACAGCAGCATCCCATGCCAGCAAGGATTGCAATGCCTATATCTTGTTCTATCAAGCTGTAAATGGCTTTGAAACAACCTAGTCTTGGAGAGACAATGGGTTTATATTTTACAACATATTCTCTATGCAATAATTATATATATAATTTTAAATCAATATAAAAAATGTTTTAAAATAAAATATTTTTGATTTTAGAAAAACATCTTGTATTGATAAAAGTTATTTTATTTTGACCAATTTGCATTTTTTAATGTAATTTCTCAAAAGTTACCTTACAATTTTTTCTCAACTTAATCATAATTTTAAATCAATATAAAAAAATGTTTTAAAATAAAATATTTATAAAATATTTTTGATTTTGAAAAGGAAACGCCGTAAGGCAAAATTTTTCTAAGCAAAGTGTACGACTCTAAATTTTAGAACCTTGATTTTGGCCTGTGAAATAGACACCCTCCATCCTAAAAATTCACACCCTCCATCCTAAAAACTCACAAATCTAAGTTTCTGCATTTCTAAATTGTTGAAGTGAATGGGAGCAAAACATATTTAGAGATCTGAATTTTATATGTTTGTAGTTCATGGGGATTTTCAATTGTCATATTTTTTATATATCATTTCACTGTAATCAGATCTTGACTATTAAAACAATTCAGTATCTGCTTCCATGCAACTTAGATATAGATAGGCTTATTTATGTTGACATGGGTGCTTATTTATGTTTGGGTCAGTTCTTCTCAGTTCAGGATTTTCAATAGCTAAATTTATGGTCAGGTAGCACTCCATCGCAATATGCATAGGTCAATGAAGATGATTGCACCTCAAATTCTTAGTGTTCATCATAAATTGTGAAACAAACCTTTGTACAATTCGTCGCATTGATCTGGGAAAATCCTATGCCCACTGAAATGTTTCGTTAAGGCTTTCTTTCCTTACATTGCAATTTTGCAGAAGCATGACTTCTGCTTGCAAGATACACTTCATAATAAAATAATAATAGCGAGCCTTTGAATTCTAGGAAATCAAATTGTGGGATTCTTCTCTTACTCAAGAAAAAGAGAATCTTCATAGCAAGGGTTTTGGCTCCATCTTAGCCTTGTGGAAGCCTCATGTTGTAGACATTGGAAGTTCCATATTTTTTCTTTTTTGTGAGCAACAAATTTTTACCTACAAGCATAACATTGTACATTCCTCATCATTGTTGAGCCAATTGTTCCTTCTCATGACCTGGAATACATTTTCTTTCTTTTTTGGCATTCAGATTGTGCTATTTATGGTGAATCCTGTTTTTCTGTCATTAATTTGTTTTATTAGTTCCAAACAATGTATTCTATTTGTTTGGGTATTAATTCGCAGTTTTGTATCATCTGTGGTTAATTGTTTTCCATGGGCTAACCCCAGTCTCTCTGGAATACATGACAAGTAGTCTAAGTTCAGTTAAACATTCTTCCTTTAAGGAAAAAATGTTGAGTTCCCAGGTTAGGAAAAAAGTTTGAGTTCCTAGGTTCAAAATTTTGGTTAGCTTATTATCATTTACCATCTAAAATCTACTATTGAAATAAAATCTACCATCTACTTATCTCATTCAAAAATATAGCAAAAGAAAATATATCACTTGAATTCAATATATAGATTAAATAAAGACTTTTCACTATTGGACCACATGTTTTGCCTTTACCTCAAATGAAATGACTACAGGTATATTATGCCCTGATGATAACAAAATATTTCAAAATCTGTAACTTGACTACAGGTATATTATGCTCTGTCGATAACTAAATGAAAATATTTTAAGAAGTAGAGACGTTTGACTGTCCAGAATGTTAATGGGAACCTTATTATATCTTAGCAAGCTGCTTGAGATTGATGGGGTAAGGGTCAGAAGGACGACCAGAGTAAGCTCATGTGGCCAGAATAATGTTCACAGCTTTAGTGGGATGGAATGCATCCCAAAATACATGTTCCAGTCCCAGAAGGCACGTTATCTATCCATTATACATGCCTATCCCACATCATCCTTGATTTGTCACACTAAAACCTGTATATAGCAGTAAACACATCAACAAAAAATTACAGTAACAACTTATTCATGTTGGTCTACCCTAGCTTATCCAAGATTTTAAGGTTCTATGAGCACAAGTTTAGAATTAAGTTATTACTATACCATAAGAACTGGGATCGTCGATCATGTCTTTAACTGCACTGTAGGGATCTCCATAGATGCAATGTGCACCAGGCATATTGAGTGACAGAGTGCCCAAAAGATATTTGAGCTTGGAATTGAAGAGTATGGCGTGTTGGTTTACACTGTCAAAGCAGTGCCCAAAAGATATTTGAGCTTGGAATTGAAGAGTATGGCGTGTTGGTTTACACTGTCAAAGTAGCAGCTGCCATTTCTATTTGACTTGGAATGCATCCCAAAGGACCCATTGCATCATGTCTTTAACTGCACTATAGGCATCTCCATATATGCAATGTGCACCAAGCATACTAAGTGATAGAGTGCCCAAAAGATATTTGAGCTTGGAATTAAAGAGTAAATGCATCCCAGAGGACCCATTACATCATGTCTTTAACTGCACTATAGGCATCTCCATATATGCAATGTGCACCAAGCATATTGAGTGATAGAGTGCCCAAAAGATATTTGAGCTTGGAATTAAAGAGTATGGCATGTTGGTTCCCAAGAGGACCCATTGTTGCCACTGTGCACTTGCGAGCTCCCAAGTTGCATAGAGCCTGCATATATATTCCACATAAAACCAAGTGTAAATTTACAGTGAACACTCTAGGAGGGAATATTTTTATATATATTCCACATAAAACCAATAAGAGGGATTATTTTTATATATATTCCACATAAAACCAACTTATATAAATACTGTGTAAATTTACAGTGAACACTCTAGGAAGGATTATTTTTATATAAGTTTAGATAAAGTACTGTATTTTGAGGAGAGGATTCTATTTCCTAGTACAAATTTCACAAGAGTTTTGACAAAAATGCTAGGTTCTCACATTTTTCATCATAATTCAAGTTTTTATTATATAATGAAATAATATTTACTAGAGATTTTGTTCAAACTGAATGGCCTCAAATAATCTAAATGAAAAGCAAAGAGAAGTTTGATGCAAGATGAGATGGTTCCTTTTCTTGAAACTATTTTAAGATGGCTACCACTCAAATAATCTAAATGAAAAGCAAAGAGAAGTTTGATGCAAGATGAGATGGTTCCTTTTCTTGAAACTATTTTAAGATGGCTACCATATGTTAGATTCCCGCACTGATCACTTTTTAGACTAATGAAAATAGACTAATGAAAAAAAATAGACTAATGAAAACAAAGTGTGCACTGGTCACTTTTTAGAAAGTGAATGTTGAGTACCAAAAAAACCAAAATTTTAAGCTAAGGAAGGAAAGAAATAGCCAAAATTTTAACCATTGATATAGTTTTTCTGGCATATTTTTGGGTCAAATTTGCTAGAATTTGATAAGGAACTGTTGGAATCCCAAATCTGAGTTGTGAACCACCAAAGGCTTTTCAAGGCACTGAATCCATTTAGTCTGAGTTGTGATCGCTGCATCATCCAAATCCACCGGAGGCTTTTCAAGGCACTGAATCCATTTAGTCTGAGTTGTGATCGCTGCATCATCCAAATCCACAGAAGTTTTTCAAGACACTAAATCCATTTATAGATTAAAAAGACATTTTAACCCACAAAAATTAAAAATCTTACCAAAAAATTGTTTTCCCATATTCAAACAAAAAAAACTTCAAAACCTAGGAGAGTTAGACAATGCCAATAAAATTCAATAACCACTTTAAAGTTTCAATTAAATTCTCAGTTTTACAAGAACCACTTTAAAGTGAACCACTTTAAAGTTTCAATTGACTTTGGTTGTATTTCTCAGGAAAATTATATTAATTTTCTTTATTAAACATACAAATTTTAAAATATGAAGTGAGTCTTAAAATTAAAAATGGATATGCAACAATATAAAACAAATTAACTTTTGAAATATTACATTAATTTTCTTTATTAAACATACAAATTTTAAAATATGAAGTGTGTCTTAAAATTAAAAATGGATATGCAACAAATGTTAAATCGGATTCAATTCAATGGCCCAAGTTATTTCAATCGTGTAACACTTTCAATGGTCTAACACTTAAATCAATGGCATACACACTTGAATCAATGGTCTAAGACTTAAACCAATGGCATATGAAGGTACACGTGGCATGGGAGGGGAGTTCTTGAATCATTGGTCTAACACTTAAATCAATGGCATACACACTTGAATCAATGGTCTAACACTTTCAATGGTCTAACACTTAAATCAATGGCATACACACTTGAATCAATGGTCTAAGACTTAAACCAATGGCATATGAAGGTACACGTGGCATGGGAGGGGAGTTCTTGAATCAATGGTCTAACACTTAAATCAATGGCATACGAATCAACGGTCTAACACTTAAATCAATGGCATACATACTTGAATCAATGCTCTAACACTTAAATCAATGGCATATGAAGGTACACGTGGCATGGGAGGGAGTGCATGGGAGGGGACTTCTTGCAGCATGATAAATTAAATGTGATTTTCCTGATGGAATATTTATCCAATAGTTATATATTTCAGATGGTTTATTATTACAACTATATCTATTTCTATATTAAATGTGGTTTTCCTTATGGAATATTTAACTATATCTATTTCTATAGGACATTTTTCTTTTCTCATAAAATATTTATCCAATAATTATATGTTTCATGTGGTTTATTATTACAACTATATCTATTTCTATACTTTTTCCTCTCATTAATAGTTTTTATATTTTATATTTTGTTAAATAGTAAATATTGAAATGTAACTCTAAAATTCATTTTTATTAAACTTAAAATTCTTCAAAAGTAAAATGAGAAATAAAATTAATTAAGAAAATTAATTGTAAATGCTTATATTTTTTTAATAGTAATTTGCAAATATAATTGTGAAATCTATCTTTATTAAACAAAAAATATTGAAAATGTGAGATAGAATATAAAATTAATTAAAAAGTTTGTGTACCTATTAAATTATACATGTCCATTTTTTAGAAATAATAAATTTTGAAGCTTAATTTTAAAATTTACACTAAACATAAATTTGAGAATGTAAAGTGAGAAAGAACAACACAACATAATAATATAAAAGTATAAATTCTAAATTCTAAATTACACATGTAAACCATTATTTATTTCATGTTGTTTATTATTACAACTATATCTATTTCTATACTACGTTTTTCTTTTCTCATAAAATATTTATCCAATAATTATATGTTTCATGTGATTTATTATTACAACTATATCTATTTCTATACTTCTTCCTCTCATTAGTTATTATAAAATTTATAATGAACATTTATTTCTCTGGAATTAAAAGTACTAGAGACAAGATTCTTTCTTTTTATGTATATCATGGTCTATACTAAATTTAACATTACTTTAGTAATGAGTACAATTCAATACTAACTATAAACATGAGCATTGAACTTTAATGAAAAAAAATGATAAAATTTAAATGTATTATTAGTCTTTTAAAAAATTCAATACTAATAGTCTTTTATCTTGCTAAGAACCCAACTTGTCATGTCTTTTATCTTGCTAAAAACCCAGCTTGTCATGTGAGAAAAAAAACATATAATTATGTCCTAATATTTTGTTAGAATGTGATAGGAGATAGAAAAATAATACTAAAATATATTAACATGTTACAAAATATTACAAATGCATGCATTGAGAAAATTGGTGGGCACATATAAATTCAAGTGGTATTGTTAGAATGTGATAGGAGATAGAAAAGTAATACTAAAATATATTAACATGTTACAAAATATTGCAAATGCATGCATGGAGAAAATTGGTGGGCACATATAAATTCAAGTGGTATTGGTGGTATTGTAAATCTATAGACTTTATCACCGCTAAAAATTCGATACATTTTCTTTTATATCCTTGCAGTTACATAATAAGTGAAAAATTAAGTACAAGTTTCTCATACATGTTGCAATCCTATAAAGGAATGGGAATAAATAAATGTAAAGATAGAATAACAAATAAATGCAACATAATTATAATAAACTAATAGTTTAAATTATTATAATAACATAAAAATATTTAAAATTTAAGAGTAAATGCGCAATGTAATAGAGGATTTCCAAATTTTGAAGTCGCACGTTCCAATCAAACAGCGTTTCCCAAGGGTTTTTTAATAGCTGTTCACAAATTTATCTGTTTTGTAACCATGGTCTATAATTACCAAATTCGGCTGAATTGGTAACAAAAATTTGAATAACCCTTAATTCGATCGAGCACAAAAAATCCAGCCATTTCTGCCAAGGGATGTCTCAGTGCGGCAATGGCCACACAGTGCTAATTTGGGGTTTTTCCGGATGTCTCATTGCGGCAGTGGCCACACAGTGCTAATTTGGGGGCTTTTACGGTGATTTGTTGTCAGAATTTTGCATCGGTCGCCAAGCAAAAAAAATCCAGCCACCTCTGCCAAGGGATGTCTCATTCTAGCGGTGGCCACACAGTGCTAATTTGCGGCTTTTCCGGTGATTTGGTGTCAGAATTTTGCATCGGTGACCGAGCAGAAAAAAGCCAACCATCTCCGCCAAGGGATGTTTCATTGTAGCGGCCATAGCCACTGGTGGGAAGATTTTCCCTTCAGGAGATTTCTGTAGGTTCTGTTGGCGTTGCTCTTCATCGTGTTGTTCATGTCAGCACAAGCCATGGTTCTACGTGCAGAACGCTAAATGTGAGCGACGGATTACTCACTTCCACTCTGCAATTCACCTTCCTGTCGCACAACCCTAATGACAGTATCGGTGTATAGCCAGATACTCGAACGCGGCCTCTTAAAGAACGGATTGAACACAACGTACAACGAAAAGGTTCAGTGCGCTTACAAAGAAAATTCGAGTGGGTTGTTACGGTAACGAACTACCTAACTTCTACCTACTACCGCAGCATAACTGTTTAGGATGATCGGATGGTGAAAATCATTTTAATGGTCTAATATATTAAATCAACGATCCAAGACGATCCAAGACAGGTGGCACATAGGGAAGTTCATTTCAAAGAGAAACGCCTTACAATGTAAATATTTTTTTTATTTTTTTCTTTAAAATCACATAAAAATTTAGGTATTAAAAAAAATATTTTTTAATTTTCAAAATATTAATAGATTTTTTAAAAATTACAAATTAATTGAAAATAAAAAAATAAAAATAATATACCCTATATAAAAATAATCTTATCTATATAAAAATAATCTAATCTCTTATTTATAGAATTTATATATTAAAATATACCCTGGTTTGAGTTATTCTTTCCTATTATTTATCCAAATTACAATCATCTCTTATTTATATAATTTATATATTAAAATTTTTGAGTTATTCTTTTATATTATTTTTCCAAATTACATGATAAGAGGATAATGGAAAATACAGTAAATGTCATTTTTTAAAATTCTATTTTAAACATGTTTTTTTAATTAAAATGTATTTTTCCCTAAAAAAAATACATTTTAATGCTATTAATGCTATTAATGCTATGAATTTTGAAACCATGACATATTTGCAATTGCAAGGGATCAAACCTACACCTATCATTTTAGAATTGGCAGATAAATCCATTATTAAACCCATGGGAACTCTAGAAGAGATAGTAGTCACCATTTCTTCCTGGCAATATCCCATCAATTTCATTGTCATTTCTCTAAAAAACCAGGACACCCTGTAGTCCTAGGACGCCCTTGGTTAGCTACTGCAGATGCTATGATAGGGTGCCGAAATGGAGAAATGATCATTTCAATGGTTCACATAATAAAACCTTGTCAATTTCCCCCCCTTCTCAAACTGCTGCTAAAGTACCCTTATGGCTAGAGATTCCTTATGGAGATGAGGATTGTATGTTTCCTTTGTTATCATTAGAACAATCTAGAGGGCACCAGGAACAATCAAAAGATCATATTTTGCAACAGTTTCTATCTTATCGTTCTTAGACTGATTATCCTATTTCTTTTATTGGTTATCAACATGTTTTCAGGAATGAGTTTCAGGAATCTTGTCATCCAGCTATATTTTCCTCATTTACAGCAATAGAGGATAGAAAAGAGCTCACTACGGAACCAGTTGAAATTAGTGAAGGAAAAGTTTTGTATATTGGAAATGAACTAAATGAAGAACAAAAGCAGAAATTGTTGAGCATGGTTCAAGAACAATCCAGAGCTTTCGCCTGGGACTATTTGGACATGAAAGGAATACACCCAAATACATGCATCCACCACATCTACACCAATGAGGAGATGAGACCAATCTAGTAGCCGCGAAGACGCATGAACCCAGCCTTGAAAGAAATTGTAAAAGATGGGTTGCATAAGTTATTAGCTGCATATTTTATCTATCCTATTTCATATATCAAATGGGTGTCACCTTTGGTGGTGGTTCTGAAGAAGAACGTTAAGTGGTGCATATGTGTTGATTACAGGGAGTTAAACAAAGCCACCCTATGAGATTACTTTCCACTAAAATTTATTGATCAAGTACTTGACACACTCTCTGATAAGAAGTATTTCTATTTTCTTGACAGGTATAGCGGGTATAAATAGATTCAAATAGCTAAGGAAGACCAAGAGAAGATGACTTTCACCTGCCCTTGGGGTACCTATGCCCATCGAGTTCTTCCTTTTGGCCTTTGCAATGCCCCAACCACATTTCAGTGAGTTGTCCTAGCTATCTTTTCTGACTTGATCCATGACTGTGTGGAAGTCTTTATGGATGACTTCAGAGTATATGGAGATGATATTTCCCAAGCTCTAGAAAATCTAGAAAAAGTGTTAATTCGATGTCAAAAAGCCCACCTAGACCTTAGTAATAGTAAATGTAAAATGATGCAAATTGAGGGGATAGTCTCGGGCCATCACATTTCATTTGAAGGAATCAAAGTCGATCCAGCCAGGATTGAGGTAATCTCACATATTTCAATTCCTAGTACACAAAAAGAGGTAAGAAGCTTTTTGGGACATGTGGGTTACTATCGTCGATTTATAGAAAATTTTACAAGGATTGTGGCACCTTTATTTAAATTATTAACTAAGGACGCTGATTTTGTTTGGAATGATGATTGTCAACATGATTTTCAGGTATTAAAGGATAGATTGTCCACCTCTCCAGTATTGAGGGGCAAAATTGGTCCTCACCATTCCACATTTGCACGGATGCTTCAGATGCTGCACTTGGAGCAGTCTTAGGACAAAGGGAAGATCAATCTCCTTATGCTATTTATTTTGTTAACAAGAATATTTCCCCTGTTGAACTAAACTATACAGTTACTAAAAAGGAATTGTTATCAATTGTTCATGCCATTAGCAAATTTACACATTACATAACCAGTTATGAGACTTTTTTCCATACCGATCATTCTGCCATTGGATTTTTTATGAACAAACCTGTCACTAATGGTAGGATTACTAGATGGTTACTGCTTTTGTAAGAATTTAATATAATTGTGATTGATAGGCTTGGGCGAGATGATTTGGAAATTGACTCCTTGTCCTGGATGAATGTCATGTAGGGAAATGTACCAAACCCAGTACCAGACAATTTCTCGAATGAAGAATTGTTTGCTTTATCTACCATTACTCCCTAGTTTTCAGATGCTATGAAATACCTGGTGTCAGGGAAGTTGCCTTTGAATCTGTCTACCAGGGAAAAACATAACATTATACAGCATAGTGCCAACTACTCCTAGATCAATGGAGACTTGTTCTACATAGGACCCGACTTGATCATGAGGAGATGTGTGTGGGAAAATGAGATATTTGATGTGTTTAAGGCTTGCCATAATGAGCCTTGTGGGAGGGAATTTGTAGGAAAAGGACCGCATACAATGTCCTTCGCACAAGGTATTATTGGCCCTAGCTCTTCAAAGATACCAACAAGTTTTTATCTAGTTGTGACGCTTGTCAGAGGATGGAGAGGCCAGTTCCTTCAGATGACATGCCCCTTCAGACATTGATATCAATAGAACATTTTGAGAAGTGGGAATTAGATTTCATGGGGCCTATATCCCCCATGTCAAAGAAGAAAAAGTACATTTTAGTGTGCACTGACTATGTTACAAAGTGGGTAGAAGCTAAGGCTTTGTATGCTGAAACTAAAAATGCAGTAGTGGAATTCCTTTTTGAAGAAATTTTCAATAGATTTGGATTACCTCGAGAGGTTGTTACTTTACCAGGGCACACAATTTACATCAAAATTGGTCAAGGCTCTCGCTGAACAATATTGAATCAAACATCGGAAATCTACTCCCTAACACCCCGAAGCCAATGGGCAAGTGGAATCCACAAACAAAGTGTTCGAATCCATATTAACCAAGACCATTTAGTTAAATCATAGGGATTGGGCTGATAAGTTCTTGGAGGCATTATGGGCTTACCGCATAACTTAGAGGAACGTAACAGGGCACATCTGTATGAGCTAGTTTATGGTAAACAGGTACTGCTGTCTATTGAATTCCAAGTGAAAACATTTCGGACTGCCTCTCAACTCGGGATGAATATTAATGAAACCCATGAAGAAAGGTTAATGCAACTGAATGAGCTTGACGAGATTAGACAGGGTGCATTCCATTGAACCATGTTGGTCCAGGATCAAAGAGCTCGTTGGCATGATGAGTTTATCAAAAATAAGATTTTTCATCCAGGGGATTGGCCCTTGCTTTATGACAATAAGTTCAAACAATTCAAGGGTAAATTCTCCACTAGGTCGTCAGGTCCCTATGAGGTGGATGAGGTTTTCGACAATGTCTCAGTCCGGATTAAAACTATTGATGACAGTTAGACCTCTTTTGTAGAAAATGGCCATCGAATCAAGATTTATCACCAAATGCTCTCTCGGCAACAATTTCTGCAAGAGGTAAGAAGAGATCTAGAGATGGAGTTGGTCCATGAAAATGACTAGCCTATTGCTAGTCCATCTCATTGATTTCTTATATATATATATAGAATAATCATTGGGATGTCATTTTTCATATCTTTAAGTGTTTCTCCCCACAACCCATGTAGAATAAAGGAGAAGTTTGTCTTGGGTAGGTTTATTCCTTTAACTAGACTTGATATATTAATTATGGAAAAGGAGCCTTTTAGAGTCTTCTTTGGATGTTTTTAGACTCTCAAAAATTGAAACTCCTGAGCAGTAACTGATCATGGCTCGTAAAAACTACATGGAATAGTGGTAGTCTAGGGATTCCTTGAGTACAGATTTATTATTTTCTGGGCTTAAGGAAATATTTACAAAAAAGAAGCCCCTTGGAGTCTTCTTTGGGTGGTTCAAACTCTCTAAATATGAAAACCTCGAGTAGTGGCTACTTTGGGCTCGTTAAAATTATAGGGTAGTAGTAATTAGGGATCTGCTGGGTATAAAATTATTCTTTTCCGGGCTCAACATAATACTTACAGAAAAGAAACCCCCCTAGAGCTTCCTTTCTGGCCATTTCAAGCTCTCTAAATATGAAATTCCTTAGGAAATTATCATCCTGGCCTGGTTAAAATCCATGGGATGGTGAGTAGGTTTACCATGTTCTGAAGGAAACATTCAACAGATTTCATGACAACACTCAAGGAGAAACTTTTAGATTTTGTACTCCAAATTTTATGTACTTAGCAGCTTTCTGTACTCTAATGTGTAAAAATTAAAGTCTGCTATTGTGAATGTATTTCGGGAACAACATTTTTAGAGCACATTTGGTGTTTATGCTTCATTTTCATAAGCATTGTTTCATGACCAGTGTTTGCTTCTACTATCAACCAAAGATGGTCGATCTCTATAGCTCAGCACCCTATATCATTATGAGTTAGTAAGGTATGTGCTCATAATTTATTTAGATTTAATTGTGAATAGTTAAAATGTTGTCAAGTGATATGCAACCTCTGGTTCCCTAATCATTTCTACCCTTTGTTTCATAGCACAAGCCCTTACACTCCCTATCCTATAATCATTACCTTCTCCCTGTCATCATTCCCTAAAGGACCCCTGTCAATCCTCTTGGCTCATGTTAAATCCTCCCTGTCGTCCTAATCATTATCAAACTTCCCCACTTAAATCACATCTGAACCATGGATATTATCGCACCTTCAACCTTGTACTACCCTGCCTCCATGATAATCATTCCCATGTAGACCTGACGAGGGTGGAATAATCGACACGATGGGGGAAATTCTCATCAAAATCAAGGCAACCGTTTTGTTTATAAATTACAAGGTAATTCTATTCTTATCTCAGTTGTTGTAGGAAAAGAGTTAAAATTTTCAGTTGGATTTGAAAATTGTGGTTTTACACAGGCATGGGGGCTGATCGCCATGAGCTGACCTTTGGCCAATTTTCTCGCAGCCCTGAGTATCAACAATGCAAAGGAATTCTTGAAGAGCGGGGATGGTTGCCATTTTTAAGAAAATTTCAAGGATATAATGATAAAGTAGCCTTGGCATTTGCTTAGAACTTTGATGGAGAGCATGTTAAAGTTGGTAATTTGAATTTTAAGGTTACAGAGGAGTCTCTTAGCCACGCTATAGGGTTACCCTCTATGGGTGAACCATTCTTCAAGGGTGGGAAATTACATATTCCAAATTGTGCCTCATTCCTCAAGCCGACCTATTAGTCAATCAGTTGGATGAAAGGTATACTACAGAGTTGTATCGAAGAGTAATGAAACCCTTCGTTCACCATGTTGCAGCGCTTTGTTACCTTTGAAAAGACTCAGTTCAAAGGTCGGCAACGGTTGGTGGGACTGTCACTTATGCATAGAAGGGAGACCTTGTCACAACATTCCCAAATGATACCTAACCCTACAGATAACCCTGCCTCTCCTATTGTCGAAACCCCTCACAAATCAACACCCTATTCTAATACTATGGAAGAGGGAACATCTTCAAAAACCAGAAGGGTAAATAAGCAAAGGAACAAGTGGAGTAGGGGTGGTAAAGACCAACCTTAGCCAGCTAACATTGTAGGGTCAAAAGGTGAAGAACCTACATCTAAAGCTCCTGAAGCTCATGCAGGGGTAGAACCAAAGCCTAAGCAGAAGAAAGCTCTTTTTCCATCCCAAGTACCATCAATGTCCATGGCAGAGACTTCGATCCAAGGCCGCCACAGAACTAGAAGCTTGAACAAGCTTACAACTCCTATACCTGAAGTTACACAATCTGAGCATATTGATGTTATTTCCTCTCTTGAATTAGATTTCAAATAGTTGCATTATTCCCCTGAAGGAACTCATGTCTTAGCATCTGCAGCAGAGATTCCCTTTGACATTGCACAAGATTTAGAAACACAGTCCCATGTTCAGTCCTTGCCTAGCAAGAATCCTAGTTGAAATGTCAGCAGAGAAGTTCAACAAGCTTCCTCTCGGGAGAAAGGTAACAACAAAACACCAGGAGGCAGTGCCTCTCAACAATATACAACACCCATGAAAACTCTGACTCCTATAGAAGAAGAAAACCTGAAGATTCGCTTAGTGAAGTTGCAGAGAAAGATTGTTAAACTTTGTAAGCAAGAAAACAAGTATCGAGTCTTATTTCAGTATGTTAGCTAAGTTAACAATCAGATCACGGAAACTAATCTTCAGTTGTTTTCCCAGAATGATGAGATGAAGCGGAGGAAAAAGCAGCTACTACATTGGAGAATCTCCAAGATGAAACCCACCAAAAAGCTAAGTGCTCAAGAGCTTGCTCTACAGTTTAAGAAGTGTTCTGTTCCAATTAAGCATGGGTTAGAGGTCTTGGTTAAGGCTGTTGGTCTTTTACCAGAGTTTCTTTTGCTATCACTACTATTTTTGGCATACTATGGTAACATGCATGAGGACATGCATTCAAATCGGCATGAGGGGATGTTGGCACCCATTTTTGTCCCCAATTTTCTGCCTATCATCCCTATTTTCACCATCTTTTGCTTATGAAAGTACTCCTACTACCTACCCTATCACCTACATAACTCCCTAAACCCCACTAGTACATGACTAAGAGGTAAATGCAATTAACTGACATCATTTTTCTATTTGTGATTGAATTTAAGTTAATTCTTGAGTCATGTCTTTATATGCTAACTATTTATTCATGGGTCTAACCGGAAGCTTGGTGGAAAGATTGGCAAGTCAGCATGAATGGAAATATTCGTTGTCATCAACATCGATCCCAACTTTCATATTCAAACAACTGATCCTTGACCAAGTTCGAGACAATCTGGCCAAGTGGACTCCTTCTTCTTGTTTTGACCATGAAAGTTTACACAACGATCTGTAAGGACAAGTGTGATGCTTCTAGGATCGGTTTTTTATATTAAGTGTGATAATTCCAAGGCCGAAGATCCTCTGGATCAGAATCAAAGCAGACTACTCTCATAATAGCATTCAGTTACTCTATAAGGAAGTAGTTTGTTCTAAGTAGAGTCAATATGCTTTGGAGTAAATCGAGTGGTGCTTAGATTAGTTTATAGTTTCTAAGGTTTCCATAGTTAGTTAAATTGTTATTTTTACATTCACATAGTTGTCTTTAAAAGCCTTTGTAATGCAATGACAATGCTAGTCTAGCTAGCCTACTTAGGAGTCAGAATTGTTGCTATTATTACTAAGATAGACTGTGACTTATGTCAATTGGTTCCCAAACTCTGTTTTGAAAATATACATGATCTCTTTCAAGTTGTGAGCCTGAAGCATTATTATCATGGTTGATTGCGAGTTATGTCTCTGATGTTTTAAATCCTTCTTTCATTGCAGTAAGCTAGCTTACTCTAGGTGTGGGAGGTCCCACCACCTCTAGAAATAATCCTCATTAACAGTTATGATAGCCATGTGTGTGCGTACAATTTTATAGTTTGAATCGTGTGTGTTACAGTTACGAATATTGATATATGATTTCATAACATATGTGTGGTTTGTTACCTTACAAATTAAACAATTTAAAGATTTCTTTCCTGTGTTGATGATCTTCGATTCATTTTATAACCTGAACTTATATTTCAACACAGATCCATGCTCTGTTCCTCCACTCAAGTTTCATTTATTCATATTTATAATTGGAGTGTCCACGATAGAGTAAATCAATCAATTATTGAAGTTTAAGAAGCACGATTCCTATGTGTTTATCCATGTAAATTATGAAGTATGGTATGAGTGTGAAAGAAGAATTCCTTTTGTATAACTAAGTGGCTGATTTATGGTTTGAAAGGGTTTGATTGTGATTGCAAACGAAGTTGTGCTTGGTAGTGATAGGTGTTGTTTCCTTCATTTCCACAATTTGAATTGTTTGATTTGTTTCAAGAATTATGATTTAGTTTAAGCATTGTGGTTTACTTCAAAAAATTTCATTCAGAGCATCGATTTGAGTCATTAAATTATCATAGGATAATGTAGATTTATTTTCACATGATAGAATAAGTTTGATTCCCATTCCAAGTGCTGTAGTATAGAGATTGATTTCATAGAAGTGTGACAACAATACGATTACTGGGCTCCTTCAATTTTAATGGGCATAGGAGGCTAGCTGGGGGCATATATTAAAATGTCTGAAGGAATAAGAAATGGACATTACATCTCCTATGCTAGAATATGTGTGTACATAGATGTCTCTGGAGCCCTTCTAGACGCAATAAAATTAATTTTTAGGGATGAAGTCTAGTTACAAAACATAGACTATGAACACATCCCCTTTAGGTGCAAGAAGTGCCATGAGCACGATCACCTCTTCAAAGACTGTCCTTTAAAAAAAGCCTCTCAAATATCTGATCATCTAAGAAAAAAAGACAGTGAAGGATACATCCAAGTCAACTCCAAGAACAAGAACAACAGGAAAAAGATTATCCCCAAAAAGCCTCAGCACAATGAGGCAAATCAGAACCTGTTCGATGCCTTAAACATCACACAAGAAAAATCAAATCCAAACTATTTGATAGGAGATGAAGCAGGAGAAGATGAATATATTCAAGAAGACACAAAACTAGACGATAGGGATGCAGATAACAGTAACAGAGAAAATGAGCACTTACAAGAGGACAGTGAAATGGAACAAATAGCGATCAAGGAAACACTAGAGGAGAGCATCATAGAAGAAGAATTTAAGGGGGATGACCTCGCTACCATCACAGAAGAATGGAAGCTAAATCGTATAAAGGCTATACCAGAACAAAAACTACAAAAAATTGAAGGAGCTACCTCCTTCAAGAAGATTCAAAACTCAAGGCACTCCACCCCTTACAAGAAAGAAACGTATCAAACGGAATCTTAGCAAACATTCCAGTAGGAGGACTCAACTTCAAAGGTCCAAGTAGAAAAAGAGGCCAAAAGACCACCAGTCAGCTCCTCCAAGAACTGGGAGCCAATCTCATCAATGAAGGAAAGGTAAAATATCTGGCCCTAAACCCCTCTCCTTACTTATGAATTACATTTCTTGGAATATAAGAGGAATAAACAGTCTTGGGAAGAAACGAATCTTGAAAAACAGAATCATATATGACAATCCTGATATTCTCCCTATTCAAGGAACCAAACTTGAGTCGGTGCTTCCTTCTCTCCTTCAAATCACCTGCTTCAAGCCTTACATTTTCTTAGCCAATTCAACGATAGGTTCTACAGGAGGGATCATGACATTATGGAAAAACTCAAATTTCAACCTCATCTCCTCTTGGGAAACTCACCATTCCATTACTGTTGTCCTGAGAATCATTGGTACCAAGAATAGTATATGTATAACTAATGTCTACACCCCCACAAGGTCATAGACTGAATCAAGATGCTTCAATGCATCTCCAACCTTCTTGACCCCATACATATCTGTTTCAAAATCATAGCAGGTGATTTCAACATGATCACTAATCTGGCAGAGAAAAGGGGAGGCATATGAAATATAGACAAGGATTCAAAGGCTTTCCTTTCAACCATAGAAAGGCTCAACCTCATCGACATCCCCACTAGTACTAGAAAATTCACTTGGAACAATTGAAGAGGAGGGGAATGAAAAATTGCCTCTCGGATAGACCGTTTCCTCCTACCAGAAGAAACTTACTTAACCTCTTGGGAAACTGAGGCTTGTATCCTCCCACAAGTAGGCTCGGATCACTGACCCATCTCTCTAGAGATACAAATCTCCACTGGTCCTAAAAACAAGCCTTTTAGATTCGAGGCCTTCTGGTTGGATCACCCAGACTTCCTGGACAGAATGAATCAATGGTGGACCAACCAACCACCAGATCTAGCAAAAAGATGTACTCCTTCCAACAAAAACTAAAATATCTCAAAGAAGAAATCAAAAGGTGGAACAGGGAATCATTTGGCAATATCATTACGAAAAAAAAAATGGAGCTCAAGGTGGAGCTTCTCCAACAAAACATCATTGAAGAGGGGTACATAGACAACAACAAGAAAGAGGAACAAAAACTACAACAAAGCTGGGAGGAAAGGGCTACCCAAGAAGAGAAGTTATGGCAAAAAAAATCCAGAATCAACTGGCTAAATTGTGGGGAAAAGAACACTGTGTTTTCTACAAATATATGATATAACACATAAGGAACAACAAAATTCTGGCTCTGAAGAATCAAGAGGGGAAATCATTCACTCTTTAGAGGAGATGGAAGCAGAGCTCGCTCATTACTTTAGCTCTCTTCTCAAGGAGCCAAGGAATGGCCAATATCAGGATATCAAAAAAATTACTAAACACATTCCCAAGATCCTTACAGAAGAGCATAATAAAATTCTCTTAAGAAAAGTCTCCCTCCCAGAAGTGGAGGATGTTGTCATGGGTATGCCCAACGGTCAAGCCCCTTGTTCGGACAACTTTACCATACATTTCTAAAAAGCATGTTGGCCTATACTTAAAAATGAGGTCCATGCCCTTGTTGAAGAATCCTACTTTCAAAAGTTTGTCCTAAAATCCCTCAACTCCACGTTCCTCACTCTGATTCCCAAGGGTAACTCAGCTAACTCCCTGGACAAGTTTCAACCCATTTCACTTTGTAATGTCATTTATAAATGTCTCTAAAGTCCTATCCAATCGTCTGAAATCTATCTTGCCTGTCCTTATCTCTCATCATTAATTAGGATACGTGGAAGGCAGGAAAATTATGGACAACATCATCCTCTCTCACGAACTTATCCACTCTCTCAACACGCAAAAGAAACTAGGCATGATGATTCAATTAGACGTGTTTGAAGCCTTTGAAAAGTTAAGTTGGGAGTATATGAGACAAGTTTTGGATGCTTTTTGATTTCACAAGGAGAGTATCAAATGGATCATGGTAGTGGTGTCTAGGGTGTTATTCTCCATCCTCTTGAATGGTTCCCCCACAACGCCTTTCCATCCCTCGAGAGGAATAAGGCAAGGTTACCCTATCTCTCCTTTTCTCTTTGTTATCATGGTTGAAGGGCTTAGCCACTCTATTTCTTCTACCATGCAAGCCAACAAGCTATTTGGTCTTCATCCTCATGCCTCTGCTCCTCCCTCCACACACCAACAATTCGTGGATGACACCCTGCTCATGGGGCTCACGAAAGTCAGAGAAGCTTCCTCTTTCAAGACCATTTTGTCCGACTTTTCTGTTGCCTCTGGTACCTCCATCAATCCTGAGAAATCTAAGCTTTTCTTACACCCATTTTCCTATCTGCAGGAATATTGCTAGACTCCTCGATTTATCCACCAGCTCTCTCCCCTCCAATTATCTAGGCATCCCCATGATAGACAGGCTACTGGTCCCGGCTACTTGGGAAGCTTTGATCACCAAATTAGAGAAAAGGTTAGCCAATTGGACCTTTAGATCACTCAATCTAGCTGGCCATCTTGTCCTTGTGAAATATGTCTTACAGACGATCCCACTCTACCTTTACTCGACTTTGGTAGCCCCAAAAGTGATATCCAACAAGATCATAAACATGCAAAGGAACTTCTTGTAGAGAGGCACAGAGTGAAAGCAGAAATGGGCTCTTGTTGCCTGGGAAAAAATATGTAGGCCTAAAAAATACGGTGGCCTTGGTCTCAGGGATACTGACCTCCTAGGGAAGGCTCTGGGAGCAAAAACTCTATGGAGATGGATTGCAAACCCCAACTCCCCTTGGGGAACCCTATGGAAGGCTAAGTACACTCCTACCCTCTCACAGGAGAAAATCATAAGGCTTAATGGTAGCATCAAAGGTTCGGTTATCTGGAACCAAGCGTGGGAGAATAGGGCCATCATCCAAAAACATGGTTTCTAGAAGATTGGAAATGGAGACAAGGCACTCTTCTGGGAAGATGTCTAGCAACAAAGGTCTGAACTTGATCAAGATTAATATTAACAAATCAAGACCAAAATGAAAAACAGAGGCAGAACTTGAGTTTGCCATTATTGGAAACCAAGCACAGTTGGGGATAGCTGGAGAGAATGGTTGGATCAAAAGCATTGGGCTCCCCACATCAATCTCCAGGAATGGTCTGTTCTCTCAACTAAACTTCAAAAAAGACAAATTATTCATGACACCTCAGAGGACAAAATCAGATGGGGCAAAAACATTGCTGGTCATTTCAATTTAAAAGAAGCATATAGATATATTGTAGAGCATGATAAAATTCAACCTGAACCTAAATGGAGATCTATCTAGGATAGAAAACATTGGCCAAAAATTTCTATTTTCCTATGGCTTGTCCTGCATAGGAAGATTCTATTTCTAGGATAATCTAAGGAAAAAGGGATTTATGGGTCCCTCCATATGCCAACTCTGTCAGCAAGAGGAAGAAACTTCAAACCATCTCCTGAACGAATGCCTCTATGCATCCAAACTTTGGGATTGGGTTTTCCTGGTCTTCAATAGTTCTGATCAGGATCCCTCATCCATATTGATCACCATATTGAACTGGAGAACTTCCTTCTCCTCCCATCCTTTGGTTAATCGAACATGCAACATAATCCCAGGTTTGGTCTGTTGGGATATATGGAAGGAACACAATGCTAGAATTTTCCGAGGCATCTCAACTCAGGAGGAAATCACATTATCTAAGATCAAGAGCACCATTCGGGAGATTGTGGCTTCATTCCCCTTTCAAATTACCAATGGCCCTCCCAGCAACTCTGATGCGAGAATTCTGTCAATGCTGGACCTCCTCCAGATTAGCATCCCCGCCATCCCTTCCTCATCCAAGAATAATAAATAGAAGTACACTTGGAGGCCACTGGACTATGCACCACTAAGCTCAACTACGATGGAGTGACAAAAGGAAACCCAACCTTCACTAGTTTTGGAGGTGTCTTCAGGAACGCAAAAGGTGAAATTTTATGGGTTTACTAGGGTAACATCGGTTCATCTACTAACAACACCGCTGAACTACATGATATGGAACATGGCATCTGCATCGCGAGGAGACTAGAGCTCAGTGCACTAGTCGTTGAAGGGGACTCCACTCTAGCCACTCAGATATGTAAACAACTTCAGTAGGGAATTGAGGTGGCCAAAGTCTTAGATAATTGGTGCCTAAACAAAATTATGCAGAGAATAAAACACAAAATCGACAGCATGGAAGGTATACACTTCCAGGCCATATGAAGAAATGGCAACAAGCTTGTGGATAGGTTAGCCAATGAGGGGATGGTAGGGGCCCTTCAGCTGAACTCTAGGTCATGGCATGATTTGGACGATAACAATCTTCGTCAGCACTGCACAGCCATTAATGACAAGGACAACCAGACTACCAAATAATAACTGTTCATGTACTTTGTGTCACAACATGGATGATTCTAAGCATTGGGAGAAGGATAGTTCTGTGGCACACATGCCTAGACCCGTCCTTAGATCGACAACTATACTAGACACTCCTGTCGCCTTCATGTCCCATCAGCTCTATGAGGCTCCTTCTCCACCTCCTTACCCATGTACTTTGCATGCTTCCCCTTCCCTCCCGTCCCCTCTGCTCCATGCTCCCTAATGTCCTCCCGCATTTATTTATTTCCCCCTCACCCCTCTCCTTCCTATAATTCCCTCTACTCTCTGCCCCCCTCGTATTTCCTCTGTTCTCTGCGTGTTATGGCGTTCCAATGCACTCAAAACCAAAATAGACAGTCTCATAGAAAAGTTCGTGATCTATGTTGAAGCGATTCATCACTGTTGATTCATTACAAGTGACTCTCCATAGTACCCCGTCATCAGGAAGAAATCTAGGATGAAATTCCACTCGGCTACTGAAGGTTTGCCAAGCATTAAGAAAGAAATTGTTAGAGCCTCCTCTAGCTGACTGAATGCTACTGCACCGTAGGAGGGGAGTACCTAGGAAACTCCCATTAGCATGGATGACGACCCCGTCACCACCAATCCAGAATGAATTCTACTTTTTATCTTTTGTCTCTTCTCCCCCGCGGTTGTTTGACGGCAATAGACCTCGCATTTCAAAAATAAAGAACCTAGGTTTGTTTGTGTAGCAAAAACTAAGTCTTTACTTCTTCTTTTTGAGTCTGTTGTAAAAAGGGTTCTTGATTGGTTCCTGGATATTCACCATTGTAACTATCATAGTTTTCAGAACCTAATTTTGCAAAGTCACATTGTAAAGGGAGAAAATCAGAAGATAGAATAGATAGTTTAGTGGTCTTTGTGTCAGGCTCTCTCTGTCACACAACCCAACTCATGTAATTACTCTCTTCTTTTAGTAATATATTCTATCTTATTTACAAAAAATATATATTAAACTTAAGGGATTAAAATTATAAATAGAAGCTATGTAAACCCTAAGATAAATATTATAAAGCCTAAAAAAAATACAGTTGACCATGTTCAATTTTCATATTGAGACAATATTTGTAATGATGTGATGTTGGATGATGGTTGAACATGGTTGATTTTCATATAGAGAGAATCTTTGTCACAATGTGAAATTGGACCATGGTTGAGCATAGTTTAGCATGATTGACCATGGTTGAATTTCATATTGAGACAATATTTGTCATAGTGTAAAATTGGACCATGGTTGACCATGGTTTACCATGGTTGTCACAATGTGACGTTGGACAATGAGACAATCTTTGTCACAATGTGACATTGGAGAATGAAACAATCTTTGTCATAGTGTGACCATGGTTGACCATGATTGAATATGGTTGACCATGGTTTATTTTCATATAGAGACAATCTTAAACCCTTGACTATGGTTGACCACGTTTGACCAATGTAGACCATGATTAACCATGATTGACCATTGTTGACCATTGTTGACCATGGTTGACCATGATTGATATTTATATTGAGAAGATCCTATGATAAACCCTAAGATAAATATTATAAACCAAGCTATATAAATCCTTTGATAAATATTATAAATGGTCAAATAAACATGTTTGGCCATGGTTGACTTTCATATTGAGACAATCTTTGTCACAATGTGACATTGAACCATGGTTGGCCATGATTGATATTCATATTGAGACAATATTTATTAGAATGTGACATTAGACCGTTGTTGACCATGGTTAATTTTCATATTGTGATAATCTATGTGACAATGTGACATTGAATCATGGTTGACCATGATTATCAACCCAAGGTATTTATATTAAACCTTAGGATTAGTATTATAAACACTATGAATAATATTATACCTAGGAATATGAACCCTTAGATTAATAAACCCAAGGTATTTATATTATAAACCCAAGGGATTTATATTATAAACCCAAGCGATT